>CM019066.1:229462551-230662551 GCA_009667805.1 Leptobrachium leishanense | reverse complement strand
GAGCTGCGACTGTGCGGGCTAGCTGCCCGGGTGCATGTGGCAGAGACAGACAGCGCAGGGAGGGAGCCACTGCACCTGCGGCCACGGCAGACCCAACCAGGATCCAGGGAGCCCCCACTGACCACCAGGCGAAGGTAAGGCAACACATTTCTAAATATAATAAAATAAGAGGACATTTTTAAAGGTCCCCGGGAACATAAAATAAAACTTTTTGTTTCTTTCTCTACCTGGCTGAATGTATTTATTAGATACATTCAGCCAGGTAGAGGGGGGTGGCATGTGGACTGCGTGGGGTCTCAGGCAGTGGTTTGTTTTTTGTGTGTGTATATTTTTAGCAAATTTATAGGGGAAGGTAAGGGCAGGTATGATCTCTATATATATATATATATATAAGATATATATCTATATTCTTTTAAATATATATATCCAGACTTGTATTACACACACATTTTGGCAACTAATTGCCCCACCCCCCAATTTGGCTGATCCCTCCAGAAGAAATGTTGAACCCAATAGAGCAGAGAATAATATATATATTCTCTGCTCTGTTGGGTTCAACATTTCTTCTGGAGGGATCAGCCAAATTGGGGGGGGGGGCGCATTTAGTTGAGATTGTCCACATGCCACCCCCCATGTGCGTATGTGAACCCTTTGGGATTACGTGGAGTTTTGCATGAATTGGTCATAAAATGTGCTCGGATCTTCATCTAAGTCACAACAATTTGAAAAACACAGTCTGCTTAAAATAATACAACACAAACATATGTTTTCATGTGTTTATTGAACATAACATGTACACATTCACAGTGCAGGGTGGAAAAAGTATGTGAACCCCTAGCCTAATGACTTCTCCAAGAGCTAATTTGAGCCAGGAGTGAGCCAACCTTGAGTCCAATCAGTGTGATATTATTGGATGTGTTGCTGAAAGCTGTCCTGCCCTTTAAAAACACACACCAGTTTTGGGTTTAATGGTTTCAAGAAACACTGCCTGATGTGAACTATGCCTCGCAGAAAAGAGCTCTCAGAAGACCTACCATCAAGAATTGTTGACTTGCATGAAGCTGGAAAGGGTTACAAAAGTATCTCCAAAAGCCTTGATGTTCATGTGTTCAAGGTAAGACAGACTGTCTGCAAATGGAGAAAGTTCAGCACTGTTGCTACTCTCCCTAGGCATGGTCGTCCTGTAAAGATGACTGCAAGAGCACAGCGCAGAATGCTTAATGAGGTAAAGAAGAATCCTAGAGTGTCAGCTAAAGACTTACAGAAATCCCTGGCACATGCTAACATTTTTGTTGACACATCTACAATAAGGAAAACATTAAACAAGAATGGAGTACATTGGAGGACACCACGGAGGAAGCCATTGCTGTCCAAAAAGAATATTGCAGCACGTTTGAAGTTTGCAAAAGAGCACCTGGATGTTCCACAGCACTACTGGCAAAATTTTCTGTGGACAGATGAAACCAAAACTGAGTTGTTTGGAAAAAACACACAACACTATGTGTGGAGAAAAATCGGCACAGCACACCAACATCAAAACTAGGGATGAGCTGTTCGGTTCGATCGGTTCAGAGTTCGCATCGAACATAGCCTGTTCGTTTGTTTGCGAACTACGAACATTTCCGTGTGTTTGCCCACAATGCACCACAATGGACCACAATGCACTTTCCCACTGGCCTGAAGCTCGTAATTGGCTACAGCCTTGCACCTGACCACAGGTCTGGTGCAAGACAGGTTCAACACTATGCCAATCACGGCTCAGAGTCCTGATTGGGCAAATTTCTCCTGCACACACCTATGCTCAAGGCTCTGTTCTGGGTCCTCTATTCTCAAGCTATACGGTGTGTCTTTTGCAACCTTATTTCTTCCTATCGATTCCAATATCATCTCTATGCTGGTGATGACATCCAAATCTACCTTGCCTTTCCTGATCTCTCTCCTTCTGTGTTGGATTGTGTAACTGCCTGACTTTCCTGAAGCTCACCCTCTCTAAAATTGAACTCCTTGTCTTCCCACTCTCTAAAGCTAACATTCTTGCACATATTTCCCTTCAGGTGAACGGCGCTATTATTACTACTACCTCACAGGCTTGTAGTGTTAGGTGTCCTCGCCAACTCTGATCTCTACTTCACTCCTCACATTCAGTCACTAAACAAATCTTGCTACCCCCACTTAAAAAACATTGCACGCATACACTCCTTTCTTAATCCGGAATCTCCTAAAATGGTCATCCAAGCTCTTATTTCCTACCTTGACTACTGTAACCCCCTTCTCTCTGGACTTAAGAGATCCCAGATTCTTGTTCTGTAGTCTGTAATGAACACCTGTGCCAGGCTCATCCACCTCAATTCCCGTACCTCTCACACCTCGCCCCTCTGTCATTCTTTACACTAGCTCGCTGTTTCCTTTAGAATTGAATTTAAAATATTGGTGCTCACGTACAAAGCTCTTCATAACTGCGCCCCTGCCTATATCTCCACCATTATTAGTAGGTGCCAGTAGCGTACTAATGAGGAGGGGCAAAGCACCCTAGGTGACAAGCTGAGAGGGTTGTATATGGCGGCTGGCCAGGTGTCAGCGCTGATACAGGCAGGGCGAGCACACACGCTGCTTGTCTGCTCTCTAGCCTGTCAGGCAGCCGCTTGTGTTGTCTGCTCAAGCACTTGTTCGCATGCGGCAGGCTTCCTGCAAGACGTTCCGGTGGGGGTGGTCTGTCAGTGATGATGTCTCCCCCACTGCTCTACCTTTTGGATCATCCGTCACATGCTGAGGCACGCTGTCACATTTGCATGTGCCAGCATGCGGTGCTTAGCCTGGCGGGAGAGAGGCAGGGGCTGGGGTGCTTCACTGCCTGAAAGAATTTGGGTGCTGCCGGAAGCCTGGAAATCACCAGTCCAGAATCGCCGGGTCTATCATAAAAAAAGGGACACTGACAAACCACTCCTGTCCTGACACATCGATCTGCAATTCAGCATCACAAAATTACTGCCACAGTGCCGCTTAAGGACGGTGAGCTTCTTAGATGTAATATGTTTATTCTAAACCTTGATGACCCCCCCATGTTAATTAACTGTCTGCACACCACTGATGCTTAGATCTGCATCACAAAATTACTGCCGCAGTGCCGCTTAAAAACGGCGAGCTACTGAGATTTTCTTTGTTTATTCTAAACCTGGAACTTTTATTAACTGAAAAACTTATGTTTAGAAGATTTTGCACAAAATACACTTTTTTTTTTCATTAGAAATAACAAGCACGTAATCAGAGATAATGCCTTTTTTTATTTTTTTTATTTTATTCATAATAGATATCTAAAATGTTGATGTAAGAGGAGGAGAAAGACGACCTCCTCACCCAACATTTAAAGTACTTATTTTATTTATGTTTTGCATAAAATTTTAATTATTTCACTTCATCATTGAGGAGGATCATTGGGCTGCTTTTTTGCCCTTTTTAATTGGGGGGGGGGGGAGCAGGGCGGCAAAAGGGAGTATCTGCCCCGGTTGACAAATACCCTAAGTACGCCTCTGTTTGGTAACATTCAGTCCACCTCACTCTGCCAATGATCTGATGTTATCATCTTCTTGTACCCGCACTCCCAATGCGTACTGTCAGGGGCGGCAGGTGAGGAAGTCCTCACCTGCCAAATCACTAGTTAATGAATAATAAAATAAAAAAGTTAACTCCCCTGTTCCGCACTCCCCCCACCGTCCGTCTCTGCCGCTGCGCATTACTGCTTCACAGCAGCGGCAGCCTGCTCTCCCTGAGCCTACGCAATTTGCATAGTTGAACGCTATGCTAATTGCATAAGCTCAAACCGGCCAAGAGATTCAGAAGTCTGCAGTGCGCGTCTGGCACTGCCTACTTCCTGAATCTACTCTCTTCAGTGCCTCAGAGAGGCACTGAGAGCAATGGAATAGCTTGGACCAAAGGGAAAGCACCATTGGTCTCAAGCCATTCAAGAATCGCCTTCATGAGAGGCTGGCCTCCCATACAGTGACTGACACAGGACAGTCATTTCGCTGTCCTCGTCAGTCATGGGGCTGGGGGGGGTGTGGCCTCAAGTTGTCTGAGAGTGTGATCAGACTCACCACACGTGTGACTCAAAAGTGGACAATGCAGAACCTGGGAAACACTGAGAGTAGCCAGATCCTGGGGAGCACTGAGAGCAGCCAGATCCAGGGGAGCACTGAGAGCAGCCAGATCCAGGGGAGCACTGAGAGCAGCCAGATCCAGGGGAGCACTGAGAGCAGCCAGTTTCTGGGGAGGACTGAGAGCAGCCAGTTTCTGGGGAGCACTGCAGGCAGCCAGTTTCTGGGGAGCACTGCAGGCAGCCAGTTTCTGGGGAGCACTGCAGGCAGACAGTTTCTGGGGAGCACTGCAGGCAGACAGTTCCTGGTGAGTATTGAACAGCCACCTGTAAAACCTGTGTATATCTGGCTCTGATACTAGCCAGTGCCTCACCAGCCACTGACCTCACCGCACGTCCCTGGCCTTCAGGACTTCTCCCGAGCTGCCCCCATTTTATGGAACTCCCTCCTCTGCAACAGTAGACATTCCCCATCTTTCCAGTCCTTAAAGTCTCTGATAACAAATTACTTTTAGAGAAGCATATTGGCTCACTCCATAATCCCCCACTGTACATTTCTTGTTCCATCTCCCCCAAAGCACCATGCACCACGCTACTACACATATTCCGCTTTTACCCTCCCCTAAAGTGTTATTCAATAAAATAATTCAATAGAACTTGCCACCGAATTGCACCAAATGGTGAGTTTCACCATACGGTACAATTTCATGGCAGTTCGGCTTTTCAGAAAGCTGGCAATTCGCCAAATATTGTCACATTGCCAGCGAAATACAGTGCATCTCCCTTCAGATTGCCGCAATTCAGCGACGTTCGGTGACCGAGACATTGTCCCATAGAGAAATAACGGTTAATCTATTCAGAGAACGCTGAACTGCACCTATATGTCCGTGAAATGCCCAGATTTTCAGTGCGTCAGTTTGACAGGTTTAAACAGGTGAATCCCATAGTTTTCAATGGGGAAAAAAATACTTTTAACTTTGTTTTTATTCAACCGCTTATTATTTTCATTTGTACCAAAGTCTTTTTATTATTTTTTTTAAAATTTTGGGGTTTTTTAGGCAACAAATTTTTTAATGGCGCTTCTTTTGTTCTGTAACATACCTTTTTATTAAAGGACCTTTCTTTATTTCCATGCATCTTCGTGGTTTAAGGCTGGGGTCAGACTAACGCATTTTTAACGTGCGTTCTGGCGCACTTAATCACGGCCGCACTAGCAGCAAATGACGGGCAATGACAGCCAATATACGAAGTACGGTCGCACGAAAGTCCGGCCGCGCAACGCAAGTGGAAAATGAACGCATTTTTTTGAGAACGCTGAACCGCTAGTACGGATGTACAGAGTGCGCTGCGCCCGCTAGCGGTGTGTGTGTGTGTGTGTGTGTGGTGTGTGTGTGTGATTTGGAGACGTCAGACCCTGCTCGTGAACGGCCAACATAACGTCCAGACGCAAAAAGTTTCCTGGTTTGGATCCGTAAAACATCACGCACGAAAATGCGCATCGTATGACCGTTTTCGCCTATTCCGTGAAAAAATACGTCAATGCGTTCGGACGCACTTTTTTACGTTCGCGTGTAAAAATGCTTTCGTTTGACCCTAGCCTTAAACTGAATAGCGGAGTTCGGTGGTAAATTAGTCGGCTGTGTTTGGCTGTCTGTTTGGCGCACTTTGGGGACCCTGCAGTGAATGCGGAATTCACCACAGAGTCGGTGAACTGAAATTGCTGAAGCGCGCCGAACGAGAGAAATTTTGGTGCTCTCTTAATAAGCCCTCTAATGTGTCATCCACGTCTTCTTAGACTGTAAGCTCTTCTCCTACTAGTCTGTGTTTTTAATTCACATGTAAATTAGTTACTGTCTCACCCATTGTACAGCGATATGGAACTTGTTGGCCCTTTATAAAAGCCTTGTAACTGTAACTCTATTAACATTACAACAAAAATGTGTAATTCGCTCGGGAGACCAGCAGGTGGCGATACCCTTATAAGAATGCACTGTCCATTCTACCCTATAGCTGTAGGAGGAAGTGTTGTGTGCTCACTGTTGTTATAAATACTGTGCAGGCGGCTTATTGTTCATTCGTTTACTGATTCTTCGGAAGAACATACTTAATTTGGGGAGAGTAAGTGGTTAATCAATCCTGCACCTTTACCCTAGAATATGGAGCCCTTACAAGTAGAATAAAGGAAATAAAACCAGATGTGTCTGTGGGTAAAGGGTAGTTTGAAGTCAGCTTTGCATCTAGGACTTGTTTTTCTTTAGCAAGCAGTGACTCGGGAAACCTGATCACATAAGAATGGGCTGACTGTATTGCGGTTCTGTTCCTGCTGTGTTTTTATATTGTGTAAAACTCACCCTGATGGTGAATAATACAGTCCCAGTGTATGATAATACTTCCAGTATGTATGGGGTCTTATCACTGCAAGGAGCCTTCTGAAAATGTGAGTACAAGTGCTTTCCTCCTCATACAGACACATGTGACTAGTGAGGTTGCCAACACCCTGTTCTGGAGTTTTTATAATTTAGGCTGTGTAATGTATTAAGTATTTTACCAGGAAGGATACATTGAGATTTCTCTCGTTTAAGTATTCAAGAACATTGCATTTTTACAGTCGTTACAGAAATACAAAGTAATAAATGATATCTATTAAAAATATACAGATTTAACACAGAAAATAAATGTAGGCAATATATTCGCGGTTACATGTTTACAGGTGCATTCTGTATCGAGGTATATTAATAGAGATCTCCTTAAGGTTTTGACTGTGGGAAGATTTGATGGTGTCTGGGAGGTTATTCCATATTTGCTGTAGAAAATGAGGAACTTTCTTTTTGTATTGTATTTCAAGTAAGGTGTAGGTCCTGGATCGCAGGTTATTAAATCTAGTACTTGGAGGAATAATGTATAGTGAAGGGTTAAGGCTAGGGTCAGACGAACGCATTTTTATGTTGTCTGTGAAAAAGTGCGTTCGAACGAATGGACGCATTTTTTCACAGAATACGTGATAGCGGTCATACTATGCGCATTTTCGTCCGTGATTTTGTACGGATCATCAATAAAACCCTTTTTGCGTCTGGACGTTATGTTGGCCGGACATTAGCAGCGTCTGACGTCTCCTAATCACACAAACACACCGCTAGTGGACGCAGCGCACTCTGTACGTCAGTACCTGCGGTTTCACGTTCTCGAAAAAATGCGTTCATTTTCCACTTGCGTTGCGCAGCCGGACTTTTGTGCGACCGTACTTCGTATATTGGCCGTCATTGCCCGGCATCTGCTGCTAGTGCGGCCGTGATTATGTGCGCCAGAACGCACGTTCGCACTGCCTCAGTCTGACCCTAGCCTAAAGGTCTGTGTACGTATGTATTATATAACCATTGCGATGGGGGTTCCTCCTTATTTTAATGGAATTCCATGTATTTCTGCTAATCTTGAACATTTCTTCCTGTGCCCCGACATGTTTATGCACAATAACTCTCGAGCGTTGTCACTGAATAACATCACATGACTTTGGTTTGTGTGTATGTCAATAGGTGCTAAACCAGTTCTTTCATTTTCAGGTTCCAATCATCATGGAGGTGTTTTTTCACAATTCTTTGGCACTAATGTTCACCCTTCTGACTTTACCTTGTTACTCTATGTATGACTCGGATTTATCAAGGTAAGACCAAATTTAATGTTCTATACAGACAAAATTCAGATATGCCTTTTTAGCTCCACCACATTTAACAGATGTTTTTTTCCCTTTATGTCAAATGAGTACTGCTATTTCATAGGATCCCTGCAAATCTTTTGCTTCAGAATGTATAGGACTTCCAATAAAAGGCAAGGGATTTCCGTTACTGTAGTGGAAAAGGGTACTTTTTATAAAATAAAAAGTTTGTCGCTTCTGTTTGCCTTGTGACACTTGTATATGCCAGCCTGAGAAAACAGGTTTTGGGAGCAGTGTTTTCATTTTGAGATTCTGAATTCCAATGTTTCTTTCAAAGGCTTCTGGTGCTCTAGTGGTACACAGGTTTCACAGAGGGAATACCTAGGCAACCAGGAGTCCTTTTTTATTTTTCCTATACTGTTTTGACATGGACTATGCAACATTATGATAATAGTAAAGATCTTGACATGCCCAGGTTCACGTTGACGCTTTTTTTTTTTTTTTTTATTGGAATATGAGTTTCAACTGTATTTTGTGCCTGTTTTATGTAAATTCCTAGTACACATCTATTCAGGTGGAATAGAACCGTGAATCCCAACCCTGGTCCTCAAGAACCTACTAACAGGTCAGGTTTTCCAGATATTTGAAGCACAGGTGATGTGATTTTGCTGCATTTATTCTGCATTTCCTCAAGGTAATCCTTTTAAAATCTGGTTAGCTAAGGGGTACTTGAGGACCAGGGTGGGGAACCACTGTCTGCCTATGCAAATAGAAATGTAATGGTGATGAGGCAAGCTGTGAAACAGGCGAACTCCACTTAACAATAACGCTTGCGATCAATGCCATTGCTTAATATCTGCCAGAGAACTTCAACACTTTAACTGCCCAGGGCTGCGTTCACACGAGCGCATTGAGTGCATGCGTTTGACACCACCCCCTCTCCTCACTGCGTCTGGTCACAGCTTTCTGATGGCTCAATGGGAGGGCCACATGGTGTAACATGCGTGGCCCTCTAGGTAACACACGTTACAACGGACGTGCTGAAACCCCCCCCCCCCTGTCAAAAAGCTACGTCGGACATTTGGGCCTACATAGTGCGATCCTCCATAAGAGGACGTGCATGCACTCAGTGAGGTGGCCACACGGGCGTTCGTGCAGAGAGCACACCCGTTCTCACGGACATTTCCTGTGCTCGTTTGACCACGGCCTTACAGTATCTCTCCTTAAATCACCGCCCAGTAAATTGCTGCTTAGTCTGGTGCAACTTCCCAGCCAAACTGTCAAGTAGACCATGCACCTGACAACATGTGTACTAGTTGAGAGCCAACATGCCATAATGCAGTGATGGGAAAGATTTCTGTCCAGGAACACACCACACACTTTATTATAATGGCCATTCTAAGCATAAGCCCACCTGCCTCTTCAAGGCAAATCTTGTGGGTAAGTCAAAATAGTATAACCTTTTATAATGGTCTTGCAATAAGACTGCAATCAAAGTCTTAAGCGGATTCTCTTATCACCAGGACCACTGGTACTCAATATGGTGTTTTTAAAGGAACACTCCACTGAAAAGTGAAGGCTTTTGCCCCAACTTACTCACCTTTGTCCCTCACCTGGTGCAGCTCCTCTTTGACTCACTCCGAAATCCCTTGTGTAGCATAGACCTCAAATTACACACCTCAACGGAACTTCACATACTCCTGTCCTGTGGTGCCTGTGCAGGTTGCTGATGCGATTGGTCGCATAAGGTCGGCACTCTTCCTGTGTGCCGACGTCACTAGTAACCAGCAGCCATAAAATTCAATTTCCCAGGCTGCTGGTAAGGCTGGATAGGGTGGGGGGAAACTCCTCCACTTCACCCAGCGTTTTGGCAAAAACAAGGGGGACCTGGAGGTGGGAGTAGAGGGACCATTCCTCACATCCCGACCATTTTATAAATGTAGAGTGTTCCTTTTTTAATGCTGGCCTTGCTCAAATGACTCTCATTTGGATCACGAATCCATTTTCTTTTAAATTGATGCATTTTTGACAATTTCGCATGTGTAAAATCTTTAAATGCCACTAGAAAAAGGACTTGTGTATATTTTGTGTGTTAAAAGTGCACTTAAGTTTTTTCCACTTTGTAGTGGAGATGGGCATCTTTTAAACTAACACTTTTACACTGCAGGAAGCCTCATGCCTGGACGAAGCTAATTTTGACTCATCACTGGCCAGTAACTGTGTGTGAGGTACAATGTTTCCAACTTTTTTTTTTTCTTTGAACTTCTGCAATCTGTACAGACATCAACAGTCATGGCAAAATGTATTTACAGGTGTAGAAAACGTTTCCTTAAGAATATGCTGAGGATATGGTTGCTCCATATAATCTGGTTTTGCTGGCTAGGGTCAGACGAACGCATTTTTCACGTCTATCCTCAAAAAGTGCGGTTATGCGTCCAAACGCATTTTTTCACGGAAGATGCGATAGCGGTCATACGATGCGCAATTTCGGCTGATTTCTTTTTCTTTTTTTTTATGGATCCAAACCAGGAAACTTTGGGTGTCTGGACGTTATGTTGGCTGGACATGAGCAGCGTCTGACGTCTCCTAATCACGCACACACGCCGCTATGCGGACGCAGTGCACTCTGTACGATAGTACTAGCGGTTCAACGT
Source organism: Leptobrachium leishanense (assembly GCA_009667805.1). Taxonomy (NCBI): domain Eukaryota; kingdom Metazoa; phylum Chordata; class Amphibia; order Anura; family Megophryidae; genus Leptobrachium; species Leptobrachium leishanense. The sequence goes on along the minus strand of CM019066.1, from coordinate 230,652,158 downwards.
TCTTACAAAAACTGCGTTTGTTTGCCGCTTGCGGCCGTACTTTGTGTGTGGGCCTGCGTTGGACGTCATTTGCTGCTACCACGGGCGTAATAAAGTGAGGCTAAACGCACGTTCGCACTGCGTTCGTCTGACCCCAGCCTAAATCAATGGTTCCCAACCCTCGTCTTCGGGACCCACTAACAGGCTAGACTTAAAGATGATCTCTGGGAAACGTAGAATGAATACTGCAATCGCTGGGCAGCAAATCATTTGTGCTGTGCTTCAGATATCTGGCAAGCCTGGTTGTTGGTGCTCCCTGAATACAGGTTTGAGAAATACTGCTACTATATATACTGGTGTTTCTCAACTCTGGTCCGAAGTACCCTTAACAGGCCAGATATCTGCAGCACAGCACAGGTGATATGATTTGCTCCTCGGTGATTGCAGTATTCAGTCTGCACTTCCAAGGTAACCCTTAAAGCCTGGCCTGATGGGGGGGGGGTACGTGAGGACCAAACAGGCTAGGTTTTAAGGGTTACCTTGGAAGTGCAGATTGAATACTGCAATCACCAAGGAGCAAATCATATCACCTGGGCTGTGCTGCAGATATCTGGTAAATCTGGCCTGTTAGAGGTTCTTGAGGACCGGAGTTGAGAAACCCTGCTATATATTGATACCCCCTCACTTTCGTCTTTGGAAATTCCCAAGCTTTACTGTAGAACTTTACCATGCAACATCTGACTCTCTTCATGCCTAGTCTCTCTGTCACAAAAATTGCATGGCTTTAGAGAAGCCTACTGGCCCACTCCACAATACCCCCCGCCCCCCCATTGCACTCTTCCTGATCCATTTCCCAAACAGCCCACTGGCTCATGTTCTCTGCGTTCAATTTACCCTACAGGGGTGTGGAAATTTTAAAAAAAATCTACTTGTCCAACGGACTAAGTGGTAGTCCAATCTACTTGTCCCTCAGGATGATCTACTTGTCCTGATAAGAAAAATAATTTAAACAAAATAGCGTTTAGAGGTCTTTATTCATATCAGTGCGCACATAATAAGAGTTAGAATGCAAGCTGTATTAAGTACACATAAATTACTGCCAATTTAATCCGAATAGTATCATGCCAGATACATATATACAGACCAGTCATGCCCACTCAAGATACATATACAGAGACCTCAGCCCACATATATAGACCTCAGACCAGATAATGCCCACAGATATAGACCTCAGAAAAAACAAAAACTGCTGAACTAAAAAAAAAAGACCTTAAAATTCAAATTGAGCACAGGCTTCTTTAGCAGAACCAGATAATTATACTACAGGGAGCCACTATAAAATATTCATGCATCTCTGCAAAAACAAAAAAATATTCCAGCACTCGCCCTCCAGTTTCATTTTATAAAAAATTTCAGTAAATAATCCCCCCCCCCCCAGAGAAGTCTGAGCACATGGATCTATTATTAATTTCATCACAGGACTCGGAGGCTCATATTTGCCTTCTCTTTCTTTATTTTCTCTCAGCAGCAAGAGGTTTAACATGTAAAATAGAAGAAAAAAACTGTTCCCTCACAACAGGGAATAACTACGCCCCCAACAGTCCCAATAGGTCAATCCATATAGTCCCTCCTCAGGTGTAGCTCCTCCTCTTTCTTGCTGCTTACCTCAAGGAGATAAGTACATTTGTTTTCTCTCTTGCACTATATATATAATTTTATTGTATTTTACTGTATTTTGCTTATTGTAAATTTTCTTTTGGGACGCCGACTTTACCCGGTGTTAGCCGCGGGGGTCGGCGTTCCCGTTTTATGTTCATTTGAACCTGGCGTTTTACACTCCATATTTATCATCCACATATAATTCCCCTACTGACACTATCTGACTAAATAGGAAAAAATTGGGCATTATTATTGTTTTGGTTTTTTTCGCCGACTTCAGAGTTCCGCCAGCACTAACCTCCACCACGCGGTTCCGCAGACCCCGGATATACCCGCCCACTTCACCTCACGAAGTTCAAACGCGCCATTTTAAAAATTTTGCGCGCATCTCTCGTCGAATCCGTTCAATATGTCTCTCTCAAAACCAGACAGAAATTCCTCTCCCTCTCCACCCCGGGGCTCCAGGTCGGAGGTGAGTTCCATCCCACACTCCTCTCTATCTGAACAGCCGGCAGCGGCATCCCCGCAACACCACCACCGGAAAAAATCTTCCAAACAAAGATTTGCAGCCCTTGAAGCTTCACTAAGGTCCTCCATTTCAGACACTGTGGCAGCTGCTGTAGCAAATATACATACCTCATTCAGACACTCTATGCAAGACGCAGTCGCTTCCCTGCAGATTCCACCTAAGGCCCCTGGCACACGAGCGTTTTGAGAGAATGGAAGGAACGTCCGTGAAAGTGGGCGTTCCTTCCATTCTCTGCGCTCAGCGTACAAAGCACGATCCTCCTATGGAGAATCGCGCTTTGTATACTTTCAGCGTCCGTTTAGCTTTTTGACGGGGAGGCCTTTTTCACGTCCGGTGGAGGGCTTTCCCCGTCAAAAACCCACGGACGCAGGGAAGTGCGGGCGCACATGAGGCAAAAATACGCTCGTGTGCCGGGGGCCTTAGGTGTCTTCCTGCGCTGCGTTCTCTCAGAAATCCCCTAATTATGCACTTGCCAGAGCTTCATCCCCAGATCAAATTGTGGAAGTCTCCCCTAGGGAGCCACCAAAAGATTTTAATATGGGCCACCACATAGCTGATATCCCCAAAGGTGCTTATGGAGGGGCTGGCATCCCCGCAGTGCTGCCAATAATAGATAGCGAGTCTCATCCTCGTAAGAGAGCTCCAGACTGCGGAGCGCAGGCTGCGGCTGAGATTAAGAGACCCATTCCTGACGAGTGGAGTCTTGTCCCCGCTAAAAAAAGATCAGGCCTAGTGGATCCTGAGTACGGGGAAGATGAAGGGGATTACCCCCTAGAGATATACGCACCTGATGATGATGATGATGACGATGACCTGATGATTTGGGGAGAAGAAGAATCGCCTCCCATGCAGGTCAGGGAAACAAGATATGATCCTGAGGAAAATCCTCTGTTTAACCCTAAGGACATTTCACACCCAGCGTCCTCAGTGTGGATTCCACAACCACACATCGAGCGTTGGGTAGATAGCATCATGCGCTGCCCTCTAGACAAAGGCACGAGACAAACATTAAAAGCAGAGGGTCCTAGACCCACAACAACAGGCAAAACTTGCATTACGCCAGACGTAGACGAGGCATTTCAAAAAATTGCTGCGAGAAAAGGATGGTCTCCTAAAAAAGGAATAGACCTGGCTATACGCACATGCCAGGATAAGTTGCTGGATGCAACTGGACCTTTAGTTAAGGTTCTAGATATAGTGGATCAGGCAAAACTAGCACATATCCCACTAAACCATGCTGAGATTGCCGGATGGCTGCAGAGATCCCTTTGCTTTCTGGGGAACGCCAATTCTGCCCTAGCTGCGGAAAGAAGGAAAACGATCCTATTGAAAATGGATCCTAAGCTTTCACATTTAGCTACCACTGACCTGGGGGTCAAAGCGGAAGGCCAATTATTCGGAGACTCATTCGCTAAAAGACTGAATACATACGTGGGTGCTTTCTCCATGATCGACAAGGCAGAAACAACGATTAAGAAAGTGTTCCCTGGCCGGGTCTCCCACAGGGCCGGAAGAGGCAGGGGTCGCTTTTCCGGCCGCGCGGGACCTTCCCGCTCCGCAGGCCCCGCTTAGAACAACCAAAGCTACACAGATAATAGTGCCAACACTAGTTCCAGCTTCTTCCCGTCCAGAGCCAGACCTTGGCACAACAGGTCTTTCCGTGGAGGCAGAAGTTCCTCCTTCAGGAAACATACAGGTGAGCGATCTTCACATTATTCCTTTCTCTCACATGAGGATAGGGGGTCGTATTTCCCAGTTTCACCGAGCATGGACACGTATTACCACAGACGCGTGGATTCTACATACTGTACAGGGTTTTCTAATAGATTTTGTAGACAACCCTACTCAACATCGCGCTCCAGCGCCATTACACTTCCAGCACACAGTCACTACTGATACACGAGGAGATACAAGGCCTCCTACACAAAGAGGCAATAGAGCTTGCCCCCACTTCTTCGGAAGGATTTTTGAGCACCATTTTTCTGGTGGCAAAGAAAGGCGGCGGTTCGCGCCCTGTCATAAATCTCCGAGAACTAAATTTTTTCGTTATGCACAGACACTTCAAGATGGAAGGCATGCACACGTTACAACACATCCTTCTCCAGCACGACTGGATGGTCAAACTGGATTTGAAGGATGCTTATTTGACGGTCCCGATACACGAATCCCACCGGGGCTTCCTCAGATTCAATTGGCAGGGAACCACATGGCGTTTCACATGTCTCCCTTTCGGTCTCTCATCAGCTCCGTGGTGCTTCACGAAGCTGTTGAAACCGGTGATTGCCTCCTTGCGAGCGCGAGGCGTGAAGATAGTTATATATTTGGACGACATTCTTCTGATGTCCCAATCTCGAGACACCCTACGGACTCATCTTCAATGGACGATATCCCGGTTACAGGATCTGGGATTTCTCATCAATACAGAGAAATCTCTCCTAACCCCAACGAGAAGGATCGAGTTTCTAGGTTTTCTCTTGGACTCCAACCAGCTGACATTATCCCTTCCATTCACGAAGATGCGCAACATAAGAAAGGAAGTAGCCTCTCTCCTCCAGCACTCAGTTACTACCCTGAGAACTCTGGCCAGAGTGATTGGTCTACTAGCAGCAGCGAGACTGGCGAATAATTCCAGCTCCACTTCATTATCGGGCCCTCCAACGCCTGAAGGCCCGTTCCCTCCGAGCGGGTCTGGATTACCCGGACAACATCCATCTAACGGACGATGCTCGAGTAGATCTATGCTGGTGGCACGCCCACATGCCAGAATGGAACGGGAAGCGTCTTTTTCCCTTACAGCCGACCCTCACCATAGATTCAGATGCCAGCAATCTGGGCTGGGGAGCTCACTGCGAAGGGATGGAGACAGGTGGACGATGGTCACCCGAGGAACGTATCCATCACATAAACGTACTGGAGATGATGGCAGGATTATTTGCAATCCGGTGCTTCACCAAAAACAAGCTCCACTCTCAGATCCTCCTTCGCATGGACAATTTCCCAGCAGTCCGGTACATCAATGCCATGGGCGGACCAAGATCGGAACCTCTGACCCAGATGGCACAGAGGGTCTGGGATCTTTGTCTCCAGAACAATCTTTGGGTCCAAGCTCCGTTCATCCCGGGTCTGTCCAATCAGATCGCAGACTGGAACTCAAGACACATGACGGACGCAGGGGATTGGAAACTCCTATCATCTATATTCAACAAGCTTCAATCTCTTTGGGGTCCTTTTCAACGGGACCTATTTGCATCGAGACTGAACGCACAAATACCACACTTCTTCAGTTGGAAGCCGGACCCAGAGGCTATAGCCACGGATGTGTTCCTCCAGGATTGGTCGGGAGACGGCTTTACGCCTTCCCTCCATTTGTCCTCATAGCAAGAACCATAAAGCAGGTTCGACTTCACAGGCGACGATAGTATTGTTGGTCCCCCACTGGCCGAGCCAACCGTGGTTCCCATCTCTGATGGAACTGGCAATAGACATTCCCAGGATGCTTCCACAATGCCAAGATCTACTGAAGGATCCCGACAACAATCCTCACCCTCTACTACAGGGCAACCTGGTCATGCTAGCATGGCTGATTTCAGGTTTGCCTGGCAGAGCCAAGGAATTTCGGACAGAACTGGAGAATTACTCCTGCAAGCCTGGGCCCCAGGTACTCGCAACGCATACAGATCAGCCTGGAACCGATGGGCTTCTTGGTGCGTGGGAAGGCACCAAGATCCCTTTTCGGCACCTCTATCTTCGGTCCTGGACTTCCTGACTTCCATATTCGACTCCGGTCTACAATATAGAACCTTGAATGTGTACAGATCGGCCATCTCAGCAGGACATGTTGGCTTTGCAGGGGTTGCAATTGGCCAACATCCCCTGGTGTGTAGGCTATTGAGGGGCACCCGATTCGCTAGACCTCCCCTTCCGAGATACATTTCTACCTTGGACGTTTCCCTTGTACTAAGATTCTTGGAACAATGGCCGGACAACCAGATCCTGACACTACGACAGTTGTCCGCTAAGCTTGTCATGTTATTCTGTTTACTCTCCTGCAAACGTGTTAGTGATGTACGGGCACTTGATTACCCTTCACGCTCTTTTGAACCGGATGGAGTCCGCTTCGATACCTCACGGAGAACCAAGACTTCAATCAATTCAGTATTCTTTCCACGATTTCCAGATCATCAGTTGTTATGTCCTGTTAGATGCCTACAGACCTATGAATCTCGAACACAAGATCTACGTACGGAGTTGATTTCCCCTCTATTCCTTTCATTCCGGGCACCACATGCCCCTGTGTCACCTGCGACCTTGGCCAGATGGATACGTTGGTTACTGGATCTGTCTGGAGTGGATATCTCCTGTTTTGGCGCGCACTCGGTTCGAGGCGCCATGGCCTCTGCAGCAGTGGCAGCTGGCTGTCGATGGTCCAGTCGGCAGATCGCGTGATATCCGACAAGAGAATCTACGGCTCATCTCTTCTATGTTAGACCAGTTCCTCATTGGACGACTTCAGTTGTTGCTCAGCTTTAAATAGGCAAATATGAGCCTCCGAGTCCTGTGATGAAATTTTTGAATTTTCCTATTATATACTGGAAAGTTCTAATTTCAGTAAGGACTCGGAGGCGAGTATTTCCCTACTCATGAATATGCCCCCCCTTATATGATTATTCTGCATGACTGTTTTCAATAAAATATGACTGTCTAAATTCAGACCTCGTTTTGGCTTTGCTTTGGGTTTCTTATATGTGGTGCGCTGGCGATGTTATCCTTTATGCGCTCCAACTTCACGATTCTGATTAAAATCAATGTTTTTTCATGACTCAGTTCTTTGTGGTTTGTTTTCACTACCATCGTGGATATACACTCAGTTATGGCTTAGATTCTAAACACTTCTCTGTGTTTCTGCTTCCATTTCAGAACAGTGAAATCCTCCTTCCGTTGTTCGGCTAATGGTCGTCTTCGCCTAGAAATTTGGGCTGCATCCTCCTCTCCCCGTTGGGATGTCCTTGCTTGTTGGGTTCCGTTTACCTTATGTTTTCGCAAGAAAGAGGAGGAGCTGGAAGTGGCTCAGCAAGTTGAGGGGTTAGGCTGCTAATATGCAACGTTGGCTCTAGTGTTTACAGACTGGAGGCACAGAGTTCACCGTTCCCTCCCTGCGGAGCTCCATATTCTGTAAATAAAGTGCTCATGGTTTTTTCGAAGCTGCAGGTGGGCTCGGCTTTCTCCGGGTCTTCCACAAAGTGCTTCAGCATTTCCCGCAGGATGTTGTCTAGAGAGGTTGCAGTTTCGTCTAGGATTATGCTGGCCTTGGCAAGGAAGCCGTTCATGTCCCTGTGGACGCGTACCTCCTCCTCGAAGTTCTTTTAATTTCAGGTACTGCTCAGTGAGCGAGAGGAAGGAACGTCCGGGAGAGTGGCCGTTCCTTCCACTCTCTGCGTTAAGTGTTCAAAGCGCAGTCCTCCTATGGAGAATCGCGCTTTGTAACCCGACAGCACTCGTGTGCCTGGAGCAGTCCGTCAGGATTCTTGCCCGCCGGACTGCATCTCAAAAAAATCTACTCGCCCGTTGTCACGACCACTACGCGCGCTGCTGCAAAAGACGCCAGGTTGCGCCACCCACTATCTGTCTCTACGCAATTCTCTCAAGCAACAGGGCCGCACAGCGCGATATAATAAAAGTCTTCTCTTGAAGGGGGTAATGACTACATCTCCCACAATCCCTGAGCTCACTTTCCTATTCTATTAGTTACGCTGCCACCAGTCCTCATGGACACTACGCGCGTCGCAACGGGAGACGCCGGGCTAAGCAACCGCACTATCTGCCTACCCTAGACTCGGACAGTGACTGCAGACCCCACAATCCCTGCCGTCTCCGACGACCGCAACTCGCAATTTCTTATATAACCGAGCGTAAAGCAAATGGCAATACTCCCAATCTCTTCGTTAGCGTGGATCTCATCAGCCAGAAGCAGAAACTTAAATACGTTTTGTTTTATTTATGATACAGAAAAATCACAGTGCTTTATTACAGGAAAAATTATAACTAGAATAAATCAATTAATTACACACTACACAGCAAATAAAAGAAAAGGGTTAACCACAGAGCATTACTTACTAATCAGTAAGCTAGCATTGATGGCCTCCTGGAGATATAAGCATGGACCGATCAGTCATCTTTCGAATGTACCCCAAGTAATCAGCCAAAGCACATGGCCAGTTTTCAGAATTTATACACTTCCTGGTCCTTCCAACCCCCACCCACAAATGGCCCAGCCTCATGCACTACATATCCCAGAGGTCCCCTCTCTGGAGCATGCTCAGTAGGCTTGTCGTTACTCTTAATTCCCTGGGCTATCAATCATCTCCCAAAGACCACCTTCTGTGATCAGAGAATGTGATTGCTTCTTTGATATGCAGTTGAGATGCCGCTCTGTCTGGGCCTTTCCCCTGCCAGGAGAAATTGCTCTTTCTGCCTGCTGAGTAGACCCCAAAGAGGTGTTATCTTTAATTCACACCTTTGACTCCAGAGACAATTGTCACAAACCTGCTTAATTGTTTCCTCCAGCAGACTGGAAACGCAGCCATTGATTTCTGAGGCCAGCGGCGCCAAATGGCCTGGTATCTAAAGATATGCATATTTATAAATATGCCTATATAATACATATTGCGGTAGATATACCGATAGCTAGATACAGGTAGGCATACCCATCTCTCTGTGACAAATAGGCTACACGACATGTCAGTGCACCAAATACATTCCATTTTACAGTTACGTGTTATATCCTTCCCCCAGGGGAGAAAGCTAACCATTTTTATTTCATGTTAGCCCTCACCCTCGACCAGTGGCGACTCTAGGAACAATATTTAGGGGGGGCACAGAAGATACCGCATTCAAAACTAGGGGGGCACTAATAATTTTCACCACTAAATCATACCACTGAATAAAACTAAGGGCCCTATCATCTGGTGTGAGCTAAAAGACCATCGCTAAAGGAAAAATGACCGTGAGTCGCTAAAACTTAGTGCCTGACGACCTACTAACAGATCACCTTGTCTGCAGTAGTCCATGAACAAGGTAGTTTGGCGCACGCTAGGAAAACTCTAAGGCTGGGTTCACACCTACGCGTTGCGCAGCGTCGCGCAATGCGTGCGTTTTTTTACGCACGTTCGCGCATACAAACAAACGCGCGTTGCGCACGCGTTCGCGGCTATGCTATGGCCGCGAACGCGCGGCTATCTGCAGAAAAGTAGCTCCCGAACTTCTTTGTGCGTCGGCCGTTTATCAGCGCGTTCATGCGCGCTGAGAAACGGCCAGGTGTGACATGCACACATAGGGAATCATGGGATTCCACTGTTTGAGCGTTTTACAGTGCGTAGGAACGCGCTGTAAAACGCTTAGGTGTGAACCCAGCCTAAGACCCGAGTTGAGACCCAGCGCTAATGCAGTTGTGTACAGGATAGAACTGTTTTTTTTTTCCAGTGCAGAGTGCCGGGCCATACCTATCCCCCGCCCTCACAAGCTTGAATATGAACACATCCAGTGAATAACCTCACACCCCTGCAGTATTAAAATCCTCCAAGCTGGCCGTATCATCCATGTTTTAATGCACACATATATTAAGGCTGATGGACATTGCATGATAAATGCCACCCGACAGCATGTAGAATCCTTACACTGCATTTAATAGATCCATTTTATTGTACTAACCTGATACTTCCTCATTTTCCTACAGAGCACCGCAAATATGGAATAACCTCCCAGACACTGTCAAATCTTCCCCCAGTCTAAAGTCCCTTAAGACTTCCCTATTAACATACCTCAATACGGAATGCACCTGTAAACATGTAACATAATGACTTTATTTCCTCCATATTTATTTTTCTGTTAATCTGTATATTTGGTCTTGTGTTAATTTCTTGCATTTTACTATTTTGTTTTTCTGTAACCACTCAATGTTCTCGAACCCAGGACATACTTGAAAACGAGAGAAATCTCAATGTATCCTTCCTGGTAAAATCCTTTTATAAATAAATAAATACTTTATTTGGTGCAATTCGGCAGTTTTCGCTGAATGTCTGATAACTGTTTCAGCGACTCCACTTTTAGCAAATTACAGTGACCATTCGCTAAATAGGAATTCACTATATTTTCGGCAAAATGAATTCCCCGAAATGTGACGAAAAGCAAAGGATCTAAAGATGATTAGACCCTTTAGATTCTAACTTCCATAATAACCCCTAAATGCCATAAACCCAGGGAACTACAATAGAAATAGCAAACAATGTGGCATTTAGCTACCCCTTAACCCCTAAATTGCCATTAATCAAGGTAAAACATGAAATGAATACACTGTGAGGCATGTAGCTACCGATTAACCCCTACAATGCCATTAAGCAAGATAAAAATAAAATGTATACCATGAGGGATGAAGCCTACCCATTAACCCTTAATATACAACTAAACCAAGGCAAAAACTAGCGTGATACACAATGTAATGTATAGTCTGAACATTAACCACTTCACTGCTGAGACATTTCAACCCTGTGAAAATGCTTAAGTTTAAGTGCCCGTAATTTTTAATGTTTTATGACTTTTATTTCAAATTGAATATGGTCATGTTGGGTAGCATTGGAAAGGCCAGAATCTGCCCTTTCCAATGACACCTAGATCGTCCATATACGATGCACAGGGACAGAGATATAGTGGTTTGAATAAGTGTGGAAAGCTGGATACTGATTTTTGGTGGGGGGGCACATGGGGGGGGCAAGGAATAACCTAGGGGGGGCAATTGCCCCCCTGTAGAGTCGCCTATGCCCTCGACAGCTGTGGACCCAGAGATACGCTTCCCAAATGGTCAGACACAAATATGAATATGACTCTATATGGAGGAAATAGGTATAAACGGGCACATAGACACATATACACAGGAAGACCCTTATATAGATAGAAATACAGCTCTAATCTGCCACACCCGGATCTTCATGTGCCAGGCGTCAGGAGATATTGCCACACCCCTGACTACCACCTCGCTCTTCTTGGAATAGATCACCTACGCAGGGTCCTCATGTCAAACTCTGTATAAAATGGGATATACCCCCACCCCAACGCTTGGTTTTCTCATATCACTATGCCGGTTTGGTTCCACTGCAAAACGGCCTTTCGCTGATTCGCAAGTATTTTGGTTTCTACCGCTTTAATTCTTTGTACAATACAATGTGTATTTTTTTGAAACTTTTTTTAAATATTACCATTCCAATTTTCTTTTTTTATAGATGGATGGAATAAAATGTGATAATCCTCCTAACTATTGGACGCTGCATGGAGTGTGGTAAGTCTTCTTTTATTTGCTTTTTTTTTTTTTTTTGTATTCTAACCATTATGTGACTATATAAACAGTGAGTTCTCTAGTTTGCCGCTACAATTAACAATTATTTGGATAATCTTAGTTGGGAAATTGTTTTTTTTTATTATTATTAATCGGATAATTGTTTTTTATTTTTCTTTAAAAGGAATATTGTGTAAAAAAAAAAAACAAAAAAAAAAACCCTAGTATATTACTTTCGTTTGTACATACGCAAATTGCATACTTTTCGTACACAAGCGCCTGGTCAGAGTGATACATTGATGCTGTGTACGCAGCTTAAGCCCATGTCTGCTTTCTCCCCAAATGACTGCTGCAACAAAGTGCTCAGTGCTCATGTCAGCAAAAAAGCAGGGTGAGAACTCCACACAGCCTGACCACTTTAGCTTATTAAAGTGCTCAGGGTGCATGGTATTGCCCCCTCCCTCCACCATTGTTTGGACAATATCACTAGAGTTGCATCAGCTGTCAAGTGGTAGATGGGATTTTGAATATTCCGCTTGCTGGGGATAGATTACTTCAACCAGTTTTCATACTGGTATCATCCTGTCATAGAGCAGTGAGAGATCTGGGAGATTGCAGCCAAGGACAATGGCTTGATGCTGTGCATCTTAAGCAATTTGTGTAGTGTACACAACTTTTATAAGCTGCAGGTATTTCCAGGTAGTTTCCAGGTAGTATTTTTTTTTTTTAATCTATTTTTGTTTTGAACTTTAGGCCAGACAAGTCCCAAATGTGCAATAACTCCTGGCCCTTTGATTATTCAGAAATACAGGTAAATATGCATGCGTCATTCTCCTTAATTTGCAGAGACTGTCAAACTTTTACTTGCGAATGCTGCAATCTTTAATCTATTGAAGGTCTTTTCAAAGAAAGCTACAATTAACATAAAATGTAACTAGATTACTTGTATTACAAAAATAAACACTAAACGTATGCTTCACCCTCCCCCGGACATAGTCTTAGATTAGAGGGGCAAAGGTTTAAAAGTAACATCAGGAAGCATTATTTTACTGAGAGGGTGGTGGATACATGGAACAGTCTTCCAGTAGAAGTGGTAGAGGCCAAAACAGTAATTGAATTTAAGCAAGCATGGGATAGGCATAAGGCTATCCTAAACAAAAGCTAAATCCAGGTTAAGTATCCATGTAATTGGGCAGACTAGATGGGCCGAAAGGTTCTTATCTGCCGACATTTTTCTATGTTTCTATCATTTACTACAATCTTATGACGAGTCCTGCTTTACAGCTGTGGTATCAAGTCTACAGTAGGGAAGAGGGAATGTTTAGACAAGGTTGCATGTGATCAGTTGTGTTGTCTATGCTACCTGAGATGAGATCTGATAGTAGGTTTCAACACTTTAATTTGTGTCCTGGTGATGTTGCTTACTTGCATTCCACACAATGCATGTCAATATGTTGGTTTTCTGGACTTCTGATCCATAGTTCAAATGGTACCCTTTACCCCACAGTGAGGAGCAAGTGCTGTAACAACACTTTGAGGAGCAGTTTACAACCCAGATCATTACAAAATGGGTCACAGTGATTTAAGTAACCATACATGAGTGAATTTTACATACATGTGATATCTAAGCAAAATGAGAACACTCCGTTTTCTTTTTGGTTCTGGGCTAATCTTCAAACAGATTGTTTTGTAATTCACCTACAAAAAGCATTTGTGGTTAAGTTTCTAAAGATGTAGTTTTCTTTTAGGCCGGATTCAGATGAGCGTTTTGCAGAGTGGAGGGAATATCTGAGAGTGGACGTTCCTTCCATTCTGATGTCCGTCTGGCCACCTTAATGATTGCAGTTGGTGCGCTCAGCATTGCAAGGCTAGATCCTCCTATGGAGTGTCGTGCTTTGCAGCCCCATCAACACTCTTCGACGGGCTTTCAGAACGTCCGCAGCATGCCTGCTGTAGCGTGCGCGTGCTACAGCATGTGACCAGTCCTGTCAATGCGTCACAACACACTGCGGACGCCGGGAGGCAAATCCGTACGGTGCACACTTAGTAACTTCTCATACATTACACACAATTCGTATTTAACAGCAGATACCTTAACTAAACATTTTCTGAGCTTGTTTTCGAGTGTGGTCCTTGTCTTTCTCATAAATGCAGGACATTGCTGTGGAGATGAACAAGTTGTGGCCTGATGTCATTCATCCAAACAGAACACAACTCTGGTAAGCTTTTTCTTACGAAATAGACCTGAGGGGGGGGGGGGGACGGACTACCTGATCAATACAGAATGATAAAACCTCTTACAATGCAGTTTTCGAAATGGACATGGTTCTCATTTACCTGATTATTTTTACCTTTTTAACTCCATGCGTTGCATTGTGGCTACCAAAGTAACATGGAGATTAGGGATTATCGGCTGCCGATATTCAGAAAATTACTGGTATCGGCTGCCCATATTCAGAAAATTACTGGTATCGGCTGCCGATATTCAGAAAATTACTGGTATCGGCTGCCGACATTCAGAAAATTACTGGTATCGGCTGCCGACGTTCAGAAAATTACTGGTATCGGCTGCCGACGTTCAGAAAATTACTGGTATTGGCTGCCGACGTTCAGAAAATTACTGGTATCGGCTGCCGACGTTCAGAAAATTACTGGTATCGGCTGCCGTGTTCAGAAAATTACTGGTATCGGCTGCCGATGTTCAGAAAATTACTGGTATCGGCTGCCGACGTTCAGAAAATTACTGGTATCGGCTGCCGACGTTCAGAAAATTACTGGTATCGGCTGCCGATATTCAGAAAATTACTGGTATCGGCTGCCGACGTTCAGAAAATTACTGGTATCGGCTGCTGATGTTCAGAAAATTACTGGTATCGGCTGCTGATGTTCAGAAAATTACTGGTATCGGCTGCCGATATTTGGACAAGTTGGCTCACTGTAGCTGCTACACACAAGATCCCACAGAACTGTGCGAATCCGGGGCTTCTCCCACATCATGCTGTAAGCCCTCACTGCAAAACGACCCCTGCTCACTGACCGTATTGCACATGAGCGTGATGGCAACAGAAATGGGGCTTCCCTCCCAGCTGGCAGGGAATTCCCTATACAGGAGATGCAGGGGTCAGCAACCTGGGCTATCCAGATGTTTTGGAACTGCATTTCCCATGAGGCTCCAAGAACCTAATGAGAAGCTGAGTATCATAGCAGATGTAATTCCAAAACATGTGGGGCAATATTACAAAGTCGGTGCTAACTGAGCTAAACCAGAAATATCGTAAACTTACCAGAGCCATTTTAGTTTACAACAGCTCTGGTTAAGATAGCACCAACTTTGTAATATAACCCCTTACAAACAGGGTCATATGAGGGATCTTTAAGAAAGCTTTGTAAAAAATAAAAGCTTAAAATTTTTTCATTAAATTGAATAAATTAAGTGGACGTGGTGCAATGTTTAAATGTTAAACACATTGAGTTCATGGCATAATGTCAGATTTGTGTTTTTTTTCTCAACTTTTAAGTTTACGGAATATCGGCACCAAATATTGTCTATCGGCCAGAAAAGCTGCCGATTCTGTCTATCCCTAATGGAGATGTAGTCTGCTGTAGACTGGAAGAGCAACAATAAAAGATCCAGTACACAACTGCAGTAAAGATGTGTGTTTATTCCATTGTATGCTGTGATGACATTTCAACTTTAAATCGACCTAATGAGGGTTAATGTCATCGCTGCTGATGGAATAAATTCACCTCTTTCTACTGACCTGCAGCAAGAAAAGATTCAGCATGCAATTATGGGACCATGGAGTGACTCCCTTTTTCAGTCCATCTTGTTTAGGTGAACAGAGCTGCCCTAGCAGCTCTGTTCACCTAAACAAGATGGAGTGAAAAAGTCAAATTTTTACTCCTAATTTTGTTAAATAGGGGTTTGAAATATGCAGCCATTTACGGGGTTTATCCTGGCAAATCACTTTTTTTTATTTTTTTATTCAGGAAACATGAATGGCAGAAGCATGGAACCTGTGCAGCCACCTTGGAATCTCTTAACAGCCAGCACAAGTACTTCAGTAAAGGTTTAGAGCTATATAAACAGGTTGATCTTAACAGGTAATGGACTTGTATTTGATACACTAGAAACTAGTAGTCTTTCCATTCCCTCCATGCATGTGGCTTTGGGATTTTTGTTTCTTTTTGCACTGGCAACAAGCAATGCAGAAGTGCAAATTTTGCATATCCTATACAAAGTACAGGATTCCCAAAAAAGCTGGTTACACAAGTTAGCATTCTACTTGGAATCCTTACTGATTCAGTTGCGAGACCATGCAAGAATCGCTGCAAACCTTTGTCCTGAAGTGTCATTTAACCCTAGGTATGGTCTAATGTCTCTGACAAGTTTAAGAATCCAGTGTTGTATTTTTGACTCTTGAACCCAATTTGTTTTGGAACTTTAAAATTTTTTTGTCATTAACATATTTGGTAACGGAACGTGGAACCCAAATGCCTTGATTCTTATTTTAAACACAATCCATTTAGAAATTGCTGTTGAGCTTCATATGTATAGCTGGCAGCCAAATGCACCACTGACCCAGTGCTGGATCTGAATCTCAGAAGCCTGTAGGCACAGAAATGTGGAGTGCCCCCCCCCCCAACAAAAAAGAAACCTGCTAAAATTACTCTGGAGTTTTTTTTATAAAAAAAAAAGTTTATTTTTTTCATATTACATGGTCCTGTTTATCATTGTAAAGACTAGACTCTGAATTTTACACCTGTACAAGGTTAAGTGAGGTGTCATTGGAAATGTCAGAGATGCAGTGCTCCAAAGTCCCCCTATCTCTCACTGCAGTGCCACGGTCTAGGTTGCCTATGAAACAATGCATTGCATCATCAACTCCACACTTGCTGGAAGTGTGGGAAATGAGAAGGTGAGTTGGTGCAGCACCACTGTTCACTTTGTAATTGTAAACTGAATAATAGTGCTGTGTTTAGAGAGAATATTTATTTTTAAATAAACCTAACCTGGTTATATTTGATATCACTGGAAAGGCCATAATCTGTACTTTCTAATTAATGATACTAAATATGTACATCTAGCCCTTAGTTGCGTGTATGTGGTGTGTGCCTAAGTAAAAATTCCCTCTCCCCATTAACCACGGCTGCTTTCTAAAACTGTTGACTCAAAGTCGTAATTTGTCAGTGATCAAAGCTTTTATGTATAGGGCTTCAATATTGCTCCACAAAAGGGGTAATGAATCAAATATACAAGTAATTATCACTACTGGATATTGGGCAAATAAGACCGTATCAAAACCTATTAAACTCTAACATGTCATTTAACATGTAACATATTTTTTTTCTTTAAACTAGAATGAACCTCTAAAGAATGCAGATATGGCAATGTATCCTAATGTTCATTTTGGGTATTGAAGAAAATATGTTCTTGTGTAAACGGGAAGTGGTTAAGTTTAACTCTTGGAATGAGTTCTCTAGATTTGGACATTTCATTACTTACTGCATATACATTTCGGGCTGTGTCTCCTTAATAGACACTTTTTGTGGGTTTTTCAATGGCAGGGATATTCAGAGAGGTCCAAAATGTAACTGGACACTGAAATTAAGCGTACAGTGATCTTTCAGGGCCATTAAGCTATTCAGAGAGCAGGCAGTTCGCCAAATTTTTGGCAAATTGCCTGCACATACGGTGCTCTTCGACAGCAGTAAAATCCTCCACCGAGAAGCAATGGTTAATCTATTCAGAGAACACCGAACAGCAGTGAAACGTTGCTGACATGCCCTGCTGTTCAATGTATTTATTTGGACAAATCCCATGGGCTTCAATTTTTTTTTTCTTAAAGATTTTACCGGGAAGGATACATTGAGATTTCTCTCGCTTTCAAGTATGTCCTGGGTGGCGAGTATGTACCGTTGGGTGTCTTGCCCAAGGACACTTAATGGAGAGGTGCTCTTGCCAGGATGTTAAAAATATTCCCTTTTTTATATATAATATCCGTTTATTCTGTAGTAAAAAATCTCTAGGTTTTTTTATATTTTGAGGTATTTTTGGGGAATTTTTTTTCTGTAACAGCCTTTTTTTTTTATTATCATTTCATAGGATGTTGTATGTCAATTCCAGACCTTTTCGTTCGGTAGTTTTGGGGGGGGGGGGTGCAAACATTGTTTCAATTTTGAAACTTTCAAGTATACTGTGTTTTTTGTATTTTTTGTTTTTTAATCTTATTGTTTGTCTCCCCCCCCCCCCCTTCAGCTTGTCTACTTCTTCCGGTGGCTGCTCTGCTCTGTGATCGGCTGCTTTTTCCAACATGTTATTTTGCGGCAGTTTCTGCAGGTGTGCGGCAGGTTTTCCCTGCGTTCCAGGGATCATATGGTGTATGCTGAATACGCCGTAGGGTGGGGAACTTTGATTCCCTGCAGCGCGGGGAACGAGATGGCACCAAAATAGTGACATTTCGGTGCTCTCTGAATAACTCCTTAGATGTATTTCAAAGGGTTAGGACACACTTGATGAGATTTTTACCTTGATATGGCAGGTGGGATTATTACTTCAATGGGACTAGACAATCTGTAGGTTTTATGGGATTTGTAACTCCGATACTTTCTTGTACTGTAACCTCGTGGCTGTATGGCCTTACTGTGCTGTAATGGGTATTGTCCGCATAAGCTTTCTTGCATAACCTCAATCAGGAACTGTTGGAGGAAGTGAAAGGGAAAAGAACTGCTCTTTGTGCAGGTTTACTTCCTCAACTTTAAAACATCTGTGTAACCACAAGACAATCTATTAAATGTACGTCAGTTGAAGCAAAAAAATTGCTATTCTTGTGAACATTGCAGTTTGGCAGTCCCCTTCTAATAACCAGTCTATGGTCAAGTTTCGGATTGTGCCATTTTAGTTTGTAGTTTTGTTTTTGACTAGATGTTCACATAGAGCATTGTAAGTGTTGGCTCATTGTGGCATTCCAGATGGCCACTAATATATACATATCAAACGAATGCCACTTGACAGGTTATTCACTGTTTAACCCCTTAAGGTCAGAGGCAATTATACATGTTGGGAACACTTCTAAAAGTAGAATTTCAGCTATACACCTGTTCAACCATAATTTCAACTCTTTCATATTAAGTACCCACCCTTATATATATCCTTTTTTTTTTTGTTCAGGAGAAATGGGGCTTTCATTTTCCATCAAAGATTTATATATAAAATATATTATGGGGAGGGGACCCAAAGTATGAGAAAATAGGTAATCTTGTGACTATTTTTTTTTTTTTTTAAGTTCTGCAGAGAGGGTTAAGTTTTTCACTTTGCTTTTAAGCCTACGATTCTCTGCCCCATAGCCTCAGATCGAAGTGGGAGGCAATGTTACAAGCAGCGGCTGAGACATTGGGACAATGACAGCGTGACAAGCTATAGGTACAGAGGTGAGCCGTTTGCCAATCAAACAACGTGGGACGTGCTATACCATCCTGCGGCGTTAAAGCCTGCCTGCTGCAGGATAGCATAGCAAGTCTGGGGTTGGCTACAGGTTAAAAGGCACCTGTTGCACTCACTGTTGGGTGCCACCACTGCCTTTCTCCAATAGACAAGTTTTTATGATCGCACCTACAGGGAAATATTGGCAGCACTTTTGTATCGTTTAACACTTGTCAAAGTAGTCATTTTGGTGCTGGCAATTAAAGAAGAACTGTCAGACACAATCAGTTGGGAGTTGTCTTGCACATAATTTTGGTAACCTTTCTGGGAAAAATGTATTGGAGCCTGTTCTTAAAATAATAGCTTCAGTTTGCATCCTATGGAATGTGTAAATTGCATTTGTCCGAACGTAAAGACACCTTTTAACACTGGGGGTGACTGTTTCAACTTTTATAGGATAATCCTATTTACCACATAATGTTTCTATAAATTGGATAGTCTGTCAGGGCAATAACCCTTACTCAATGTTCTGCCTGGGTACCTTTTTAGTAGCCAGCATGACAGACATATTCCCTACCCCTTTCAAATTGGAATAAACTGTGGCCCTTACGCTTTACTTTATTTTTCCCCAGTGCTCTACAAAAATCTGGAATTGTGCCATCAACAAAATACTACCAGGTAACATGAAAAAGCTACCATAGTGTTAAAATTGTAGGCTTGCCTTAAATGGCTACAGGGAAGATGTTGAGTCTATATGACTTCGATTTTAATATGGCTTCTCTTGCACAAATGTGTATAGATGCAAATGGTATAGCAATTGAAGGTTGCATGCTGTTAAGCACAAGACCCTTTGTATAGAGTTTGTCGGATGACCACTTAGAGTTGAGTTTCCCACTCCTAAAACACCCCTCAGCCATTGAGTGTCCTCATGGAGTCCCTCTGGGTCTGGGCTTTGTCATATTTTGGACAATCTTAATATCTTCCGCTGACATTTTGTGCCTCAAAGGCACATATAGTGGTAACCCACCCACTCTCAACTTGACTCTTGTATCCCTGTTTGTTTTTTACTCTGCCCTATTTTTAGGCTTAAATTACAAGCTGCACACTACTGTACATTTTCTGAGGGCTTTCCTTTAGCGTGGTGGTGGGGGGGGGGATAGCAGTTGTGTCTGGTTTTGTACTGCATCCGAACACCTGACCAGATTGAAAGTTAAACACTAATGGCTTTTTTCTTCACTTTAGATGAAGGATATTACATGTGCTATTAGAAATATCTATGGAGTCGTGCCAAAAATTCAGTGTCTACCTCCTCAGCAGGTATTTTTTTATTTTTGTATCCCATATTGCAAATTGGCTATACTAGCTTTGGTCACTTTATTCAGGAATAGTATTCAAAGGAAGGTGGCTGCTTTCTGTTTAAAGTCAATTTAAAGGCCTTTTTCTTTCTTTTATTCTCAGGTTGAAGATGCACAAACTCTTGGCCAAATTGAATTTTGTTTCGATAAAGCTTTTCAGAGAACAGACTGCACGCATGAATTTCCGTCTTCATTTGAGGAGCTTCAGTCACGTAATGGGCTAACGGTTTGCGATCAAAACTTGAACACTCGCTATCCTCCCCTAGAAACACTATAACTTTCAAGGCGATCTGTCATGAGAGCAAAGGATTGGCCAGCAAACACAACTTGGATAGATTCTTAAATTGTCAATTCCATTAAAGATGAATGACACAATATAAAATCGAATTACTAGTATCCTTGCATTTGCTTATCAATGTTGACGTTTGTTAAAAGTGAGTCAACATTTCAGTCCAAAATAATGGTTTGGCTGTTTCCGTTAAAATTTGTATTTACTTTTTGTACTTTATGCACTAAAGCACAAACTGCAGAGTCTTGTCTAGCAACGTAGTGACATGTATTAAAGGAGCAAATTTAAACATGCTACATGAAGATACTTTGACGTTGTGTGTGTGTGATATCTCTCGCCTGTGTCTAGAGCTTGGTCTAAACCAGGAAGGCAGCAACTGTTACAATACTAAAAAGCTTTCTATTAAATTGTTAAACCTTTCCTGAAAGGCCATGTCCAGCGGCGGATTTGAGTCTTGGGTCATTTGTGTATCGGATTCCGCTGGCCCTTCTGAGTAGATTCGTCACTGGAATCTTCCTTGCTCCGGAGATGCTAAATGTGAAATAGCTCCCAGCCCACACTGTCACTTGTCGAAACAGTGTAGGGTGAAACTAATGGATCTTTCTAATGAAAAACTGGACAGCTTTTATACAACAGAGGATCAGATGAACTGCAATCCCCACCCTCCCCTGACATCTCTGCACCACAAGCCGAACCCTAGCCAGAGCAGTTTCTGGTGGTAGTGCCCCTAGCCAGAGCCCATGGGTGCGGTTCCACTCCTTGGTGAGGATAGACAGCTGTGGGTTATGCTGTTGGTGCTCAGTAATCACCCCAGGCCAGCCTCCATTTGTGGCGTGGTGGGGCCGCACAAATGGGCAGTGGGGATCGCCAGGAGGCCATGGTTAGGTGTGCCAGCAGAGTCTCGGTCGAGAGTTCTGGGGTGCGTAGTGGGTGTTGTGGGGTGTCCGTTTAATATACCTAATGCTCCAAATGATGGCTGTCTCGTCACAAGCTGTCAATGTTCTACTAAAGAAAAAGTCTTTGGGACACCATAATGACTATGAATACACCCATCTCTATATATAAAAATGTTTTCTCCGTCGCTGCTGGTAGATTCGCGCGCATCAAGCCTGGGCAACGGACACCCAACAGCTCCCTGATACGCACGTATCACCGCGTATCAGGAGCTGGGCGCCCCCTGCTGGACAGAGGGAGTACGAACAGGCTGCACACGTCTGGCACAGGGAGGGCAGCTAATGGAGGGCAGCTAATGGCCGTAAGCAGTCACCAGGGGACCTGCATGGGCCCAACCCCCTGTGACTTCAAGTCCCCTTGCACATGGCACTGGAGGAACAGCAACTGGTTTGTATATGTATCTGTATTTGTGTATATGCTATGTGATGTGTGTGTTTATGTATGAACTGTGTGTTGTACAGCTTGGAAAAAAGACGAGACAGAGGAGATATGATAGAAACATTTAAATACGTAAAGGGAATCCACAAGGTAGAGGAAGGGAGTATATTTAAACAGAAACAGCAAAACAAGAGGACATAGTCTTAGATTAGAGGGGCAAAGGTTTAAAAGTAACATCAGGAAGCATTATTTTACTGAGAGGGTGGTGGATACATGGAACAGCCTTCCAGTAGAAGTGGTAGAGGCCAAAACAGTGATTGAATTTAAGCAGGCATGGGATAGGCATAAGGCTATCCTAAATAAAAGATAAATCCAGGTAAAGTATCCATGTAATTGGGCAGACTAGATTGTTCCGAAAGGTTCTTATCTGCCGACATTTTTCTATGTTTCTCTGTGTGTGTGTGTGCGCGCTGTGGTCTGGCTGCTCAGTGCCCCCCCTGAGTCTGGCTGCTCAGTGCCCCCCCAGGGTCTGGCTGCTCAGTGCCCCCCCCTCCAGGGGTCTGGCTGCTCAGTGCCCCCCCCTCCAGGGGTCTGGCTGCTCAGTGCCCCCCTCCAGGGGTCTGGCTGCTCAGTGCCCCCCCCCTCCAGGGGTCTGGCTGCTCAGTGCCCCCCCCTCCAGGGGTCTGGCTGCTCAGTGCCCCCCCCCCTCCAGGGGTCTGGCTGCTCAGTGCCCCCCCCTCCAGGGGTCTGGCTGCTCAGTGCCCCCCCTCCAGGGGTCTGGCTGCTCAGTGCCCCCCCCCCTCCAGGGGTCTGGCTGCTCAGTGCCCCCCCCCCTCCAGGGGTCTGGCTGCTCAGTGCCCCCCCCCTCCAGGGGTCTGGCTGCTTCAGTGCCCCCCCCTCCAGGGGTCTGGCTGCTCAGTGCCCCCTCCTCCAGGGGTCTGGCTGCTCAGTGCCCCCCTCCAGGGGTCTGGCTGCTCAGTGCCCCCCCTCCAGGGGTCTGGCTGCTCAGTGCCCCCCCCCTCCAGGGTCTGGCTGCTCAGTGCCCCCCCCTCCAGGGTCTGGCTGCTCAGTGCCCCCCCCTCCAGGGTCTGGCTGCTCAGTGCCCCCCCCCTCCAGTCTGGCTGCTCAGTGCCCCCCCCTCCAGGGGTCTGGCTGCTCAGTGCCCCCCTCCTCCAGGGGTCTGGCTGCTCAGTGCCCCCTCCTCCAGGGGTCTGGCTGCTCAGTGCCCCCCTCCTCCAGGGGTCTGGCTGCTCAGTGCCCCCCTCCTCCAGGGGTCTGGCTGCTCTCAGTGCCCCCTCCTCCAGGGGTCTGGCTGCTCAGTGCCCCCCTCCTCCAGGGGTCTGGCTGCTCAGTGCCCCCCTCCTCCAGGGGTCTGGCTGCTCAGTGCCCCCTCCTCCAGGGGTCTGGCTGCTCAGTGCCCCCCTCCTCCAGGGGTCTGGCTGCTCAGTGCCCCCCTCCTCCAGGGGTCTGGCTGCTCAGTGCCCCCCTCCTCCAGGGGTCTGGCTGCTCAGTGCCCCCCTCCTCCAGGGGTCTGGCTGCTCAGTGCCCCCCCCTCCAGGGGTCTGGCTGCTCAGTGCCCCCCTCCAGGGGTCTGGCTGCTCAGTGCCCCCCCCCTCCAGGGTCTGGCTGCTCAGTGCCCCCCCCCCCTCCAGGTCTGGCTGCTCAGTGCCCCCCCCCCCTCCAGGGGTCTGGCTGCTCAGTGCCCCCATGATGCAGCTGCTCCCCAGGGTCTGGCTGTTCAGTGCCCCCCATGATGCGGCTGCTCGACGCACCCAGGATCTGGCTACACACACCACACACACACACACACACATTCTTTTAATGGCCATTAAGAGCGTAAGCTCACCTGCTGACGTCAAGGCACCTCTAGTGAGGGCGAGTCCTATCCAAAAATGAAACCACAGGCTGCTGTGTAGCAAATCATAACTGCTCATGCTTCTTTTCAGTCATGAGGTAGGCTGGTGGGCCTTTATGCCCTCCCAGAAAGAAATCCACCTTGGGATCAAAAAACAAAGACCTGTAACATGCTGCAATGATGACCTGGCTGGAGGTACAATCAAACATACATCGAAGCCAAAGCCTCTAACTGTGTTTTGTTTCACACGGTGTAATGGGAGTAAGCGCGGATGACCCTTTTTCTTTTTTTCTTCAATGTTTTATACATGTTGCTGGGCTGGATACATTTGGTGGTTGCAGCCGCCCCATCGGGGAATGGACGCGACCCCGCTCCTCCTGTAATATGTTTTTCATTGCATTGTTCATGATACAGTAAGGTTATTCAAAGAGATCCGAATGGCTGCCGAAAGGGAACCGAATGCTGAAAATCGGCGTTCGGTTACCTTTCTTGGTGATTCGGCTATTCAGAGAGCAGGCAATTCGACAAATCCTGGCGAATTGCCTGCACATACGGTGCCTGTTCGAGGACAGTGAAATCCCCATAGAGAAGCAATGCTTCGGCTATTCAGAGAACAAAAACCATCAGTGAAAGGTTCCCGAAATGCCCTGTCATTTGGTGGTTTAATTCGGCAGGTTTATTCAGGCAAATCCCATAGGCTTCAATGTTAAAAATATTCCCGTTTTAATCCAATATCTAATAAACTGTTGATTATAATATTCTGCAGCAAAGAGTCTTTCTTTATAGATTTTTTTTAGAATATTTTTAACCCTTTCGCTGCGGAGGACGTGCGTTGGGTGCGGAGGACGCGCTGAGCGCGTCCTCTCTTTTGCGGCCAGCGATCGGCCAGATTCCGGCCAATCGCTGTGCCCCCCGGTGCGGGCTGACATCCTCGATGTCAGCCCAGCACCTGGGACCGCCGCCGGCACCATTAGATGTCATCGTGGTGGCGCGATGACATCTAATTCAGGCCCCCCGCATGTGCGGAGGAGGTGCCTGAAAGGGGGGGGGGTCCTTCGGACCTCTCTCCCTCCCGATCGCCGGGGTCCAGCAGTGAAAGTCAGGCACCGTTTGGAAGGGCACAGCCTGCCCTTCCAAACCGTGCCTACCTTTAACCCCTTGGGTGCCGGATCACAAATCTTGGATGTCGGCCAAGCTTCCGGGAATGCCCCGACGACTGGCGTCAACCCCTAACTGCCACCAATGGTGGAGATAGTGGGTTCCAATGAACCCCCTGTCTCCCGATCTGTGGCAGCTAGGGGTTAATGTTTGGTACTGTTGGATCGGCCAGAGCATAGCCTTTCCAACGATACCAAACCTGACCATGTAAAAAGTTTTTTAAAAAAATTAAAAATAAAAAAAAAAATATATATATATATATATATATATATTTTAAAAAAAATGATATAAAAAAAATAAACACTTTTTTTGGTTTGTTAATGCAGCAATATTGTTCCCATTTATACGTCATGTCCTGTCTCTATATTATAATAATGAAATTTTCTGAATCTGCCGAGTCTGCCGGAAAGAACGATATATAATATGTCTGGGTCATATACTAAAATAAGCATTCAAAACGAGTTTAACCCCTTAGGGACCTTGGACGTACCATGTACGTCATGGCAGCGGGTCTCTTTTAGACCCGCTGACGTACATGGTACGTCCTGCGGTGTTTTGAGCGCTGGAAGCGATCGGATCGCTTCCAGCAGCTCAAACGCCATTGCAGGATGCCTGGGAGTCCAGGCATCCATGCAATGGCGGTTACAAGTGCCGGGGCACCTTGTGATCGCTCCCCGGGAGCGATCAACATCCGGTTTTACCGGAGAGGTGCCCGGCACTTCTAGAGAGCGCTGGAAGCGATCGGTATCGCTTCCAGCTGCTCTGTGTATATTGCAGGGATGCCTCGACATCAAGGCATCCCTGAAATATGCTTACCTAATGCCGGTCCGCTCAGTGATCGCTCCCCCCCGAGCGATCATTTCCGGTAGCGGCAGGAAGTACTGAGTGCCACGAGGTATCGTGGCACTCAGTACATAATAGATCACATGAGTGATCAGGTGCTCTGCTGGGTGCCTCTGTCGGGTATATTACACAGAAAAGGAGAGATTTAAAATGGATGCCTGTAGCCATTTTGTTTTAAAGACAGTTTTTCTTTCAAAATTTCTCTAGGTTTAGAAATGAACGAGGTTTTTTTTAACAAAGTTCATTCCTGGGTTAAGAAGTCCCACACATGAAGGAACCTAGAATGAATGAATGTGAGATAATGTTAAGACGTGTTATAAGTAAATTTATTGGTCTATTCTAAGTTTTTAAAACAAAAGAGATTTTGTCTTTTGGGTATAGGAATAAGAGAAAATATTCTGGAATATAAAATTATATTCACAAAATATATGTTTATAATCAAGGTATATTTTATTATAATTACAGTATGAAATATATACACCAAAATATTGTAGAAAGTATATAATTGGTAAATAATAAAAATTACTAAAGAATAGATTCTGTGAGTTAACCAGGAAAGAATTTAGCTGATCTAAGCAACCAAAAGGGAGTGAGAATATAAATCAAATTGGAGACACTGTGTCTAGAGACTGAAGACGAGGCTCTTTGTTAAGTTAGTCTGATCTTTTGACCCAAGATAAGATATTAAAAAGAAATAATGGAATTAATTGGAATTAATATAAGAAGTGCAATACTGCCCTCTAGAGGATAGTAAAAATAATTAACCATGACGTCAAATTGGGTATAATAATAGGCGGCAAAGGTTCTTTTGTAAGTCAGTCAGAGATTCCAACAGACAGAGACTCACATCACCATGCACTCAGACATTCATTATACATGACATTCTGAGAAGTCGGGAGATTCCAGCGGAGAGGCTCACATCGCCATGCACTCAGACATTCATTATACATGACACTCTGAGAAGTCAGAGATTCCAACAGACAGAGACTCACATCAGACTCACACCACGATGCACTCAGATCCCAAGACATGAGGCAATCAATATTCTCACCAAATCTCTAACTCACATGCATTGATTATCTAATATCGATAATTTTCACATATTCCAAAACAAAGCATCACATAGAAAATTCCAAGGCAGACTCATCAACATCCAAATTGGACAGGTAATGTATGAAATAAGGAATTAATGTAAAAATATATTTGTAGAGATTTTTGCAACGTAGACTGAGATTTCTCGGGTACGGTTAAAATCCAAATTCTAAGTAATTCTATTCTGCAGATAGAAATATGAAGAAGTGGATATAAGGATTTATTCCTAAAGAAATGTTGCAAGATTGATACCAATATATATATTGAATTTGGAAATTACTGTGATTAAAATTAATAAGCAAGGAATTATATAACTACAAAATAAAAAGCAGAAGATTAGAAGTTTAATTCTCGAGATTAGGGGAGGATTCACTAAATAAGTTTTTATTACTTATTATTAAATTAGCTCATCTTTTGTTGATCCATGTAGCAGAGAGATATATATATCTATAAGAGCTGGCTGGTTAAACATTGTTTGCTGGGAAATGCATGTTGTATTAAGCAGAAATGTTTATTAACCATTTGTGTATTAGTTACTAACTGATAAGGTAAATGATATTAATCATATATGCAGTTACTAACCGGAGATACATATATTGTGAAGCTAGTTTTTATATGCTGTTGGATTGTGGTTTATAAATTTTTGTTTATGATATGAGATTTGAAATTCTTTTGTATACGTAATAAATATATATATATTTTTATCCGATTATTGATTATTGTATTTTTTAAAGCAAAACACAGACAATTAAAAGAATTCAGGATAATTTCTAAGAGATATAGACGATTGATATTTGTGTCTCGTATAAATTTCTTATGAAATAATAATCCCTGATATGTTGGAGACAACTGCCGAGGTAGGTCCAGTAAGTCCAATATAGACATATTGGAGGCTTGGCTGATAAATCCAATATATACAAACATGTTGTATTCACGTGCAGAGATTATATCCGACAAATTGGAGGCAACTGTTGAGATTGTAGTATTTGTTTGGAATATAATTGTCAGTAATTGTCTGATTAGACAGAGATAAAATATATATATATATTTTGATTCCTTGTTGTATTTTGACTTGTGGTTTTTACGGTTATCTACTAAACAGTGTAAAAATGTCAGAGTCAGAATCTGAGACTCAGGAAGATGTAGAGATACATACTAATCAAATAATATTGATAGATGTTATGTCTTATCTAAAGGACAAGTTACACGTCACAGACGATTTATTTGAATGGATAAAAGAATTGAAATCAAATATATATCGAATTATAACAAGGAAGGAGAGTGTCATCTGCGCTCATTCCTATGTGTTCCATGTACAACAAAAATGAGGTTTTGTTTGTTTCAATGGCCATTGCAACGTAAGCCCACTCGCCACTTCAAGGCACCTCTTTAGAGTGGGTACCTAACAATTGTAACCAAAAGGCCGCTCTACTGAGCAGCTCCAAGCCCCTCCAGCTGCTTTTCAGCAAGGAGAGACAAAGATGGTGGGTTTTATTTATACACGCACCAAGCACTTCCCATTTGGGATCAAAAACAAAAACATGGAAAGAGGAACAGCTGCAAAACGACGGACTGGTGTTACAAGCATGATATACATAAATACAGAAAAAATGGCGTCGCGCCCATACTCACTTATTTTTGGAGCGGCGGCAACTGCCAGGAGTAACAGCCCAGTAAATGTATAAAACATAACAAGGAAGGAGAGTGTCATCTGCGCTCATTCCTATGTCTTCCATGTACTGGGCTGTTACTCCTGGCAGTTGCCGCCGCTCCAAAAATAAGTGAGTATGGGCGCGACGCCATTTTTTGCAGCTGTTCCTCTTTCCATGTTTTTGTTTTTGATCCCAAATGGGAAGTGCTTGGTGCGTGTATAAATAAAACCCACCATCTTTGTCTCTCCTTGCTGAAAAGCAGCTGGAGGGGCTTGGAGCTGCTCAGTAGAGTGGCCTTTTGGTTACAATTGTTAGGTACCCACTCTAAAGAGGTGCCTTGAAGTGGCGAGTGGGCTTACGTTGCAATGGCCATTGAAACCAACAAAACCTCATTTTTGTTGTACATGGAACACATAGGAATGAGCGCAGATGACACTCTCCTTCCTTGTTATGTTTTATACATTTACTGGGCTGTTACTCCTGGCAGTTGCCGCCGCTCCAAAAATAAGTGAGTATGGCGCGACGCCATTTTTTCTGTATTTATGTATATCATGCTTGTAACACCAGTCCGTCGTTTTGCAGCTGTTCCTCTTTCCATGTTTTTGTTTTTGATCCCAAATGGGAAGTGCTTGGTGCGTGTATAAATAAAACCCACCATCTTTGTCTCTCCTTGCTGAAAAGCAGCTGGAGGGGCTTGGAGCTGCTCAGTAGAGCGGCCTTTTGGTTACAATTGTTAGTACCCACTCTAAAGAGGTGCCTTGAAGTGGCGAGTGGGCTTACGTTGCAATGGCCATTGAAACAAACAAAACCTCATTTTTGTTGTACATGGAACACATAGGAATGAGCGCAGATGACACTCTCCTTCCTTGTTATGTTTTATACATTTACTGGGCTGTTACTCCTGGCAGTTGCCGCCGCTCCAAAAATAAGTGAGTATGGGCACGACGCCATTTTTTCTGTATTTATGTATATCATGCTTGTAACACCAGTCCGTCGTTTTGCAGCTGTTCCTCTTTCCATGTTTTTGTTTTTGATCCCAAATGGGAAGTGCTTGGTGCGTGTATAAATAAAACCCACCATCTTTGTCTCTCCTTGCTGAAAAGCAGCTGGAGGGGCTTGGAGCTGCTCAGTAGAGCGGCCTTTTGGTTACAATTGTTAGGTACCCACTCTAAAGAGGTGCCTTGAAGTGGCGAGTGGGCTTACGTTGCAATGGCCATTGAAACAAACAAAACCTCATTTTTGTTGTACATGGAACACATAGGAATGAGCGCAGATGACACTCTCCTTCCTTGTTATGTTTTATACATTTACTGGGCTGTTACTCCTGGCAGTTGCCGCCGCTCCAAAAATAAGTGAGTATGGGCGCGACGCCATTTTTTCTGTATTTATATATATCGAATTATGTTGATTCAATCTGGTCAGATCAATCAAATTTTCTTGAGTGTTTGCGAAAGATAAGTGCAGCCACAAATAAAAAGGACAAAGAAATGTTTGCTTTAAAAATTGTGCCTGAATGCATATACTTGATCGCAGAAATGAACAAGAGATTGAGTGATGACAAAGAAACCAGAGACAGATTAGAAAATAAAAATTGTGACTTGCATGAAACCGTAAATAAATTAAAAGATGAGTCAGAACGAATAATAATGGAATTGAAGGTGTGTGCAGGAGAAAAAGATCAAATGCAAGATGAGATTGCTCAATTATCCAAATTAAATAAGGGGCTAAACAAACAATTGTCGAGAATGAAACGCGAACATGAGAAATTCGCTGATGAGTTATGTCAGGTTGAAACTGATGTTCGAAGGGTTAAAGATTCTTCGTTAGAGAAGTTCCCTTTGAAAGCTTTAAGCCATATATCACTGATTCCTGACAGCTCTGTTTATCTGAAGAGCCAGAGTGAATCTGAAAGTGAAAGTAAATCTCATGATGAAAAAAAAGCAAAGCTGCTTACACAGGAGTATTTCAAATCACATCACTCTAGCCAGCCACAGCCTATTAAGAAATATCATAAAGTGAATGATTTAACGAAAATTATTAATTTCCTCAAAACCTCAGTAGGTATTTTTGATGTTAAGGCATCATCACAAATAATAAATCATTTATCGATGTTTGAAGAAGCTGTGGGAATAATGGGAATAAATTCAGATGCTCAGAAAATTGAGTTGATTCCATGGGTCTTTGAAAGCAAACATAGGTATTTTTTCCAGTCTTTGAAAGAATCTGGTATAAGGAAATGGAGTAAAGTAGTTTCTGAGGTCAAATCTGAATTTGGGCCTCACCGTACCAGTCTAGCTGCGAAAAGAGCAATTTTAACTCTAAAATGCAGACCTAATCAAAGCCCCCGTGAATTTCTTTCAGTCCTTAAAAATGCGTACAGCTTGGCTGAAAGAAACCCAGATTTTGAAAACCCTGAATTTATCCAATTATTTTATGACGCATTGCCAAATAAAATAAAGGTCATTTTGGCAAGAGATTATGACCCGAGAAATGGTTTGGATTGGGTACTAAAAGAAAGTATGACCCTATTTACTGTATTTGAATATAGTGAAGAAACTCAGGGGAAAAGAGTGAAAAACTCACCTGAGGAAATAGCGGAAATTCACGCTAAAAAGGGAGATATTAAATTTGAGTCCCACAAAAAGAGTTATGCGGAAATATTGCGTGACTCCATACCCCAAAGGGAAAAATCCAAGCCAGATCAGGAAAAAGGGTTTGCCAGAGAAAATTCAGGAAGTAAATTTCAATCTAGGAAGCAATGTGTACCTAGAAGTCAGTGGGTTAAATCAAGGGAAAATGTACCTAGACAGGAGACAACCAGAGGTAAGACTGAATCTGATGCGTCTGATAATGCGCAAGCTTCATCCCCAAGGACGAATAGAAAGCGGAGATATAATGTACGCCAGCGTATGGGTCAAATGCAGGAAGATTTCCGTGTGCTGACAGAAAAACTGGATCAGATCACTCAGTTAATGACTGGAAATAACACTGGTCAGGTTGTAAGAGATGCAATACCTGCAGCCCCACCTAACCAGTGACTAGATGATGTTTCTGATGAAGTAACCAGCATCCATGACAATTTACCAGAAAGTGATGATGAAATGATTAATACAAATGTTTGTATGGTTGACGATTTAAACCCTTCCCTGCAAAGAGAAGGAAAATGTATTTTATCTCCCCAGACTAAGTGCGAGCAAGCTGAGAAGACTGGATCCGAAATGGAAAGCACAGCTGCCAAAAGCATGTTTGAGAGAGAAAAATCAGTTGGTAAAATCTATCCAAAACCTAATTTCATATCTCACTCTAAATTTCTCTGTAAATTGCATAGCATTGAAGACCGATATTATGTGAATGTAGAATTACAAGATAATTTACCACATATTCCGTCCTTGCTAGACACTGGAAGCCAAGTTACGTTAATATCAGCTCATTATTTTGAACAGGTCCAAGAACTGTCCTCCAGGAAGCCTAGATTAGATAAATCTAATGCTAATCTAGTGAGTGTGAGTGGCACATCTCTGAAAGTTCTGGGCACGGCTAAATTGGATTTTATATTGGGGAATAAAGTAATTTGGCATCCAACTCTTGTTGTGGATCTGCCCCAAAATCGCCTAATTATTGGAATGGACCTTCTCAAAAGGTTAAATCCAATCATTGATTTTATCAATGAGGTTATTTGGTCCCAAGTAAATGTTCCAATCAGCTATGATAGATCCCAATCCCATCACACTCAGCGTAACTGCCACGTGATTGAGGAAAGGCCGGATTCTATTGAAGTCCACTTCAGAAATAGCCAGACACCTGATATCTCTTTCTTAAGGCCAAAGCCCCTGACTACAGGAGAGCAGGAGGATAACACCATATGTGTTCCCCCCGAGAGAATTCGAGATATATGTCTGGAAGATGACGTGCTAATTATTTATCTCCACAAAAGGGAAACAGAACCAAATGGACATAGTGACCCTGAAGTGATCAGATACCCAAATCCTCAAGATGAGTGGATAACAGATCTAGATAATGATGGAGACAGTCCTAATGTTATTGGTAGAAGTTATGTTATATATTTCTAGAAGAAATAAAACTGCAAAGCTCAATTGCATGATTGTCATTCTAGATTATCTCAGGATATGTGAAGATGGAACGACAGAAGACACTTAACTGGTATCATGTGAAGTGATGTTTTAATTAACATGTGATTCTTCCCAGCATTCGGATGTTTAACTCAAGCTAGTAGATAGACTAGATCCGTATGGTTAATTAAAATTAATCAGAGATCAGAATATCTATAGGGAATTTGAGTGAAATCGCTAGTCTATGAATGGTTATTTATACTCTTTCTTTCAACAGAAATTGAGAAAAGTGGTTAATCCGAACTGCGACGCTTAATCCGCAAAGATGAATCGGACCACCAAAGATTGCGACTATCTGGAAATTCTACGGTTTTCCGCACAATTCCAAAGAGTGCTAAAGTCCCATGCGCATCAAGCTCATGCAAGCCTGAAAGACATGCGGGATACAGCTAGGATACCGTTGATTGCTATGTACAAGAACCACCGAAGGAAAAGATTTGCCGCATATTTTATTGCAACCGCTGTTTTATTACAGAGAGAGAAGCAAATGTTTACCGGAAGAATCTGGTACAAAACAAGAGAGTATTCATACCCACACCAGTGATTCTCGTGAAAGTTTCTAAAGAATCAAGAGTTGTTATCGAGAATTTATTTTTTTAAATGAAGTCTGGTATGACGAGAACAAATCGTTGTCGTATTCCAAGGGCAAGAGATACCCATGAATCCAGATTTGAAATCTTTGCTAAAGAACTAGCATGACCATACTATTGAACTTCTAATAATAAAAAAAATAATCTAACAATTTATGCTCCAATGTATTCACAGATTGATCATCAATTGCTATCTGCTTATAACGGGCCGAAGATTACAGAGATTGTGATTTGTATAGTAATTATGTTTCTAACTGTCTGGATGATTGTACTAACAAAGAAAGTACGTACATTGAAGTTTAAAAACACTGCATCTTCATTTATTAAATGGATGAAAGAAGAAAAAACGTGTTGCGAAAGGTGGAAACCTAGCCTAATTGGTAAAGGGGGGAGATAATGTATGTTTTCCTGAAATTTAATTGGTCAATAAATATCCAAGAAACCAAAGGGGGGTTATGTCGGGTATATTACACAGAAAAGGAGAGATTTAAAATGGATGCCTGTAGCCATTTTGTTTTAAAGACAGTTTTTCTTTCAAAATTTCTCTAGGTTTAGAAATGAACGAGGTTTTTTTTAACAAAGTTCATTCCTGGGTTAAGAAGTCCCAGACATGAAGGAACCTAGAATGAATGAATGTGAGATAATGTTAAGATGTGTTATAAGTAAATTTATTGGTCTATTCTAAGTTTTTAAAACAAAAGAGATTTTGTCTTTTGGGTATAGGAATAAGAGAAAATATTCTGTAATATAAAATTATATTCACAAAATATATGTTTATAATCAAGGTATATTTTATTATAATTACAGTATGAAATATATACTCCAAAATATTGTAGAAAGTATATAATTGGTAAATAATAAAAATTACTAAAGAATAGATTCTGTGAGTTAACCAGGAAAGAATTTAGCTGATCTAAGCAACCAAAAGGGAGTGAGAATATAAATCAAATTGGAGACACTGTGTCTAGAGACTGAAGACAAGGCTCTTTGTTAAGTTAGTCTGATCTTTTGACCCAAGATAAGATATTAAAAAGAAATAATGGAATTAATTGGAATTAATATAAGAAGTGCAATACTGCCCTCTAGAGGATAGTAAAAATAATTAACCATGACGTCAAATTGGGTATAATAGGCGGCAAAGGTTCTTTTGTAAGTCAGTCAGAGATTCCAACAGACAGAGACTCACATCACCATGCACTCAGACATTCATTATACATGACATTCTGAGAAGTCGGGAGATTCCAGCGGAGAGGCTCACATCGCCATGCACTCAAACATTCATTATACATGACACTCTGAGAAGTCAGAGATTCCAACAGACAGAGACTCACATCAGACTCACACCACGATGCACTCAGATCCCAAGACATGAGGCAATCAATATTCTCACCAAATCTCTAACTCACATGCATTGATTATCTAATATCGATAATTTTCACATATTCCAAAACAAAGCATCACATAGAAAATTCCAAGGCAGACTCATCAACATCCAAATTGGACAGGTAATGTATGAAATAAGGAATTAATGTAAAAATATATTTGTAGAGATTTTTGCAACGTAGACTGAGATTTCTCGGGTACGGTTAAAATCCAAATTCTAAGTAATTCTATTCTGCAGATAGAAATATGAAGAAGTGGATATAAGGATTTATTCCTAAAGAAATGTTGCAAGATTGATACCAATATATATATTGAATTTGGAAATTACTGTGATTAAAATTAATAAGCAAGGAATTATATAACTACAAAATAAAAAGCAGAAGATTAGAAGTTTAATTCTCGAGATTAGGGGAGGATTCACTAAATAAGTTTTTATTACTTATTATTAAATTAGCTCATCTTTTGTTGATCCATGTAGCAGAGAGATATATATATCTATAAGAGCTGGCTGGTTAAACATTGTTTGCTGGGAAATGCATGTTGTATTAAGCAGAAATGTTTATTAACCATTTGTGTATTAGTTACTAACTGATAAGGTAAATGATATTAATCATATATGCAGTTACTAACCGGAGATACATATATTGTGAAGCTAGTTTTTATATGCTGTTGGATTGTGGTTTATAAATTTTTGTTTATGATATGAGATTTGAAATTCTTTTGTATACGTAATAAATATATATATATTTTTATCCGATTATTGATTATTGTATTTTTTAAAGCAAAACACAGACAATTAAAAGAATTCAGGATAATTTCTAAGAGATATAGACGATTGATATTTGTGTCTCGTATAAGTTTCTTATGAAATAATAATCCCTGATATATTGGAGGCGACTGCCGAGGTAGGTCCAGTAAGTCCAATATAGACATATTGGAGGCTTGGTTGATAAATCCAATATATATAAACGTGTTGTATTCACGTGCAGAGATTATATCCGACACCTCGAGGGATCAAGGCACCCAGCAGAGTAAAAAAAAGTGTGAAAAAAAGTTAAATAAAAATGAATAAAATAAACTGACAGCCAAGATGGCGCTGCCCTTCTAAGGGCAGGGTCATCTTGGGGCTGAGTGGGATGTTCCTAGCCTGCCTCATCAGAGAGGCAGGCTAGCAACATCCAATCAGAAGTTAGAAAAAGTCAAAATAAAATTTCTAATTTGTCAGGTCAGGTCAATATTTTGTAAATATTGGCTCTGACCTCTGTGATTCTCCCTCCCTCTCCTCACTTGTGTTTTGGTGAGCGAGAGCGAGAGATCAGATTTGACAGGTTAGAGATTTTAGGTAGATTTAGTGAGATTAGAAAAATTGAGGCAGATTTAGAGAGAATTTAGGGAGATTTAGAAGAATTGAGGCAGGTTTAGAGTGGTTTAGAGAGATTTAGGTGTTTATTTGTATTTTCTTGTGAAACCCAACGGTTCTTCTAAGAACCAATAATCCGCTTATATATATACAATAATTATAAAATTTTATAATCTATTATATATAATGTCTGAGAGGGTGTACAGCGCCGAGGAGGCATATGCCATCCTGGCGTCAGAATCTGAGGCATCTGCGTCAGACTCAGACCCTGATTTCGACCCCGCTAACTGCTCAGAGACGTCACTAGATACATCATCTACGCTGGCTGATGTATCTAGTGATGTTTCTGATGCAGATCCTGGGTCACCACATGCCAGCAGGAGACGCACAGCTCCAGCTGAGGAGTGGGTTGTGCCTCATCGCCAGAGGCCAGATATCCCTCCTTTCACGGCAAATCCTGGCATCAATATTGATGTTGCAGGATTTACCTCCACACAGTTTTTGCAGGTGTTTATGGGGGATGATTTGTTGGGCCACATCGTGGCCTCATCAAATCTGTATGCCCATCAACATTGTGCTGCGAAGCCAGACTCCTACTTGGCAAGGCAGCAATGGACCCCGCTAGATGTGCCAGAATTTCTGAAATTCTGGGCACTTACAATGCTGATGGGCATCATAAAAAAGCCCTCAATTCGCTCCTACTGGAGCAGTAGCCCCATCTGCTCTACCCCCATTTACCACCAATCAATGTCACGTAGAAGGTATGAAAACATTTTGCGTTTCATGCACTTCAGTGACAACAGCCTGTGCCCTCCTAGAGAGCATCCCCAGTTTGACAGGCTGTATAAAATCCGCCCCCTGATTACCCACTTCGCCGCCAGGTTTGCAGAGGCTTATACACCTGGAAGGAATATCTGCGTGGATGAATCCCTAATGAAATACAAGGAAGGCTGGGATTCAAGCAGTATATTCCTTCCAAACGCTCCAGGTATGGAGTGAAGGTGTATAAGCTCTGTGACAGCGAGAGTGGGTATACTCAGGCCTTCCGGGTGTACGAGGGAAAGGATAGTAGCCTTGACCCTCCAGGTTGCCCAGAACACATGGGAACCAGTGGCAAGATTGTGTGGGACCTACTTTTTCCCCTGATGAACAAAGGGTACCATTTGTATCTTGATAATTTTTATACGAGTGTCCCTTTGTTCAAGCTGCTGTATTGTTTTGATACAGCAGCATGCGGTACTGTTCGCAAGAACCGCGTAGGTTTCCCAGCACAGCTTGTCCGCACCCGGCTAAAAAGGGGGGAGGCCTCAGCTCTGCGCCAAGAGGAGCTGTTGGCGGTCAAGTACAGAGACAAGAAGGATATATACCTTCTATCCACCATCCACACTGAGAGGTCTGTGGAGGTCTCTGTACGTGGCAGAGCTGAGCGCATCAGGAAGCCAGTGTGCATCAAAGACTATAACCGGCATATGGGTGGGGTTGATCTGGCAGATCAGCTGCTCCAGCCCTACCAGATTATGCGGAAGTCAAGGGCCTGGTACAAAAAGGTTGCAATTTACCTGATGCAAATTGCAACCCACAATGCCTTTTTGCTCTGCAAAAAGGCAAACCCCGGAGTGACGCTGTCCTTTTTACAGTTTCAGCTCCAGGTCATTTCGGGGTTTTTGTACCAGGATGCACATGCTCCCCGGGCGGTGATGGGGGACAGAGTTGGGGCTACACATTTTATTTATAAAATCCCCCCTACTGAGGGCAAACAGAAACCCCAAAAAAGATGCAGGGTGTGTTTCAAGAGGGGGCAGAGGAGAGACACAATCTTTTACTGCCCAGAATGCCCTGGACAACCCGGTCTGTGTCTTGGGGACTGTTTCAAGCTATATCACACTGTGCGTGATCTGTGATTTTTTTTTTCCTTTCTATTTTTTCTCACACTCCAGTTAGTTCAGTTTAGTTTTTTTTTTTTCTTTTACTGCACCAGACTTTTACATTTTATTCGTACATTTTTATGTTCTACAATTGGTGCTGTATTTTGCCAAAATCTTTGCACACCTATGCATGGGGGGCATGGGTGTACTCAGGAGACCTTGCAGAAAACAACCTGGAGAGTTTTCATGCAGTAACAAACAGTGTCTCCTAAATCACAGTTCAAATCTAATGTGGGCGTAAAAATCTGAAAATTGAAAAATTACCGCCACACACCTTCTCAAATGTTTTGGGCTAAAACCGTTGCATCCATGGCATCAAAGCACTCCATATGCAATACCTTGGGGTGTCAACATAACAAATATAAACAATTTTCTGGCAATAATCAAACTGGGGTATGTGGTAGACCCAAACCAAAGATAGGCCTAGCTGAAGAAATAATCTCAATTTCAACTCCAATGAAAAAGTCATAAAAATTGTATTTGAACCTTCCAAAATCCTGGCAAACCTATGCATGGGGGGCATGGGTTTACTCAGGAGACCTTGCAGAAAACAAC
Source organism: Leptobrachium leishanense (assembly GCA_009667805.1). Lineage (NCBI taxonomy): Eukaryota > Metazoa > Chordata > Amphibia > Anura > Megophryidae > Leptobrachium > Leptobrachium leishanense. The sequence continues at coordinate 230,613,724 of CM019066.1, read as the reverse complement.
CTGGAGAGTTTTCATGCACTAACAAACAACAGTGTCTCCTAAATCACAGTCCAAAACTGATGTGGGTGTGAAAATGAAAAATGACCACCAAACAGTATCCAATTTGTTTGGAGCAAACGGTTGCATCCATGGCATAAAAACACTCCATTTACAATACTTTGGGGTGTTAGCTTACCAAATATATGCACGTTAATAAAATTGGGGTATGTAAAAAGGCCCCTAAAAAGAAGATAAGCAAAGAAGATACTGTATGTCAAATTAGAAAATTGACAAGCACATGTCAAAGATTGGCGTAGCACCCCAAAAACAACAGAACAAATCTATATATGGGTGGTATCAATTTACTCAGAAGATGTTGCTGAACATATTTTGGGGTGTTTTTTGGCAGTAACCCATAACTGGATTTGACAATTCATGCCTAAAGTACAATGTGTGTGAAAAAATAACACAAAAAGTGAATACCTGAAAGTTTGACATAGAGCTAGTGCATGGAAAGTGTTAAAATACAACTCTTTGAAGCACCCTAGGGTGTGACCTTTCTAAAAATATATGGTTTGATGGGGTAAATTACTTTGGCCGGCTTCAAAAATGTCCCAAATAGGACATGGGTGCATGATGACGAAATGTGAAAATTCCAAGTTGGAAAACTGAAATGCGCACCCCCCAAATAAGGCCTATTAGCCCCCAAATGACCCGACATACCTATACATGGGTGGTATCAATTTACTCAGAAGATGTTGCTGAACATATTTTGGGGTGTTTTTTGGCAGTAACCCATAACTGGATTTGACAATTCATGCCTAAAGTACAATGTGTGTGAAAAAATAACACAAAAAGTGACTACCTGAAAGTTTGACATAGAGCTAGTGCATGGAAAGTGTTAAAATACAACTCTTTGAAGCACCCTAGGGTGTGCCCTTTCTAAAAATATATGGTTTGATGGGGTAAATTACTTTGGCCGGCTTCAAAAATGTCCCAAATAGGACATGGGTGCATGATGACGAAATGTGAAAATTCCAAGTTGGAAAACTGAAATGCGCACCTCCCAAATAAGGCCTATTAGCCCCCAAATGACCCGACATACCTATACAAGGGTGGTATCAATTTACTCAGAAGATGTTCCTGAACATATTTTGGGGTGCTTTTTGGCAGTAAACCTTAAAGTTCACAGTACATGTATTCTTAAATTGCGTTCAAAAAAAAAAAATCACCAAAACTTTTTTTTTCTCAAACTTTGGCATAGATTTGTGGTAAAATGGTTTGCATGGAAAGAGTCAAAATACCCCAAGTTTAATACCTTGATTTGTGTACTTTAAAAAAATATGTATATGTGGAGGGTTATTCAGGAATTAGTGACAGATATCAGTGTTACAATGTCACTAGCACTAGTTTTGAAAATAAACTCTTTGCAAATGGCAAAGTGCTACTTGCACTTATTGTTGCATAAACTAAGGAAAAAAGCGAGGAATATGTAAACATTGGATATTGCTAAACTCAGAACTAAATTTAGAAACTACTAAGGATTTAAATTTTTTTGACGGTTGTTGATACATAAGAAATTTTGGGGGTCAAAGTTGGAAAAAGTGGTGTTTTTTCAATTTTGTCATATTTCACAATGTTTTTTATAGTAAATTATATGAAATGATGAAAAAAATGGTATCTTTATAAAGTCCATTTAATGACGAGAAAAACAGTGTAAAATATGTGTAGGTTGCATAAACGAGTAAGAGGAAAATTTGTCCTAAACACTAACAGCGCAGAAACATAAAAACAGCAGCGGTCACTAAAGGACGGATTTGTGTAAAACCGCCCGGTCACTAAGGGGTTAAACAAGATGAGCAAAACAGGTAAAATTGAGCTCCGCACAGAGGCGTGAAATGCCTCAGCAGCGAAAGGGTTAAGCATTTTTCTGGATTTTATTATTTTTTTTTTTTTAAAAAATCCGATCTACTTTTATTATTATTTTTTTTAACTTTACTACTTTTTTCTGTAAAAGCCTTTTTTATTATCATTCATTGGACCTCAGATATAAATTTCAGACATTTTCGCTCAGTAGTTTCTTTGCAAACAGCATTTCACTTTTCAAACATTCAAGCAAACTGTTTTGCTAATTTATTCACTGCATTCGTCTGAGGTCTCAGCTTTTTCCGGTGGCTGCGCTGTGTATGATCGGCTCCTGCTTGGGTTTTTCTGGCATTTTTGGCAGGTTAATCCAGATGTTTTTGCAGGTTTCGGTGTGCATTTGCTGGGTTTTTGCAGTGAGTTTTCAGCGGCTTTTCTCTGCACTTAGACGCCCCTGTAGTGCTTACTGAATACACCGCAGGGTCGCGGTGACTTTTCGATTCTCTTTGAATAACCCTGCTAGAATCTTCACTTCTCAAGTCATTCTCCAGGTTTTCACCTCTCTGAATAACGTGTGTGTGAAACACATTCCTGTTTTGATGTCTTGTGACTGACCTCATCACTTTCTAGAGGTGAAAAATATTTCTAGAAAAAGTGAAACATCAGCCAGACGAACTGGTATTTTCAGCGGTGTAGCCGAACATAATGTCTGTTAAGACACACGAAGTGGGGAGATTTTAAATAAAAGCTCTTTAAAAGCAGAAAGAAAACTTGCATGACAGCCTAGACCTAAAAGTAATAACTTTCTAATCCACTATAGCGCTGTTTTAGTTCTGTTGCTGTAATTACCCATTTTTGGCCACCAGGGGGAGATAAGCGCAATGTTAACTATACTGGACACATTGGGACTACGTTTTCCAGCATGCTTTGGGGCAGAGACAGGAAGTGGGTGGGGAGAACGGACAGACATCCGCAGCCTCTTTCGGAGTAGAAAAGAGCGTGAAGACAGCAAGACGCACGTGAGACAGGGAACGATTGCGACCAGGCCGGAGAGCAGGTGCTGCCTTGCGGACGCTGGAGATCGGTTTCAGTGACTTGCCAGAGACCTAGTATCCACCGCTGAGAACTTTGCAAAGATGCAGAGCTGCAGATTGGACCCCGAGTTAGGAGACCGCGATGATCTAATGGGAGTGCAGGCAGTAAGCTAAAAATCTTGTTGCAAAGACAGACAAGCAAGAACAGCGGATCCGGTGGCACAGAGTCCCAGCCAAATCGAGCGGAGAGACGTCCTTGGGCAAGCAGCGGAGCAGATTGTCTGATGGATGGGTGAGAGGCCTTCCAGGCCACAGTAACGTTACCAAAGCATGCTGCAGTTTGTTTAAATCTACAGGGCCCCAACGTGACTAGTCGAAGATACACTGAATCCATTCACTGGCCAGTTGAATCTAGTACCCGGGTACCAACACACACATACACGCACACCTTCTTGGGACACGACCTGTACAGGACTTACCCTCCGGCAACGAAGGGGTTAAAATTTCCTTTTTTACCGCTGCGCGTTTCTCGCATTATGAATTCCTGTAAATATATATATATATATATTATATATATACCGTGTTTGCTTTATATATGCCAGTTTATTCGAGACCAGTAAACTATAGAACTTATAAAATCCACAACAGTGCTGGTGTATATTTATTCCCTAGTGCGGGGAGACTGACCCGAGGTTAAATTCAGCGGCTCCTCCGGGAGTGAGCGCTACACCACGAAAAGGGAGATGTTTTCTAAAACTACACAGAAGTGGTCTGTTAAAGGGCCACTACGGTACCACAAATAAATTGGAGTGTCCTTAATGTGTCTTTGTGACTGAGATCTTACATGTACTCTTTGTGTCTTGCCTTTCTGCAAGTGGTATGCTGTTAAAAGTTAACGTGTTCATTCTCTTTGGATGTGCATTGTAATGGCACCATCTAGTATATGGTTTGTTACTGCAGTTTGAGAATAGTTAGTTGTTCCCATGTGTAGATTCCCATCCTCCTAGTGGGTTGGGAGGTTTGACTTCACATGCCTTGTATGCAGCGTTCCAGCTTTCATCAGCTTGTCAGTTCCAGGAGGACAACAGAACTGCCTAGCGGCCATTTTGTCATCAGCTTAACAGTAGCATCAACCAGGACACACACCCACTCCTTTTTCTCAGACCAGCATGGTAGGACTGGACATTGTGCATATTGTATGTACTAATTGAATGTTATTCTCTCATTTCCAGTTTTACCTTCCTTCCTCACAAAAAAATTAAAGGACCATGCGTCTACCTCAATGAGTTGAGGGAGGAGAGTCTAGCTGTCTAATTATACCGCCGCCACTTGTAAAGAGGGCAGAACAGTTTGGTTGTTATTTTCTTCATTAAAAATAGAGTGCATCCATTTAGTGATCCTTTTTTTTGTTTATAAACTGCACCCTCACAGTATCTCTCCATCAGTTGCTGCTCCTCACTTTGTGGCTTTGGCCATAGAATGCAGTCTGTGGGTCTATTACTGGCTCAATTATTGTGTGTGTTGTATTCAAAGGACATAATCTGGATTAAAAGACTTTTTAAGTACCCTGTCTATCTTGATTATCTTGGAGAACAATAGACCTTGGCTTTAAGAAAAACATTTGCATGGATTTTGGTATGTTGCCTCCCATGGGGGGGGGGGGAAATCAACAAAATGGAAACCGATAGTATAACTTTATTTCCCTTCCATGTGGCTTTTTTTTTATATAAGGTGCTTTTATTTGCTGCTGCTTTCAATAAATATTTTTACTTTTTTTTTTTTGGAGTATAATTACGGTTATATTATGGGTGCGCTGCCTCCACTTTACAAATTTTGAGGATCTCCAACTTTGTTATTCTGAGGACAAGGTGGACACCGCTCGAAAGGGCTTGAGTCACCTCATAACTGACTGGATGCGCACATAACCAGAGCAGGTGTGTGTGTTTTTTTTTTTTCTGTGTCTTTTTTTGTGTTTAGGCTCTACATCGTGTGTAGTACAGAGGATCTTGCATGCTATTTACCATCCCAAACAAGTGTAAAACAATTCTGCACTATGGGTTTTTTCTTTTCTGAGATCCTCAGAATATTCTACCAAGGAAAGGATTTCGGAAGGACTTTACTGTTGTATTTGTATCAATAGCTATATAAGTATACAGTTTTTGCTCTTTATCTGCACTTGCATGTGCACATCACAGCAATCACCTTATGCATTGTAATTATTAGCTTTGTTGCCCCATTTTGACATGCTTTTGATGTTTTGGTCATCACTAATCCATTTAACTAAAATTTTTGCACTGCGTGATTATAATTTTTACACTTTTATCTGTGCACAACTATACTACATCTAAAAAAAAATTCTTAGCACCTTGCATACGCATAATTCTATTTTACAGTTATCACAACTTGATTAGAGCAGCAGGAAATGCTAGCAGAATGCTTGGTTGTGTAGGGAGAGGTATTAGCAGTAGGAAAAGGGAAGTGCTCATGCCACTGTACAGAGCACTGGTGAGACCTCACTTGGAGTACTGTGTGCAGTACTGGAGACCGTATCTCCAGAAGGATATAGACATCTTAGAGAGAGTTCAGAGAAGGGCTACTAAAATGGTGTACGGCTTGAAGGAGAAAAGTTACCAGGAAAGGCTTAATGATCTTACATGTACAGCTTGGAAAAAAGACGAGACAGAGGAGATATGATAGAAACATTTAAATACGTAAAGGGAATCCACAAGGTAGAGGAAGGGAGTATATTTAAAAGGAAACAAAGTAGCAAAACAAGAGGACATAGTCTTAGATTAGAGGGGCAAAGGTTTAAAAGTAACATCAGAAAGCATTATTTTACTGAGAGGGTGGTGGATACATGGAACAGTCTTCCAGTTGAAGTGGTAGAGGCCAAAACAGTAATTGAATTTAAGCAAGCATGGGATAGGCATAAGGCTATCCTAAACAAAAGATAAATCCAGGTAAAGTATCCATGTAATTGGGCAGACTAGATGGGCCGAAAGGTTCTTATCTGCCGACATTTTTCTATGTTTCTATTACTGTGATTCAGGCCTCACACACACATAGCCCCATTTGCAATATGACAAATGCCGCTGCCAGGCTTATTTCTTACCTGATGCTCCTCACATGTTTCTCCTCTTTAGGCTGGTGTCAGATGAGCGTAGTGTTCACGTCCGTGATTGCGCCTAAAAGTACGTCCGTGATAGCATGACCGTCCATCGGAGCCCGTTACACAAAGTACGTCCGCACTGAACTGCGGACGCACAACGGCCGCGGCCCACGGACGCAAGGCAGGCAAGAACGTACAACCCCTAGAACGGCCGCACAAAGTGCGCTGCGTCCGCAACGTCTGCATAGCTTTGTGTGTGTGTGATGGAACGTGGTCAGACAGACTACATTTATACATCCAGTATTTTTCACGGACAAAATGGTTTTGCTTTTTATTTTATTTTCTCTCCTACATCCGTCAAAATATACGTCAGTGAATAAACTGACTGTGTGGCCACTACTGTGACTTCCATACTGACGTACGTCCGTGTGCACGGACGTACAGGCCGTAGAAATCACGCTCATCTGACCCTAGCCTTACTAGTCCCTCCATAAGCTTCCTGTACCTTTTACAGGATTCAATTTAAAATACTGATGCTCACCTTTCAAAAAAATGCATAACACAAAGCCCCCTTGCATGTCTTCCCTACTTCAAGTAGCCCCCTCCTAGATCATTCCAGTCTGCAGATGACCTCCAACTAAGTCACGCCTTCAACATTGGCACCAGCCCTGGTCCTTCGAAGAAGAAGAAAAAAAGTCTAGGGATTTATCTTCAGATTGTGATCTGCTAATCTGTCCTCAATCTTCCTACGCCATTGTAGCCTTGACTTGTCTCACTACCGGTCACCATTTCCAGCTCCGCGTTGAGCTCTGGACGTTATGCCCACTTGGATCTGGACTAGGACAGAGGAAGTATCTTTTTTCCATGGGCGGGCTGACATCAGCATTTTATGCTGTGCTGTTTCTACAATACTTTTGTACAGTGGCAAGAAAAAGTATGTGAACCCTTTGGGATTACGTGGAGTTTTGCATGAATTGGTCATAAAATGTGCTCTGATCTTCATCTAAGTCACAACAATTTGAAAAACACAGTCTGCTTAAAATAATACAACACAAACATTATATGTTTTCATGTGTTTATTGAGCATAACATGTAAACCTTCACAGTGCAGGGTGGAAAAAGTATGTGAACTCCTAGCCTAATGACTTCTCCAAGAGCTAATTGGAGCCAGGAGTGAGGCAACCTTGAGTCCAATCAGTGTGATATTATTGGATGTGTTGCTGAAAGCTGTCCTTCCCTTTAAAAACACACACCAGTTTTGGGTTTACTGGTTTCAAGAAGCACTGCCTGATGTGAACCATGCCTCGCAGAAAAGAGCTCTCAGAAGACCTACAATCAAGAATTGTTGACTTGCATGAAGCTGGAAAGGGTTACAAAAGTATCTCCAAAAGCCTTGATGTTCATGTGTCCACGGTAAGACAGACTGTCTACAAATGGAGAAAGTTCAGCACTGTTGTTACTCTCCCTAGGCGTGGTCATCCTGTAAAGATGACTGCAAGAGCACAGCGCAGAATGCTTAATGAGGTAAAGAAGAATCCTAGCGTGTCAGCTAAAGACTTACAGAAATCTCTGGCACATGCTAACATTTTTGTTGACACATCGACAATAAGGAAAACATTAAACAAGAATGGAGTACATGGGAGGACACCACGGAGGAAGCCATTGCTGTCCAAAAAGAATATTGCAGCACGTTTGAAGTTTGCAAAAGAGCACCTGGATGTTCCACAGCACTACTGGCAAAATATTCTGTGGACAGATGAAACCAAAATTGAGTTGTTTGGAAAAAACACACAACACTATGTGTGGAGAAAAAAAGGCACAGCACACCAACATCAAAACCTCATCCCCACTGTAAAACATGGCAGAGGGAGCATCATGGTTTGGGGCTGCTTTGCTGCCTCAGGGCCTGGACGGATTGTTGTCATTGATAGAAAAATGAATTCCAGAGTTTATCAAGACATTTTGCAGGAAAACATAAGACCATCTGTCTGCCAACTGAAGCTCCGCAGAGGATGGGTGATGCAACAGGACAATGATCCAAAGCATACAAGTAATTCAACAAAAGAATGGCTTCAACAAAACAAAATACGCCTTCTGGAGTGGCCCAGTCAGAGTCCTGACCTCAACCCGATTGAAATGCTGTGGCATGACCTTAAGAGAGCGATTCACACCAGACATCCCAAGAATATTGCTACACTGAAACAGTTTTGTGAAGAGGAGTGGTCCAAAATTACTCCAGATCGTTGTGCAGGTCTGATCTGCAACTACAGGAAACGTTTGGTTGAGGTTATTGCTGCCAAAGGCGGGTCAACCAAATATTAAGTCCAAAGGTTCACATACTTTTTCCACCCTGCACTGTGAATGTTTACATGTTCTGTTCAATAAACACATGAAAACATATAATGTTTGTGTTGTATTATTTTAAGCAGACTGTGTTTTTCAAATTGTTGTGACTTAAATGAAGATCAGAGCACATTTTATGACCAATTCATGCAAAACTCCACGTAATCCCAAAGGGTTCACATACTTTTTCTTGCCACTGTATTTGTTTTTACTACATTCAATGACTTTACATCATTATTTGTCGTATGTGAGTCATTGCACGGTCCTGAGGTCTTCTATTGGATCAGAACATCTTCAGCCAATGTGAACTGATTGAGGATGATGGGCGCGTTATTCATGGTGCGTATGCGAGTGGCCAATTGTATTGCACACTGTGTGCTGGAAATGGGAAGCAAAAAAACCCCTAGCATTAGAAATCCTCACCACTAACATGATTTAAGGCTAGGGTCAGACGAACGCATTTTTATGTTGTCTGTGAAAAAGTGCGTTCGAACGAATGGACGCATTTTTTCACAGAATACGTGATAGTGGTCATACTATGCGCATTTTCGTCCGTGATTTTGTACGGATCATCAATAAAACACTTCTTGCATCTGGACGTTATGTTGGCCGGACATTAGCAGCGTCTGATGTCTCCTAATCACGCACACACGCCGCTAGCGGACGCAGCGCACTCTGTACGTCAGTACCTGCGGTTTCACGTTCTCGAAAAAATGCGTTCATTTTCCACTTGCGTTGCGCAGCCGGACTTTTGTGCGACCGTACTTCGTATATTGGCTGTCATTGCCCGGCATCTGCTGCTAGTGCGGCCGTGATTAAGTGCGCCAGAACGCGCGTTCGCACTGCCTCAGTCTGACCCTAGCCTAAAGGTTTAAAATTTGTGCCTGGGAATTATAGACCAGTGAGCTTAACATCTTTGGCTGGGAAAGTATTTGAGGGGTTACTAAGGGATAATATTCAGGAATTTATTGGGAAGTATAATGTAATTAGCAAAAATCAGCATGGTTTTATGAAACACAGATCATGTCAGACCAACCTAATTGTGTTCTATGAGGAAGTAAGTAGAAGTATAGATCAGAGGGTCGCAGTGGATGTGATTTACTTGGATGTTGCCAAAGCTTTCGACACAGTTCCACACAAGGTTACTATTTAAATTAAGAAAAATTAAGATGAAAATACTTGTTCTTGGATAGAAAACTGGCTAAAAGATAGGGTACAGAGAGTGGTCATAAATGGTACATTTTCAAGATGGACATCAGTGGTAAGTAGTGTCCCTCAGGGGTCTGTTATAGGACCAATTATATTAAATTTATTTATAAATGACCTTGAAATAGGAATTGAAAGTCATGTATCAGTGTTTGCAGACGACACAAAAGTAGGAAAAGTAATACAATGTGAGCAGGATGTTACTTCGCTGCCGAGGGATTTAGATTAGATTTAAATGGCAGATGAAATTTAATGTAGATGAATGCAAAGTTACACACTTTGGAGAGAAGAACACAAGCAACTTATACCTTAATGGTACGGAGTTAGGGGAATCAAAGCAGGAGAAGGATTTGGGAATAATCACAGACTTCAAACTTACAGAGTTATTCAAAGAGAATCGAAAGCCACCGCATGTTCGGTTACTTTTCGTTCTAGTCAATTCGGTACGATTTGGCGATCCCATTTCGGCGACCCTGCGGTGTATACAGCAAGCACCACAGGGCCACTGTAATGCAGGGAAGCACCACAGGGCCACTGTAATGCAGGGAAAAATCGCCGAAAACTCACCGCAAAACGAGGGCGAACGCACACCTAAACCCGCAAAAACATCTGGATTAACCCGCCAAAGACGCCAGAGAAACCCGAGCAGGAGCCGATCGCAGAGCAGCCGCCGGAAAAAAACTCACACCGCAGACGAATGGAGTGGAAAAAACCCCCCAGTACGCTTGAGAATGGAGTGAAAAAACAACAAACAACAGTACGCTTGAGTGTTTGAAAAGTGAAACGCTGTTTTCATACAAACTACTGAGCGAAAATGTCTGAAATTCACATAGGAGGTCCAATGAATGATAAAAAAGGGTTGTTACAGAAAAAAGCAAAAACGATTTGAATTTTTTTTTTGGAAAAAAATGCCTAAAAGTTCCTAAAAAAAAATCTAAATATAAAGAGACTTTTTACTGCAGAATATTATAATCAACAGTTTATTAGATATTGAATTAAAACGGGAATATTTTTAACATTGAAGCCTATGGGATTCGCCTGAATAAACCTGCCGCATTAAACCACTGAATGGCAGGGCACTTCGGCATCTTTTCACTGCTGGGTTTTGCTCTCTGAATAGCCGAAGCATTGCTTCTCTATGGGGATTCACTGCTCTCGAACAGGCACCGTATGTGCAGGCAATTCGCCAGGATTTGGTGAATTGCCTGCTCTCTGGATAGCCGAATGGCCAAGAAAGGTAACCGAATGCTGATTATCAGCGTTCGGTTCCCTTTCGGCAGCCATTCGGATCTCTTTGGGCATTGTTACTTACAGGGTTATTCAATGTCAAACAGCAGCCGCCAAGGCCAACAAGGTATTGGCATGCATTAACCCTGTCGTTGCTGAGGCTTTTCACACCTCTGTGCTGAGGTCCTTTTTACTGCTTTCGCTCATCATGTTTAACCGCGTTTTAAAGCCATATTTTGATATGTGACCCAGACATATTATATATCGTTCTTTCCGGCAGACTCGACAGATTCATAATATGTCATTATTATATGTATACGTCATGTACTGTCTGTATATTATAACAAAAAATGCAATAAAATTAGAATTTTCAATAATTTACGATGTGTAAAGTGTTTTTTTAACATGCGATTGCTTGCGGTTATTTTCTATGGGGTGCGCTTGTTAAAAGAATTACAAATGGGGACTCGTTACATTTTTTTGGGGAAAATTTTGCTATTTTTAACAAACGCACCGCATACAAAAATCGTTAGTGCAGCATCATTGTTCACATTATAATTGAAATGGGAACAATATTGCTGCATTAACAAAACCAAAAAAAAAAACTTGTTTATTGTTTTTTTTTAAAAAAAAGAATTTTAAAATATTTTTTTATTTTTAATTTTGTAAAAACTTTTTACATGTTCAAGTTTGGTATCGTTGGAAAGGCCATGCTCTGGCCGATCCAACCATATCAAACATTAACCCCTAGCTTCCATGGATCGGGAGATAGGGGGTCCATTGGTGGCAGCTAGGGGGTTAACTCCAGGACTGGCGTCATCGTGCTATGCACGATGACGCCAGTCCTCAGGGGGAGTTCCCGGAGGCTTGGCCGACATCCAAGATGTCGGCCAGCTCCGGGAAAGGATCACTATCCGGCGCTTTTCAGCGCCGATTCGTGATCCCGCTCCCCAGGGGTTAATGACAGCCACCGTTTGGAAGGGCAGGCTGTACCCTTCCAAGCGGTGCCTGTATTAACTCCCTGCTCCCCGGCGATCGGGAGGGAGAGAGGTCCAAAGGACCTCGCCCCCTCCCTTTCAGGCGCCTCCTCCGCACACGCGGGGGGCGCCTGAAATAGATGTCATCGCGCCACCGCGATGACATCTATTGTGCCCGCGGCGGTCCCGGATTGATCCGGCTCCCCAGGGGTTAATGACAGCCTCTGGTTGGAATGGCAGGCTGTGCCCTTCCAAACAGTGCCTAGCTTAACCCAGTGCACCCCGGAGATCGGGAGGGAGAGAGAGAGGTCTTGTTGTAGCCGAACGCTGAATTTCAACGACGGTGCCATTTCGAGGCCATTAGGCTATTCAGAGAGCAGGCAATTTGTCAAATTGTGACGAAGTGCCTGTTCGAGGGCAGTGAAATCCCCCCCATAGAGAAACAATGCTTTGTCTATTCAGAGAACAGAAACCAGCAGTGAAAAGTTGCCGAAATGCCCTGCTGTTTGGTGGTTTAATTCGACAGGTTTATTCAGGCGAATCCCATAGGCTTCAATGTTAAAAATATTCCCGTTTTAATTCAATATCTAATAAACCGTTTATTATTTTATTCTGCAGTAAAAAGTTTCTTTATTTTTAGATTTTTTTTTAGAATCTTTTAGGCATTTTTCGTGATTTTTTTTTTTATTTTTAAATAGTTTTTTTCTGTAACAGCCCTTTTTGTTATCATTCATTGGATCTTATATGTAAATTCCAGACATTTTCGCTCAGTAGTTTCTTTGCAAAGTTTCTTTCTTTGTGTTTTTCCGGCGGCTGCTCTGCGCTCTGATCGGCTCCTACTCGGATTTCTCAGGCGTGTTTGGCGGGGTTAATCCAGATGTTTTTGCGGGTTTCGGTGTGACTTAGCCTGGTTTTGCGGTGAATGTTCGTCGAGTTTGCGGCGGCTTTTCCCTGCACTAGAACGACCCTGTGGTGCTTGCTGAATACACAGCAGGGTCACTGAAATGGGATCGCCAAATCGCACCGAATTGAAGAGAATGAGAAGTCACCGAACGTGCGGTGACTTTTTGATTCTCTTTGAATAACCCTGTATGTAACTCCTTGTTCTTCCTCTCCATCCAGTTTGAACTGTAAGCTTCATTGGGTTCTCTACACCTTGTGTCTCTGAATAAAGTTTGAATTTGTTAGTCGATCCCCAGTTCTTATTGTAAAGCAATGTGGAAACTGTTGGCACTATATAAATTAATTTTGTAGGACTTGAAACCTGTCACTAGGTGGCAATAAAAAGATGAGAAATAAACAAATGGAGCATAACAGCACAAAGGCCACTTGATGGCACATTTGAGAATGAACGGGAAAAGGATCTCAAACCCTGCTGCCCCTACCCCATGTTGATTGCCTACAGTTACAAGCATTTATAAAGTGCGAGTGCGTTCCGAAAGCTCTGCACAATGGGTGAGACCGTTTAACACCCAGAACAGTAGGAGAGCGGACCCTGCTCGAGCTTACATCCTAAAAGGCGAGGGTGACACACAAGTATGACGTAGTGGGGTGCGTGTGGGAATATTGTGCATGACATGTACAGTGGGGAAATCATGGAGTGAGCTGATAGGCTTCTCTACAGTGTTTTCAGAGACTTCTTGGAGGGACGGGGAATATCTAATGTTGCGGGGGAGGGAGTTCCATAAAAAGCGGGCCGCTCGGGAGAAGTCCTGAAGGTGAGAGTTGATTGGACAAGGAGATAATGTCCGATTATTGGCAGAGCGAAGTGGACTGATGGAATATTTCTGCTAATAAGGGAGATGTAGGCAGGGACAAAGTCATGAAGAGCTTTGTGCAGGAGCACCAATACTTTGTATTGAATTCTACAGGGAGCCAGTGTAGAGAATAAAAAAGGGGCGAGGTGCGGAAGGTGAGGTGAGTCGGGCACAGGCATTCCTTATAGACTAGAGTGAGAATCTGGGATCTTTTAAGGCCAGTGAGAAGTGGCTTACAGCAGTCAAGGTGGGAGATAAGAGTTTGGATGAGCATTTTAGTCGAGTCCTGACGTCGGGTAACGAGGGGGGACCTGGATGTGGAGCTGCAATCCAAGATGGTGGCCCCCACCGAAACTAGGCCGCGATCTGGCGCAGAATCGTGTACCGGTGTCTGCCTTTTTTGCTGACCCTTACCGATGGGGAGGGAGAGCGGTCCAAAGGACCCCCCTCCCCTTCAGGCAGCTTCCCTGTACTGGCGGGGGGTGGGTGCATGGAATAGACATCATCGTGCCCAGCCTAGAATCACCGAAGTGCGCCAAACGAGAAAGCACTGAAATTTCAGTGCTTTCTGAATAACCCCTCATATATAAAATATAGAAAAACTAAAAGTAAATTTTGCATAGTTTTTTTTCTGTTCTAAGAGTGGCATTATGTGCTTTTACTTAGTGCAGTAGCATTGTTTGCTTTATAACTCACCTTCTCAATTCTCGCACCAAGAGCAAATGTGGAGTTGATGGCACAATGCATTAATACGCATCCATCCATCTTTAACACAAGCCGCTGCCCTACTGCGAGGAAAACATTACATGGTTACATAGGCTGAAAAAAGATATGCGTCTTTCAGGTTCAGCCTTTCACACATCACCTATTGTTGTTGATCCAAAAAAAGGCAAAAAATCCAGTCTGTATATCCCTTATCAGCAACCCTATAACCCGGGCTCACCACTTCCTCTCTAGTACAGGACGCCCCTTAGCTCCCTACTGGGGGAGCGGCCCCCGACCTTTATGCACCACTTCAAATATCGTCAGGTCACCGAGTGCCTTCGGACTGCATTGCGACCCCACATGCTTAATCGCCCCTTCACCCAACTGGAACGTCGATGTGCCTCGCCCCCTCCCTGACTAATGGGGTGTCCTTCATGTACTCCCTTCTCAGGGATGCTGCTTCTGTGATTCCCCCTCCCTTTATGGGTAAATGGCAAATGATGCTGAACTGCACCTTCACGGATGAGCAGTGGCTCGCCATCTGTGATTTAACTCACCACTGCTCCATGGCCAGTAGGACTCAAGAAACGGCATACAAGCTGCTAACTCTATGGTATTACACCCCTCTTCGCCTTCATGCTTTTTTTCATCTCACATCACTTCCCCAGATTGCTGGCGCTGTAACAGTGCCCCTGGATCTGTCCTCCACATATGGTGGGAGTGTCCCCTGATACGCAGATACTGGTCATGCCTACACTCCATCGCCTGCGACCTACTTGACCGCCCGCCTCCCTGCTGCTCCACCATATGTCTGTCAGTGGCGACGTATAAGAAATCCATCCTGCCCTGCATCCTGAACATTGCCAAGGGCCTGATCCCCTTATACTGAAGACAAGCTATCCCGCCTCTCTCTAGATGTGGTTCCGACATATGGAGGAGCTCCGAGCTGTGGAATATTTCCACATGTCGGCCACTGATGAACTCCCCCGTTATCTGCTAATCTGGTTCCAATGGCTTACGGTGACCTCTTCCACTGCCTTCCTCACTCGCCTTGGCCCTGCTCTGCCCTCGGTCGACAACGCACCCCCCTGAGTTTGATTTCTGCTCCCCTTTTTGCTCTATGCCCACTGAATGAGTGTTCATGGTTCCTTGTCTCCGTATATGTTTCCTATGTTCCCCCCGCCATAGATCAGTCTGGGAGCCTGCATGCCCCAATCCCATCTGTTGGACTTGTATGTCCCCCCTCTTATATGCTTCTTTAATTTTGTTGCTTGACTTGCAATGGCTGGACCTGCGTGTCCGCATGTCTTCATCTTTGAAAAGTCAATAAAATGATATTTACAAGAAAAAAAAAAGCCCAGTCTGAAGCACTTGCCAATATGCAACATATTGGGAAAAATATTCCTCCTTGACCCCGGAGTGGCAGTCAGAATTCTACCTGGATCAAGCAGCTTTTAACCACATATTAAATATTGTAACCCTAAATATAATTTTTTTGCAGGAAGTTATCCAGTCATTGCTTAAAAGTCTGTACATCTTAAAAGTCTGACCCAACCACCTCAACAGGCAGAGAATTCCACAGCTTTATTGTTCTCACTGTAAAATAACCCTTCCTATGCTTTAGGCTGAGTTTCCTTTCGTCCTTTCTAAATGGGTGACCTCGTGTTCTGTGTATAGTTGTCAGGGATCAGTACCTGAGGGTGCGCAGAAACCATGTCTGCAGATGTGCATCCAGGAAAGTGCTGCCTCAGTCCTATCCAGCACTGATATGGGTTAATCCCAAGTGAAACACCAAACACACACACCACACCCTCCTGTCTGTTAATAAAAGAGTAACTCCCCCCATGCTCACTGACTTCGCATTAAAAGTCAATTCTCTATGTTGTTCTGACCAACTCTGATAACCTGCTGATACCGTGTACCAAACCCTGCCTTACCCACTGACCTTGCCTCCTTGCTGCCAGCCACTGACCCTCGGCACGTCTGACTATTCTCCCTGATTTACCCTCATGTACTACGATATGGATTCCATCCTGCATCAGCCAGCCTACCCTAAGGTACATTACCCCAAGAATACCCCTGCGCTAAAGGCTGCAATTGGGTCCCACCACGGCGTATGCCAGGTGCCACCCTGACAAAATGCGAAGTCCACCTACTGAGCCCACAGGGATCCTACCAGCTGTGGACAAGGTGGCCTACAAGCTATGTGTTATGCTGGAGGAGATATGGGACTTAATGGACACTCTAAAGAACGCCCCTCCCAAGGTGCATGTTCCTCCAGGGAAGAAACCTAAAGGCCCGCTGACTCCAGAGGAGCGTACCATGAGAATAAACCAGAACCTATGCCTGTACTGTGGGGATTCCTCTCATTTCTTGGCGAACTGTCCCATGAGACCCCAAAGAAGGCCAGCTCCCATAATCGAGCCAGCTACGGTTTCACGGCAAACCCCAATAAAAATGTCTGCAAGAAAAACTCTGGTGTCCAGAAGTGCACCCCAACCGGAGTTCAGTGCACCTGAGCCCAAGCCTGCTCCCAGGACATCTCAGGTACCCAAGCCTGCTCCTAGGAGGCCTCCAGTTCCCAAGCCTATGCCCAGAAAACCTCCTACACCTAAACCTGCTCCCAGAAGACTCAAGCCTGCTGTACCCAGGGGTAGGGAGTCTCTGGAGGACTATGCAGAAGAGGAGGAAGAACCCGAACTGCCCATGGAGTACGAGACCGCTATACCTGAGGAGTCTGATCTTCCTATTCCTATGGACATTATGACCATGCAGACCCCAGGTACGACTTCCATCGCTCCCAGGCAGCACCGTATGACCAGTGCTGTTGGTACCCCGAAACCAGCACCCAGGAAGAACACCGCACCTAAGGCAGAAGCTCCATATTGCGTACAGGGAACCTTCTCCTTCCCGAGACCTGTTACAGTTCATACCACCCCAGAACCTGTATGCAAAGAACAATTTGCTGCTGTAACCACCTGTTCCCCAGACCCTGTTCCACCAGGCTGTGTCTACGCATCCATTAGCACGGTGGTGCGTAAAGAAGACCTGGCGAGGTTCGAGGAGGCATTGAACATCAGGCAAGCTGCAAAAGTGCCCAAGACTGCCCAGGTGACGCTGACTGTGACTCACATCACTCCCAGACAGCAAGATCCATTGCCTTCTGCAGACTGCTGCACTCCACTTGATTCTGGGGCAGAAGAATGGGACACCATGTCCTCTGATGAGGAGTCACCACTGGAAACAGCCCGGCGTTCCAGAGGACCCCCAAGTGTGATTTCTGGGTACCACCTTTCCTACTATGTCCCGCAGAGGGGCTCATCATGCTGCAGTTCCTCGTTATAACCCAGCGACAGACTTTATTCCACCCAGCTTTTCATCCTCTGAGGTATCTGATTCGGAGAGGTTACCAAGGGTAGCAGCCTGGGATGTCTTGCCCACCTGGGAAGATGTATTAATGAGTACCCAACCGAAATCCCAGCCTATGTACAGTGGTACTATGCTTTCTCGTCCCGTGAAGAATCCTAGCCCCACCAGGGGTGGTGCAGTGCCCAAGGAACCCCCATGATGGATGATCCATGAAAGCTGCTGATCCAATCCTCATACAGACAGCTTTTTCAGTAACGGCAGTTGATCCAGCAGAGCTCAATCAACCACCAAAACCACCATACTGCTCCTTAGCCACGGATGGCTCTGTGGTACCTACGGAGGACCTCCCAGTTTATGAAGCTAATCTGTCCCGTTTCCCACCAGGGTGACTCTGTGATTTATGGACATCTAATCCTGCCCACTGATGTCAACCTCTAGCCAGCTCTGGGTCGCACGGAGGAGCTCCCCTTTCCCCGGGGGAACTGTCAGGGATCAGTACCTGAGGGTGTGCAGAAACCATGTCTGCAGGTGTGCATCCAGGAAAAGTGCTGCCTCAGTCCTATCCAGCACTGATATGGGTTAATCCCAAGTGAAACACGAAACACACACACACCACACCCTCCTGTCTGTTAATAAAAGAGTAACTCTCCCCACCATGCTCACTGACTTCGCATTAAGAGTCAATCCGCTGTGTTGTTCCGACCAACTCTGATAACCTGCTGATACCATGTACCAAACCCTGCTTACCCACCAACCTTGCCTCCTTGCTGCCAGCCACTGACCCACGGCACATCTGACTATTCTCCCTGGTTTACCCTCTTGTACTACGATATGGATTCCATCCTGCATCAACCAGCCTACCCTAAGGTACATTCTTAATACCCCAGCGCTAAAGGCTCAGACCACCTGCAATTGGGTCCCACCACGGTGTATGCCAGGTGCCGCCCTGACAATAGTCCTGTTACTGAATAGATTTCCAGACAATGGCCCCGTATATAAAGTTATCAGATCCCCTCTAAGGCGCCATTTCTCTAAACTGCTTTAAGCTTGTTAGTCTTTCCTCGTAACTTAAATCTTCCATTCTCCTTAATTTAGTTGCCCATCTCTGCACTTTTTCTAGTGCCATAATATCCTTTCTTAAGACAGGTGCCCAAAATTGCACAACATATTCAAGGTGCGGTCTTACCATTGATTTATAAAAGAGGCAAAATTATGTTTCCATCCCTCAAGTGAATTCCCCTTTGATGCATGCCAAAACCTTGCTATCCTTGACGGCTGCTGTTTGACATTGTTACTTAGATTTGGGAATAATCATAGACTTCAAACTTTCTCCTGCTTTGATTTCCCTAACTCGGTACCATTTAGGGTATAAGTTGCTTGTGTGTTCTTCACTCCAAAGTGCATAACTTTGCATTTATCTACATTAAATTTCATCTGCCATTTAAGTAGCAAAAGGGGAAGGATCGGTGGGGGCGCTCTTATCTAAATATTATGGCTTAGTTAGTGCTGCCAGATAGGAGAAAGGCACAGACTCTTGAAGGGGTGTGCAAATATACAATCGAAAAAACAGGGGGGTATTCCTAATGGCGCAATAGATATTAATTATGCAGTATTGATTGCTGATATTAGTTCACGAACTGACACATGCCAATATTCCGGTGTATATCACGTATACAATAAAGTGCGTCTTAAATGGTGCAGCCGTAACTTCTCAATAAATATAAAGTGCTCTTATAACAGCATATACATATGGTGACACAAAGTGCAGATGCAACAATAAAGTGCATATAGTGCAGTATGGTGCAAATCCATCAATACCACTAAAATTGATGTGTCCAAAGACCAAATCCTGGTGACCAATTTAGATGAATTATGCCACACGGCAAAGTCCAATGCGTACTAAAGTCCTAGTGTCCTTATTTTCCACTCCTGGAATTCGTAAGTGGAGGGATTGTGCATCCAATGTGCTCAAATTGATCAATGTTACCCTTTCCGCATGAATTGGGAGTTATTCCTCAATAGGACAGTTCTCCTGTGGTCAAATTTTAGAGCCTCATCATGTCCAGGCTCTGGATTGAAACACCACGGGCCAAATATAGAGTGGCCGCTACCCTTCTTTACACCGTCCTCATTACCTCAGACAGGAAGAACAGAAGAGAGACAGCGCTCTCATAGCACAGCATTAGCCAATAATTTTATAGTGCAATGAAGGGATTTATTTACACTCACCGATTAAGGAGCCTTAATGATCCAGGCTCAACTTTTGGGCATATGGTACTTCTCAGTGGTGAGGAGAGATGAGCTGTTCGGTTCGATCAGATTCGAACATCAGCAGTTCTAAAGTTTGCGAACTTCGAACTTTTTGGCGTGTTCGGTTCGAGTTCGATTTTTTTTAAAAAAAGTATAAAAAATGCTTAAAAAATACTAAAAAATTCTAGAAATAAAGAGACTCTTTACTGCAGAATATTATAACCAACGGTTTATTAGATATTGAATTAAAAACTAATGTCTAGGTGCAAAGATTCTCACCTCTAAATGACCTGTGCTCTCAAACGGCGTAAACAATAGGTGTTTAATTAGTGTTTGGAAATAACATGTGCTTCTAATTAGTCCGGTCTCATGAATTTGATACATTGTATGCAAACTCAGAGTGCTAGGTGTCATGTGTGGGTCTGTGATGGCGATGTTTCCATACATCCTACAAATCCGCCACTTCACGGGCAGGTTATGGGGACCTCCTAGGCACGATATTTGAAGGAATTTTTTGTTTTTATTTTTAACCC
Source organism: Leptobrachium leishanense (assembly GCA_009667805.1). Taxonomy (NCBI): domain Eukaryota; kingdom Metazoa; phylum Chordata; class Amphibia; order Anura; family Megophryidae; genus Leptobrachium; species Leptobrachium leishanense. The sequence goes on along the minus strand of CM019066.1, from coordinate 230,593,372 downwards.
TTATTTTATGGAAAACTCACTGTTCCTTTAACCCTTTCACTGCTGAGGCATTTCACCGCTGTGTGCTGAGCTAATTTTTACCGCTTTCGCTCATCATGTTTAAACGCGATTTGAAGCCACATTTTATTATACGACCCAAACATATTATATATCGTTCTTTCCGCAGATTCCCAATATATCATTTTTATATGTATACGTCATGTTCTGCCTGTATATTATAACAAAAAATGCAATAAAACTTGAATTTGTAATCATCTGCAGCGTGTAAAGTGTTTTTTTCACCTTTTATCACATGAACATTTGCGGTTATATTTTGTATGTGGTGCTCTTGTACAAAAATTAGAAATGGGGACTTATTAAATTTTTTTTGGGGTAATTATGTGATTTTTTTAGCAAACGCACACCATAGAAAAAAATCATTAGTGCAGCATCATTGTTCACATTATAATTTAAATGTGAACAGTATTGCTGCATTAATAAAAATAACAAAAAAAAAAAATACATGATTTTATTTTTTTACTTTATACCTGGTCATGTTGGGTATCATTCGAAAGGCCATGCTCAGGCCTTCGATTGACACCCTCCATGACCCCCTAGCTGCTTCTGGAGATAGGGGGTTCATTTGAACCCTGATATCTCCACCAGGGGATTCCGGGCAGCTAGGGGTTCCCCAGCTATATGACATCATCACGCTATGCGTGAGGACGTCAGGCAGTGAGAGGGGACCTGGGGGTGGAGCCGCCATCCAAGATGGCGGCCCCCACCAGAGCTAGGCTACACTTCGGCGCCGGAAGGCGGGATGCGAGAAGCCTGGAAGCTCATCATCTAATTATCAGCCCATACATCAGGCCACAGACAAGCAGGCGACCATCACCCGGATACTGAGAAAGTTGCAGAACAGGCGACCACCATTCAGGCACCGAGGAAGCAGACAAAGAGGTCAAGGTGCTCACCACTGAGAAGTACCATGTGCCCAAAAGTTGAGTCTGGATCATTAAGGCTCCTTAATCGGTGAGTGTAAATAAATCCCTTTATTGCACTATAAAATTATTAGCTAATGCTGTGCTATGAGATCGCTGTCTCTCTTCTGTCTCTCTTCTGGTCTTCCTGTCTGAGGTAACTAGGACGGTGTAAAGAAGGGTAGCGGCCACTCTATATTTGGCCGTGGTGTTTCAATCCAGAGCCTGGACATTATGAGGAATATTGAGGAATAACTCCCAATTCATGCGGAAAGGGTAACATTAATCAATTTGAGCACATTGGATGCACAACCCCTCCACTTACGAATTCCAGGAGTGGAAAATAAGGACACTAGGACTTTGGTACGCATTGGACTTTGCCGTGTGGCATAATTCATCTAAATCTAAATCTAAAACACATAGATTACAAGATCAGAAACAACATGGGTTTACCTCAGGGAGATCATGTCAAACTAATCTTATTGATTTTTTTGATTGGGTAACAAAAATAATAGACATAGGTGGTGCAGTAGACATTGCTTATTTAGATTTCAGTAAGGCTTTTGATACTCTTCCACATAGAAGGCTTATCAACAAATTGCAATCTTTGAGCTTGGATTCCAATATTGTTGAATGGATTAGGCAGTGGCTGATTGACAGGCAACAGAGGGTTGTGGTAAATGGAGGTTATTCGGCGCAAGGTCTTGTTACTAGTGGGGTACCTCAGGGGTCAGTACTTGGACCCATTCTATTTAATATTTTTATTAGTGATATTGCAGAAGGTATTAATGGAAAAGTATGTCTTTTTGCTGATGACACAAAGATTTGCAACAGGGTTGACGTTCCTGGAGGGATCAGCCAAATGACAAATGATTTAGGTAAACTAAAACAATGGTCGGAGCTGTGGCAATTGAGTTTTAATGTGGATAAGTGCAAGATAATGCACCTGGGACGTAAAAACCCAAGGGCTGAATATAGAATATTTGATACAGTCCTAACCTCAACATCTGAGGAAAGGGATTTAGGGGTTATTATTTCAGAGGATCAAAGGGTAAGTAGTCAATGTAATAGAGCAGCAGGAAATGCTAGCGGAATGCTTGGTTGTGTAGGGAGAGGTATTAGCAGTAGGAAAAGGGAAGTGCTCATGCCACTGTACAGAGCACTGGTGAGACCTCACTTGGAGTACTGTGTGCAGTACTGGAGACCGTATCTCCAGAAGGATATAGACATCTTAGAGAGAGTTCAGAGAAGGGCTACTAAAATGGTGTACGGCTTGAAGGAGAAAAGTTACCAGGAAAGGCTTAATGATCTTAACATGTACAGCTTGGAAAAAAGACGAGACAGAGGAGATATGATAGAAACATTTAAATACGTAAAGGGAATCCACAAGGTAGAGGAAGGGAGTATATTTAAAAGGAAACAAAGTAGCAAAACAATAGGACATAGTCTTAGATTAGAGGGGCAAAGGTTTAAAAGTAACATCAGAAAGCATTATTTTACTGAGAGGGTGGTGGATACATGGAACAGTCCTCCAGTTGAAGTGGTAGAGGCCAAAACAGTAATTGAATTTAAGCAAGCATGGGATAGGCATAAGGCTATCCTAAACAAACGATAAATCCAGGTAAAGTATCCATGTAATTGGGCAGACTAGATGGGCCAAAAGGTTCTTATCTGCCGACATTTTTCTATGTTTCTATGATTCTAAATTGGTCACCAGGATTGGGTCTTTGGACACATCAATTTGAGTGGTATTGACGGATTTGCACCACACTGCACTATATGCACTTTATTGTTGCATCTACACTTTGTGTCACCATATGTATATGCTGTTATAAGAGCACTTTATATTTATTGAGAAGTTACGGCTGCACCATTTAAGACGCACTTTATTGTATACGAGATATACACCGGAATATTGGCATGTGTCAGTTCGTGAACTAATATCAGCAATCAATACTGCATAATTAATATCTATTCTATCTAAATCCCTCTGTAGCGATGTAACATCCTGCCCACATTGTATTACTTTTCCTAGTTTTGTGTCATCTGCAAACACTGATACATGACTTTGGATGCCTATTTCAAGGTCATTTATAAATAGAATTGGTCCTATAACAGACCCCTGAGGGACACCACTTACCACTGAAGTCCATCTTGGAAATTTACCATTTATGACCACTCTCTGTACCCTATCGAACAACAAGTATGTTCATCTAGACCAATTTTTCTTAATTTTGTGTGGAACTGTATCAAAAGCTTTGGAAAAATCCAAGTAAATCACATCCACTGCGACCCTCTGATCTATACTTCTTACTTCCTCATAGAATGCAATTGGGTTAGTCTGACATGATCTATGTTTCATAAAACCATTTAATTGCCTAATATTTAATTGAAATATATATTGTTTTAACAAACTGCTTAATACAGGTTTCCCCTTTGCTTTCTCTAATCTGTCTTGTGTCCTGTTGATTAAATAATATATTAATTGCTGATTGATTAGGCAATACAAGGAGTCCAAAGAAACCCACTCTCCTCACAGCAGAACTTGTATTTTAGATCAGTGGTTGCAGTGGCGTAGTGTGGGGGGGGGCAGTGGCCCCGAGCACAGTTTTTTTAAGGGGCACATAATTTCAAAAGAAATTTGCGCCCCTAAAAATTCCCAGCCAGCAGGCCCGGACTGACCCGTCGGGGCCATGGGCGCCGCCCAAGGGCCCCCAGATTGAGAGGGCCCGGATGCCATGCAGGGGGGTGCCCGGTCCTGAATAGCGTGAGAGTCCGTGTTGAAGGGGAGGCGGCTGTGTGCGTGCGCAGGTCACGCGATCCAGCCAGTCAGGTGGTACTGCGTCTCTGTACCACCTGACTGGCCGGACCGCGTGACCTGCACATACATACATACATACACACACACACACACACACGCGCGCAGCCGCCCGCTCTTTCCACGGACTCTCACACTATTCAGGACCGGGCACCCTACTGCATGGCATCCGGCCCCCACCCCCTGCATGGCATCCAGCCCCATATGAGCTGGGGCAATATATTCAGGAGAGCTGGGGGGCAATATATCCATGAAAGCTGGAGGGGGGCAATATATCCATGAGAGCTGGGGGGCAATATATCAGTGAGAGCTGGGGCAATATATCCATGAGAGCTGGGGAAATATAGCCATACGAGCTGGTGGCAAATATATCAATGAGATCTGGGGCAATATATCAATGAGAGCTGGGGGCAATATATCCATGAGAGCTGGGGGGGCAAATATATCCATGAGAGCTGGGGGGCAGGGAGCAGTAACACTTCTAAAAGATTGTGATTTTCTTTTGTTTATTATATTATGTTACCTGTATAGTAGGGATCACTGGATGTGCAGTAAGTACTCTAACAGGGTTATTCAGAGAGCGGTGAATACCAGGAGAATGGCTGGAGAAGTGAAAATTCTAGGTCAAAATAGCCAAACCAGAAAAATTCTCCCATTTATCTCAGTTTTCAAATCAGCTATTTGGTCTAGATTGTTCATTCTCCTGGCAATTCTCCTGGTTTTCACCTCTCTCTGAATAACCCTGTATGTTAGGTTTTCATTTGTAGTTTTTTGTTTAATCACCTGCAATAGTGATTCAAAGGCAAGTGTGGTGTTTGTTTATGCTGGAATAAAAAGACCTTTTCATTTTTTCAAGTCTGCGGCTGTTTATACCCTAGAGTACCATGTTGTTTGGCTGGAACCAAGTATCCAGAGTGGTTGTTGTCTCACAGTTAAGGGGTTCAATGCACTAATGGTGGAAGGGAATCGTTGCATGCTAACGTGTCCACAGGTTGGGGTTGCGCACAATTCTTGGCTGGCCCCGGGCGCTGACAACCCACGCTACACAGTGGCGTAGCGTGGGGGGCTGGGGGGGCCGTGGCCCCGGGCGCAGTTTTGTTAGGGGCGCATTTGCGCCCCTAAAACTGGCCCGCGGGTTGAGGGGACCCAGAAGATGCCGGGCAGCGGGACTGTTCAGGACCGGGCGGCGGGCAGCAGGCACTCCCGCTGCCCGGCATCTTCTGGGTCCCCTCAACCCCTGCCGGAGCAATATCCAGGTGAGAGCTGGGGCAAATCCATGTGTGAGCTGGGGGGCAAATCCATGAGCTGGGGCAAATCCATGAGAGAGCTGGGGCAAATCCATGTGAGAGCTGGGGCAAATCCATGTGAGAGCTGGGGCAAATCCATGTGTGAGCTGGGTCAAATCCATGTGTGAGCTGGGGCAAATCCCATGAGCTGGGGGCAAATCCATGAGCTGGGGCAAATCCATGAGCTGGGGCAAATCCATGTGCTGGGGCAAATCCATGAGAGAGCTGGGGCAAATCCATGTGAGAGCTGGGGCAAATCCATGTGAGAGCTGGGGCAAATCCATGTGTGAGCTGGGGCAAATCCCATGAGCTGGGGGAAAATCCATGTGTGAGCTGGGTCAAATCCATGTGTGAGCTGGGGCAAATCCCATGAGCTGGGGGCAAATCCATGAGCTGGGGCAAATCCATGAGCTGGGGCAAATCCATGTGCTGGGGCAAATCCATGAGAGAGCTGGGGCAAATCCATGTGAGAGCTGGGGCAAATCCATGTGAGAGCTGGGGCAAATCCATGTGTGAGCTGGGGCAAATCCCATGAGCTGGGGGCAAATCCATGAGCTGGGGCAAATCCATGAGCTGGGGCAAATCCATGAGCTGGGGCAAATCCATGTGCTGGGGCAAATCCATGAGAGAGCTGGGGCAAATCCATGTGAGAGCTGGGGCAAATCCATGTGAGAGCTGGGGCAAATCCATGTGTGAGCTGGGGCAAATCCATGAGCTGGGGCAAATCCATGAGAGAGCTGGGGCAAATCCATGAGAGAGCTGGGGCAAATCCATGTGTGAGCTGGGGCAAATCCATGTGAGAGCTGGGGCAAATCCCATGAGCTGGGCAATATCCATGTGTGAGCTGGGCAATATCCATGTGTGAGCTGGGGCAAATCCATGTGTGAGCTGGGGCAGTATCCATGTGTGAGCTGGGGCAATATCCATGTGTGAGCTGGGGCAATATCCATGTGTGAGCTGGGGAAATATCCATGTGAGAGCTGGGGCAATATCCATGTGAGAGCTGGGGCAATATCCATGTGAGAGCTGGGGCAATATCCATGTGTGAGCTGGGGCAATATCCATGTGAGAGCTGGGGCAATATCCATGTGTGAGCTGGGGCAATATCGATAACGTGTCCACAGGTTGGGGGGGGCGCACAATTCTTGGCTGGCCCCGGGCGCTGACAACCCACGCTACGCCACTGACGCTACGCCACTAAGTGGTTGGCAACCCTGTCCTCAAGTACCCAAAATAAGACAGATTTTAAGGATTACCTTTAGGAAATGCAGATGGAATCCCGCAATCCGTGAGCAGCAAATTATATTCTGCAAATCTGGCCTGTTAGGGGTATCTGAGGACCAGGGTTACCCGAGGACCAGGGTTGTGAACCACTGCTTTAGATTAACCTATTTGTGATCCAGCATAGTCATCGTAGCACAGTCCTATATAGCAATTATGGTATACACAGGTCTATTCACTAAAAGGTGAAACTCCAGAGAAATGGCAAGAGAAGTGAATTCAATGTCAAAATAGCCAAACCAGAAAAATTCTCCCCTATATCTCACTTTCCATATCAGCTATTTGGTTTAGATTGTTCTCTTCTCCAGCCAACCAATTCTCCTGAGGTTCACCTTTAGTGAATAGGGCTGACAGTCTCTCCACGTAGTTTTAAAGTTTGATTGCTGAACACACTGCAGAAATGAACAAGATATAACAGAAAACAAAACCTAACTCGCCTGAGCACTTACTAACAATTATGCATTCCTCACTAACTTTGGCAGAGCTAACAAAAATGAAAAGTCTTTGCCAACCTTATCTATTCTTCACACTGCCAGCCTCAGAGTTTCACTGTTCTGTGTGTGTCTCTCTCACACTGCCTTCTCTCTGCTTCGTTCCATCCAGGAAACATTTAGGCTAATGTCAGATGAAGGCAGTCTGAGCGCACTCTGCGTGCGTGCATAACAAACGGACGTATTGACAGAAGATACTGTAGACACCACACGATCTGTTTTTTTTAATGGATGTAGAACAAAAAAGGGAAATATAGGAAACAAAATTAATTATAATTAAAATACAGGTACATTTAGCCAGACCCTTAAAAAAATCTGAGCGTCAATGTTATGGACGTTGCAAATATGCTGCGTCTGACGTCACAGTATACCGCACACAGGCCGCTACGCAGACGTGGCGTGCTCTGCGTGTCCGTCTGAGCGGTTTTACGTTCTCGCCTAACTTGCGTCCAATTGCCATGTGCGTTGTGCATGCGCAGTTCAGTGCGCACCTACTTCGTGTGTGGGTCTCTATTGATCATGATTCTATGCTATGACGGACGTTAAACTGTGCGGCGACATGAACATGATCACTGCGTTCGTCTGACGCGGGCCTTAAGGCTAGGGTCAGACTAACGCATTTTTCACGTTGTCCGTGAAAATGTGCGTTCGAAGAATGGACGTATTTTTTCACGGAATACGCAATAGCGGTCATACTATGCGCAGTTTCATCCGTGATTTTGTACGGATCATCAATAAAACACTTCTTGCATCTGGACGTTATGTTGGCCGGACATTAGCAGCGTCTGATGTCTCCAAATCACGCACACACGCCGCTAGCGGACGCAGCGCACTCTGTACGTCAGTACTAGTGGTTTAACGTTATCGAAAAAATGCGTTCATTTTCCACTTGCGTTGCGCAGCCGGACTTTTGTGCGACCGTACTTCGTATATTGGCCGTCATTGCCCGTCATTTGCTGCTAGTGCGGCCGTGATTAAGTGCGCCAGAACGCGCGTTCGCACTGCCTCAGTCTGACCCTAGCCTAAGGGCTTGATACTTAGTAGGTGGGGGAAACTCTGCAGCAAGGAACAATTTAAAAACACATACAGGTCTATTCAAAGAAAGGTAAAACTCAGGAGAATGCCTGGAAGTGAAAATTCTAGGTCAAAATGGCCAAACCAGAAAAATTCTCCCATTTATATCACTTTCCAAATTGGCTATTTGGTCTAGATTGTTCTCCTCCTTCCAGTTCTCCTGTTTTTCACCTTCCTCTGAATAACCCTGACATTGCCCTCATGGGCTCAAACAACCCAATCCTTTCCTACAAACATAGTGGGAATATACCTGCCATCGTAAATCATTCCCCTCACCTTATCATACTATGGGGGTTATTCAGAAAGCATTGAAATGTCGGCAACATTTCGGTGCTCTCTCGTTCCCCTGCACTTTGGGGAATCAAAGTTCCCCACCCTGCGGTTAAATCAGCAGTCACTGCATGGGTCCCCAGAGTGCAGGGAGAACCCGCTGGAACTGCCACAAAAAGCAAGCCGAACACATCGGAAAAAGCCGAGCCGCTGATCACAGAGCAGACCAGGCGCCGGAAAAAGCCGACAAGCTGAAGAACTGGGTAAAAAAACAAAACAATATGAATGTGTCAAAATTGAAACACTGTTTGCAAAAAAGACTACTTAACGAAAATGCCTGGAATATACATATAAGGTCCTATGAATATGAACGATAACAAAAAGGTCTGCTACAGAGACGAGAAAAAACAAAACTGAAATTTTGACGAAAAATGCCTAAAAGATCCTAAAAAAAATCAGTAGACTTTTACTGCAGATTAAAATAATAAACGGTTTATTAGATATTGCATGACAACGGGAATATTTTTAACATTGAAGCCTATGGGATTGCCTGAATAAACCTGCCGAATGAAAGCACTGAACATCAGGGCATTTCTCTGACATTTCTCTGCTGTTCGGTATTCTGAATAGATTAACCATTGGTTCTCTATGGGGGATTTCATTGCCTTTGAACAGGCACTGGCTAGTAGTTCGCCAAAATTTTGCGAACTGCCTGCTCTCTGAATAGCCGAATGGCCCTGAAATGTCACCGTACGGGGAAATTCCCTGTTCAGTGACATTTCGGGGGCCAGATCAGCTCTCTCTGAATAACCCATCACCTCCACAATTTGGTCCTAGCGTGGTAAATGAGACGGTGAGTTAGCGAGGTAGTATGGTTTGCTTTGTAAGTAAAAGCTCATAATGCCCTCTGCCTTATAACAGGAAGAAAAGTAAATTTAGCATTTTTCTTCAATTTTTTTTGTTTTACACAACACATGGTCAATCATGTTTGGTTGTAAAGGCCCCACTCTGACCTTTTTTAATGACCCCTCATTTGACCTTGTGCGGTGTATACGTCAGAGATGCATGGCTCCAAAGTCCCCCTGGCTCTCCTCACTGTAGTGCCTCCGTCTAGGTTGCCGATGAAATAGTGCATTTGTACCATTACCTCCACACTTGGTGGCAGTGTGGGGAATGATGTGAGTTAGTGCAGCATCAAATTGTAAAGTGAACAATAGTGCTATGTTAAGAAAAAAAAATATTTTATTTTTACATGAATCTTGTCATCAAAAGACCTACAGCGTTGTATCCTTCCCCTCTTTATGACCAAAAGGCCAAGTGAATCGTGCCTTCCATAAATGCCATGCATTAAATCAGTGAACAGTGTACCCTTTAACATCACTTAATAAACATATACAAAAGCTGGTACACAAAATAGTGGTAGGGAGTGCTATAAATGTATACAGATAATATAAACATTGCTTCTATAATATAGGCAACTTATCTTGTTTAACTCAAAATGTGCCAATGGAAGTCTTCGAATGGTATATATATATCCTATAATAGAAATTTTAAAAAAAACAATCGTGCAGGAAAAGTGACATATGTATCTTAATATGTACGTATAATCGGTCATGCTCACAAAAAGGGAGCCCCTAGTGGCGCGTATGCACTTTCAGAACATTTAGGGGGGCCTCACCCACCGTTCCTCGATGGTAGTGTGGTTTCCAATCAGCTGGTGGTACCTCAAATAAAGCCAGTAGCGGAAATAGTGTTACCATAAATACATATATCTCCACTACTGGCTTTATTTGAGGTACTACCAGCTGATTGGAAACCACTACCATTGAGCAACGGTGGGCGAGGCCTGCAAGTGCATAGGAGCTGCTTGGGGCTCCCTTTTTGTGAGCGTGACCGATTATACCTACATATTAAGATACATATGTCACTTTTCCTGCACGATTGTTTTTTTTAAATTTCTATTATAGGTTATATATTCCATTTGAAGACTTCCATTGGCACATTTTGAGTTCAACAAGATAAGTTGCCTATATTATAGAAGCAATGTTTATATTATCTGTATACATTTATAGCACTCCCTACCACTATATTGTGTACCAGCTTTTGTATTTATAGAGGGTGGAGGATACACCCATATGGGTGAGCTGCTTACGATAATTCCCACATGTACAGTATATGCATCTATTAGCGCCTATTCACTGCGAACCACTAGGGTCAGTCTTCTTTCTTAATATACATATGCGTATCTTCTTTCTTCATATACAGTGCTGAGTGGATGTGGTAGTGGTTGGGTTCATTTCAGAAATTCCCAGTAAATTGAGTTCCAGTAATATATGACTAAGAGAGAGAGTAGTAAGATCTTCATATGTTCTATGTTCAGCACATTAAGGATATGTTGCTTATGCCCTATACACTGTGTACCTTATGTCTAGCATGTACATTCCTCAAGTATTCCTGTCTGTATCTATTCAACACACCTTTTACAAATGAGAAATGTTCTTCCCCCTCACTAGATCAGATAATTCTCTGTAGTAATGAATCCTCCTCTTTCTGGGTTTCTATGAGCCTTGTGTGTCTTTATGGTGTTTGCTTTCCAAATTAAATTCTATTAATTATGGTTTATGAATTCCTTATACATTTTGCAAGAGCTGGAAAAATAGTAAATGAAGTATTAAAAAACTAATTTTTTTTTCTCCCTATTCTATTTCTGACAACAATATCAGGCATGATTTGTCGTTAAAATCATTTATTAAATCAGTGGTAAACCAATAACAATCACAGGTGCCTGTATGTTAAATATATGCTTTAAAATAAAAAATATATAAAATGTAAAGGGGTGATAATAGGGACTGATTTTTGACACAATTCATAATGCCCCACCATATTCTGTTTTGAAAAAGTTACTCAAATTATATTTTAAAATGGACACACACATTTTCACCATATTCAACAACACATAAAATTAACCACCCCCCCATAAAGAATATATAAGAATCTAAAAAAACAACATTTAACTGGAAATGGTCTTTCTAATTTCTTTCTATACAATCCACACCAACAGTATTTTCAGGGCAAAGACAAGATCGACCACCAGGAGTTGCCAAACAAAGGTGGGTGCAGCCTCCATTGTTCACGGCACAGTAGTTTTGTCCTAGAAAATAGAGATCAATAAAAGTTATTTAAAAGTTATTTAAACCCATAACAATACGTACTTTATAGTGACCTATTCTCTCTATTCTGCTTCTCCCTCTTTACTTCTGTAAGTCACCTTGATGTGTGCTCTTTCCTATGAATAATGCATATAGTACAGGGCTGGATTTACCCACTTTGCTGCCGAAAGCCAGCTCCTCAATGCACCCCCTTTCCCATTCACATAGGGTTAGGTAACTATTTGTGTTTGTTTTGGGGTTGGGGTTACAGTTAACCCTAAACATTCTGCTCTATTTTTCCTTTTTTTCAGGCAACAAATTCTTCCCCCTTTTTCGACGGTCACTGTGCTCATTTCAAACGAAGGGGCAGAATAGGTAATATTTCATTAAACAATTAAATATATTCTAATAAATTATATTTAACCTGTTTTAATATTGTAATATTTTAAAAATTAACATTACTAAAACAGACCAAAATGGAATAGTGTAACGTCCACCACCCTTCTACCAAACATTACCCCAATGCTGTGTATTCCAGTGGTGGTATCCCCAATCACCACAAAAAAGGAACAATACTAAGTGAGAAAAGGATATAGCGCAAATCACCTGGATTTCTTACTGGGGTTCAATTAAATATACAACTGTAAAATGAGTCAATGTGTGATATTCATAGCTCATAGAAGATGAACAGAAAACAAATCAAACGTGGTATAGTATGTTGTGATGAAGCCACGAGTCGGTGAGACGTGTCCTGATCTGGATTGACTGTTTTACTATTTTTTTGTTCTATTTAATTAAAATGTTTTAAACCTGCTGCTGGTTCCAGAAGTTGGTTTAATGGGTATATCCTTAAAACTCATGATTACACTCCAGAGCCAGGTCAGGCTCAAGGCTGAGTAAGTGAGCATTTGACCGTATGGAATATATATTGCTACTAGTCACCAGAATTACACTAGGCTAATTGACCAGAATAAAAGAGAGTGAATGTGTGTGGGATCCTGAGAACATTGAAGGGTAACACCCACCTGAGTGTATACCTTGAGCCAGGAAATGCTCGGAATATTGTGAGTGAGACTCCTCTCCCATATTGATTGTAATTTTTCTTTGACAGAACATACTATCAGGGTTATCCAAAGAGATTCGAAAAGTCACCGCACGTTCGGTGACTTTTCGTTCTCTTCAATTCGGTTCCTTTTGCCGATTGCATTTCGGTGACCCTGCGGTGTATTCAGCAAGCACCACAGGGTCCCCGAATTGCAGGGAATAGCTGCCGCAAACCTGACGAAACCTAACCGAATGCACGCTGAAAACAAGCAAAAACATCTGGATTAACCTTCGAAAAAGCCGAAAAGGAGCCGAATCACACAGAGCCGAAGCAGCTGTGACGTAGAGGAGGCAGTGAATAAATTAGAAAAACCATTTGTATGAATCTGGGAAAATGAAACGCTGTTTGCAAAGAAACTACTGAGCGAAAATGTCTGAAATTTTCACAGGAGGTCCAGGGAATGATAATAAAGAGGGCTGTTACAAAAAAAATAAGCAAACTGAAAAAAAAAAAAAAAAAAAAAATCGGACTTTTTAAAAAAAAAAAAAAAAAAAAATGCTTAAAATATCCTAAAAAATCAATGAATAAAGAGACTTTTTGCTGCAGAATTTTATAATGAACGGTTTATTAGATATTGAATTAAAACGGGAATATTTTTAACATTGAAGCCTATGGGATTCTCCTGAATAAATTTGCCGAATTAAACCACCGAATGGCAGGGCATTAGGGGAACCTTTCACTGCTGGTTTGTGTTCACTGAATAGCCGAAGCATTGCTTCTCTATGGGGATTTCACTGCCCTCGAACAGGAACCGAACAGGCACCATATGTGCAGGCAATTCGCCAGGATTTGGCGAATTGCCTGCTCTCTGAATAGCCGAATGGCCAGGAAAGGTAACCGAACACTGATTTTCAGCGTTCGGTTACCTTTCTCAAGCAATTCGGATCTCTTTGGATAACCCTGTATACCATGTTAGATTTGTTTTCTGTTTATCTTCTATGAGCTGATATCAAGATGTCATACATTGGATTCACTACAAGCGTTACTAACTTGATAAATGGACTCCTTTTACAGTTGCATATGTAATTAATCTCCATTAGCAAACCAGGTGATTTGCGTTATATCCCTTTCTTACATAGTATAATTATGAAAGAGTTGATATTTATTTCATAAGTTGCTCATGGCATCTCAAAATTATTTTTGATATGCTAAAGTGAAATACCTTCAATGTATTACCCTGAACATCTATATAAATCATCAAAACAATTGCTATAATTTTTACTTATGTGTAGAATGCCAGTAGACATTTCACAGGAAAAATAGATATTAAAATAATGTTAACCAATAGTTTACTGAAATTAGGGGCAGATTGTTTTGAATATCTTCAAATAAATAAAAGCGAAAACGCTATAATTCTAATAGATATTAAATGTAATAAAAGTACCATACTTTTTTTTTTCTGGATTGCTAACACTAAATTATATTCGTCTATGTCAGTGGTTCCCAACCTTGATCCTTAAGTACCCCTAACAGGCCAGGTTTTAAGGATTGCCTTGGGGAAATGCAGACTGAATCCTGCAATCACTGAGTAGCAAATCATATCACATGGGCTGTGCTTCAGTTATCTGGAAAACCTGACCTGTTAGGGGTACTTGAGGACCACAGATGGGAACCACGGGTCTATGTCATTGTCTTCTGCTCATAATAGAACCTGATAATGTTAAAATTGGTGTCTAACGTTATAATTTTTACCTTGAGGACACTGGGAATAGGCAGTTGTAATTCCATAGATACGAGAACGTTTGTGAGGTTGAAAACTGTCATTCTCTTTGGAAATTGTTCGATCAACAGCTACAACTGCATCTCTAAAAAAAATTACAGATAAAGAACAGAATTGTAAATTTATTTAAAAATGACATTAATATAGAATTTTGATACAAAGAAAAGGAGTACTAGTAGCATTGTCTTTAATTGTATTAAACTTTTTATTAATTACTACAATTCAAAATTATCAAGAGGTGGAGACTTAAATGAAAGAATATGACTACAAATCAGTTTTAATTAAAAATAAGTTGTTCTATATACCGACATGATCTTGGACCTAACATGAGATGATACCTCCAACAAAACCTTTATCATACTGTACAAGTAGTTTGTCGTTTTATCTCCTCTAGACTGTAAGCTCCTATGAGCAGGGCCCTCTACACCTCTTGATTCCATCCTATGTCCGTTTATATGTATTTCGTTCCCTTTGGTTATTGTAAAGCTCTGTGGAAACTGTTGGCGCTATATAAATGATGACAATAATAATAATAATCTCATAATTACATGAACTACATTTCCTGCTACTCAACCAGCCTGCTTTGGCTAAACATGAGTGACGGGAATGCAGCTCATAAACATCTGGCATTTTAATCACTATATTAAGTAACTTTGCAGCTAGTTTTCTTTGTAACAATCTACTTTACCAGTACCACTTTCATAAGCTGTAAGTAGTTTACTTGTGCGTTACAAATAAAACGGATACATCACATTGTGCAAATTTCCAATTGAAATTAAACATATTTGCACAATGTGGTGTATCATTTTAAAATTTAAATTTCCATTAAATTTACATTTACATTTTACATTTACATTTTAGTTTTAAAGTAATTTCATTTCGAGTATTGATTTTTAGGAACATGACTGCAATTTTTTTTCATGGTATGGTATGCTCTTTTTGTCTGATGTCTTGCTGTGCCAATGCTGTATCACCAAATTTGCAGGTCCACATACCGGTGATTAGTCATTAATGTGTTTGTAACAAAGGGTTTTCCCATTCTACCAAGGCTCAGCACTTTGGATTTGGCGACTTAGCAGTGTTTTTAAGGTACTGAATATTTTACAATATTTTTGAACATTTAGGGCCATATTACATACTTGGGGCTAACTTAACCAGAGCTGTTGTTAACTTAACAACTCCATAGGCTATAATGGCTCTGGTAAGTTTACAACAGCTCTGGTTAACTTAGCACCAACTATGTAATATGGCCCTTAGTGTGTGCTTGCAAAAGTGTTTTAGGCACAATGATATATTTTCTGTGTTTTTACTATTTTGTGCAGGGTGGGGCGGTTCCCTGCCTCGTCATTATGGATGCCATGCAGGTCTACTCTTACTGTACAGTCTGCGAGTTCCTATACTGATAACAGGCAGTATATTGGAGATCACATATTCTGATTTAATTCTTTGGAAATCAGGCGGATTCCTCTTGGTGATGTAGCTGCGAGAAATCACAAATAACGCATTTTTCAAAATGTGACCTTTAGGGAATCCAGCTCATCGAATAACCCTGTGTATAAGCTCTTGTGCCATTAAAATTCAATATTTAATTTCTCCTTGTAGGCTAGGGTCAGACGAGCGCAGTTCTCACGTCCGTGTTGCCGCACATTTTTACGTCCGTGGCAGCATAGCATTCTGACCAATGGAGCCCCACACACGAAGTACGTCCGCACGGAAGTGCGGATGCAAGGCGGACGCGGCAAACGGACGCAGGTTATGCAAGCACGTAATACTACTAGAACGGAGGTGCGGAGTGCGCCACGTCTGCAACGTCCGTGTAGCTTTGTGTGTGAGTGATGAAACAGGTCTGATGGACTGCATTTATACATCCAGCATTTTTGATGGACAAAATGTTTTTCATTGTAATTTATTTTTCCTGCTACATCAGTCAAAAAATACGTCAGTGAAAAAAACTGACTGTGTGGCCAATACCTTGTTGTCGGTCAGTAAGTACGTCCGTACTGCACGGACGCACAGTCCGTCCAAAATGCGCTCATCTGAACCTAACCTAAGTGTGGATGCAGTAAACTTACCAGTATGTTTTTTTTTTCCTTTAAAATTTTGCTCTTTTATGGCTCTTGTAATTACACAACCTCAGTATTAAACATTCCTTTACAGGTCATCGCTTTGAAACAAGGAATTATGTTATGTTTATTTATTTTCAAGCAGACACATTTATAAAGATATTCCGAGAAAGATATTTTCACACAGAGCAGAAATTGAACAAGTCTATATTTTAATTGACTTGCTCTGTACTGTCAGTTATGACAAAAAAAACCCCACTTTTCAGATATATATTCAACTAATATATTTAAATACCCTACCTCTTCCAGTCTGTGTAATATAAATTCTTCCCATAACTTGTTACATCAAATGGATACTGGATGCCTTCAACAATCTTTCGACGGCCGGGCTGATTAGGATTCATACATTCCATTCTCTTTGTTCCTGTTACCAACAGTTTAGATTTTATGTGCTCAATAAATGACTTTTTGTTTAAATTGCATTTTACGATGTGAGTGGGAGAACTTTGCTATGTTTGTCAAAATACTTTATGAATTTACATTTGTTATTGATACTAGTGCAGATAAGATTACTAGAGCACATTTTTTCTATAAAATTAAACCCTGAACAAGGCAGACTCAGAAGATGTTAGAAACACAATTATGCATGTTTCAAGTGCTTTTTTAAATGAATTAAAACATTTCTAAAAAATAAACTATGTTCATAGTTTTAACATTTTGGAGCCTATTTCATAAGTTTACATTTCACTAGATAGCACCGAATGTATGAGGGTTGGAAAGAGATAAGCAATCTTACATGAGTATATTATACAATCATATCATACTCCATATTCAAAAAGGTATGTGGTTTTACCCTCATGAATTTCTGTTATGACATCAAATAAACTAATAGAACACATTGGAGCCATATATGTTCTATATAAATACAATTTGTTGAACTCTTTTATAATACATGGGGTTAACCGACATGTGAATAAAAGGGGGTTTACTTGAGCTAATGACTTTGAATTCGAGTGACCCTGTAATGTCCCTGTATAGTGGCACCACATGCCACGAATCAAAGCGTGAAGAACTTTCAATTCATCTCATGTTGGGATATTTGTGGATTGGGATAAAAAAGTTAGTTCTGTGATTGATGTTATTAAGGACAGAAATAAAGATAAATGAAACATACCAGGGGTGTATTCTTTCAAAAAACAACTAGGTTTTGGCATGGGCCTAGAAAAGCAGATTGGGAAAGATTCCAATTTTTTAAAATATTTGTGGAGTGTCAGTTTTGTTCTCACCTTCACTCTTTGTTTAGGATCAGCAGTGTCATCTGAGCAGGGCTGCCATTAGGGTTTGACAGCCCATGATGTGATCTGGAGCCCAGTGGCTCCTGGTAACCCTGGCCCTCCAAACCCTGTGCAGCTTGTCTAAGTGCAACAGATGTAAGGGACTGCACCAAATGTGTTTATTAATGATAGCCATGTATCTGGGCAGCAATTATTGTGTATATTAGTGAGTGATACCCTTGTTCTCTTTATACCCTCTCATTTATCTTGACCCGGACTTCCTTCCCTGGGGTAAAGCAGCTGGATGGATTCTGGGAAAAGCATGATACTGTTCTGTGTTCCTGGTCTTATGCCTATAATTAGTGTACCGTTTGGAAAAGGAACTCACCACAGTCATGTAGGGATCAGGAAAAAAAAATCAGGGAAATAAACTTAAAATCCAATGATCTGTGAAACTGAGAGAGATTCTAAACTCTACCCAAACACTTCCTCGTGCATCACTCAGCTCCCTTCAACTGTCCTAACATAAAACCACAACACATACCATGTCCTATCACTCATACATAGTGTAGAGGTTGGCGAGGCTGGGGTCCTGTATGGGTGCTATGTTTCACCCCTATTCGGGTTGTGGTCCCGTTTAAGGCAGGGCCGTCTTTAGAGCAGGGCAAAAGGGGCAGCTGCCCCGGGCCCAGTCATTGCTATGGGGCCCAGTCATTGCTATGGGGCCCAGTCATTGCTATGGGGCCCAAGGCAGCTGCTCCCAGCCTGCAAAAATCATGGCATCGCGTGCAGTGTAAGGACATGTCATGTGACCGCAGAGAGGAGGGGAGGAGGCCTCGCGAGAGATGCGGTTGGCTCCTCCCCTCCTCTTCAATATGCAGTTCCCCTTCTCTCGCCGGGTCCCGGCTGGGTATGTGAAACTCTGCTGGGCATGATGTGATGGGCATGTGAAACTCTGCTAGGCATGATGTGATGGGCATGTGAAACTCTGCTGGGCATGATGTGATGGGCATGTGAAACTCTGCTGGGCATGATGTGATGGGCATGTGAAACTCTGCTGGGCATGATGTGATGGGAAGTGAAACTCTGCTGGGCATGATGTGATGGGAAGTGAAACTCTGCTGGGCATGATGTGATGAGCATGTGAAACTGCTGGGCATGATGTGATGGGAAGTGAAACTCTGCTGGGCATGATGTGATGTGATGGGCATGTGAAACTGCTGGGCATGATGTGATGGGAAGTGAAACTCTGCTGGGCATGATGTGATGGGAAGTGAAACTCTGTTGGGCGTGATGTGATGGGCATGTGAAACTCTGCTGGGCATGATGGGATGGGCATGTGAAACTCTGCTGGGCATGATGAGATGTGCTGGGCATGTGAAACTCTGCTGGGCATGAGAAACCCTGCTGGGCATGTGAACCCCTGCTGGGTATGTCAGATTCTGGCCTCTGCTGGGTATGTCAGATTCTGGGCTCTTTTGGGTATGTCAGATTCTGGCCTCTGCTGGGTATGTCAGATTCTGGCCTCTGCTAGGTATGTCAGATTCTGGCCTCTGATGGGTATGTCAGATTCTGGCCTCTGCTGGGTATATCAGATTCTAGGGTCTGTCTGGGTACATAAAATTCTGTGAGTTTAACTTCCTATTAGCAGTACAACTATGAGTATAAACATTAAAATCTAACACTATGCAACGCTGTTGTTCACTGGCACCCGGTTGTCTGATTTACTAGCTCAGTTATACACTTATACACACCTCACATTACTGTATCACAGAGGTCCACAGCAATAAAATTCTAATGTACGGTGTGTATGAGTGTTTGAATTTTATTGCTGTGGCGCACTGTGATACGCTCATACACACTGCGTGTTTTTTTGGGGAGGGCAGCATTTCATCCTTAACACAATATCTCTGTGTGTATTTATTTATTTTTACAGTATGCGTAGGATGTGTAATTGTAAAATATAATGATTTAGTTGATTTTAGTTTTAGGAGACAAGTCTATGTGTGTGGCTTTTTTTTTTGGATGTTGGAGTAGAGAGCAAAATTTCAAGGGGGGGCCCCAAGAAAATATTCGCCCAGGGCCCAGTCAATATTAAAGATGGCCCTGCTTTAAGGACAACCAAAGGGTTAACCTTCCTGTCCAGGAAGGGATTTGAAGGGTGGCAACTCCCAGAGAGGATGCTGGGAGTTGAGGAAAAGCTGTCAGCTGTGTTGTAGCTGTGGAGGCTGAGGGCCGAGGGCCATGCCTTGTCAGCTGTAGCTGTGCTGCTGGAAGCGGTGTCACTGTGCCTTGTCAGCTGGAGCAGTGCTGAATCAGGAGGCTCAGAGCGGTGTTGCCTTGCTGCAAAGTACTTATATTTTCCGGTTAAGGATTCCCCAGGTTTTGGGACTTTTTTCAAGTTGGTGAGCCACCCTTATTTTCTGTTATTTTGTGCTGAAGAGCTGGACTTTACTTTAATTGCTCTGGAGATAAGTGTGTGTTTCATGTTTAAAGTTTTGGCTGCCCTTAAAGGAAAAATAAAGTTGATTTGTTGCATCCAAGACGTTGTGCGAGTGCTCTGTGGGCTCCCCAACATCACAATAGATACCTTATTTTCACGCACAGTTATCTCCACGTGTCCTTATTTGAGAGAGATATCCCATATTCTTTGTCCAAATATCCTTTTTTACATTTATTTTTCTCAAACTTCTTTTAGATGCTCAGTATATTCAGGGTGTGCTGGAGTACAACACAGCTACAATGCATTACATCTCCCACCTATTTATATAAATGGCCCAGATAGGTTGTGAATATTTGTCGACTTATGGGGTCCTTCCCTGAGGAGTGCATCAGCATTTGCTAGTGTAACATTAGGGATAGGGAAAAGCCAAAATTAAATATGCTCTTGGGTAAATATATGATTGTATTACTAGGACAGTGGAAGCTGAATAGAAAGCTATTATAAACTATAGCTTCGAAAGAAATACTATTTTTACAAAAATACTTAATGCTTTGAATTTACTAGCTCATAAATTCTGTCATATTTTTAGTGAAATATTAAAATTCCATTAAATCTACAAAATACCTGCATCTACCCAGCAAAGCATGGATGAGTAAGGGTCAACAGTGAGCCCATTAGGAAGAGCAAGGTCATCCTTCACAAGAATTCTTCTGTTGGTACCATCTAAATAAGATGTCTCAATCTTCGGAGCAACTCTGTTCCAGTCAGTCCAATAAAGATTTCTATAACAATATGAATGTGTATCATTCTATCAGGATTATCCTCAAAGCATTGACATATAGATACCAATATCTAATTATGCCTTCCGGTGAATCACACTTTAAGTATATACATTTTGCCACAATTATTTGTGTAATTCCTGGCGAGAAAGGAAATGCATTTTGGTGAAATAACTCCTGTAGACTATCAGGGTTATTCAGAGAAAGGTGAAACTGTGGAGAACTGTTGGATAAGTGAAAATTCTAGGTCAATCTAGCCAAACCAGAAAAATGCTCCCATTTATTTTACTTTCCAAATCAGCTATTTTGACCTAGAATTTTCACTTCACCAAAAGCTCTCCAGAGTTTCACCTTTCTCTGAATAACCCTGTAAATTTTTGTATGCTTCTCAGTGTAATCTAAGGCCAACCTAAGTTCAATTCTGATGCTTTAAGTGCAATTTGACTGTGACAGCTGCGTTACTGTACTCTGCAGCAGCAACAACAACTTTAATGGATAGTTCCACAAATGGATTATGCATTAAATTAAAAATATTGAAGACATAAGGGCAGAAACACACAGATGAAAAATTTACAGCAATTTCAATTCATATATATTTTTTAGCTCAGAAATAGTTGACCAAAATAACCATATAATAACTAAAATAAAACTCCTAATGATTAGTACAATACTAATAGAATGAGTATTTCATTCATGAACACGTTTCATTCCATGTGCTTCTGTATAGAACTAACTATATTCTAGGATTTGTCCATTTTTAAAGTATTTTAACTAAACTGGACTATCTGATATTTTTTTTCTCCTTTGCAATATGTGAAAGACAACTATAATCTTAAATACGCTACATAAGCATTTGAATTATCTAAAAAAGATTCTTCACTCATGAAACGTAGCTTTCCCACAGCCATAGTTGTTTTATTAATGTACATGACACATGTGTTGTGTAATCTATCCATCATTGTTCATCATTGATGCAGATGTGAAAACGAAACACTTAAATTATAAAGGCAATCTCTAAAGCTAAAGGAGAGTGACCAAGTAAATCTAATAGTATAAATGTACAGTTTATAAAACTATATACAGCGTGTATATTATATATATATATGAAGGGTCAAGAGGTCCCGCACTCCACATACCGAAAATTTCTTGCTCCAGTGCAGTCAATCCAGCTGCAGGTAGATAAGAGACCAAAATCCAGACGCACACGGAGACTTCTTTTCAGAGTTTAAATAAAATAGAACTATATTATGGCATAAAATTTCAACGTTTCAATCCTCAGAGGAAAGTCCCTCTAAGTACTGAAACGTTGAAATTTGATGCCATAATAAAGTTCTATTTTATTTAAACTCTGAAAAGAAGTATCCGTGTGCGTCTGGATTTTGGTCTCTTATATACATATATATATATATCTGTATATACTGTATATACATACATGGGTTCTGAGGATTCCAAAACCTGGGTTTTTGCTTGACATACATACTGGTGAGTGTGAGCGCTACGGAACTTGTTAGCACTTTATAAAAACTTTTAACTGTAACACTAACTGTGTGTTGCATTTGGACATTAGAGGTGTGCATTCGTTACGTAACAAATCTAAATTTGTTTGAAAATTTGTTAATTCGTATTTCAGAAGTATTTCCTAGATAACGAATTTGTTTCATCTGAATTCAAATGAAAACTAAACGGTATATAACAAAATTGATTTGTTATACTGTTTCACAAGAGAACCATTGATTGAATGATTGATTTTTTTAGTGATCTGTATCAATTTCGAATCGATACCAAATTACAAACGAAATTATGAAAACAAATTAGTTTCATTTTACTGTTTCACAAAGCACCCTGTTCCGTTCAATTGGCTGTGGTGCTGAATCTGTTGTATTAATTTCAAACTAAACAAAACAATATTTTCAGCTGTGCACACTCTATTGGACACTACCAGGTCTATTCACAAAAAGGTGAAACTCAGGAGAATTGGCTGGAGAAGAGAACAATCTATACCAAATAGCAGATTTGGAAAGTGAGGTAAATGAGGGTCAATCCATATCAAGTGGTCCAGAAAAAAATAATTGGTTGCTTGACTTTTTTTCTTATTATTTTTTGAGGTTGATGATCCCTTTATGTTGGTAGTTTAAAACCAAGTTTATTTTAATTTTATACTGAGTCGTTTAAAATTGGTGGCCATCTTTGCTTCACGTCATGCGCCATTTTTTGCATTTCCAGAGGTTTGCGGAAAAATGCATATTTCAGTTATGGTTGTCACAAAGCTGTGGAACATAATTTTTTATTCTTAGCATTGGTTTTAAACTACCAACATATAGGGGTCATCACCACCAAAAAAATAAATAAAAATGGTCAAGCAACCAGTGCTGGACCACTTTATATGGATAGACCCATGGGAGAATTTTTCTGGTTTGGCTATTTTGACCTAGAATTTTTACTTCTCCTGAGTTTCACCTTTAGTGAATAGACCTGTAAGTGTATATATTACATATATAATATATATATATATATATATCTTGTGAGAAGGTGAGGGAATGATTTACAATGGCAGGTATATTCTCCCTATGTTTGTAGGAGAGGATTGGGTTGTTTGAGCCCATGAGAGCAATATGTGTTTTTAAATTGTTCCTTGCTGCACAGTTTCTCCCACCTGCTAATTGTCAAGTCCTTAAATGTTTCCTGGGTAGAAGGAAGCAGAGATAAGGAAGTGAGAGACAGCAAGCAAGGTGAAGTTCTGAGGCTGGCAGCTTGAAAGCAAACTGCGTGGGCCATAATTGCCTTAGAGGACCGTACTACGGTGCCCTGTGACTGTGCAGGATCACAATATATATATAATTAGACTGGATAAGCCGTAATAGTCCATATGCCAAAATCACCAGAGTATAGCCGTATGCAGTGATACCCAGTTTATTGGACTAACTTTACATTTAAAAGACATGCTATGGAGAGTATAGCTATCTTCTTCAGGTCTGGAAGCTATACTGAGCAAAATCATACAATTTTTGTACACTGAACAGCAGAGCAGAAGTGAAGGGGTTAGGCTTGATTGTCGTAAATACTGAATAGTGGATTAGCATGGTCAAGAATGGTAAACAAACAGAAGAGTGATCATAGTTCTATAAAACAATAGAGATATGCATCTGATGATCCTGCCTGAAAAGGAAGAAGTAAATGACGCAACTTCAATTAACAAAAAACTCAAGTACCTAAACCAAGTACAATGCTGAAGGTTACGAGACCTTATGGTAGTGCGTTAAAAAGCCAGAATCTACATTATGTGATAATTTTTATTTCAAATGTGCTACATTCATGAGAGCCTTCAAAATTCCTTTGAGGACTTTTTATTTATTTATTTATTTATTATTTGTAGAATAACAAGTAACAAGAAATTCACGAAATCAAACATATAAAAGTACAGCCGTTCAGGGCCAATCAGGCTGGTTACGAGTAGTCAGTCAAAAGTGTGCGGAGCAACCAATAGCGGGGTAAAAAAGATGCTTCAAGTCCCAGCGTCGGGCAATAGGGCAACGGAAATACAAAGAGCAGACTGGGAGACAACTATAGGGTCATCGAACTGTCCCACAAATCTATACTAGAGCCAAATCAAGGCTAAAAACTCGTAAACAAAGGAAAAATGCAGGGGAGGGGAAGAAAAATTTCAGTGCTCAATCCGGCTGGAGCTCCAATGGGTCCGGTGAAAGGCCTACCGCCGCAAGGTCGGACCAAGCCATCACAGGATCAGTTATCGTATAGGGTATCTTGGCGTGCGTCAACACCAGTGTTCTCGCTAGACCCCAACGATAGCGGATACTTCTTCGGCGAAGGATGGAAGTCACGTCCCGAAATCGTCTGTGAGCCAGCAGGGTCTGGAACGGGAGGTTATGATACAAAGCCAGCGTAGAGCCCTCGAATTGCACAGGATCTCTCGCACCAGGAGCAGCCATAACCTTCACCTTAAAAGCCACGTCGCGGAAGGCCACAACTACATAACGAGGTGCCCCCTTAGGATTCGTTGCAGGTCTCCTAACCCGAAATACCAACCCAAGCACATCAGGCATATCAGGCGGGAGCCCCGAGACCTGGAGGGCCACGCGAGTGACGTAGGATGGCAAGTCCTCCAATGTCCCATGTCCGGGATACCCCTGACCCTGATGTTACAACACCGGCACCTTGTTTCCAGCATCTACACGGAGCAGATCAAGAGCTCGCCCTGAGACCGGAGGCCAGCGACCTGACCAGACAGGTGAGTTTGTTCTAATTTCACCTCAGAAGTCGTCTCCTGCACCGCTCTCACCTGTGCACGCACGCTGCAACCTCTGCTCTGGCTGCCGCCACTTCAGGTTTCCACACCTCCCGAATCTTATCCAAGATCCTGCGGAGATCCCCTGTTGTGGAGGGGAGATGATCATCCTCCTCTTGAATTCGGGCGTCAGCCTGGATCTCCTGTGGTCCAGCCACTTCAGAGCCCGCCTGCTGCTCTCTGGGTCTTGATCTCGAAATAGTCTGCTTCTCCAAAGCTACACGGCTACTAGCGGAAAGATGATGATCGTCAGCTAGGTCCCCATCGGAAAGGACTCCAGCAGGCACTGATGCATTCAAAGACGCCTTCAGCGTGGCTTTTTGTTTTTTCTGCGCTTGTTTCTTCGCCGCCGCAGAGAGAGGTTGGGAATCTGGTGCTTGGGAATGCAGGGAGAGCCACGAGATCCCGGAGCTGCCTCCTAGAGGCCAGGAGCTGTCGTCGCCGGATGACCCATGGCCCGGGGTGAGAGAAGGGGAAATCGCTGTTTCCCTGACAGCAGATCTACCTTGCAAAGAGTCCCGAATATCCCTCTGTCGGGTGCCCTCTTTCTGGGCACGACCGGTAGGTATGGTGCTGGGGAGGCAGACACGTGGATGCAGGGCAGCAGAAAGACTCTGATAGACCGTCGCAGGCCTCCAAGATGGCCGCGGTCACAAGGCCCAAATCACGCCGTGGGTGGTAATCCTCTATGCAACGAGCAACACTGGAGCAGACCAAGTTCACCAGATCCTCCAAAGCCAGGTCAGCAGCGCATAATGAGGAGCAAGCGGTAAAAATACCTGAAAAAATTTTGGTTTACAATGGAGCACCTTCAAAATGCTGCCGCTCGCTTCCTCAGTCAGCTCTGCCCCCCCCTTGAAGACTTTAATCCTGAGCTTGTGAATGGAGTGGCCTGTCAGATTAAAGTGATGTCTGACGGAAGTACTATATTTACAACGCTGGCTGGCCGGGTGCCCAGTGTCCATGCTGATCCTGGCGTTCGTGCGCATAATGAGGGGGTGGGGTGTGGCATGATGACGCGGAGCCGCCGGCCTTTATAGACAGGGCGCGCAAATTGACTCTTCGCGTTGACGTGGAGTTTGTTTCCCGCATCGCTGGTGTATCGTTTACTTGAGTCACTGATTCATTGTTTCCTTGCTGACCTGGACTGTATGAGGAACCTGATTGTTGCTGACTCGTACTGCCTTCTTGACTACTCTCTCTCTCTGACCAAGCTTGTATGTATGCTTTGCACAAAAGAGAAACCCACAAACTAGTGGATAAAGGCAACAGTCACCCCACCTGATAGACACAATAGGGATCAAGGTGGGCACCCTGATAATGGGATTAAACCTGATAATAAACTAAATCGCAAAGAAAAGAGAAAGTCAAGCTTCCTCAAACGGACATCAGAATGCTGAATTTTAAGACATCCACAATTCTTGCCTCCTAATTCTAGCTCCAATACATTTTAAAACCACCACTCATCACAAATGCGTGTTTCGCCGATCACAACATCGGCTTCATCGGGAGTCAAAGTACTTTGTACTTTTTGGTATCAGCAGATGTCGGTTGCTGGCCATTGGCATTAATTCCAGTTATGGGATCAATTGTTCACCGTATCGAGCAAGCCTAAGGATAACTTTGATTGTACTACTATCAATAGTTAGCACCCTGAAATTGCGCTTTGTTGCACCTTTATTTCGATTGTTGGTTGAGTGCTATATGTATTTTCAATTATCGGCTGCCAATGAATGTATCAATGTGTAAACAATTATGGCCATAAATACCAATACGTACTGTTGGGTTATAGTGGATGTCTAAGCCACTTGTGTGTGTGTCCAGCATTGACCCTGTTGCTATACCAGTGAATTGGAATACGCCCTACTACAGCTCTGTTTTGTGTATATGTTTTTTATGCGTTCGTTTGTTCCTTTTTATCGTAATTAATAAAAGTTATGTCTTAAAATTCAGCATCCTGATGTCCGTTTGAGAAAGCTTGACTTTCTCTTTTCTTTGTATGTATGCTTTACCCAAAACAGACTCAGATTGTATGCTGACTCTGCATAACGCTGACCCAGATTGTATGAGGACCCTGTCTGTTGCCAACTCTGATTGTTTACCTGACCACGCCATTTCTGAATCCTTGTGAATGAACGACTTGCATAAGCCTGATCCAGGTTACTCCTTAGCTGCTGTTAAGATTAACCCTTGCTGCTTGAGTGCATGTTCTGTTCTGAGACCTGCTGCTAATATACCAAGGTTGTACTCGGTGTTTCTGGTGTGTCTGTCCTCCCTGGCTGCGAGCTATAGGATTAGTGGTCCTGACCACTCAAGGATCGGAGGGTTTAGAGGTTTGTCCAAAAGGATCCACACCACGGTTGTCGAGGGTGAGCGATACAGCGAACGTGACAGATGGAGTGTCTGTGCGGGTTCATCTTGAGATTCAGTTTAAGACCAGATTTCACCAATATAGCAGCTCTTTTCACTTGTCTTTTTCTTCCGGGCCATCTTTTTCTTCCACACTTTTTCCTTCCACTCAACTTTCTGCTAACATGCTTGGATACAGCACTCTGTGAACAGCCAGTTTATTTGGCAATGAATGTTTGTGGCTTATTCTCCTTGTGAAGGGTGTCAATGATTGTATTCTGGACACCTGTCAGATCAAAAGTCTTCCCCATGATTGTGTAGCCTAGTGAACCTAACTGAGAGACCATTTTGAAGGCTCAGGAAACCTTTGCAGGTGTTTTGAGTTGATTAGCTGATTGACATGTCAACATATTCTAATTTGTTGAGATAGTGAATAGGTGGGTTTTTGTTAAATGTGAGCAAAATCATCACAATTAAAAAGATCCAAAGACTTAAACTACTTCAGTCTGTGTGCATTGGTTTTATTTAATACACAAGGTTCACAATTTAAGTTGAATTAATGAAATAAATGAACTTTTCCACGACATTCTAATTTACTGAGATGCACCTGTATGTCTTTTTTTGTTTTGTTTTGTCTGAAGTTGTGTAATTTGCTTCTTCCTCTTCAGGCAGGATCTTCAGATGCACATCATTATGTTTAACGCTGTTTTTTTATGGGCCTCAGATCAATTTTCTGTTTGTTTACTTCTCTTGACCATGCTATTCCACTATTCAGTACTTATGACAACCCACCCTAACCCTCTACCAGGGCCGGCCCGTCCATGAAGCAGGGTGGAGCAGCAGCTCCAGGCAGCCCTTTGTTAGGGGCAGCATTTTGTCACCCTGTCAAACGCCGCGGCATGGAGAGCGCCCAGCCCAAACAAGGTACGGAACTCCAGCAGGCTGGTGTTTCGTGGAGAAAGACAGCCGTGCCCACCCCTCTAGCAGGCCGTGCCTACCCCTTTTAGTGGGCCACAACTGATCCTTTCAGCAGGCCCTGCCCACCCCCTTATTAGGGAGACCGGTTGGTCGAAACGTCTTAATTTTTTTCTGGTGATGGAATAAATCCACTTGAATGAACAATTGGTCTACTGGAATTTTTTATTGCATATGCTGTTATAGGGTCGTGGAGCAAAGACCCTCTTCCTACCATTGACCATATATGGTGCCCAAGCTGGAGTTTTTTGCCTTATTACGGAGAGACTGGCCTCTTCATCTGCCCAATGTATCACCCGGATCGTGGATTAAATAGCAATATGGGGGTGCTCCAGACCTGTCTGACCCCCTGGGTAATGATATCGGTGCCCATCCATCTGTATCCCGGGGGCTCCGTTTAATGTGTTGGTTGTTTCCGGTGGAAGACGTTTAGAGCTGGACCTGTTTCCGGGGGGAGAGACTTGATGTCTGGTAGCTCCAGGGAATGCGGTGCTGGCCAGGATCTGGGATGCTGCAGTCTGTGGATGGAGCTGGGGAGTAATGACGGGTTTCAGGGAGAGAAGCCCTGTCGCACCTACTACTGCCTTTACCTGTACCTGTCAGGGAGGTCAGACCTGTGAATAACACTCACACTATATGGGGAGGGGTCATTTACCAGACTGAGACACCTGACCCCTGTATTACACACAGCTATCAATTTCCAGACTGACAGGTCATATCTCTGTTTAGCACTCACTGTGCATGTTGCATATTGGCAGGTCATATCTCTGTATAACACTCACGGTGCATGTTACGTACTGGTAGGACATATCTTTATTTAACACTCACTGTGCATGTTGTTATTTTGCAGCCTGTCACAGCCGCTCGCAGCCAGTGAGTTTTATTGCTGTGGAGCTCTGTGATACACTCATACACACCGCATGTTACTGAGAGCTTTATTGCTGTGGAGCTCTGTGATATACTCATACACACTGCACGTTACTGAGAGCTTTATGACTGCGGAGCTCTGTGATATGCTCATACACCGCACATTACTGTGAGTTTTATTGCTGTGGAGTTCTGTAATATGCTCATAAATGCTGCATGTTTTTTTTGGGGGGGGGGGCGGCAGCAATTCGCCCATCGCTCCAGGCAGCATAGTACCTTGGACCGGCCCTGCCCCCTACCCAACCCCTACCAATCTGCTCTGCTGTTTAATGTTCAATTCTATGATTTTGCTTAGTATAGCTTCCAGACGTGAAGAAGAGAGTTATGCTCTCAAAAGATTGTCTTTTAAATGTAACGATAGTCCAATGAAAAAGGTATCACTATGTACTGCCATACTCTGGTGATATATATATATTAGTATGTACTGATAAAAATTCCCAATAAAACATAACTGAAGATTTGCATTAAGTCCCTGTTTTTGCACCATGTTCTGGAGTGTGTTTAAAAAATATTTTAGCATAATTAATCATAAATCTCTTAGTATTAATGTACCCTTTTGCAGCATCTGCGACAATTCCTCTGGGATTTTCAAGATCTGTATCAAATAACACCCTTCGGTTACTTCCATCCAATTTGGATACTTCAATCTTGTTCAGTACAGAATCAGTCCAGAAAATATTTCGGCCCAGGTAGTCAATAGCAATTCCTTCAGGGCTTCCAAGGTCTATAATTCGTAACATATTTAATTAATTTAGATTATAGCTTTATTTTTTATGAATATCAACAAATTAAAATAACTTGGAATACAGGGTACTTTTATTTTTGAGACAGATATGATATGACCTGTTAATTTCTGAAAAATTAGAGAATTTCTGTCATGAATGTTAATGCATCATCGACTTATTCATTTATAAATTATTATTGGCTTTCCAAGACTAAATTTCAAACTAAAGTATTCCTCCTAGCCTGGCAGCAACAGTTACTTAACCATTTCTTTATTATTTGAAATAATATTTTTATGGTTGCTGTTCTATAAAGAACTCTGATTTGTGTTTTACACTTTCAAAAAAAAAAGTATAAATGCTGACTTTTAGAAGACTGTGGTTTCTGTATTGTTAAGAAAATTATCTCATTCTTAAAGGGATACTCTAGGCAACATGACCACCTAAGCTTTTTTAGGTGGTCAAGATGCCCCGAGTATGCCCTTGTCTGTCCCGATCGGCTGAAACAGCTGAGAGGCGCAGAGGACTTTACTCCGCCCTCCCAGCTGTCAGTCAGCAGAATTGGGATTCATATTTCCCGCTTCTGCCGACTATTGCCGAGTAGGAGACGCTTTCAGCGCGATGATGTCTCCAACTCGCCGCAGTAGCTGGCGGGAGCGAGCAGCCAGCATAGTCTGCGGCTGGGATTAGTGTTGCGCGCATCCTCTTGCGCGTAACACTAATCCAAGAAGAAGAGGAAGCCTCCTGATTGGCTGGCTTACGTGAGAGGCGCGCATGTGCGGTTCTCACATAAACCATTAGCCAAGTTCATCATTTTTTGGACGGGAGCGGAAGAGGAGGGAAGTGAGTATAAAAAAATAAAAAGACGCCGTTGGAAACAAGTGGTTTTTAGGGTAAGTATTACATTTAAAAAAATATATATATATATACACACAATAACTAGGTAGGGAATAGGTATATTTTAATGTAAAAAGGGGGGGGGATTTTTAGCCTAGAGTGTTCCTTTAAGTGACAAAATTCATTCATAAACATTTCTATTTTTTTGCCCTCTGGATACATCAGCATTTGTTTATCATGTGCTATTGTTTGCTTGGAAAAAATCACACAGAGCATTAAGTATCTATTTATTTTAGAATTTTTATTTACAGGTCCTTCTGTATTTTTGGAGCTTTGTCTCCAGAGATTGTATTACCTTGTTGAGGGAGCAATGATGCTCTATCTCACAATATACTTTTTTTTAAAACTCCTATTCAGTTTCCATTTTTTGGCGTCTATTTCAGTTTTTTTGCTCATCTTGTATTAATTTCTTATATCCAATAGTGCTGTAATATGGATTCATTTTTATATGTGTATGTATACTAATTTCTGAGGTTAGAGTGACTTTAAAGAAACAGTAAACAACCTAAGAAAAGGAATATGACTTTTGGCTTTAAGCATTTAGAGAATTTGTTTTTATTTCTGAAGAAAAATGGATGTGAAGCAAAATATTGTTTATTGACTCCATTTAAAGGTTTTTAATGGTTTCTTTAACCTTCATACATACCTGTTTTCACAATGGTTGTTGGTTCGCCACCACTTATGCTAGCTCTGCTGATAGATGGTCCACTAATGTCAGTCCAATACACAAATTTGTCAACACAATCATATGCAAGTCCAATTATGACTTTATCCTGTAGTAAGTGAAATTATCACCAGGTAAGTTTGTCACACAATTACGCTCACTTCTTAGTCATATTATATAGGTTTCAGTTGGAAAAGAGTAATATAAATACAAAGTTAATTTATCCCAACCAAGCTTCCTTCATTGTACACCTCTTGCAAAAGTATGTATGTACAGTATATAGCAGTAAATAGTTGACATTATTTGCAGTAATTGCTCTCAATCTCCCTTCACTAGTATATTGTGATTATTTGACACTAGATCAGCGGAGTTTGTTTATTTTTTTCATAAGATTTGGTGGCTCTGTCTATAGTATGAGGATTTCAGCCTCCTACTTTTTGAGCTCATTTTGACCAGTTTAGATTCACCTTGTTTCAAAGTTAAAGAAAAATATACAACCACTTAAAAACATGTTAACCAGTTACTTAACACCCAAAGTGAGTGCTGCCTCTACAGACAACATCACACTAATTGTTAAAATATGTGGAAAATTGGTGAAGTGCTGCAGCGTCGCTCGTAAAAGTACAATATGGATATATCTTACGCGTTCTTTCAGGCTGACAGTTCACTGGATCCGTAGGAGGGTGACTTACTTTTTCATCAGACTATGGATGACGTCCAGGCCTGGACTGGCCTTTGGGCAAACCGGGCATTTGCCTGGAAGGCCGCTAGCCAGCGGCAGCTTTAGTCACCTATCAGCACGGCCGACTCCCTCTGATTACGTCACAGGGAGCGCCCACACACATGCGGCCTGGGATTAAGCCGCGTGTGTGGGTTGGATCCTCCCTGTGACAGGACGTGCATCTCCCTCCCAGCTCCCGCCGGCCGGAACGCGACAGTCACCAGGCCACTGCCAGCCATGAGGTATGCGGGGGGTGGGGGCAGAGATTGCATTAATTAATTGGTGGGGGGGGGGAAAGAAAATTTATGAATTTGAAATGCTGTGGCTGTGAGGATTAATGAATTTTGAATGCTGGGGCTGGGGGGGTTAATGAATTTGGAATGCTGGGGCTAGGGATGAATGAATTTGGAATGCTGGGGATGGAGGTGAATGAATTAGGAATGCTGGAGGGGCTGCATTAATTTGGAATGCTGAGGGAATTAATTAACCCTTTCGCTGCTGAGCCTTTTCACACCTCTGTGCTGAGCTCATTTTTACCGGTTTCGCTCATCATGTTTAACCGCGTTTTGAAGCCTTATTTTAATATATGACCCAGACATATTATATATCGTTCTTTCCAGCAGACTGTGCAGATTCATAATATTTCATTATTATATGTATACGTTATGTCATGTCTGTATATTATAACAAAAAATGCAATAAAATTAGAATTTTCAATAATTTACAATGTGTAAAGTGTTTTTTTTCACATTTTAACATGCGATCGTTTGCGGTTATATTTTCTATGGGGTGCGCTTGTTAAAAAATATTAGAAATGAGGAATCGGTACTTTTTTGGGGAAAATTACTTGTTTTTTAGCAAACGCCCCCCATAGAAAAAATCGTTAGTGCAGCATCATTGTTCACATTATAATTGAAATGGGAACAATATTGTTGCACTAATAAAACGAAAAAAAACACAAAAAAACTTTTCCATTTTTTTTTTTAATTTTATTTTTATTTTAATTTTTTTTTTACATTTTGCATGGTCATGTTTGGTATCATTCGAAAGGCCACGCTCTGGCCGTTCCAATGATAGCAAACATTAACTCCTAGCTGTCACGGATCGGGACATGGAACCCCCTATCTTGGAACCCCCTATCTCCACTATAGGTGGCAGCAAGGGGTTAATTTCAAAACTGGCGCCATCGTGCTCTGTGCGATGACACCAGTCATTAGGGGGATATCCCAGAAGCTTGGCCGACATCCAAGATGTCGGCCAGCTCCGGGAGGGACCGCGATACGGCACATGTTAGCGCCATATCGCGATCCAGCCCCCTAGGGGTTAAAGACAGCTGCCGTTTCGAAGGGCAGGCTGTGCCCTTCCAGGCGGTGCCTGTCTTTAATCGCTGGCCCGCGGGGAAGGGGAGGGGGAGAGGTCCGAAGGACCTCCCCCCCGTCCCCTTCAGGCACCTTCCCTGCAATGGCGGGGGTGCCTGAAATAGACATCATCGCGCATGCGCGATGACGCCTATTGTGCCCGCCGAGGTCCCGGATGCTGGGATGACATCGATGATGTCAGCCCGCACTGGGGGGCCGCGCGATCGGCCAGAATACCGGCCGATCGCAGCTGCAAAGGGAGGACGCGCTGAGCGCGTCCTCCGCAGCGAAGTAGCAATGCGGGTGGACGGGCTGAGCGCATCCACCACATTGAAAGGGTTAATTTGGTATGCTGGGGGTGAATTAATTAATTGGTACGGGGGAGAGAAATGAATTTGGTTGCTGTGGAGGAAGAGAAATGAATTGGTATGCTGGGGGGGGGGAGAGAAATGAATTGGTATGCTGGGAGAGGGGAAACAAACGAATGGATATGCTGGGGGGAGAAATGCATGAAGTGGAGGGTAGAAATGAATGAATTGCTATGCTGGGGGGTTGAATAAATTCATAGATACAGTACACTGAGGATAAGTGGAATATCTTTAAACTAACACTAGAAAAGTACACGTCACAATATATTCCACTGGTTAATAAATATAAAAGAAACAGACTGAAACCAATGTGGCTTAGTAGGAAGGTAACTAAGGAAATGAAAAATAAAAAGAAGGCATTTAAAGCTTTTAAATTTGATAAATCTGAGGCATCCTATAAAGCATATAGGGCAGCCAATAAAGCATGTAAAAATGCGATTAGATGGGCTAAACTAGAAAATGAAAAAGAAATAGCCAAAGAGAGCAAGACCAACCCTAAAAGATTCTTTAGGTACATAAATTCCAAAAAAACCTAAGAGTGAAAATGTAGGTTCACTAAAATCTGAGTCAGGGTTACTGTTAACGGAAGATCAGGATAAGGCAGAAATTTTAAATGATTATTTTTCTTCAGTATTTATCAAAGAGAAACCTATAACAGGAGACATGAAATTCATTAATAAAAACTTACTAATACAAAGTGACTGGTTGACTCAGGACAAGGTTTTACACAAATTAAACAATGTGAATGTTAATAAAGCCCCAGGGCCAGATGGAATTCACCGCGAGTACTAAGAGAGCTATGTGTTGAAATATGTAAACCTCTGTTCTTAATCTTTCAAGATTCTTTTCTTTCAGGAATAGTACCAGAGGATTGGAGAAAAGCTGACGTGGTCCCTATATTTAAGAAAGGTTTAAAATTTGTGCCTGGGAATTATAGACCTGTGAGCTTAACATCTGTGGCTGGGAAAGTATTTGAGGGGTTACTAAGGGATAGTATTCAGGAATTTATTGGAGGTAGGTATAATGTAATTGGCAAAATCAGCATGGTTTCATGAAACACAGATCATGTCAGACTAACCTAATTACGTTCTATGAGGAAGTAAGTAGAAGTATAGATCAGGGGTCGCAGTGGATGTGATTACTTAGATTTTGCCAAAGCTTTCGACACAGTTCCACACAAAAGGTTACTATTTAAATTAAGAAAAAATGGTCTAGATGAAAATACTTGTTCTTGGATAGAAAACTGGCTAAAAGATAGGGTACAGAGAGTGGTCATAAATGGTACATTTTCAAGATGGACACCAGTGGTAAGTGGTGTCCCTCAGGGGTCTGTTATAGGACCAATACTATTCAATTTATTTATAAATGACCTTGAGATAGGCATTGAAAGTCATGTATCAGTGTTTGCAGATGACACAAAGCTAGGAAAAGTAATACAATGTGTGCAGGATGTTACTTCGCTGCAGAGGGATTTAGATAGATTGGGGGACTGGGCACTTAAATGGCAGATGAAATTTAATCTAGATAAATGTAAAGTTATGCACTTTGGAGTGAAGAACACACAAGCAATGTATACCCTAAATGGTACGGAGTTAGGGAAATCCAAGCAGGAGAAGGATTTGGGAATAATCATAGACTTCAAACTAAGTAACAATGTGCAATGTCAAACAGCAGCCGCCAAGGCCAGCAAAGTACTGGCATGCATTAAAAGGGGAGTTCACTCACGGATGAAAACATAATTTTGCCTCTGTATAAATCAATGGTCAGGCCGCACCTTGAATATGCCGTGCAATTTTGGGCACCTGTCTTAAAAAAAGATATTATATCGCTAGAAAAAGTGCAGAGACGGGCAACTAAATTAATAAGGGGGATGGAAGGGTTAAGTTATGAGGAAAGACTAACAAGCTTAAACCTGTTTAGTTTTAGAGAAAGGCGCCTTAGAGGGGATCTGATAACCTTATATAAATATTACGGGGGCCATTATCAACCATTGTCATAACCTATTCATTAACAGGACTATACATAGGACAAGGGGTCATCCATTTAGACTGGAAAAAGAAAATTTAGCTTAAAGCATAGGAAGGGTTATTTTACGGTGAGAACAATAAAGCTGTGGAATTCTCTGCCTGTTGAGGTGGTTGGGTCAGAGTCTGTACAGACTTTTAAAAAACGACTGGATGACTTCCTGCAGACACAGAATATTAAGGGTTATAATATTTAATATGTGGGTAAAAGCTTCTTGATCCAAGGAGAAATCTGACTGCCATTCTGGGGTCAAGAAGGAATTTTTTCCCAGTATGTTGCATATTGGCAAGCATTCAGACTGGGTTTTTTGCCTTCTTTTGGATCAACAGCAGTAGGTTATGTGGGAGAGGCTGAACCCGATGGACGCATGTCTTTTTTCAGCCTATATAACTATGTAACTATGTAACTATGTAACATTGAGTTTTATTACAGTGGAGCTCTTTGATACCCTCATACAAACCGCACATTACTTTGGAGCTCTGTGATGCCCTCATACACACTGCACATTTCTGTGGAGCTCTGTGATACCCTCATACACACCACACATCACTGTGGAGCTCTGTGATACCCTCAAACACACCGCACATCACTGTGGAGCTCGGTGATACCCTCAAACACATCGCACATTATGTTGTGAGCTCTGTGATACCTTCATAAACACTGCACATTACAGTGGAGCTCTGTTACACCCCCATAATGTGCAGTGTTGTATGGGTGTCCTAGAGCTCTACAGTAATGTGTGCTGTGTATGAGCGTATCACAGAGCTTCACAGCAATAAAACTCACAGTAATGTGTGGTTTGTAGAAAAAAAAATGGGCTGCTCACTCAAATGCCCGGGCCTATATTTTTCCCCAGTCCTGGCCTGATGACGTCGGTCATCCGACTAGGGTCGTCCACTGCAAGCGACTATGGACGACATATGTCAGCGGTCGACGAATGACTGGTATCTTCCTCTACGAGCGATCGGTCAGTGGATCCAGATCAAAATCAGACAGAGGAGGAGTGCAGAGGCTGTCAAAACAAGAATAAACTGGGTTTATATATAAAACCAGTTCATTCTGCCTTTTGAAACATTTCAGTCCTTTGTGTGAGAGTGAGAGAATGGACATGAATATGGATACAGACAAGCTGGTATTATTGGCAGAAAATCCATCCCTGATACAGCACCAGGTAAAGCGAAAACATTGGTTTTGGGTGAACCAATATAGGTGAAAAGGAGCCAATTAGACGAGTTCCACCATTTGCACGACAAATTCCAGAAACACGCTGCAAGGTTCTTCAATTACTATCGGATGAGTCTGGAGACGTTCACCTACATTTTGTGGAAAATTGGTGAAGTGCTGCAGCGTCGCTCGTAAAAGTACAATATGGATATATCTTACGCGTTCTTTCAGGCTGACAGTTCACTGGATCCGTAGGAGGGTGACTTACTTTTTCATCAGACTATGGATGACGTCCAGGCCTGGACTGGCCTTTGGGCAAACCGGGCATTTGCCTGGAAGGCCGCTAGCCAGCGGCAGCTTTAGTCACCTATCAGCACGGCCGACTCCCTCTGATTACGTCACAGGGAGCGCCCACACACATGCGGCCTGGGATTAAGCCGCGTGTGTGGGTTGGATCCTCCCTGTGACCGGACGTGCATCTCCCTCCCAGCTCCCGCCGGCCGGAACGCGACAGTCACCAGGCCACTGCCAGCCATGAGGTATGCGGGGGGTGGGGGCAGAGATTGCATTAATTAATTGGTGGGGGGGAAAGAAAATTTATGAATTTGAAATGCTGTGGCTGTGAGGATTAATGAATTTTGAATGCTGGGGCTGGGGGGTTAATGAATTTGGAATGCTGGGGCTAGGGATGAATGAATTTGGAATGCTGGGGATGGAGGTGAATGAATTAGGAATGCTGGAGGGGCTGCATTAATTTGGAATGCTGAGGGAATTAATTAACCCTTTCGCTGCTGAGCCTTTTCACACCTCTGTGCTGAGCTCATTTTTACCGGTTTCGCTCATCATGTTTAACCGCGTTTTGAAGCTTATTTTAATATATGACCCAGACATATTATATATCGTTCTTTCCAGCAGACTGTGCAGATTCATAATATTTCATTATTATATGTATACGTTATGTCATGTCTGTATATTATAACAAAAAATGCAATAAAATTAGAATTTTCAATAATTTACAATGTGTAAAGTGTTTTTTTTCACATTTTAACATGCGATCGTTTGCGGTTATATTTTCTATGGGGTGCGCTTGTTAAAAAATATTAGAAATGAGGAATCGGTACTTTTTTGGGGAAAATTACTTGTTTTTTAGCAAACGCCCCCCATAGAAAAAATCGTTAGTGCAGCATCATTGTTCACATTATAATTGAAATGGGAACAATATTGTTGCACTAATAAAATGAAAAAAACCACAAAAAAACGTTTCCATTTTTTTTTTAATTTTATTTTTATTTTAATTTTTTTTTTTACATTTTGCATGGTCATGTTTGGTATCATTCGAAAGGCCACGCTCTGGCCGTTCCAATGATAGCAAACATTAACTCCTAGCTGTCACGGATCGGGACATGGAACCCCCTATCTTGGAACCCCCTATCTCCACTATAGGTGGCAGCAAGGGGTTAATTTCAAAACTGGCGCCATCGTGCTCTGTGCGATGACACCAGTCATTAGGGGGATATCCCAGAAGCTTGGCCGACATCCAAGATGTCGGCCAGCTCCGGGAGGGGACCGCGATACGGCACATGTTAGCGCCATATCGCGATCCAGCCCCCTAGGGGTTAAAGACAGCTGCCGTTTCGAAGGGCAGGCTGTGCCCTTCCAGGCGGTGCCTGTCTTTAATCGCTGGCCCGCGGGGAAGGGGAGGGGGAGAGGTCCGAAGGACCTCCCCCCCGTCCCCTTCAGGCACCTTCCCTGCAATGGCGGGGGTGCCTGAAATAGACATCATCGCGCATGCGCGATGACGCCTATTGTGCCCGCCGAGGTCCCGGATGCTGGGATGACATCGATGATGTCAGCCCGCACTGGGGGGCCGCGCGATCGGCCAGAATACCGGCCGATCGCAGCTGCAAAGGGAGGACGCGCTGAGCGCGTCCTCCGCAGCGAAGTAGCAATGCGGGTGGACGGGCTGAGCGCATCCACCACATTGAAAGGGTTAATTTGGTATGCTGGGGGTGAATTAATTAATTGGTACGGGGGAGAGAGAAATGAATTTGGTTTGCTGTGGAGGAAGAGAAATGAATTGGTATGCTGGGGGGGGGGAGAGAAATGAATTGGTATGCTGGGAGAGGGGAAACAAACGAATGGATATGCTGGGGGAGAAATGCATGAAGTGGAGGGTAGAAATGAATGAATTGCTATGCTGGGGGGTTGAATAAATTCATAGATACAGTACACTGAGGATAAGTGGAATATCTTTAAACTAACACTAGAAAAGTACACGTCACAATATATTCCACTGGTTAATAAATATAAAAGAAACAGACTGAAACCAATGTGGCTTAGTAGGAAGGTAACTAAGGAAATGAAAAATAAAAAGAAGGCATTTAAAGCTTTTAAATTTGATAAATCTGAGGCATCCTATAAAGCATATAGGGCAGCCAATAAAGCATGTAAAAATGCGATTAGATGGGCTAAACTAGAAAATGAAAAAGAAATAGCCAAAGAGAGCAAGACCAACCCTAAAAGATTCTTTAGGTACATAAATTCCAAAAAACCTAAGAGTGAAAATGTAGGTTCACTAAAATCTGAGTCAGGGTTACTGTTAACGGAAGATCAGGATAAGGCAGAAATTTTAAATGATTATTTTTCTTCAGTATTTATCAAAGAGAAACCTATAACAGGAGACATGAAATTCATTAATAAAAACTTACTAATACAAAGTGACTGGTTGACTCAGGACAAGGTTTTACACAAATTAAACAATGTGAATGTTAATAAAGCCCCAGGGCCAGATGGAATTCACCCGCGAGTACTAAGAGAGCTATGTGTTGAAATATGTAAACCTCTGTTCTTAATCTTTCAAGATTCTTTTCTTTCAGGAATAGTACCAGAGGATTGGAGAAAAGCTGACGTGGTCCCTATATTTAAGAAAGGTTTAAAATTTGTGCCTGGGAATTATAGACCTGTGAGCTTAACATCTGTGGCTGGGAAAGTATTTGAGGGGTTACTAAGGGATAGTATTCAGGAATTTATTGGGAGGTATAATGTAATTGGCAAAAATCAGCATGGTTTCATGAAACACAGATCATGTCAGACTAACCTAATTACGTTCTATGAGGAAGTAAGTAGAAGTATAGATCAGGGGGTCGCAGTGGATGTGATTTACTTAGATTTTGCCAAAGCTTTCGACACAGTTCCACACAAAAGGTTACTATTTAAATTAAGAAAAAATGGTCTAGATGAAAATACTTGTTCTTGGATAGAAAACTGGCTAAAAGATAGGGTACAGAGAGTGGTCATAAATGGTACATTTTCAAGATGGACACCAGTGGTAAGTGGTGTCCCTCAGGGGTCTGTTATAGGAC
Source organism: Leptobrachium leishanense (assembly GCA_009667805.1). Lineage (NCBI taxonomy): Eukaryota > Metazoa > Chordata > Amphibia > Anura > Megophryidae > Leptobrachium > Leptobrachium leishanense. The sequence goes on along the minus strand of CM019066.1, from coordinate 230,552,825 downwards.
CAATACTATTCAATTTATTTATAAATGACCTTGAGATAGGCATTGAAAGTCATGTATCAGTGTTTGCAGATGACACAAAGCTAGGAAAAGTAATACAATGTGTGCAGGATGTTACTTCGCTGCAGAGGGATTTAGATAGATTGGGGGACTGGGCACTTAAATGGCAGATGAAATTTAATCTAGATAAATGTAAAGTTATGCACTTTGGAGTGAAGAACACACAAGCAATGTATACCCTAAATGGTACGGAGTTAGGGAAATCCAAGCAGGAGAAGGATTTGGGAATAATCATAGACTTCAAACTAAGTAACAATGTGCAATGTCAAACAGCAGCCGCCAAGGCCAGCAAAGTACTGGCATGCATTAAAAGGGGAGTTCACTCACGGGATGAAAACATAATTTTGCCTCTGTATAAATCAATGGTCAGGCCGCACCTTGAATATGCCGTGCAATTTTGGGCACCTGTCTTAAAAAAAGATATTATATCGCTAGAAAAAGTGCAGAGACGGGCAACTAAATTAATAAGGGGGATGGAAGGGTTAAGTTATGAGGAAAGACTAACAAGCTTAAACCTGTTTAGTTTAGAGAAAAGGCGCCTTAGAGGGGATCTGATAACCTTATATAAATATATACGGGGCCATTATCAACCATTGTCTGATAACCTATTCATTAACAGGACTATACATAGGACAAGGGGTCATCCATTTAGACTGGAAGAAAGAAAATTTAGCTTAAAGCATAGGAAGGGTTATTTTACGGTGAGAACAATAAAGCTGTGGAATTCTCTGCCTGTTGAGGTGGTTGGGTCAGAGTCTGTACAGACTTTTAAAAAACGACTGGATGACTTCCTGCAGACACAGAATATTAAGGGTTATAATATTTAATATGTGGGTAAAAGCTTCTTGATCCAAGGAGAAATCTGACTGCCATTCTGGGGTCAAGAAGGAATTTTTTCCCAGTATGTTGCATATTGGCAAGCATTCAGACTGGGTTTTTTGCCTTCTTTTGGATCAACAGCAGTAGGTTATGTGGGAGAGGCTGAACCCGATGGACGCATGTCTTTTTTCAACCTATATAACTATGTAACTATGTAACTATGTAACATTGAGTTTTATTACAGTGGAGCTCTTTGATACCCTCATACAAACCGCACATTACTTTGGAGCTCTGTGATGCCCTCATACACACTGCACATTTCTGTGGAGCTCTGTGATACCCTCATACACACCACACATCACTGTGGAGCTCTGTGATACCCTCAAACACACCGCACATCACTGTGGAGCTCGGTGATACCCTCAAACACATCGCACATTATTGTGGAGCTCTGTGATACCTTCATAAACACTGCACATTACAGTGGAGCTCTGTTACACCCCCATAATGTGCAGTGTTGTATGGGTGTCCTAGAGCTCTACAGTAATGTGTGCTGTGTATGAGCGTATCACAGAGCTTCACAGCAATAAAACTCACAGTAATGTGTGGTTTGTAGAAAAAAAAATGGGCTGCTCACTCAAATGCCCGGGCCTATATTTTTCCCCAGTCCTGGCCTGATGACGTCGGTCATCCGACTAGGGTCGTCCACTGCAAGCGACTATGGACGACATATGTCAGCGGTCGACGAATGACTGGTATCTTCCTCTACGAGCGATCGGTCAGTGGATCCAGATCAAAATCAGACAGAGGAGGAGTGCAGAGGCTGTCAAAACAAGAATAAACTGGGTTTATATATAAAACCAGTTCATTCTGCCTTTTGAAACATTTCAGTCCTTTGTGTGAGAGTGAGAGAATGGACATGAATATGGATACAGACAAGCTGGTATTATTGGCAGAAAATCCATCCCTGATACAGCACCAGGTAAAGCGAAAACATTGGTTTTGGGTGAACCAATATAGGTGAAAAGGAGCCAATTAGACGAGTTCCACCATTTGCACGACAAATTCCAGAAACACGCTGCAAGGTTCTTCAATTACTATCGGATGAGTCTGGAGACGTTCACCTACATTTTAGATGCGATTCGGCAATCTATCACCAAGTCTTCAAATTATAGAGACACAATATCACCTGAGAAACACCTGTCGCACCTAGGTAAGTGACTTCCATTTTGAAATATCCACTGTACTCCAGTGCATTACATGAATACATTGATATATGTATACAAGACTGTCACATCCTCCGCTCCTGGGGGGTCTCTGGTAGCTCAGGGTGGTGCCCGGCACCCGGCAGCTCCATCGGTGCTGTTAGCTGGCCGGGTGCCAGGCAATGCGCCGGTTACAGGAGGTTGCGTGGTGGATGAGGGGGCGGGGTGCAGAGTGATGACGCAGAGCCGTCTGCTTTAAATCCTGACCGCACGAATCACTCAGTGCCTTGTCGTGGAGTTGCTTCCCGCAGAGCTTAGTGATTTATCTCACTCGGGATTCACTGATTCTATTGCCTTGCTGAATATTGGCTCGGATTGTATGAGGACCCTGCTGAATATTGACTCTGATTGCTATATTGACCACTCTGTTTCTAACCAGGCTTGTACGTATGCCAATCTTGATACTGACTAATTTTGCCTGAATGCCTGTGCTGTGGCTGACCCGGCTAGTCTGAGAACCACCAATGATACTGATCCAGCTTGTCTAAGAACAATTCCTGAGATTAACCCTTACTGTATGTTTGCCAGTTCTGTTCTGAGATCTGTATCTAGAGTACTGGGTTTGTGTCTTATACTGTGTGCTTGTAGCGTATCCCTGACGAAAGTAGGAAAATATAGGGATAGTATTACCAACCAAAGGATCAGAGGGTTTAGAGGTCTATCTAAAGCAGTGTTTGCCAAACCTGTCCTCAGGACCCTCCGCCTCGCCAGGTTTGCAGGATATGTGAAGCTCAGCACAGGTGATATGATTTGCTGCTCAGGGATTGCAGGATTCAGTCTGCTTTTCTCCAAGGTGATCTGCAAAATCTGGCCTCGTTGAGGGTCCCAAGGAAAGGTTTGGGAAACACTGGTCTAAAGGGATGTGCATCAAGTTTATCCAAGGGAATCATGACAAAGACATGCAGGGTTATTCAGAGAGCGTGGAAAGCAGGAGAATGACCGGAGAACGAAAAATTCTAGGTTAAAATAGCCAAACCAGAAAAATTCTCCCTTTCATCTCACTTTCCAAATCGGCTATTTTGACCTAGAATTTTTCATTCTCCAGTCATTCTCCTGCTTTTCACGTTCTCTGAATAACCCTGATGATCTGTGTGTTTGCGTGTGTGCGCTATTTAAGTGACTGGCATTTTGATATATCCAATGTACACCATTGCCTACATGTATACATGTACAGTCTCTCAAAAAAGTGAGTACACCCCTCACATTTTTGTAAATATTTTATTATATATTTTTATTTGACAACACTGAAGAAATGACACTTTGCCACAATGTAAAGTAGTGAGTGTACAGCTTGTATAACAGTGTAAATTTTCTGTCCCCTCAAAATAACTCAACACACAGCCATTAATGTCCCAACTGCTTGCAACAAAAGTCAGTACACAAGTGAAAATGTCCAAATTGGGCCCAATTAGTAGGTATGCACCGATACTAGTATTAGTGCCGACACCGGCATTTGCACAAATACTTAGTACTCGGCAAATGCCCCCAATGCTGATCCCGGTGCCAGCATCCGAGGGGCTGGGGTGGCTGGCAGAATGCTCTAACAGCATTCTGACAGGCCCCTGCAGGTGGTCGCCTTCCAACAAGTGCCGCCGGCAAAGTCTTCGAGTGGCCACTCGTTGGGAAGCCCCCAGCCACAATCTCGTGAGATCTTGAACTATGCACGATCTCGCGAGATCGTGGCTGGGGCTTCCCAATGAGCGGCCGCTTGAGGACTTTGGCTAGAGTCAGACGAACGCAGTCTGAGCACACTCTGCGTGCATGCACAATGGACGGACATCCTGACAGAAGATACTGTAGACACCACACAGTCCATTTTTTATGACGGACGTAGAACAAAAGGGAAATATGGGAAACAAAATGAATATGAAAAAGGATATGAAAAGGCATTTTGTTCACCAAGGTGCTGGACGTCGCAAATGTACTGCGTCTGACGTCTCCTCATCACGCACACAGAACGCTACGCAGACGTGGCACACTCTGCGCGTCCGTGTTAGTGGTTTTACGTTCTTGCCTAACTTGCTTCCGTTTGCCACGTGCGTTGTGCGTGCGCAGTTCGGTGTGGATGCACTTAGTGTGTGGGTCTCTATTGCTCATGATTCTATGCTACGACGGACGTTAAACTGTGTGGCAACACGGACGTGATCACTGTGTTCGTCTGACTCGGGCCTTTGTCGGCGGCGCTCGTTGGAACGCGGCCAGACGCAGTGGCCTGTCGGAATGCCATTAAACTCAGCCTCAAAACTAAGCGGGTGCATCTACGACATTAAGTACAAAACACCAAGAAAGAGCACTCCATATTATTGACCATCTTCTTCCATCATTTTCTGTGGCAAAAAAAGCAGTTTTAAAAATGTTCAAAAAACCTGACTGAGGTACTAAATTATGGGGATTCAGTTCACAAAGTATAATCATAATTTGCTTAAGCCTGTCACAGTCGCCAATGTACCCCATCTTTGACAGGTCCTATCTAACTTGACCGAATCTGCACTTAGAGGATCAACTCACCCTGGAGCTCCTCAGCAGGCTCTAGGCCTTTATAGGCTGCCATTGTGGAGCACCTGTGAACAGGGAGGGGTGCATACCAAATGAGAGTTGTCAGCTCTCTGTTGTTTTGTATATACAGTTGTGTTCAAAATTATTCAACCCCCACTGAAATTGAGTGTTTTTGCCAGTTTGACATTGATTTTGATCATTCAGTCATCTTTCTTACAATTAAATCAAAGAGGCACGTGTAGGTCAGACAAATATAACATAACATTTATAATGAAATAACCACAAATGTCTTTTCTGTACTCACATCATTATCAGTTTTATTCAACCCCCAAGTGACATTCAATCTTAGTACTTAGTACCAGGGCCGGCGCTAACGTAAGGCGGCACAGGCGGCCGCCTTACTGTCTGGCGTCCTGCCAGTGTGAGGGGCGCCGGCCCGGGGTGTAATCGGATGACCGACCCCCGAGATTTGGCCCGGGGGTTGAGGGACCCAGATGCCGGGCAGCGCGAGAGCGCCTGCCCGGTCTTGAACAGTCCGTCCTGTGAAGTGGATGCGGCTGTGTGCGTGCGCAGCCGGTCACGTGGTCCGGCTAATCAGGTGGTACTGAGTCTCAGTACCACCTGACTGGCCGGACCGCGTGACCGGCTGCGCACGCACACAGCCGCATCCACTTCACAGGACGGACTGTTCAAGATCGGGCAGGCGCTCCCGCGCTGCCCGGCATCTGGGTCCCTCAATTCCCTGCCGGAGCTGGGGCAACAATCCAGGTGAGAGCTGGGGGCAAATCCATGACCTGGGGGCAAATCCATGACCTGGGGGCAAATACATGTGCTGGGCAAATCCATGACCTGGGGGCAAATCCATGAGCTGGGCAAATCCATGACCTGGGGGCAAATCCATGAGCTGGGCAAATCCATGACCTGGGGGCAAATCCATGACCTGGGGGCAAATCCATGACCTGGGGGCAAATACATGAGCTGGGCAAATCCATGACCTGGGGCAAATCCATGTGCTGGGCAAATCCATGACCTGGGGGCAAATCCATGACCTGGGGGCAAATCCATGAGTTGGGCAAATCCATGACCTGGGGGCAAATCCATGACCTGGGGGCAAATCCATGAGCTGGGCAAATCCATGACCTGGGGGCAAATCCATGTGCTGGGCAAATCCATGACCTGGGGGCAAATCCATGAGCTGGGCAAATCCATGACCTGGGGGCAAATCCATGAGCTGGGCAAATCCATGACCTGGGGGCAAATCCATGTGCTGGGCAAATCCATGACCTGGGGGCAAATACATGAGCTGGGCAAATACATGAGCTGGGCAAATCCATGACCTGGGGGCAAATCCATGAGCTGGGCAAATCCATGTGCTGGGCAAATCCATGACCTGGGGGCAAATGCATGACCTGGGGGCAAATCCATGAGCTGGGGGCAAATCCATGTGCTGGGCAAATCCATGCCCTGGGGGCAAATCCATGAGCTGGGCAAATCCATGTGCTGGGCAAATACATGACCTGGGGCAAATACATGAGCTGGGCAAATACATGAGCTGGGCAAATACATGACCTGGGGCAAATCCATGAGCTGGGCAAATCCATGTGCTGGGCAAATCCATGACCTGGGGGCAAATCCATGACCTGGGGGCAAATCCATGAGCTGGGGGCAAATCCATGTGCTGGGCAAATCCATGACCTGGGGGCAAATCCATGAGCTGGGCAAATCCATGACCTGGGGGCAAATCCATGAGCTGGGCAAATCCATGACCTGGGGGCAAATCCATGAGCTGGGGGCAAATCCATGTGCTGGGCAAATCCATGACCTGGGGCAAATACATGAGCTGGGGGCAAATACATGAGCTGGGCAAATCCATGACCTGGGGGCAAATCCATGTGCTGGGCAAATCCATGACCTGGGGGCAAATCCATGAGCTGGGCAAATCCATGACCTGGGGGCAAATCCATGAGCTGGGGGCAAATCCATGTGCTGGGCAAATCCATGACCTGGGGGCAAATACATGAGCTGGGCAAATACATGAGCTGGGCAAATCCATGACCTGGGGGCAAATCCATGAGCTGGGCAAATCCATGTGCTGGGCAAATCCATGACCTGGGGGCAAATCCATGAGCTGGGGGCAAATCCATGTGCTGGGCAAATCCATGACCTGGGGTCAAATCCATGAGCTGGGCAAATCCATGTGCTGGGCAAATACATGACCTGGGGGCAAATACATGAGCTGGGCAAATCCATGAGCTGGGCAAATCCATGACCTGGGGGCAAATCCATGAGCTGGGCAAATCCATGTGCTGGGCAAATCCATGACCTGGGGGCAAATCCATGACCTGGGGGCAAATCCATGAGCTGGGGGCAAATCCATGTGCTGGGCAAATCCATGACCTGGGGGCAAATCCATGAGCTGGGCAAATCCATGACCTGGGGGCAAATCCATGAGCTGGGCAAATCCTTGAGCTGGGGGCAAATTCATGTGTGAGCTGGGGGCTCTCTGCTCCTCTAGATTGTAAAATCCGGGGTGCCCTCTGCTCCTCTAGATTGTAAAATCCGGGGTGCCCTCTGCTCCTCTAGATTGTAAGCTCCTGGGTGTCCTCTGCTCCTCTAGATTGTAAGCTCCTGGGTGCCCTCTGCTCCTCTAGATTGTAAGCTCCTGGGTGCCCTCTGCTCCTCTAGATTGTAAGCTCCTGGGTGCCCTCTGCTCCTCTAGATTGTAAGCTCCTGTGAGCCCGGGCCCTCTGCTCCTCTAGATTGTAAGCTCCTGTGAGCCGGGCCCTCTGTAAATTCTCGTGAGTCGGGCTCTCTGCTAAAACACCTTATTTTCTGTAAGTGCCCCTCCCGAGACTAGTCTCTGGATCCGCCCCTGCCTGGGATTGGAAGGGGGCAATGAGAGGGAGGGGACAACAAGCACCACGTGGTTCCCTGCCTGGCCTTGCTTCCCGAATCCAATCACAGGCGAGCGGGAAAGGTGCGTGTGCACGTGTGCATCACATGCCTGGCCAGCGCCAGCGGCCGCTCGCACCAGTCGCCTCGAGACGTGACGTCACGTGTCACACGAGGGGGACGCAGAGAGCGACGGTGGCGGTGCCTAGCTTAAGCTAAGCCTAAAAAATTGTTGCTACTAAAAAACCTACTACCTGGTCTGGTCCCTGATTGTCCCTGGTGGTCTGGTCTCTCGTCTCACTCCCTCCCTGACTGCCTGAGAGTGTGGACTGAGTAGAACTAGAACGCCAGCGGGCGACGGGGGGGCCTGCAGTGCCAAGGTGAGGCAGCAGAAGTCAGCAGGCAGCAGTGAGCAGTGCTGTGCACACTGTCACAGTCAATCAGACACAGTCAGCTGAGCAGAGAGGTAAGAGACTCGCTGGGGGAAAATTTATACCATAAATAATACCCATATGAGCAGCTGGGGGCCGCAAATATACCCATACATGAGCTGGGGGCCGCAAATATATACCCATACATGAGCAGGGGGCCGCAAATATACCCATATGAGCAGCTGGGGGCCGCAAATATATACCCATACATGAGCTGGGGCCGCAAATATATACCCATACATGAGCAGGGGGCCGCAAATATACCCATATGAGCAGCTGGGGGCCGCAAATATATACCCATACATGAGCTGGGGGCCGCAAATATATACCCAAATATGTTGTTCCTACAGTCTGACAAATGTAACTACTGCCTTTCCAGAAGAAAGACAGTGTTTATATAAGTCCATAAAGACAGCACTGGTGGCTGTCCCCCCAATCAGTGACTCACAACGCTGCTAAAGGTTGTCCTTGCAAGACCAACTTTAAGCATCCTTTAATTTCTGCGTGACGACACCGAACACTCACGATAGAGATTATTATGCATCTCTATCCTGATTGGCTTGACATGACGGGGGGGGGGGCACCAAAACAGACCTTCGCCTGACTAGGCAAAAAAGCTTGCACCGGCCCTGCTTAGTACAACATCCTTTTACAGTTATAACAGCTTTTAAACGTGAAGCATAGCTTGACACAAGTGTCTTGCAGCGATCTACGGGTATCTTCGCCCATTCGTCATAGGCAAAAGCCTCCGGTTCAGTCACATTCTTAGGCTTGCGCACTGCAACTGCTTTCTTTAAGTCCCACCAGAGGTTCTCAATCGGATTTAAGTCTGGTGACTGCGATGGCCACTCCAAAATGTTCCAGCCTTTAATCTGCAACCATGCTCTAGTGGACTTGGAGGTATGCTTGGGATCATTGTCCTGTTGAAAGGTCCAACGTCTCCCAAGCCTCAGGTTTGTGATGGACTGCATCACATTGTCATCCAATATCTCCTGGTACTGAAGAGAATTCATGGTACCTTGCACACGCTGAAGCTTCCCTGTACCTGCAGAAGCAAAACAGCCCCAAAGCATGATTGACCCCCCGCCATGCTTCACAGTAGGCAAGGTGTTCTTTTCTTCATAGGCCTGTTCTTCCCCCTCCAAACATAGCGTTGATCCATGGGCCCAAACAGTTCTAATTTTGTTTCATCAGTCCACAGAACACTATCCCAAAACTTCTGTGGTTTGTCCACATGACTTTTGGCATACTGCAGTCGACTCTTCTTATTCTTTGGAGACAGCAAGGGGGTGCGCCTGGGAGTTCTGGCATGGAGGCCTTCATTACGCAGTGTGCGCCGTATTGTCTGAGCTGAAACTTCAGTACCCACATCTGACAAATCTTTTCTTAGTTCCTCAGCAGTCACACGGGGACTTTTCTCCACTCTACGCACAGCAGTCGAAGTCAGCATCTTCTTTCTGCCACGACCAGGTATAGTTTCAACAGTGCCCTTTGCCTTGAATTTGCGAATGATGCTTCCTATGGTCTCTCTTGGTATGTTTAACATCTTTGCAATCTTCTTATAGCCATTGCCCTTCCTGTGAAGAGTAATCACCTCTTCTCTTGTCTTCCTAGACCATTCTCTTGACTTCACCATGTTTGTAACCACACCAGTAAATGTCTAGAAGGAGCTGAGTATCACAGTCATTTTAAAGCTGCCTAATTGGTGCTTATTATGCTTTATTGCTGCTCCGTGACATCCACAGGTGTTTTCAATACCTGATTGAAAACACTTGAATGAACCTCTGTTCTTCAGAGTGGTAGTCTTTAAGGGGTTGAATAATTGTGTCAATGAAGAATTCACAAAAGAAACATTTACTACTGTATTACAAAACCAATTGATGTCATTTTAGTTGCATATGGTTCTTTAAAAAGTCCTTGTAGGATTTCATTCTGAATACAATTACAAATGTACACTAAATTCCCTAAAACCCTTTACAGCATTGGGGGTTGAATAATTTGAACACAACTGTATATAAATATATAACACCAAAATATTCTGTACAACGCTCTGGATTAGAACTTGTTATGCCGAGGTGCTCTGTCCCAAAAAAATAGATAGTATGATGACAATCACAGGAGCACTCACGGTCTTGCCATCATAAAATATATATATATAAATATATACGCACGCACGCACACACACACACTGGTCTGAAGTGTGTGTATATATAAACAGGATTTATAAACAGGTATATAAGCAGGATTTATTTAATTTACAAGCCCTTTTTTTTTCTAAAAAATCTTTATCAGAATATTTTTTTTTGAAATCACATAATTAAACATAAAATATATTCTATACATAATGATAATAATAATAAAACTATATACAGGGTTATTCAAAAAGAATGAACCAATTTCTTTACGCAATATTTTATTAAGGAAAAGTAATACAAAACTCCAGCCAAGTCCCACGTATTATACGCACAATCAACTTTTATTTCTTATCGTACAAGTGTTCAATGTGACCACCATCTGCAGCACGGGCAACATCAATGCGATAAGTTATTGTATATATTTTGTGTAAGTTATAGGTTATTGTAAAGCGCTGCGGAAACTGTTGGCGCTATATAAGTGATGACAATAATAATAATAAGAGAATTCCTCCCAGGTGCGTATCAGCATATCACGATCCACTGAGTTGATCGCTTTTGTTATTCGATATTTAAGGTTATCGAGGTTAGTGGGTGGCGGTGGAACATAAACGCGATCGTTTGCATATCCCCACAAGAAAAAAAATAAATCACACACGTTGAGGTCAGGGGATCTCGTAGGCCAAGCACAAAGAGCAAGGTCATTGGCCCCCTTCCGACCATTCTATCGCAGGAGCATTTTTCATTTAAAAAAGCTGGAACCATTAGGTGCCAATGGGGCGGTGCACCATCTTGTTGAAAAATGAAGTCATGTGAATCTGCTTGCAGTGAAGTGAAGAGCACGTTTTGGAGCATATTGAGATTTGTCCTGTAACGGTGTTTCCTTCAAAGAAAAAGGGACCATAAACCTTGTTCTGAGACACAGCACAGAAGACGTTCACCTTAGGGGAATCTCTTTCGTGCTCAACTGTTTCATGTGGGTGCTCTGTCCCCAAAAACGCACATTGTGACGATTGACTGTGCCGATTCATTTTTCCAAAAAGATGGAGCACCGCCCCATTGGCACCTTATGGTTCAAGCTTTTTTAAATGGAAAGAGTGCCCCAGTGATGGATTGGTCGGAAGGGGGCCAATGACTTTGCTCTTTGTGCTTGGCCAGCGAGATCCCCAGACCTCAACGTGTGTGATGATTTTTTTTCTTGGGATATGTAAAAGATCGTGTTTCTGTTCGCAACCGCTACCCACTAACCTCGATAACCTTAAACATCAAAATAACAACAGCGATCAACTCAGTGGATTGTGATATGCTGATGCGCACCTGGGAGGAATTCTCTTCTCGCATTGATGTTGCCCGTGCTGCAGATGGTGGTCACATTGAACACTTGTAAGACAGGAAATAAAAGTTGATTGGGAGTATAAAACTTGGGACTTGGCTGGAGTTTTGTATTACTTTTCTTTAATAAAATATTGCATAAAGAAATCGGTTCATTCTTTTTGAATAACCCTGTATATAAACATTTAAGACATTGTGTCCTCCAGCTCGGACCCCAAAGAGCCGTAGAATTCCATCAAACCAGGAGTGAAAAATGGCTCTGAAACTGGTGGTTTGGGTTCTGGTGGAGTTGCAGTGCTTGCTGATGGGCAATGGATCTCTTCAAGGGTGTAGGTTGGACAAAGTGGCAATTCTACCTGATGGTGGTGGGTGACAGCCACTAGATCTTCTTCCTCATCACTGAGGACCTTCAATAATCTTCGGCGCACTGCAATCTGCTGGTCCCTGGGAATCCTTATTTAGCCACATTCTGAACTATGTTTCAGCTTCTCCCTCAATTCAAAGTAGCTCCTCGACGGCTGACTTTTCCACTCTCTTGCGCTTCTGCGCACGTGCTCTCCGTGGCTGCTGGCTGGTTCCCGGCTCCCTTTGCTCGATAGAATGTGGAGTTGTAGATGTCTGTGGTGGAGTTGTAGGTGTCTGTGGCAGAGCTGTTGAGGGTGTAATCTCCCTTGGGTCATCAGTGGTGTCACTGATATCTTCCTCCACCACAGGAGCTGTGCCACTTTGTGCTGGGGATACGTTTCCCTCCAATCGTTGGGGCTCAACAGTGTCACAGACAAAAAAGCATCTGTTGGTAAAATGCCCTGTTTGACTTCCCTCCATCTCCCAACCTGTGTGCCATCACCTTCTTGTGTTCCCTCCTGAACACATCTCAGAGGGTTCCTCAATCTTTTCTTCACCTCTTCCACTGTAATAATATAAATATTTGATTGAGTGTGTATGTAAATAACCTTTTTTTTATTATTATTTGTATTTACTAATGTGATGTTATTTTATTGAGGACACTTGGCAACAGGATGTTAATTTAAAACCCTCTGCTACTCATTCCGAATGTTACATTCGGAAGGATCATCCAGGAGACTTGCAAAGCTATTTGGGAGAAGCTGCAGCCAGTCCACTACACATGCCCTTCCCCAAAAATGAAGAGATGGGGCCCATTATTGAGGGCTTTTTTATGTTAAATATTTTTTTTTAAATTTTCTTATGTTTCATCTCTGGGGAGAGCCGTTTATTATTAAACTCTGGACTATGAGGTTATTTCAGTGTAATTTCTGGGGAGAGTCTTAATAGTTGATATTAACCGTATAATAATTTATTGTTCTGGACCAGATAATTATATATTGCTTTTAATTACCTTTTACTTCTACTAAAGTAAATTCTTTTAACATCCATGTGTGTGTCTTTTTTACTTGCTGTATTAGGTCCACGACGTTATTGGCGGATACAACTTTTAAAATACAAATGTTAGACGGATTTATGTATATTAATATTAGATCATAACTATGCCTGAATGCCAGATATTTTTTTGATGCTATTAAGTGCATTTTAGGTCCTGTACAGTTTTGCTCGTTACTTACTCATTGAGCACATGGCTGTCGGCTATCTTGGGGCCGCATGGCCAGCCACATGTCTGTCGGCCATTTTCTTGTTGATCATTGAGCACATGGTGGTGGCCATCTTGGTGCTCACTCTAGGCACATGGTAATAACATAGCTGCAATTGTACAACCTTCTGCGCAAATAATTCATCCAAAAAAGCGACGCAAACTATTTTAAAAGGCATATCGGGCAGGATTATCACCTGAAACTATATCAAACCAAAATAGGAGGCAAGATTACATTCTTGATGCTAACATTAGCGAGTTTAACGGGTAAAAAGAAATGTTAGCGCATCGGAGATTGCACTTTTCAGCGCAAGCTTACTGTACTTTGCCCTCCCTATCCAGATTATCCATTAGCTTCCGCATTTTAGCAGGCTGAATGTTATACAGCACAGGGTCTGTTACAGGAAAAAAATCTATATATAAAAATAAAATTCATGGAATCAAAATTTGCGTCATAAAAATAATTGTTCAGAAAAAATACATATAAAATACTTTTGCTGGAAATGCAATAATATACGGTTTAAAAAAACGCATTTAAAAGCTATGGGATTTGCACAAAAATCAGGGCATTTCGTCAAACCTTCGGTGCAGTTTGGGGCTCTGATACTGATTCTCTATGGGACAATTTCTTTGCCGCCGCAGATCATCGATGTGCAGCGATCTGTGGAGAACTGCACCGTATTTCACTTATTGACAGTTTATGAATAGACAAACTGCCCCAAAATTGCAGGAAATTCACCCTTTGGTGCACTTCAGGTGGCAAGTTCGCTGCTTAGTGGATAACCCCTTTGCGCGACTGCAAAAGGTTCCACCCTGCCTAAGGTTGCCAGTTCAGCCTTGTTTTCCTGGACACATATAACTGTCATGCAGAGGGGGAGCACAGGGAAAAGTGCTGCACCGGCAACATGTATAATTCATATGCTGCAGGAAGGAAATTGAGGCAGGTCACCTGGATTCTTTTTCTGCAGCGTATGGATTCTGCATGCTGCAGGGTGGCATTTTTCATGCACTGCCCCTCAGCATTTATGTGTTCAGGAAAATATGGTAGGATCTGGTAACCCCCTGCCCTACCCCTGTCACACAGCTAGTCCCACCTATCTATAAACAAAATAAGTACTTTAATTAGGTCAAAATAAAATCCATTATAAAACTCACCTGATCAGCTTGTTCACATCAGTCTCTCCAAGGATCGCTCAGACATCTGCGGATTTTCCCCTCAAATGGGAGTGGTCTCACATTTGATGGCATCTTTCTCCGTCGCAGGAAGTCCGACATCGGCAGCAATGGACGATGGTCCATTCACTTCCATGATGTGGGATCGATCAGACAACAACAAACGATATCAGATGATTGCATCATTGCACAAATACGGATCCAGTGGATGGCCAGCCTTAATCCTCAGCGCGAATGTGTGCATTGGCACATTCATCCATTGGATCTTCCTAACAAGCTCTACATATTAATATGTCAATCACAGCTAAGACTTCCCTATTCTGGATTCCAAATGGTCCCCGCAAATCTCTAGATCCGATTCAAAAATAATTTATTAAACAATTAGAATTCCTCTCTGCTATATTTTCCTGTTTCCTTGGTCTGGTTCTCATTCTTTTTTAACAAGACTAATCTTTCCTAATGATTCCATCTTGCAATACCAACTTCATATTTGCATGACTGCAACATGTGACATTGTTGACCACATAATGTAAATACAATTAAAATCATTATTTAGTTTTTAGTTAAAAGTAAATGGTCAGTTGTTACCAGTGACGTGCGGTGAAGTCAGCGGCTGGTGAGGCACTGGCTCGTATCAGAGCCAGATATACACGAGATACGTAGGTTCAGATTCAGTGCTCCCCAGGATCTGGCTGCTCTCAGTGCTCCCCAGGAAATGGCTGCTTTCTGTGCTCCCCAGGAACTTGGTGCTCTCAGTGCTCCCCAGGATCTGGCTGCTCTCAGGGCTCCCCAGGATCTCTTGCTGCTCTCAGGGTTCCCTAGGATCTGTTACTGCTCTCAGTGCTTTCCAGGATGTGCCTCCGGGCACACAGCCTCGAGTCACACACCCATGACTGAGGACAGTCACATGACTGTCCTGTGTCAATCATTGCATGGGAGGCCTGCCTCCCATGGAGGCGTTTTTTGAATAGCTTAAGACCAATGGTGCTTTCCCATTGGTGCAAGCAATTTCATTGCTCTCAATGCCTCTCTGAGACACTGAAGAGTGTAGATTCAGGAAGTAGGCAGTGCTAAAAGCGCGCTGCAGCCTTCTGAATCTTTCTTGGCCAGCTTGAGTTTACGCAATTAGCGTAGCGTTCAGCTAAGCAAATTGCATAGGCTCAGAGTTGGCTGCCGCTGCAGTGTGATGATTCACACACAGCCGGCGAACTAAAAAAAAAAAGTGGAGCAGAGACGGACGGCGGGGGAGCGTGCAGCAGGTGAGTATGTGAACTTTTTATCAGTAGATTTTATTTTACTTACACATGTTTTAATAACCACTTAATGGAATGGCAGGTGAGGCCCCTGACTGCATGTTCCTGGTTGTTACTTAAATTAAATTTAAATGTTGTTTAAATGAAAGATAAAAAAGTCTAAAACAAATGACTCAGTATTCAGAATATTACCAAGGACTGATATTGTCAAGAGTGCATAAACACATTCTTTGTTTCCTTCACAGACCTTTGCTTAGACATTGCATCACAAAAGGGTTCAGAGCAGTTCAGTATTTGAATGTGATAAAACCTACTGGGATATGAAGTAAAGCTTTGGCATCAGATTTCATCATGTTGTTTCCCTCTAAAGGAACATGTTCAATCTTCCCACTTTGGGCAAAAAGCAGATGTGTTCCCGATGGCAAAGGAACAACATCTGGCCTTGGAGTGGGCCCAACTGGAGGAGGAGGAGGAGTAACTGTGTCGAGACCTGTGGGGACATAATGAATAGCAGACCACAGTGATGTTTAACAAATCTTAAGAGCAAAGCTTGGCGTTTCATTTCTGTATAGCCTTTAGACATAACATACTTTGCACTAATATACTTTAGAAGAAATAAACATAGGTTTTCTACAGCTTCCCCGTCCCCTCATCCTGACAAAATAGAAAATAAACTTTACTTTCTGTTTAATTTTCTTATACGTTGTATATAAATTTGCTTTATATTGTATCTTCTTATCTTAGGATATGCAGCTCTCAGGCATCTGCTCCCTCGCAGTATGCAAGCAGTTTATGTTATCGTGTTTAATCTATGATTCTAAGAACAAATGCTGAGACTTTGATTTTATTACGTATGTTATTTTTGAGTATGACTGGAATTATAATTGTATTTTACAATTTGTCAGCTTACATGGTGGCGTACGTCCAGGGCCTACTCTGGTTCCATCTATTTCATCTCCATTTCTGTCTACACACCAGCAATATCCACTGCTAGCATGACACTGTTGTGGGCTGTAATTGCCATTGTCATCACATTGAGGAATAAATTGTCCCACTGGACGAGGACCTCTTGGAATGGAAGAACCAAGGATACGTTCCAGGTGGAGTTGACATTTAGTTTTCTCAGATTCTGTTTAAAGAAAACAAATTCACCTTAATATGTTGCACATTGTTATTTAGATAGCAAAAAAAAAAAAAAAAAGTATCATCCTAGATTAAATCTTTATATATCGCATGGACAGCACATGTTACGTCATTCTCCCAGCTGGGCCCTCCTGCACACTGACTGGCAGCTCATATCACCAAGTAGCAGGCAATGTCCTAGACAGCTGAGGGGTCCTTAACAAGATTCTGATATGAAGCTATTGAGGATCCCCTCGGCTGTCCATCACAAATGAATATGCTGACTATCACCCTTCCTGTCTCTAGAGGCAGCTTAGCGTGCAGGACGGCCTGGCTGTGAGAGTAGAGGTGGGGTATTTGGGGGACATGTCAGGGACTTCTGCTGCCCCCTGTAATCCCTGGGCCCGGGACAGCATAACCCCCTGATCTGCCCTGTTGGCGGCCCTGCCTGTAGTTATTGCTATTACACTCTTGCCTCAAACGGGGCTTGCTGCTCAAGTAGTAGAATTCCATGTGCAAGATTACTGTACATTAATGTCTCCTATACTTATAGGAAACGTTAATGTGCACCTCTGCGTGAAAGCGCAAACTATTCCAATGTAGCCTGCGCTTCCACCTGGAGACGATATTTCACTGTGTAATGCCGATTCCCAAAATCTGGTGATAAGTGATTTTGCAATTGCAAAATGTAAATCTCATACTGCGGTGGAGAGGCTAGAGAATTCTGCCACCCCTGGAGTAGAGTGAGACTGGGAACAAATAGCTCCTAGTCTCCCTCCGCATCGCCGCGCAATCTTGCTAAAGCGAGCCTGCGCAGTGCTTGTGGCATGGATATGCAAGGCTCCATGGAGTCCTATGGACTCTACATTGCGACTCTTGCAGTAACCCACAGCACCGCAGCCAGTATCGGGCAGCTTTACTATTTGCTCCGGGGCCAGGCGCTAATAAAGTGGCTACTCCAGAATACGGACAGTAAAATGGAGACAGTAAAAAAATTCTCCAGCCGCAGATTTTCCTGCTTACTATCACCATTTTAACGTCAAATGTGTAATACGGCCCAAAATTTTTGGGGGGAAGAGGTGGTTATAGAAATATGTATGTATGGATATATATGTCTTTGTGTGTGTGAATGTTTACACTGCAGCTCAGCAGTGGAATGGGAGGAAAAAAGCATTTGAAAGTTAACATTAGAAGCA
The DNA here is from genome assembly GCA_009667805.1 of Leptobrachium leishanense. Taxonomy (NCBI): domain Eukaryota; kingdom Metazoa; phylum Chordata; class Amphibia; order Anura; family Megophryidae; genus Leptobrachium; species Leptobrachium leishanense. Next base: position 230,535,051 of record CM019066.1, on the reverse strand, counting down.
TTTTAGCTATCTGAACACCCCATCCCCTCTAAACCATCATGAGCTGAGCTGTCAATCACACAGTTTAGATGTTTAATCCCACACATGAAAGAGAGGGAAGTGAAAAATATTACTGATACTACCCCATGAGAAGTGCAGGCAGATTAGGAGCTACAAAAACTGACAAAACAAACTCCACTAGAAGTTGTAAATGAAAAAAGTTTAGGTTTACAGTAACACTGGCACACAGTTGTGTGAGCGTTAACGTTAGGTTAAGTGGCCCTAGCATTTTCAGCCACATTACAATTCGAACGCTAACGGGTTAAAAAACCTGTTAGCGAATCGGAGATTGCGCTTTTCAGCACAAACTTACTGCAGTTTGCGCTATATATGTGTAGCGCTCACTCCCGGAGGAGCCGCTGAAAATGAACCACGGGTCAGTCTCCCCGCACTAGGGAATAAATATACTCCAACACAGTTGTGAGTTTTTATATTTATATAGTTTACTAAAATATTTGAGCAGATGTTGAAACACAGTATTCACAAGTATTATTACAGTATTTTCGTATCCCGGTAAAACGCGTAGCGGAAAAGAAACGAAACACGAGGCTTCGTATTTCGGAAAATAAAATATTCGCAACCGAACATAAAAGCAATGCAATTTCCCGATAGTTCAGAAAAAGGGACACGTAGCAAAACCCCAAAAATTCAATCCCTTCGTATTACGGCAAACGCACAGCGGAAAAAAGAGAAAAATGTATTCGGAACGTATCTTTGTCTTTAACCCCCGTTCCGATTCGCAAAAGGAAATGAGTCCTGCACAGGTTAAGTCCCAGAATGTGAAAAGTGTATCTGTGTGTGTGTGGTACCCGGGTACTGTTCAACTGGCCAGTGAGTTTATTAAAGGAAGGTCTTCGACTAGTCAGTTGGGGCCCTGTGGACTTTAAAGAGAAAACAGCAGAGCGTCCTTTAATCATAAAACAGCCTTGGAGGCCTCTCACCCATCCGGCGATTTCTTTAGGCTCCGCTGACCCAGGACGTCTCTCCACCCGATCTTGACTGGGGATACTAGCGGCGGGATTCGTTGTCTGACTCCACACAGCTTTTCCAGCTCACCGCTTGCTCTCCGTTCGATTCCTCCGGTCTGCAGCAATGCCTGGATCCCGGCGGGTCTTCTTCTCCTCAGCTTGGGTGATCTTCTCTGGACTAACCGATCTCTCTTGGTCTCCGGCCTAGGCCCTCTCGTAATCTCTTCGATGCGTCTGCTCTCTTTCCTTCCCTGGCGCGCTCTGGAACTTTCTCCACGAGGCAGAGGATGTAAGTGTTGAGTCCCCACCCACTTCCTGTCTTCTTGCAAAGCATGCCGGGCATTGTAGTCCCAATATCCAGTATCTCTGATCGCGATAGTCTCCATCTTGTGGCCAAAAATAGGTGCTGCCACAGCAAGATTTTTACCACAGCGCTACACTTGCTTAACATGGAGAGCGCAAAGAGTTAATTATCATTAGAATTACAAACTCCAAACACAAATTACGTCCCACTGCGTTTAACTGAAAAGTTAACCAGAGCTAAGAGCTGGTGCTAACTGATTCTGCTTCAGAAAAAAAATAAAATAATCACATACTCACCTCTCATCCTGAGGCGAGAATAGTGGCCCGATTCACCTCTTCTGGCTGCCGGGAGAGCAGAGTGAGACTGGGGGAAAAAAGTCCTCATGTCTCCCTCCACGATCACTCCGCCGACCTGCAGGATATCGCAAGAGGCGAGATCCTGCAGGTCATGTGACTGGCAGCTGCAGCCTCAATGGAGTCTTATGGACGAGAGGATGCTCGCGGCGGCGCTTAGCGCTGCCTCGAGCATCCTGAAGCTTAGCGCTGAATTATGGGGCAGACTGCTGAATTATGGGGCAGGCTGCTGAATTAGCACCTGCCCCGTAATATGGAGCTAAACGGGGATACTAAGAAGAAACCTGCAGGCGCAGGTTTTCCTCCTTAGCGTCCCCGTTTTAACAGCAGTATTGTAATACTGCCCTTACTGTTTTAATTAACTGAAAAATAGTGTCCTTTTTTTTTTTGCCCTTAAATAATTGAGCTGAGGCTACTTATTTTTCTTATTTCCAGTGATTTTACTCACCTTTTTGTCCCTCGTCGCTTGCTGCTCATCCTCTTCTGTTCAAAAACTCTCAGACCCGAAAGTGCCCGAGTCTTTTCTGTGCAATTTGCATACCTTGCGTAGAGTAAGGAACTCAAATTGTGCACTGCAACGGGACTTGTGAACTTTACGTATGCAAGTCCCTTAGCGCCTGTGCAGAACGATGGATCAGAGATGCGCAATTGCACAGCTCCGATACATTGCTGCATCTCTTAGACCGGTCACTAACGCGATAGTGAAGTCGTCATGCTCCCGGTGTGTCGACATCACTAGTAACCGGCAGATGGGAAATTAAATATTTCTGGCTGCTGGTGACAATGGGAAACTCCTTTAATTTTAGGCTAGTGTCAGACGAGCATACTAGGTGTGCCCGTACTGACGCGCTTCCGGTGTCGCAACGCAGAGACGGGGCCGGCCAGACTCTGTTGCGTGCGCAACAGCGGTCATGTTGCGTCCGTGCAGCAGGCCTCTCCGTCAAAGCGCTAGGACGCGTGTTGACAGAGCTGCAAAGCGCAGTCCTCCATAGGAGGATCGAGCCTTGCAGCGCAGAGCACACTAACTGCGCTCAGCGAGGTGGCCAGACGGGCGTCGAGTGGAAGGAACGTCCACTCTCACGGACGTTCCTTCCACTCTCCAATGACGCTCGTCTGACCCCAGCCTTACCGGCACTCTGTATTAGGGCCCCCAGTATGGTAATAAATTCTTTCTGTTGTGAAAATGTCTTTAATTATCTGTGTTGCAGATGAGAGATATATTAACTTAAAAACATAATAAATATAACCCTTTCCAAAAAGAGAGATATGATACAGTTTGATAGTGAACAAAACACATGTAGAGTTGCACATTACAAGAGTATAGACTTACAATATGTCTATATGCACCACGTCTTTACATTTCCCATTTTAGCTCTTTTCCCCTTTCAATCCCATCTATGTGCTTTTATCTCTGTCCCCATTTTTCTCTACTTTAATTTCCTCCCACGTTTGTGATACCATTAGGACATTGGGACCATTAGGACATTGGGCATCTGTAAAGGATTTACAGACTTCTAATTTGCTTTAAATGAGTTCTCCAGATATTTATCCATGATAAATGCAGGAAGTTGGTAAGGTCAGACAGAACATTTCTCAAATTAAAATGATCTTACAGTAAATACAGTGGTGCAAACAATTATCAGTGGTCATGACATCTAATCAATGGTTGCTTAAAATTCAATATACGGAGTTCTCTGACCAAAGTGGTAACATCCATTTATGTAGATATAATAAGCTTTGCAAGCAATGAGAACTGACTTTTCTTTAAAGGGCCACTGCAGACACCATGACCACTTAAACTGATATAAAGAAGTCATGGTGGCACGAGTTTCCTGTCTTCAGCTGTCCAGCCAACAACCTAATGCTTCTGTGCTATTCGCCCAAGTGTCGGGTGTCAACTTCCTGTGTCCCAGGTAGGTGGAACGCATTATAACATAATATTTTTAAGTATAATTGCCTCACTTGTTAACGTGAATGGCTTCCGATAATATTCCAGACGAGGTGCATATTTGTTTTGCATCAAGGTGTTACGACTGCTTGCTGTAGATTTGCACTTCCTATACTTTGCATGGGAAGCCCTATTGCAGAGGCAGCCAGAGAATAATGAGTAATTCCAAGGTCTCCAATACACTTGATGACCACTGCTTGTATTTTAAGGTCAAGCACTGATGTCACTTGGCATAAGAAGTTGTTCTTGATATCAATTCTAGAGTCCCTTATGTCACTGCAATATTATATCAATGCACGTCTTATACTAACACCAAATTCCAGCTTAAGACACAGGGACTTTCGCTTCTTTAGAAGACAATGGAACATGTTGACTTAATCACGGGGTGCTAACAGGGCCGATGCAAGCATTTTTGCCCACTCAGGCGAAGGTGCATTTTGGTGCCCCCCCACCTGTGCCATGCCAATCAGCATAGAGATGCATAATAATCTCTATTGTGAGTGTTTGGTGTCTTCACTGATGTTGGCACTGTGGCAATCTATGATGTTCTTTTTGTGCCAATCCTTTGTCACAGTGGCACCAGGCACAGCAAAGAGTGGCAGAGGGGCACCAGGCACAGCATAGATTGCAACAGTGCCAATCTATGCTGTGCCATCAATGCTGTGACTGGTGTCCCTCATGTGCCAATCATGTTGTGCCTGTTGCCCCTCCTATTCCACAGTGCCAATTTATGCAGTGTCTGGTGCCTCTCCTTTGGCACTGTGCCAAAGGAGGGGCACCAGCACTGCATAGATTGGCACTGTGGCACAGGAGGAGAGGCACCAAACACTGCACAGATTGGCACCTCAATTTATACTGTGCATGGTGCCCATCATTGCTGTACCTGCAATAGGAAGACTTGCCAGTTCACGGTAGGAAATATAAAAGCTGGAATTTGAAACTCTAAATATTAGGGGGCTTAATGCAGCTAAAGTGCATTCTGTAATTAAGAGTTTCAATAAATTATACCAATTCTTCAAATGAAGTTATACCTGGTAACCTGAGGGCTCCCTTTTTGATGGCTGGTTAAAGAGATTATGTTTCTCTGATTAAAAGCTTCATGCGGATTAATTAAAAATCTAAAGGCATTAGATGAAATAGAGGTAGTGTTTAGAAAGACCAATTGCCTGTCTCATTTTCATATCATTAAATATGCATATGCCGCATTATAACACATACCAGGGCACTAGGGCAGTGGCAGGCAGCTGGCTGATGACGGACAGGAGTCGGACTCGGAGACGAGTCGGCTGCTGGATTTTCCAAATGTGGCAGGCCGGCTGGCTGATGGTGATACGGTGCCTGCTGCGGGAAACGAGGGAAAGAGCGGCTGGATTTGCTCACGCGGCATGCATTAATCCACTGACTCTTCCTTTCACTCCGTGACCACACCTGCCAACACGCATGTGGTGTCACGTGTAGGGGCAGCGCTGCGCACATGCTCCGCTGCTGCCTGCGCGCTGTTAACAGTGCAGGCGCCAAAATTTACTGCCGGACGCCATAATTTAAGTAGTTCCGCCGCAGCTGGCCCCTGTTCGGGGGGAAGTGCCCCCCCTTGCACCAACCTGCGGTTGCCCATGTGGGGGTGGGACCAGTCGACTTGTCGCCATCTAGTTGGAGCCAGTCGAAGATAATCGCAGCCTGCGCACACTTTCAAGTTAGAGTCAAGGGGTAGGGCGGCGGATGGCACGCCCTGCTGCCTGTGCTGACACGTCATTGTTGGGGCCAGCCAATTTGCCGCCATCTTGGTGGAGACCAAGATAGCGGCAGAGAACGAGGCAGTACAGTTTTTTTATGATCTCTGAATCCCCGGTCACTGGTAATTTTTCCGCCCTCCCACCCTGGCAGCAGGCCAGCGTCCTAGGTGACCGCCTCTGTTGCCTTACATTAGCGCCAGCCCTGGGTGCTAATTAGTCAAGTATATATATATATATTTGGTTTTTTTTTGTTATTTAGGCATCTGTCAAGACAGATTGATATGAAATAGCAAATTATGATTCATATTAGGGATGTCCCTTGCATTTAATCACTATCAGTTTTATTCACTAAAAGGTGAAACTCAGGAGAATTGGCTGGAGAAGAGAACAATCTAGACCAAATAGTCGATTTGGAAAGTGAAGTAAAAGGGAACATTTTTCTGGTTTGGCTTTTTTGGCTAACAGGGTTATTCAGAGAGAGGTGAAAACCAGGAGAATGATTGTAGAAGTGAAAATTCTAGGTCAAAATAGCCGATTTGGAAAGTGAGATAAATGGGAGAATTTTTCTGGTTTGGCTATTTTTTTTTTTTTTTTAAATTCTTTATTTATAAAGAGTTTAACAGATCACAAATAGAACATCCATATGAATATAAGCGAAGCGACCCCGTGACTACCCTGAAAGGCATGGGACAACGAGCCCTTAAAAAACTCAAAGCATCAAAAACCAAAGTAAAAACTCAGGGGACATTTCGCTGCCAAAGAGGAGGGGGGATACGGGGGGGGGGGGGTAGGACACGGCAAAACAGTTCAAGAATGATCAAAAACAAAACCCCAGACAACTGCATAATCCCTCTGCGCCCCCATGGTCCTGAGATCCAACGTGGAACCCAAAAAAGTTCAAGTCCCAAAAACTAGGGGCTGAGTAGCAGACCAAAAACCAGGAATGTCCCCAACAGAAGGACGGACGGACGGGCAGACAAATGCAGTGTTCAATCTGGGCAGTCCTCAGACGCTTTCCGTGAGAGGCCCGCTCCGGATAGGACAGACCACGCTTCAGCGGGGTCCGCTATAGTGTAGGGCACGTTTCTGTGGTTCACCTCCATGGAACCCACCGGTCCCCAGCGGTACCGTACTCCCTTTGCTCGAAGAAACTTCGTCACCTCCCGGAATCTCCGTCTCGCCACGAGGGTCACAAAAGGTAAGTCTCGGTATAACTGTAGGGTTGAGTTCTCGAAGGTCATATCCGACCGGGCTCCTGGGGACGACATAAGCTGCACCTGCTTGGACACATCAACTGTTGTGGCAATAATGTCTCATGGGGCTGCCGAAGGCGCAGTTGCTGCCTTCCGTACTCTAAATACTGAGGCAAACAGGCCAGGAGCCTCGGAGGAGAGCTCCATAACTTGGCGACCTAAACGGTCCACATATCGTAGAAGGTCGGCCGCAGGAACCATCTCAGGAATCCCCCTGATGCGTACAGTTGTGTTCAAAATTATTCAACCCCCAATGCTGTAAAGGGTTTTAGGGAATTTAGTGTACATTTGTAATTGTATTCAGAATGAAATCCTACAAGGACTTTTTAAAGAACCATATGCAACTAAAATGACATCAATTGGTTTTGTAATACAGTAGTAAATGTTTCTTTTGTGAATTCTTCATTGACACAATTATTCAACCCCTAAAGACTACCACTCTGAAGGACAGAGTTCATTCAAGTGTTTTCAATCAGGTATTGAAAACACCTGTGGATGTCACAGAGCAGCAATAAAGCATAATAAGCACCAATTAGGCAGCTTAAAAATGACTGTGATACTCAGCTCCTTCTAGACATTTACTGGTGTGGTTACAAACATGGTGAAGTCAAGAGAATGGTCCAGGAAGACAAGAGAAGAGGTGATTACTCTTCACAGGAAGGGCAATGGCTATAAGAAGATTGCAAAGATGTAAACATAGCAAGAGAGACCATAGGAAGCATCATTCGCAAATTCAAGGCAAAGGGCACTGTTGAAACGCTACCTGGTCGTGGCAGAAAGAAGATGCTGACTTCGACTGCTGTGCGCTACCTGAAGCGTAGAGTGGAGAAAAGTCCCCGTGTGACTGCTGAGGAACTGAGAAAAGATTTGTCAGATGTGGGTACTGAATTTTCAGCTCAGACAATACGGCGCACACTGCGTAATGAAGGCCTCCATGCCAGAACTCCCAGGCGCACCCCCTTGCTGTCTCCAAAGAATAAGAAGAGTCGACTGCAGTATGCCAAAAGTCATGTGGACAAACCACAGAAGTTTTGGGATAGTGTTCTGTGGACTGATGAAACAAAATTAGAACTGTTTGGGCCCATGGATCAACGCTATGTTTGGAGGAAGAAGAACAAGGCCTATGAAGAAAAGAACACCTTGCCTACTGTGAAGCATGGCGGGGGGTCAATCATGCTTTGGGGCTGTTTTGCTTCTGCAGGTACAGGGAAGCTTCAGCGTGTGCAAGGTACCATGAATTCTCTTCAGTACCAGGAGATATTGGATGACAATGTGATGCAGTCCGTCACAAACCTGAGGCTTGGGAGACGTTGGAAGTTTCAACAGGACAATGATCCCAAGCATACCTCCAAGTCCACTAGAGCATGGTTGCAGATTAAAGGCTGGAACATTTTGGAGTGGCCATCGCAGTCACCTGACTTAAATCCGATTGAGAACCTCTGGTGGGACTTAAAGAAAGCAGTTGCAGTGCGCAAGCCTAAGAATGTGACTGAACTGGAGGCTTTTGCCCATGACGAATGGGCGATGATACCCGTAGATCGCTGCAAGACACTTGTGTCAAGCTATGCTTCACGTTTAAAAGCTGTTATAGGGGGGCGGAGCTAACCGCGGCAACGAGCGGACACGTTTTCAGGCAGCTCCGCTGCAGACTCGGCTGTACAGCTGAACTTACTGCTCGTTTGCCCAATTACTGCACCTGGTTGCCATCAGGGACCCGACCTGGACCCGGGGTTATCGTTTCTCCACAATTGGAGCGCCGCACGGCTGTTTTTTCTGGTCAGGGGGAGATTTGGGCCTAGCACTTGCGGCCATTTTGGATGTCCTCGGGCGCCCCAGCGGAGTTTCCTTAAGCCCTGCTTCCCCATACCTGGCGACGATTGAGAATGCCCACACGTCCAACTCAGAAGAGGGGTCCTCGACAGCGGGACATCCGAGATTCCTTGTCAGGTGGGTTGCTGAACATAGGTGCCATGGCTTCTTCCTCTCTCCCTCCGGGATATGGATCGTCTGCTGACGAGGATTGCTCTTGGCCACGCGGAGGTGACTCTGGAGTGTCGTGGATTACTCCCCCATCACAATCTCAGGGTATGCGACCCCTTTCGGCTGCCGCAAAAAAAGGGCGCAGAAAAAGCGTAAAGCTGCGTCAGCGGCTTCTGAGATGGCCCAAGCGCCCACTCGGGGGTCTTCGGAGGGGGATTCTGATGAGGACCAACAACTCTCCGCAGAAGGTAGCGGGACGTCAGGTCAGCGACAGAGATCGACGCCGAAATCCAGTGTGCCAGAGGATCAGGCCGGGTCGTATGGTCAGGAAAAGGGCTTGCCTGTGATTCCCTCCCTGGGAGGAGAGGACCATCTTCCCTCCACGAAGGGTGACCTTCGCAGATTAATGGAAGACATCAGGGACATGTGGAGACCTGAGGTAGCGGCGGTTCGAGTGGAGGTGGGAGAGATACGCGCACAGGTGGCAGAGGTGAAAGCGACGGCCGCAGAAGTAGTTGCAGACCAAACACTCCTCCACGGTCAGTTGGCTGCTCTTCGATCTCAGGTTGAGATTTTGTCCCGCTCGGTGGAGACGTTGGAGTCCAGACACCGGCGCAGGAATATTAGGGTCAGGGGCATTCCGGATTCAGTGCCAGCTGAGGACTTACAACCCTATGTGACCCGCTTGGTACTACAAGTTGCTGGACTGTCCCCCGACACACCTGAGGTGGTGGGTTCGGTGTTTCGGATCCGGCGTCCGACGACGGCTGGTAAGGGTACGCCTAAGGATGTTGTAGTGTCTTTCCGAGATGTGTCCCTGAAGGTGAAGCTTATGACCACCCCTGGTGCCCGGGACCCTGTACAGTTTGAAGGCTCTACACTTGCCTTATACCACGACCTCCCATTCTTAACCTTAATGGCCCGTAGGCGTTTTAGAGACGTGACTGCTGCTCTCCGCAGGAAGGGAATCCGATATAGATGGGGCCTGGCTGGCTCCCTTGTTGTGACTTTTGCTAACGTCCCGTACACGCTCACGGATCCGGCGACGGCTTGGGCCGACCTTAAAGCGGCAGGTCTCCCGCTGGATTTCCCAGAGGTGCAACCCGGTTGAACTCTTTTCTCCCCCCCACGCTGTTTATTCTGGACTAACGACTGTTCTGGACTCTTGGCATCGTTTTTTCGTATTTACCGCAAGGGCCTCTTTTTGCGCTTTCCATGCTTTGTTGGACTATTTTTATGCTTTGTTTTATTTTACGCCTTAAGTCTAACTCCGCGCTGTTGTCACTTGCCCATCGCAAATTATCTTCGGCCTTATTACCAGTTCTTTTGTTATTGTTATTGCTGGCACAGTATGGCCATACCTAGTTTGATTTCGTGATCTTCTTTTCATTGTAATTTTCTAAAATTTCAATAAAAAAAAAAAAAAAAAAAAAAAAAGCTGTTATAACTGTAAAAGGATGTTGTAATAAGATTGAATGTCACTTGGGGGTTGAATAAAACTGATAATGATGTGAGCACAGAAAAGACATTTGTGGTTATTTCATTATAAATGTTATGTTATATTTGTCTGACCTACACGTGCCTCTTTGATTTAATTGTAAGGAAGATGACTGAATGCTCAAAATCAATTTCAAACTGGCCAAAACACTCAATTTCAGTGGGGGTTGAATAATTTTGAACACAACTGTACATTACGCCGGCGATGTCTCGTCTCCAAGGTTTCTACGGAGCGAGACAGAAGAGCGACCTGTGAACGGAGCTCCACCACCTGGGCAGACAGAAGGGCCTGTGCAGAGGTCGTTTCAGCTGACTGAGTCCGCACTGCTGTCACTTCTTTTCGCATCACTTCAATCTCAGTCCGCAGACCAGAAAATTCAGCACGCCACGACCTCATCTCAGCCATAAAGAACCGGAGGTCACCCTTCGTGGAAGGAAGCGAATCGTCGCCGTCAATATCACGGATGTTGGTGGGAGAGGTCTGTAGGAAACGTGGACCAGGTAGCGATGCAGGTGTAATTCCATCACACCGGGGCGGTATCGAAGCACCGCAGGTGCTGATAGTAAGGAGTCCGAGGGCAGCCGATCCTCCACTGAGCTCCCCTGCGGCGCAGCGCAGGGCTCCATCGGATCCACACAATCCCCCTGCAAGGCCCTGGCCAGCGAGCGGCGCTTTGCCTGCGCCCGTTTCTTAGCTGCCGTGCCGGCTGCCTTCAGTTCCTTCCCCAGGGTCAATAAGGTAAGTAGCTGCTGATCTCCCATAGCGTCTAGAGGCCAGTAACAATCCCCATCATCCGATGAGCCATACCCCATTGCAAGGGTGGGGGGAGGGGCCAAAACCCGGGAATTACCTCCACCGGTCAAAGACTCCTGAATATCCCGCTGGCGGGGTCCCTCCGCCCAGCCTGGTGCGTCGCTGTCTTTTTCCCCATCTTCAGCCTGGGCGAGCGGCCCCGCAGCAGGCAGCCAGAGATTCCGTGGATCCAAAATGGCCGACGTCACGCACTAGGCCGCACTCCCGATCTCCGGGCAATCTGCCTCAGGTACACGCCACCAAGATCCAAATGACCTCAAAAAGATGGTCCACCCGGTCAGAGGTCCATTCGGGACTGCTTAGAACACGAATGCCGGGCAAAGAAGTCACTAAAAATATCCTTAATCTATGTTGCAGCAGTGGAGCCTGGCAAGATGCGTCCTCTCTCCTCGGCAGTTAGCTCCGCCCTGGTTTGGCTATTTTGACCTAGAATTTTCACTTCTCCAGTCATTCTCCTGGTTTTCACCTCTCTCTGAATAACCCTGCTAGAATTTTCACTTCTCCAGTCATTCTCCTGAGTTTCACCTTTAGTGAATAGACCTGTTTGTTTCAGCAGTCCATCACTATCAGGGTTATTCAGAGAAAGGTGAAACTCTGGAGACCTTTTGGAGAAGTGAAAGTTCTAGGTCAAAATAGCAAAACCAGAAAAATTCTCCCATTTATCTCACTTTCCAGATCAGCTATTTTGATCTAGAATTTTCAGTTCTCCAAAGGTTCTCCAGAGTTTCACCTTGCTCTGAATAACCCAGTATGTATGTATCAAAGAAAAAGCACTATAGTGGAATTAAGTGCAATGTCATCTGAATATAGGGCTGAACAAGTTAAATATAAATTTCATGAAGGTATAATCCAAATAAATTATATTTTAAATACAGTGATCCCTTTCCTTATATCGCTGCTTTGGCTACATACATACTTGAAATGAGACAGACAAGATCGATTCCAGATGAACAGCAGATGTATTGCTTATTTGAGGATGGATAAACTATTTGAAAACACTGGTAAACAACAGTGATTAAGTAAATATGTGTAATGGCAACAAGAAGAGATAAGCCTTACCTCCAGGAAAGCACTCTATTCCATTCCCACGATATCCTGCCTTACAGGCACATGAGAAAGATCCTGGAGTATTGTAACATATGGCATCTGTATGGCAACTGCTAGTGTGACATTCATCAACATCTGAAATTTAACAAAAACAAAACAAAAACATTAATAATATTTTTTAAAAATCTAGTGAAAAGGGTTTGCTCGCTTTCTAAGTAAATCACACACACACAGTTATGCTTCCTAACAGCTTATCAGTATTTAAAAGATGACCAAAATGGAGAGACGTTTATATTTATATATACACAAGGTGGAAAGCCTGCCCAGAGGGCAGTCTATTGTGGATATACTGCCCCAGCTCATGGATATATGGCCCAGCTCGTGGATACTGCCCCAGCTCGTGGATATACTGCCCCAGTTCGTGGATATACTGCCCCAGCTCGCGGATATACTGCCCCAGCTCGTGGATATACTGCCCCAGCTCGTGGATATTGCCCCAGCTCGTGGATATACTGCCCCAGCTCGTGGATACTGCCCCAGCTCGTGGATATACTGCCCCAGCTCGTGGATATACTGCCCCAGCACGTGGATATTGCCCCAGCTCCTGCCCCCCAGCTCCTGGATACTGCCCCCCCAGCTCATGGATACTGCCCCCCAGCTCATGGATACTGCCCCCTCAGCTCATGGATACAGCCCCCCCAGCTCATGGATACTGTCCCCCCAGCTCATGGATACTGCCCCCCAGCTCATGGATACTGCCCCCCAGCTCATGGATACTGCCCCCCAGCTCATGGATACTGCCCCCCAGTTCATGTTTACTGCCCCCAGCTCGTGATATTGCCCCCCCAGCTCGTGGATATTGCCCCCCCAGCTCGTGGATATTGCCCCCCCAGCTTGTGGATATTGGCCCCCAGCTCATGGATATTGCCTCCCAGCTCATGGATACTGCCCCCAGCTCGTGGATACTGCCCCCAGCTCGTGGATATTGCCCCCCCAGCTCATGGATACTGCCCCCCAGCTCATGGATACTGACCCCCAGCTCATGGATACTGCCCCCCAGCTCATGGATACTGCCCCCCAGCTCATGGATACTGCCCCTGGTCATTGATATTGCCCCCCCAGCTCATGGATACTGCCCCCAGCTCATGGATATTGCCCCCCCAGCTCATGGATATATTGCCCCCCCAGCTCATGGATATATTGCCCCCAGCTCATGGATACTGCCCAGCTCGTGGATATTGGCCCCCAGCTCGTGGATATATGCCCCCCAGCGCTCATGGATATATGCCCCAGCTCAGACATGGGGCGGCTGTTCGAATGCTCTATTGGCATTCGGACAGCCGCCCCATACTTACCTTTCCGAGCGGCGCCGGGGAAGTGAAAGTTTCCCCACTTCCGCTCGTTGAAGGACCCAAGCCGCGGTCACGTGACCGGGCTTGGTCCTTCAAAGAGCGGAAGTGGGGAAACTTTCACTTCCCCGGCGCCGCTCGGAGGTTGGATGCGCTTGGCAGCCGGGTAGAGGCTGCGAGCGCAGCCTCTACCCGGCTGCCGCGGCATCCAACCCCCGAGCGGCGGGGTACCTTTCCCTTCGCCGCTCGGGGTTGGATGCGCGCAGCAGCCAGGTAGAGGCTGCGAGCGCAGCCTCTACCCGGCTGCTGTGTGCATCTTGTAACCGCCGCGGCGAGCGGCAGCCGGCTCGTGCCACGGCGGTTGCATGCGCGCGCAACCAACCGCCGCTGGTTGCGCGCGCATGCGCAGAGTAAGGCTTGGCGACGGACACGCCAAGCCTTACTCAATTATATTATAGATTTTTATTTTATATTAGATATATATTCATATATCTATATACACAAATATATATATACATATAACCAGTGGAGTAGCATGTGTTGTCAGTGGCCGGGCAAGGCAAGTATTGTGCCCTCCCCAACCTGTGGACACATTAGCACACCCTGATTCCCTTCCACCAGTATAGTGTATGTATGTGAGGTGGTGTGCACTGACTGCAGGGTTATTCTCATATTTCTATGTATTTGTGCATGCCCCCCAGGCTTTGCCCTGGGCAGTCTGCTTAAACATCACAGCAATAAGACTCACAGTAATGTGCGGTGTGTATGAGCGTATCACAGAGCTCCACAGCAATAAACCCCACAAAAATGTGCACTGTATGAGCATATCACAGAGAACAACAGCAATATAACCCACAGAAATATGAGTTGTGTATGAGCATATCACAGAGCACCACAGCAATAAAACCCACAGAAATGTGAACTGTATGAGCATATCACAGAGCTCCACAGCAATAAAACTCACAATGCGCGGTCTGTATGAACGTAGCACAGAGCTCCACAGCAATAAAACACATGGTAATATGCAGTGTATATGAGTGTATCACAAACCTGCACAGGAATAACTCATAGCAATGTGTGGTGTACATGAGCATATCACTGAGCTGCATATCAATAAAACAGCAATATGCTGTGTGTCTGAGCATATCACAGAGCTGGATGGGAACTAAAAATATTAATAATAATTTAGTATAAAATATATTTTCAATTAAAATATACATTCAAGTCATTACACAGCAAATAGAAATATTATAATAAATTATATTAATAGTCTATTAAAATATAGTACATTGTAAATATTAAAATAAATACATTTAAAATTATATTATAACGTATTAAAAATATATATTAAATTATAGTTATATTAAAATATAATTTATTTTAATAATCAAAAAAATTAAACAAAATTTAAAAAAATATATATATCATTTCTAATAATAAATTATTGCCCCCTCCCCTGCTTACCTTTTCTGCAGGGAGGGGGCCAAATCACTGGTGGTCCGTGGGCAGAGTTGTGAGGGCGCATGTCTCCCTGGTGGTCTGGAGGAGCCTTTGCTACTCTGACGCTGACCGGCTCCTGACAGTGAGTTTGGGCGCCAGTGCACTCTGATATGTCATCAGAGTGCACCGGAAGCCACAAACTCACTGAGCACCTGAGCTCAGCGTGAATGTGGTATGTGCGCGATCACTACACAGACCGCTTTGCTCGAAGCGTGACAGAGCCTGCGGATGTTTTGCACTATGCCAGCTGTAAGGCAGGCTGCCATGCAAACCCGCGGGAGCTGGACACTATTAGGGGTGCAAGTTTCTTTTGAAATTTTGCACCACTAAGAAAATTGCGCCCGGGGCCACCGCCCCCTGCCCCCCCCCCGCTACGTCTCTGCATATAACGAGTATAGCAGTACGTGGTGATACCTTTATTATTGGACTACCATTACATTTAAAAGACAAGCTTTCGAGAGGATTCCTCTCTTCTTCAGGTCTGGAAGCGTGATTTTGGCATCTGGACTAACACGATCTATCTAATATATATATATACACACAAACACACTCTATATAAAAACATAAAAGCCAGCCAAGATTTACAGTTATGCCTTCGTGAACCTTCTTTATTGGTCAGGTCAGGTTAAAGGCAATGCTGTTCCCTCTGACGAAATGTGACATGCATAACATAAGACTTAACATATTTGTTATGTGATATATTGATGTTTCTAGAGTGACTGTAAATTATAAATACCTGAATACAGCCCAAAATGCAAGTTAAAGGTTGACTTTCATATTTCAAACACCTGTTAGCCAGACCTTGAGGTATGAAAGAAAATAGGCTGGTTGGCAACCCCTGTGTTGGTTTTGCTAGAAAGAAGTGTTATGAACAAACCACTATACTTGCATATTGAAGGAATGGTGTTGACCTAATTAAAATGCAAGTTTTGACTTTATTTTATTCTGTACGTTCTGAATTATGCTTCTAGGAATTTTTTTCTTTTATCTATTTAAGTAATATTTGTACTTAATTTATGAGCTACCACTATACTTATTTTTCATTTTAGAGTTTACAACACTGTGTATTGTTAAGAATCATACACACCTACACAGGAGTGTCCATCTCCTGAAAATCCTGGCAAACAGGCACATATGTAAGAAGACCTGCCCGTATATATACAGCGAGCACGCTCCGCTATATCACAGTTGTGCGTTCCAGTTAAACAGTGGTTTGTCGGCAGATCCACAGCTGGTGAGGTAAATATAACATAATTAGCATTTCATCAACCAAATATTTGAACGACGTGTTGCTGTTACAGTGTAATTATTTTACGGGAAAAAATAGTGAGACTGAAACCTGACACTCACAATAATCAAAGAAAGATAAGATAACATGTCTGAATTTTTTAATTTAAATTCCTGCTTTAGAAACAACTTGCTGTGCATACATTACAGGATGTGTTCTATCAATGTTTAATATGCAATCAGGGAAAGGCCAGCGAGTTTTGGCCTTTGGGCAAGTAGAAATGAATAGGCCTTTCGCAACTGATTCAATTAATTAAAATTCAACCTAATTCTTTTAAGTATTTGATACTATCTAACATAGAAGTACATTTAACTAGAACAGCAACACCCATTAGACGACCTTAGGCAATTGGTTCAAGATTGGCCAAAACGCAGTCCCTCTCTCGGATCCGATCTTGAAGCCATGAGCTTATACTTAGCAGCTTCTCCAAGCTGATTGGACACCAGTGCCACAACCGGGTGGGGGTATCAGGGGTACTTAGCCGGGACACATCGGTCAATCAGGGTCAGAGAACGAAAGTGGAGAATTAAATTATGTTTTTAGCCACAAAAAATGGTCCTCCTTTATATCAGCCAATCCCTATTTATGCACAGCCCCAATACCTTCTAAAGCTAAATTCATATTGTTAGAAAATCTTTAGGAATACTGAGGAAAGTGTTCCCTGGTCCGCTTCTATCTTTTTTTATATAGGTAATTTCCTATAAAAGCTGAATATTTTGCATGTAAAAATGCATAATGAGGGTTACAGCAATTTATCTCACAATAATGGCGAGCATTCAATTGGTTATTCTTTATTTATATATTAAATAGTGATACCTTATTCATGAAGCTGAGCCATTATAGGGCCACATTACAATCCTAGCGTTAAAATGTGGGTGCAAGGGAGGAAAGACTGCGCCCACAGTTTTCCCCCTTGCGCCCGCGTTTTAACGATGGATTACAATGCAGGCGCAAAAAATGCTGCCTGCGTTGTTTGCGGGCGCTACCGCCCTGCAATGCTCACAGCAGCGCTGAGCGCAGCCGCGAGCATCCACTCGACGGAGTCCATAGGACTCCATTGAGTTTCTCCCTGCCGGTCACATGACCAGCTGGATCTCGCCTCGCGAGGTCCGGCCAGTCGGCGTAGTGATACGCAGGGAGAGACTGGGGGGACTTTTCCCCCCGTCTTTCCCTGCTCCCGCCGAATGGAGGAGGCGGTTGGAGCCGCGATCCTCGCCGCGGGACAGGAGGTGAGTATAGCATTCTGTGTTTTTTTTTATAGAATATACAAAATGATATGAGGCAGCGCTGATATATGATGATCTAAGGAAAAATCGCTGAAACATCCAGCGTGGTCCTTGTCGCTTAACCACAAAAAGATAGACAAAAATTAAAAAAAGATGTAGCGATAGCAATGTTACTATCAGGGGGTCATCGATCATGGTCCCAAGGATGCTTCAGACCAGTCTTCTCTTAGTGTCATCCTCAAAACAAAAGGAGAAGATACATCATAGCGTGATCCGTTAGGTAAATTCACATATATATCCACAAACAATTTCACTCACATTGGGCAGAGCCAGCCTGGCTCTGGGTATAAGACTTCAGGGTTGTTAACTGGCCACCCAATCGCCCTTCTGGTCTTGGGTCCCTTTAAAACCTTAAATATAAAAGGTGGGAACCGTAGTGCAGACTGCAGTGTAAAATTAAAATCGAGTAGAGTTGTAACGTTCTCACATAATGTGGGACCTAGCCCAGGTCCGCAGGTAATAGGCCCAGGAGTTGTTTAATCAGGTACAATTACCGAAAAAACCTTCCAGAATGCAGCGGTGGTGATAATTTTTTTTATTATACTAATAAAATAAATAAAATTGCCAGAACACGTTTCACCTTTAGATAATAATCCAGTGGCTTCCTCAGCTGGCTCAGTAGAAGGTTTTTTTTGGTAGTTGTATCTGATTAAGCAACTCCTGGGCCTAGTTCCCACATTATGTGAGTAAGTTACAACTCTGCTCTATTTTAATTTTACACTGCAGTCTGCACTACGGTTCCCACCTTTTATATTTAAGGTTTTAAAGAGACCCAAGACCAGAAGGGCGATTGGGTGGCCAGTTAACAACCCTGAAGTCTTATACCCAGAGCCAGGCTGGCTCTGCCCAATGTGAGAGCAATTGTTTGTGGATATATACACTATATTGCCAAAAGTATTCACTCACCTGCCTTGACTCGCATATGAATTTAAGTGACATCCCATTCCTAATCCATAGGGTTCAATATGATGTCAGTCCACCCTTTGCAGCTATAACAGCTTCAACTCTTCTGGGAAGGCTGTCCACAAGGTTTATGAGTGTGTTTATGGGAATTTTTGACCATTCTTCCAGAAGCGCATTTGTGAGGTCACACAATGATGTTGGACGAGAAGGCCTGGCTCTCTGTCTCTGCTCTAATTCATCCCAAAGGTGTTCTATCAGGTTGAGGTCAGGACTCTGTGCAGGCCAGTCAAGTTCATCCACACCAGACTCTGTCATCCATGTCTTTATGGACCTTGCTGTGTGCACTGGTGCACAGTCATGTTGGAAGCGGAAGGGGCCAGCTCCAAACTGTTCCCACAAAGTTGGGAGCATGGAATTGTCCAAAATGTCTTGGTATGCTGAAGTATTCAGAGTTCCTTTCACTGGAACTAAGGGGCCAAGCCCAGCTCCCGAAAAACAACCCCACACCATAATCCCCCCTCCACCAAACTTTACACTTGGCACAATGCAGTCAGACAAGTACCGTTCTCCTGGCAACCGCCAAACCCAGACTCATCTATCAGATTGCCAGATGGAGAAGCACGATTCATCACTCCAGAGAACGCATCTCCACTGCTCTAGAGTCCAATGGCCGCGTGCTTTACACCACTGTATCCAACGCTTTGCATTGCACTTGGTGATATATGGCTTGGATGCAGCTGCTCAGCCATGGAAACCCATTCCATGAAGCTCTCTGCACACTGTTCTTGAGCTAATCTGAAGGCCACATGAAGTTTGGAGGTCTGTAGCGAGAAGACTGGTCTGAAGCATCCTGATTCCTTGGGACCATGATCGATGACCCCCTGAAAGAAACATTGCTATCGCTACATCTTTTTAATTATTTTTTTTGAGGCTTGTGTTAACGGATTCTGCAGCAGCGGAATCCGTTAACACCAAGTCCAGGCTGTGGTTAACTTTTTGCTAACCACAGCCGGACGTTAATCAACGTTAGGATTTTGTAATCCTAACGCTGATTAACACTTTGCGCTCCTCATGTTAAGTATAGGGAGCGCAAAGTACAGTAACCTCGCACTGAAAAGCGCAAGGTACCAAACGCAAACGGGTTACTTAAAGGAACAATCTACTCAAAAAATCACCCCCCCCCTTTTTTTTATCCTAACCTATCCCTATTCCCTTAATAAATCTTTAGTTTTTATTTATTTTTTGTAACTGTAATACTTACCCTAAAATACACTTCTTTCCAGCGGTGTCTTTTTTTTTTTTTTATACTCACCTCCCTCCTCTTCCGCTCCCGTCCTTCTTGATGCTTCTTGGCTTCTGGTTTACATGAGAAGCGCGCATGCTCACCTCTCACGTAAGCCAGCCAATCGGCAGGGTTCCTCCCGGCTCCCTCTGAGGATTAGTGTTGCGCGCAAGAGGATGTGCGCAACACTAACCCTCAGCCGCTGCCGCCAGCTACTGCGGCGAGTTGGAGACGTCATCGCGCTGAAAGCGCGATGACGTCTCCTACTCGGCAAAAGTCGGCAGAAGCGGGAAATATGATTCCCACTCTGCTGACTGACAGCTGGGAGGGCGGAGTAAACTCCTCCGCCTCTCTCAGCTGTTTTCATCTTTTTCAGCTGAACTGCCGAAAGAAGGGAGGGGAGACAGAGGGCGGCATACTCCGGGCATCATGACCACCTAAAATAGCTTAGGTGGTCATGTTGCCTAGAGTATCCCTTTAACCAGTTTGCGTTTGGATTGTAATATGCGGTAGATACCGCAGCAAATGTTAATGCTCACGCAAGTGAGCGCTACCGTTAGCAAGAAGAATGTAATGTGGCCCATAGTCTATGGGGTTGTTAAGTTAACAACAGCTCTGGTTAAGTTAGCACCAACTGTGTAATACTGCCCTACATGTATATATGTTGTCCCAACACACACTTTGGCCAGTCTCGATAGGGCAGAGGCATCTCTAATTACTCCACTAAAACATTTTCAGAAATCCACACTTTAAAATCTAACAAACAGAGAGCAAGAAGACAGCTGCAGGACATCATTTCCTGTGTATTTGTATGTGTGTGTTTAATATACTGTATATATTCCCCTCTTTTTAAGCAGTCTGTGCTCCCTAAGGTGCAAGTTCTCTTACTTGGCAGGAAAAGATATTCCAAATATGATGCACCTGGAAATTAAACACATCCTACTAACATCAGTAGAATATAATATTTGTTTGCTGTGATTAACACAACCACAATATTTTTAAAGGAGAATAATTCTAGAAGTCTGTCTTATCTCTGCATATAAAGCTGGCAATCAGTTCATGCTGGACAGCCTTCTGGGATCTTAGTTTGGGAATGTAGAGCTCTGTGCATTTCCGACCAGTCAATGTCTCTCAAGTTCTGTCCTACCCATTTTTACCTTAGGACATCCCATTAAGTTTTAGTCATGTATCAATTATAGATACTTGACTACACACATCTGCTGCTAGTGATGATATGCATAAAAAACTATTTTGCCCCTATTCCCTATCAGAGCGGCTGCGTAGACCAGAAGCATTCAGCCTGCCTCGTGTATAAAACATAACAAGAAAAAAAAGTTTGTCTGTTTTTCCATGAGGCAAGCTGAGTGCTTTTGGTCCACGCAGCCGCTCTGAAAGGGAATAGGTTTAAAATCATTTTTTCTGCATATGTACAGTCAGGTCCAGAAATATTGGGAATTTAAGTAACATCAGGAAGCATTATTTTACTGAGAGGGTGGTGGATACATGGAACAGTCTTCCAGTTGAAGTGGTTGAGGCCAAAACAGTAATTGAATTTAAGCAAGCATGGGATAGGCATAAGGCTATCCTAAACAAAAGATAAATCCAGATAAAGTATCCATGTAATTGGGCAGACTAGATGGGCCGAAAGGTTCTTATCTGCCGACATTTTTCTATGTTTCTATGACATCGACACAATTCTAACATCTTTGGCTCTATACACCACCACAATGGAGTTAGAATGAAACAAACACAATGTGCTTTAACTGCAGACTGTCAGCTTTAATTTGAGGGTATGTACATCGAATTCAGGTGAACGGTGTAGGACTTACAGCAGTTTGCAGATGTGCTTCCCACTTGTTAAGGGACCAAAGGTAATGGGACAGAAAAATAATCATAAATCAAACTTTCCCTTCTTAATACTTGGTTGCAAATCCTTTGCAGTCAATCACAGCCTGAAGTCTGGAACGCATAGACATCACCAGACGCTGGGTTTCATCCCTGGTGATGCTCTGCCAGGCCTCTACTGCAACTGTCTTCAGTTCCTGCTTGTTCTTGGGGCATTTTCCCTTCAGTTTTGTCTTCAGCAAGTGAATTGCATGCTCAATGGGATTCAGGTCAGGTGATTGACTTGGCCATTGCATAACATTCCACTTCTGTCCCTTCAAAAACTCTTTGGTTGCTTTGGCAGTATGCTTTGGGTCATTGTCCATCTGCACTATGAAGCGCCGTCCAATGAGTTCTTCAGCATTTGGCTGAATGTGAGCAGATAATATTGGCCGAAACACTTCAGAATTCATCCTGCTGCTTTTGTCAGCAGTCACATCATCAATAAATACAAGAGAACCAGTTCCATTGGCAGCCATACACGCCCACGCCATGACACTACCACCACCATGCTTCACTGATGAGGTGGTATGCTTAGGATCATGAGCAGTTCCTTTCCTTCTCCATACTCTTCTCTTCCCATCACTCTGGTACAAGTTGATCTTGGTCTCATCTGTCCATAGGATCTTGTTCCAGAACTGTGAAGGCTTTGTTAGGTGTTTGTTTGGCAAACTCTAATCTGGCCTTCCTGTTTTTGAGTCTCACCAATGATTTACATCTTGTGGTGAACCCTCTGTATTCACTCTGGTGAAGTCTTCTCTTAATTGTTGACACATCTGCAAACTGCTGTAAGTCCTACACCGTTCACCTGAGTTGGATGTACACACCCTCAAATTAAAGCTGACAGTCTGCAGTTAAAGCACATTGTGTTTGTTTCATTCCAACTCCATTGTGGTGGTGTATAGAGCCAAAGATGTTAGAACTGTGTCGATGTCCCAATATTTCTGACCTGACTGTATATATTTTGCTGTATCCCCAGCCAGGTCATTATTGCAGCTGCCCCTTTCCGTGTTTTCTTTTTAATCTCAAAGTGGAATTGTTCCTGGTGACGGTATAAATATAACCTATCGATTTGCCTCTTAGCTGATAAACAGCATGAGCATTGTTCAAATGAGAAACTAATTAGGAACGAAGGAGGTTTAAGAATTATCACCGTATATTACACAAGAGGAAAGGGGGAGTGAGTTCCTTTGTTCTATGGGATCAGG
This sequence comes from Leptobrachium leishanense, assembly GCA_009667805.1. NCBI lineage: Eukaryota > Metazoa > Chordata > Amphibia > Anura > Megophryidae > Leptobrachium > Leptobrachium leishanense. Next base: position 230,512,415 of record CM019066.1, on the reverse strand, counting down.
CGGGGGTGTCCTTGTTTTTATGGGCGGAAACATGGCTCTTTGTGATTGGGTACAATGGGGAGATAAACAATGGAAAGGAGGGGGAAGGGAGGTTATAAAAGGCTGTGCGTGAGACAAGTTTGGTATTGCAACTAATTTTCTTTTACTCCCACCCAACCCACCCTGTTTTATTTTCTCTTTCAGAGATGCTGGTTTCTCTACAACGTCGGAAAGGTCACGCAGCAGAAGCACCACAGATAGGGGCAATGGAGTGGTGTTTTCACTACTCATGCAAGACCGCCTGTGGTTTCCCATATGGATATATGCTGTGTCGCATGAACCTGGTTCATGGTTTAAATGGCCGTGTCTGGGGGATTGTATAAATATCGACATGGTTAGTTTACCTATTGCATCAAGTGATACACCATGTTACATGAAGCCAGCCCGAGGTTTTTTGAACAGCCAGGGTTGGGGGATTGTCTTTGATAAAAGCATGGTTAGAGTAGTTATTATCGATCAGACAGTATCCCAAGATTTGGGTACTTTACCATGTGGCAGGAAGCCAGCTGGTGGTTTGTTCGGCCACAGCTGGGGGATTGCGCTTTAAGATGGACATGGTTTAGGTTAGGGAGGAGCGGCGAAATAGGCGGCCTGGCACGTGGAGGGCGATAGTGGGGGGATGGTCTGCAGGGTACGGGGTGAGTGTGGTTCGTACAGCCAAGCTCAAGTGCCTTTCTGGTTTGCAGATCCTCTCGGCCTGCTATCTGCCATAAAATAAACTGAGCAGATGTGTGGTCAGCCTGCTTAGCCACGTGGGGCGCTATTTCTGGGCAATGCTTGTGGTGCATTGCAGTTGCCAGTGTTATCTGGCTGCCAGTGTTATCTGGTGTAGCGAATTTGGCATACGAGGATCGATAATAATAATTCTGCCTTAGAGGCAAAGAATTTGGCCTTAAGTAATAAAAGACGTGACCTTTTCTAAATGCCAATACTTTGTTGTGTTTTTATTTACGGGAAGGGGGGGGCGGGGTGGGAGGGCCTTGGGGGGGTTTTGTAGGTTTAAGAAGGTAACTTATATGGGAGAAGATGTAAGAAGAGAATAGGGGTAGAATTCTTAAGGGATGGGCCGAACACCCCCGTGTTCAGTTCGCATTCGAACGCGAACATTTGAAAAAGTTCGAATTCGAACACGATTCGAACACAATGCAAGTCAATGGGGCTCGAACGTTCGAAAATTAAGGTGCCCTCCAAGAGGGCATATATGCAAGGTATTGGCCATAAAAGGTGTATGGGGGTCCGGGTAGTGCCCTGGGGGACAGGAAACAATGAAAAAAAGTTTTGTTTTAAAAAAAGGTTTTAGGCTAGGGTCAGATGAACGCATTTTTCACATCGACCGTTAAAAAGTGTGTTTGAACGCATTGCCGTATTTTTTCACAGAATGCGCAAAAACGGTCATACGATGCGCATTTTTGTGCGTGAATTTTTACGGATCCAAACCAGGAAACTTTGGACGTTATGTTGGCCGGACATGAGCAGCGTCTGACGTCTCCTACTCACGCACACATGCCGCTAGCGGACGCAGCACACTCTGTACGTCAGTAATAGTGGTTCTACGTTCTCGAAAAAATGCGTTAATTTTCCACTTGCGTTGCGCCGCCCGACTTTTGTGCAGCCGTGCTTCGTATATTGGCCGTCATTGCGCATCATTTGCTGCTACTACGGCCGTGATTAAGTGCGTCTAACGCACGTAAAAAATGCGCTAGTCTGACCCCAGCCTTAACCCTTTCACTGCTGAGTGCTGAGCCATTTCACCTCTGTGCGCTGAGGTCATTTTTACCGCTTTTGCTCTTGTTTAGACGCGATTCAAAGCCATGGGAAATGTTTGAGCAACAACGAGTGAGAAAAATTACGATCTTAATGCAAACGTTAACGCTCACTTGCGTGAGCATTAACGTTTGCTGCGGTGTTCACTGCATATTTGTAACGATTCTCCAGGACAAACCTGGTAGGATCCCTGGTAACAGACCTCTAACCCTCCGATCCTTAGGATGGTCGGGACCACTAAACCTAACCTCTAGCAGTCACACAGGCCAGGGAGACAGCACCAGCAATATACACCACAAACTGAGATCAATATAAATTTGTACTGCGCTATAGTGTATGGCAGGATGGAAGCGCACCAGCAATAACAAGCAGCAGATATACCAGACAGGGGCACAGAGCGAGAGTACTCGTTATAACAAAACCGGGTCAACAACGTTTAGGCACTAGTACTGCGATACTGTATATGGTGAGAATCGGCACACACCAGTAGCAACAGGAGGCAAACAGAACAGGCAGGGAGTACACAGAGAGAATAGTCAAATGTCAGGCAAAGTCGGCAACAGATCGGGTCCTCAGAACAAGCAGGGTCAGTAACAAGTATACAAACTGATTCGGTACTCACTCACAGCTGCGCCGGGTGCCCCCGGAGCTCCTGGCATTCGGCCAGCTGGCAGCACCATGCGTCCAGGGTCCCCCCCCCCCGATCGCCACCCGGGGCCCTGGATGTCACAATATTACAATCCAAACGCAAACGGGTTAAGTAACCAAATTTGTAAGAAGAATAATTAATGCAGCATATGAATCCTCGTACTGCCGGGCAGCACCTCTACAGTATAATAATGCAGCATATGATTCCGCACACTGCCGGGCAGCACCTCTACAGTATAATTAATGCAGCATATGAATCCGCACATTGCCGGGCAGCACCTCTACAGTCTGACGCTAGGTTTAACTGGCGCGCTGTGTGCAGCTTCTGAGACGATATGCTATTAGTGTAGTGGGGAAGCCGGCTGCGCATTTTGCATTGCTACCTCTACACTAATAGCGTATCTTCTCAGAAGCTGCACACAGCGCGCCGGTGTATGCAGCTTCTAACAGTGTGGGAGACGGGAGGCTGCGCTTGTTGGTGGATCCAGGTATCAGGTGAGTATTAGAAAGAAAAAAAAAAAGTTTTATTTTACGTTCCCAGGGACATTTAACCACTTCAATGCGGAGGACGCGCTCAGCGCGTCCTCCGCATGGCTGCTGGTATGCGGAGGACGCGCTGAGCGCGTCCTCCCATTGGGGTCAGCGTTCGGCCGGGTTCCGGCCGATCGCTGGCCCCCCCGGTGCGGGTTGACATCCTCGATGTCAGCCCAGCATCTGGAACCGCAGCCGCTGAAATTAGGTGGCATCGCGGCAGCGCGATGACACCTAATTCAGGCGCCCCCCCGCATGTGCGGAGGAGGCGCCTGAAAGGGAGGGGGGAGGTCCTTCGGACCTCTCTCCCTCCCGATCGGCGGCATTGCGGGGGTTAACCCAGGCACCATTTGGAAGGGCACAGCCTGCCCTTCCAAATGGTGCCTGGCATTAACCCCTGGGGAGCTGGATCGCGAATCGGCGCTGAAAAGCGCCGGTTCGTGATCCTTTCCCGGAGCTGGCCGACATCTTGGATGTCGGCCAAGCCTCCGGGAACTCCCCCTGAGGACTAGAGTTAACCCCTAACTGCCACCAACGGTGGAGATAGGGAGTTCCAATGAACTCCCTATCTCCCGATCCGTGGCAGCTAGGGGTTAAAGTTTGGTATGGTTGGATCGGCCAGAGCATGGCCGTTCCAACGATACCAAACACTACAGTGAAAAAAGTTTTTTTAAAAAAATAAAAATTAAAATTAAAAATAAAAATATATTTAAAACAAAAATTATAAAAAAAAAAATAAACATTTTTTTTTTTCTTTTTTTTGGTTCGTTAATGCAGCAATATTGTTCCCATTTCAACTATAATGTGAACAATGATGCTGCACTAACGATTTTTGTATGCGGTGCGTTTGTTAAAAATCGCGTAATTTTCCCCATAAAAAATGTAACGAGACCCCATCTCTAATTTTTTTAACAGGCGCACCCCATACAAAATATAACCGCAATTGCTCGCATGTTAAAATGTGAAAAAAAAACACTTTACACGTTGTAAATTATTGAAAATACATATTTTATTGCATTTTTTGTTATAATATACAGACATGACATAACGTATACATATAATAATGACATATTATTAATCTGCCGCGTCTGACGGAAAGAACGATATATAATATGTCTGGGTCATATACTAAAATAAGCCTTCAAAACACGTTTAAACATGATGAGCAAAACCGGTAAAAATGACCTCAGCACAGAGGTGTGAAAAGCCTCAGCAGCGAAAGGGTTAAAAATGTCCTCAGATTTTTTTTTAAATGTGTTGCATTACCTGGTGGTCAGTGCTGGCTACCTGGATCCTGGTTGTGTGGGGAGGGGGGGGGTCTGCCGTGGCCGCAGGTGCAGTGGCTCCCTCCCTGCGCCGCCTCTCTGCCACATGCACCCGGCCGGCCAGCCCACACAGTCACAGCTCTGTCATCCGGCGGCCGCATGCTCCTCAAGGGGGTCCTTGGGAGGCCCCGGCGGGCAGCCCTTTACAGTGCCTGATTAGAAGGCCGTGTCTGCCTGATGTTTTAGCAACAAGAATGTTTTATCCCATAGGCTTCAATGTTAAAAATATTCCCGTTTTAATTCAATATCTAATAAACCATTGCTTATAATATTCTGCAGTAAGGAGTCTCTTCATTTTTAGTTTTTTTTTGGATTTTTTTTAAAAAATTGAAAAAAACTTTTTTCGAACTTTTGACGAACATCGCAAAAAGTTCGACGTTCACTGAACTGTCGAACGGCCGAAGTTCGATTCGAACAGATTCGAACCGGCAGCCCATCCCTAATGAGCATATGTAGTTGCTTAGAAAAGCAGTTCCTAGTTTCATTAGGTAGGACTCTCCTGACCAGACATGCCGTGACGTGGCAGGTGAGCTTACACTTCAATGGCCATTCAAGTAAACCAAAACCTCAGAGTTTTTTTTTCGCATGGAGCTATAGTGGTGAGGTGAGCACAAATGACAACTTTTTTTTTTGCTAGTTATGATGTGCCTAAAACCACAGACAGGAGTATAAGCTCCTTCCTCTACTGTTCCCAATTATGAACCCAATTCAGATGGAGCTACAAATGCCCTGCTTTTCAATGATTTGTTCGACAGCTTTAAACAGGCGAATCCCATAGGTTTCAATGCAAAAAATTCTCAGTTTTTATTAAGTATTTATTCAACCGTTTATTCTTTTCACTTGCAGCAAAAAGTCTCTTTTAGGATTTTTAGGCATTGTTTGGGATTTTCGTGATGAGATTTTTGGATTCCCAATTTATTTTAAAACAAAGCTTTTTTTCTTTGCCAAATGCAGTGTTTTTTTTTTCTTTCCTTCAGTCTGGCTGCATTTGAAACCTATTCTTTTTTTAAAAAATACATTACAAAAGAGTTACAAATACAAAGAAATTCACAAATTAAACAGAGAAAAATATTATTATTATTCTTTATTTATAAAGCGCCAGCATATTCCGCAGCGCTGTACAATAGGCACAGTATAGACAGGGTTACAATACATTGAACAACATTTGACAAACAGTACAGGAGGAGATGAGGGCCCTATTCCCGTAGGAACTCACAATCTGGAGGGTTGGGGTTGGAAACAGGAGGAGAGGACTGTAAGGTGAGAGTGATTGATGGTTGCGTCAGTGAGTTGGGTGGTAGACTTCCCTAAAAATATGGTCAGACCAAAACTTGCAGTGCAACCATCAACGGACCAAACGGAAAGTGTCAAGTCCCAATGCAAAGTAAAAAGGCAAAATAACAAAACAAAACACATACCGGAACATATCTACAAGGTCAAAAAAAGGACCCGAAAGGTTGTGCGAAAACCAGGGAAAGTCCAGAAAACTTGTAAACAAAAAGAAAAATGCATGGGGGGAAAAGAAAAATAATAGCGCTCAGTCCGGCTTAAGTTCCGGTGGGTCAGGCGAGAGGCCTGTAGCAACCAGGTCCGACCAAGCTGTCGACGGATCAGTGATCGTGTAGGGCACATTGGCGTGTGTCACCACCAGTGTGCCCGCCAGGCCCCAGCGATAGCGGATCCCTTTTCGACGAAGAACGGATGTCACATCTCTAAATCGTCTGCGGGCAAGTAGAGTCTGGAACGGGAGGTCATGATATAGAGCCAGGTTAGAGCCCTCAAATTGCACAGGATCCCTCGCACCAGGGGTAAACCTTATCTTCACCTTGAGAGCTACATCACGAAATCACATCACATCACCACAACATCTCGAGGTGCCCCCTTAGCCGCCGTCGTAGGTCTCTGAGCCCGGAACACCGATCCAAGCACGTCAGGCATATCTGGGGGGGGGAGCCCCGAGATCTGAAGAGCGAGGCGAGTAACATAGGGCAACAGCTCCTCCGATGAGACAGAGTCCGGAATGCCCCGGACCCTGATGTTGCAATGACAGTGCCTGGCTTCCAACATCTCTACCGAGCGGGTCAGGAGCTCCATTTCAGACCTGAGGCCAATGACCTGCTCAGACAGACATGCTTGGTCCAACTTCACCTAAGAGGTCATCGCCTGCACCTGTGCATGCACCGCCTCAACTTCCGCTCGGGCCGCCTCCACCTCTGGTCTCCATACCGCTTGTAGTTCCCAGAGTCCATCCAGAATTCTGCGAAAATCACCTTTCATAGAGGGGAGGTGATCATCCACCTCACTGGTCTGGGATGCAGCAGGATCCTCTCGTCGTCCAGCCGACCCAGGCCCCTTCCTTTCCGACCTCACACCAGTCTGCCGGTCCGAAGTCAAGCTACTGCTAGCAGAGAGTTGGCGAACTTCAGCCGAATCTCCGTCAGAGAGTTCCCTAGCGGCCGCCGAGGTAGTCACAGCCACCATCTGTGCGGCCTTCCGGTTTTTCTGCGACTGCTTCTTCACAGCAGCAGAGAGGGATCGGGAGTCTGATGCCTGGGATTGCAGGGTGAGCCACGACACCCTGGAGGTACCCCCAAGAGGCCAACAGTCATCCTTGTCACCAGAAGATCCATATCCCGGGGGAGAGAGGTGGGGGCCAGTGCTCCCGCGAAAGCAGACCCACCTTTCAAAGAGTCCCAAATGTCCTGCTGTCGGGGGCCCCCCTTTTGAATATGACTGGCAGGCATAACGCAAGAGATGCAGTCACAAAGAGGCAGTGTAACGTTGGGGGCTTCCAGCCCTACCTGTGTGCTCGAGGACAGCAAGTCTGATGCTGCTCGCTGACCACTGCCTGGCTTAAATGGAGACAGGCAGGGAGGTGATTGCATGAGGTGTGGCTTGAGTGGGGGGCATGGCCTGGTGAAGGTCTTTAAAAACCCTCAGTTAGTTTCAGAAGTGCCAGATTGTGGTTATCCATCCTGAGCGCCTTGTACCTGACTGCTATATTGATTTAACCTGTTACTGACCTCTGCTTGTGTTCTGACCATTCTGCCTTCTGTTGCCCTAGACTATTTGCTTGTACTACGCTACTGCTCTGATACCGACCCGGCTATTCCATTTGACCATTCTGAACTCTGTATTCCTGATTCTGGCTCGGCTGACTCCTCTCCGTATTGTTAACCCTTTTCTGTCTAGCTAGTTTACCTGGCCAATTCTAAGGACCAGACAGATAGGGATCATTCACAGCTACACTGTTGGTAGCTTCTGGTTTTGTGGAGTGTTGGGTGTTAAGTACTGCGTGGTGGGATCCGGGAACCGTGACATTACGATCTGGCCAATATGGATCCCGCAGATTTAACACAGCACTTGGCTACCTTTGTATCCAGACAGGATGAGCAGGATCATAGGATGGATCAGTTTGCCATTGCCTTACAAACTATCCTGAATCGTACTGCACACCTGGAACCAGTTGGGGTTGCTCCCCCGCTTGATATACCTGTGTCCCCTGTCGTTCAGACATCCCAGGTACACATAATGAGGCAGCCAGTACATAGTGAGCGAGCAGTAATTCTAGAGGTGCTGGAGATCCTGAGAGGGGCTAACAAGCTCATTACTCAGCACCTGGATATCCTGTATGCAAGTTTGCTGCAACCTCCTAGGGACGTCTTCCAAAGGAGCCTGTTCCAGTTCCAGTTAAAGGTTCCAGAGGACCCCTGACCCTGGAGGAAAGGGTATGGAGGAAGACTCAGGGCTTATACTTTTATTGCGGTTCTTTCCTGCATAAAAGAATGGACTGTCAATTGCTCCCCCAGAAGTTACCCTCCATGTTCCAGCCTTACCAGGCCCCAGAGTCCACTGCCCTGCACGTCGCAGGATGTCCAAAATCCACTGCCCAACAGGGAGAGACCAGGTGTAATGCCCAGCAGTGGGAAGTCAAGAGTGCTGCCCTGCAGCATGAACAATCTAAGGTGGCTGCTCAGCAGCACAAAGAATCTGAGTCTGCTGTTTGTCAGCTTCAAGTCCTGTCCATGTCTACTGTGCCTAAGCTAGCAGTTCCAGTCAAGAGTGCTGTCCTGCAGCACGAACAAATCAAGTCCACTGCCTCGCAGTGCGAGATCTGGTCCACCGCTAACCAGTTTGAGAGCCAGTCCACTGCACAGCAGTTCAAGAGACAGTGCCAAGCCAAGGTGGTTGCAAAGCACTGTGAGATCAAGATTGTTGCAGAGCCGGTAGCTGCCAAGCCACGCTCACCCGAGCCGGTAGCTGCCCAGCCACGCTCACCCGAGCCGGTAGCTGCCCAGCCACGCTCACCCGAGCCGGTAGCTGCCCAGCCACGCTCACCCGAGCCGGTAGCTGCCCAGCCACGCTCCCCGAGCCGGTAGCTGCCCAGCCACGCTCACCCGAGCCGGTAGCTGCCCAGCCACGCTCACCCGAGCCGGTAGCTGCCCAGCCACGCTCACCCGAGCCGGTAGCTGCCCAGCCACGCTCACCCGAGCCGGTAGCTGCCCAGCCACGCTCACCCGAGCCGGTAGCTGCCAAGCCACGCTCACCCGAGCCGGTAGCTGCCAAGCCACGCTCACCCGAGCCGGTAGCTGCCAAGCCACGCTCACCCGAGCCGGTAGCTGCCAAGCCACGCTCACCCGAGCCGGTAGCTGCCAAGCCACGCTCACCGAGCCGGTAGCTGCCAAGCCACGCTCACCCGAGCCGGTAGCTGCCAAGCCACGCTCACCGAGCCGGTAGCTGCCAAGCCACGCTCACCCGAGCCGGTAGCTGCCCAGCCACGCTCACCCGAGCCGGTAGCTGCCAAGCCACGCTCACCCGAGCCGGTAGCTGCCAAGCCACGCTCACCCGAGCCGGTAGCTGCCAAGCCACGCTCACCCGAGCCGGTAGCTGCCAAGCCACGCTCACCCGAGCCGGTAGCTGCCAAGCCACGCTCACCCGAGCCGGTAGCTGCCAAGCCACGCTCACCCGAGCCGGTAGCTGCCAAGCCACGCTCACCCGAGCCGGTAGCTGCCAAGCCACGCTCACCCGAGCCGGTAGCTGCCAAGCCACGCTCACCCGAGCCGGTAGCTGCCAAGCCACGCTCACCCGAGCCGGCTGTTGCCAAGCCACGCTCACCCGAGCCGGCTGTTGCCAAGCCACGCTCACCCGAGCCGGCTGTTGCCAAGCCACGCTCACCCGAGCCGGCTGTTGCCAAGCCACGCTCACCCGAGCCGGCTGTTGCCAAGCCACGCTCACCCGAGCCGGCTGTTGCCGCCATGACAGAGTCGCCGCAGAGCCGTGATGAGGTCGCTGACCCACAGAGCCGTGCTGCTGCCGCCATGTCCGAGTCGCCGCAGAGCCGTGCTGTTGCTGCAGTGTCCAAGTCACCACAGAGTCGTGCTAAAGGCGCTGCCCCTCCTGTCTTTGCCAAGGGTGCTACCCAACCGGTCCACACCAAGGGCGCTGCCCCACCGAGCCCAGCTGTCCCGGCGTCTTCGAGCCCAGCTGTCCCGGCGTCTTCGAGCCCAGCTGTCCCGGCGTCTTCGAGCCCAGCTGTCCCGGCGTCTTCGAGCCCAGCTGTCCCGGCGTCTTCGAGCCCAGCTGTCCCGGCGTCTTCGAGCCCAGCTGTCCCGGTGTCTTCGAGCCCAGTGGTTCCAGTCCAGTCGCCGCAGAGCCGTGCCAAGGTCCCTGACCCACAGATCCGTGCTGTTGCCGCCATGACTAAGTCGCAGCAGAGCCGTGCCGGGGTCACTGACCCGCAGATCCGTACCACTGGTGCCGTGTTCATGTTGCCGCAGTGCAGAGAGGACACTGTTGCTGTCCATTCCGCGTCGTGTACCAGGGGTAGGAGACGCAAAAGGACTGGTGCCAGTGTCTTCAAACCTGGACCCAGTTTTGGCTCCCACCCTCATAGACGGGGGCGTCTTGAGGAGGATGACGACTCTGATTGGGACCTCAGGGGACTTTGGTGACTGGTGTACGCGAGGGCTCTACGTGCCTACAAGACCCATTGACTATTTTCTTGTCATTTTTCTTGTCCTCTTTTGAGCATCCGGCGTCTGCTCGTGGAGAGGGGGGTACTGTAACGTTGGGGGCTTCCAGCCCTACCTGTGTGCTTGAGGACAGCAAGTCTGATGCTGCTCGCTGACCACTGCCTGGTTTAAATGGAGACAGGCAGGGAGGTGATTGCATGAGGTGTGGCTTGAGTGGGGGGCATGGCCTGGTGAAGGTCTTTAAAAGCCCTCAGTTTCAGAAGTGCCAGATTGTGGTTATCCATCCTGAGCTCCTTGTACCTGACTGCTATATTGATTTAACCTGTTACTGACCTCTGCTTGTGTTCTGACCATTCTGCCTTCTGTTGCCCTAGACTATTTGCTTGTACTACGCTACTGCTCTGATACCGACCCGGCTATTCCATTTGACCATTCTGAACTCTGTATTCCTGATTCTGGCTCGGCTGACTCCTCTCCGTATTGTTAACCCTTTTCTGTCTAGCTAGTTTACCTGGCCAATTCTAAGGACCAGACAGATAGGGATCATTCACAGCTACACTGTTGGTAGCTTCTGGGTTTTGTGGAGTGTTGGGTGTTAAGTACTGCGTGGTGGGATCCGGGAACCGTGACATTCAGGGCTCCAGAAGAACTCCAGCAGGTCACACGTAGGCTTCCAAGATGGCCACGATCACTAGGCCCAAATCACACCGCGGGCGAAATCCTCCACGGAGACAGGCAAAGATCACAGGGCACTTCAGAACCCCAAAGCCAGCCTGGCCAAGCACTATGCAAAGCGAGTGGGTAAAAATAGCTTGAAAAGTCCGTGGCTGTCACGGAGCTCCTCCAAAACCCAGCTGCTCGCTTCCACAGTTAGCTCCGCCCCCATGCTGAAACCTCTGGAGTCCCGCAGAGCTGCTGTGCATGGTGCTGAAACCTAGTTTTTTGCCGTGCACATGTCTAGCTAATACCTTGCTGGCCTTGGTGATTGCTGTTTCACATTGGACAGTGGTACTTTGTTTGAAGTCTATGATTATTGCCAAATCTATCTCCTGCTTTGATTTCCCTAACTCTGTACCATAGAGGGCAAGGCTCAAAATTTCCACTCACCTTCTTGCCTTTGGCGAGTGGAATTTAAGTGAGGGGGAGTGAGAATGCACACGCAGTCAACACAATAATTTATTTTGCGCTGCCTATTCCGGAGGCAGCCGTGGTTTTCTATTAGGCCTGGCCGCCAGCCCAATAATTCAAAATGGTGGCCAGCCAGCAGCCCCATCTGATATCATCAAAGAGGGCATGCCGGGAGTCTGCCGCCTATGCCTGTACTGTCCTACCAGCTACCTATTGCACCCTGCCTGCCTGGTGTTTGGGTATGCAAGTATCTGGGGTCTGATGTCTGGGTTTACATGTATCTGGGTCTGATGTCTGGGTATACATGGTCCTGGGGTCTGTGTCTGGGTATACATGTATCTGGGATCTGATGTCTGGGTATACATGTATCTGGGGTATGATGTCTGGGTATACATGTATCTGGGGTCTGATGTCTGGGTATACATGTATCTGGGTTCTCTATCTGGGTATACATGTACCTGGGGTCTGATATCTGGGTATACATGTACCTGGAGTGATTGTGTTTATGAAAAAAATGCACTACGTTAATTAAAAGTTGATTACACTTAATATTTTATTTTATCCCCATTGATGTAAAGTGATTATTTTCCTTTATGTTTTCATTTCTTTATGTTACTATTGTTAAAGGTGTTGTTCTTATTTATTTTTTTATAACTTTATTCTGAATAAAACATTTAGCAGTGTCATTTCATAAGATGATTTAAGAAGGTGTGTTTAGGGGCGGAGTTAAGGGCTTGGTGGGGTTAGGTGTCACAAATGGGGGTGAGTAAAAATTAAGGCCTGGCTATTGGCTAGTAGACATGTGCACAGCACAAAATTTCGTTTTGAACTAATGAATTAGTCCTAAAATGCAATTTATTTAGTTGCTAAAGAAATTCATTTTCAGTTCTTTAGTATGAAAACTAATTTCATTCATCCGAAAACCAGTGGATACAATTACTATTGTAGTGGCTCCTCTGAGGGCTGAGATCGCTGCTTGTTACAGTATCTCTCACTCTCAGCACAATGTGTCAGGCAAAGCTGTTACAGTAACTGACTGCTGCTCATCACAGCGCTCAGATTCAGTAAATAATATTTTTATATATAAGAGGTTAGAACAATATTATTGCCTTGTTTTAGTTAAACTCTGAGCACTGTTACAGTCAGTTACTGTAACAGCTGAGCCTGATACATTGTACTGAGAGATAATATAACAAGCAGCCGATCTCAGCGCTCACAGCCACTGGATTTAAAGGGCTGAAAAATAGGCTCCCCTCTGTATAATGTATAGAATATGCTCCTGCATTAATTAATACCACTCTCTGTATAATGTAGATAACATCCTCCTCAATTTATACCTTTCTCTGTATAATGTACATGACATCCTCCTGCATTAATACCCCTCTCTGTATAATGTATAGAACATCCTCCTGCATTAATTAATGCCCCTCTCTGTATAGAACATCCTACTGCATTGGCATGTGGAGGGTGCAGAACTTCGGAATGCAATGCTTATCCAGCACAGGAGAGGGAACTTTTACTTCAACTTTGTATCTCTGTGGGGGAGACACAGGAATATAAAAGCAGGGGAGAGGGAAAATATTAATGTAAATCGGTCTGAAAGCTCAGAGAAGAGATGACTGGTGCAAATTCATTTTTATAATAAAATAAAGCACTTTAAATCCAGGGAAAACATTCAAATAAATCACACTGAAGGGTCATAATAACAGAGTAACTGTGAGAGCTGGATACTAAATGTATCAGACGTAAAAAACCTTTATAACAAGCAGCACTGGGAGAGGAGAGGGACTTTATATAAAATGTGTATTATAGATGAGTAAAATGGAAAATGTATCGAGATCTAAAACAGGACAATATAAAATAGAAGGATCATAGCGTTATATGTAAAAACAAATATGCATCATGACACGCCCCCTGTAGAAACGCACTCACAGGATAAAAGAAAAATTAGCGCATATCATAAATTACTCATCCCAAAGATGTATAGGAAGGCTCAGGATCTCGTCATCCACAGAGGATTTCCACCTGGATCGCTGTCAACAGGTTCTGCAGTCACTCCAAAACAAAGGGAGTCTAATCGCCAACAGTGGTAAAAGGTAATTTATTCATAAAATTCCGACGCGTTTCGTTGGTGTTAATTCCAACTTCATCAGGGAAAAATATCATACATCATATAGATGAGGAAAGGGGGATAGTGTTCCTGGATAATATAAAATGTATCAGACCTAAGCCCCTATTATGCAGAGCGGGAGGGGAGATAACACACGTTTTATAAAGTCCCTCTCTTCTCCCAGCGCTACTTGTTTTAAAGGGTTTTTAAATATCCAGCCCTCCTCTGTCATTAGCTTTCAGTGTGATTAATTTGAATGTTTTCCTTCTCCAGCTGCTTTTATCATCTCGTGTGTCTCATAGACATGCAAGGGTTTTGTAACGGTTTCCTCTCCTGTGCTGGCTTTCTGTGCTGCGAGTGAGTATTCTAGAGCTCTATCACTGTCAGATTTTCAGGTAGGGGTCGGGAAGGATTACGCATACAAACCTTTTCTGTAGCTTTGCGATGTTGCACTCTTCATTGCTGGTCTCCTTCACTCATCAATGTAATATCACAAAAAGGACTGAAACTAAAATGTAGTGCATTTTATTTTAGTTTCTTTTGTTTTTTGTACTGACCAGTTTCGTATCTCTTGAGTCAAACGAAAACTAAATTATCCCAAAATTCAGACTAAATCATTTTAAGAACTAAAACGAATGCACATGTCTACTGGCTAGTAGCACGTGACTTGAAATTTTGAGCCCTGATATAGGGTATAGTGGTTTGTGTGTTCTTCCCTCCAAAAGTGCATAACCTTGCATGTTTGCTTATTTAAGAAAATATTTTACTCTACATGTGTCATTGGGCCGTTCCATTTATTTGACCTACCTCATACAATTGCCTATTATTTTCTGGGATTTGTTTGCATTAACATAGGTTTTCAGTTATCATATTTTGCGGATTCATTTATTATTAAAATATTTCTCCTGATGCTTCCCTTATTGTGTCTCTAATATCATACCAATCCAGAACCTGGGAGTGATCATTCATTTATTGTGTTAAGCTGAAACTCTCATTATTTACAGAGGGTTCAAACATCTTTAGTAAATGAAAAACTAAACCACTCAATACTTGTGGCTGGAGAGAATACTTGGCTGGCTGCTGGTAATCATGTGCTGACCATAACGATTAGAAGTCTGGTTGCTTTTATACTGACTGAAATATAATTGATGTAATTGAACTGGTGTAAGCCTACAAAGACGTCACAGCTTGTGCTAAATGTATGTCTTTGGTTCTACCTAACAGCTAAGAAGACGTAGGGGCCTATATAATTTTTTACCCTTAGGCTACAGGCACACAGGCATTTTTCTGAGCGTAGGGAACATCCGTGAGAGTGGACGTTCTTTCCACTCTGACGCCAGTGTGGCCACCTGGCTGAGCGCAGTTAGTGCACTCAGCGCTACAAAGCAAGATCCTCCTATGGAAGATCACGCTTTGTAGCCCTGTCAGCGTCCGTCTAGCTCTTTGAAGGGGAGGGCTTTTTGCCGTCCGGGGGTAGCGCTCGCAATTCGTGCGTGCGCTACCCCGTGTAGCCCTTCCAGTCAATCCATCACAAAGCTGTGACAGACGCAGGAAAGTGAGGTCCGCAGCCCGCAGCCTTACCCACATGCATGTAATTTAGATACTGGCTGATTACCACAGCTTTTTAGCTCATGGCAAATTGGGGATTCTAACATGTCTTATACAAGGCTGAAGTAAAGTGTAGTACAGCTTTGTTCTTTCATTAAAACATGACAAAGAGCATAAGGATATGAATTCATTGATCCTGTGTTGCTTAGAGGTCTCACGTATATACAAGGAAGAAATTCATTGATGCTTGTCTGGTGAATAGAAATAATCCCCTCTCAATACTCCCTTATTGAAATTATTTTCAACAGAGATAAAATATATGACACTTACGTGAGCATGTTTTGCCATCTGCCATAAACTGGTATCCATCATTGCACTCGCACCGGAATGTTCCTGGATGGTTGTTACATAATGCGTTGCTCCCACAGATGCTTGCTTGTTCCTGGCATTCATCAATATCTAGGGATAAGGAAAAAAGCTGCAATGGTAAGGAAGTACTTAAAAGATCTGTTTTTGAGAATGTAAGAATGAATTCGAATTATCACAAAACGATACTTACGTTTATGGTCAACTGGCAGAGGCAAATAATATGGTTTTGTACTATCTATAGTACTAGATGTAGATAGTACATCTACTATCTATAAATATAATTCCAGTTATGACACATAAGTACAATTTTTAAATCCTAAAGGGACATGTTCATTTTCCCTGAGATATAATCAGATGATGGATATCGCACTGACAGAAAAATCAATGGGATATCACATTCCTCAATGAGCTGTCACAAACAGTTTCTCTCCCAGTTCCAGCATCTTGTGGCACCATAATCCTCCTTTGCAAGTGACACAATGGGGGCCACTGTGCAGAGCTGTGTGACTCACCATCAGACGTTGGCACCTTAACTCAGTCAGCACATTGGCAGTCAATCCGGTACAAGGAGTGAACAAGGAGAGGTCCTGTAAGATGGTTCTTCACTCGCAAATGTTACTTACTCCATCAGCTATAGTTGCCAACAATTCTGGGGCCCTATTACATATTGAACGCTAATGTTAGCGCTCAGCTGTGTGCGCATTAACGGTGGCCCTAGCACAGACTGACCATATTACATTCCAAACGCTAACGTTAAAAAAAACCATTAGCGATTCAGAGATTTCACTTTTCAGCGCGAGTTTACTGTACTTTGCACTCCCTATGCTTAACATAGGGAGAGCGAAGAGTTAATTAGCACTAGGATTACAACGTCCTAACACTAATTACATCCCGCTGTGGTTAACTCAAAAGTTAGCCGCAGCTTGGAGCTGATGCCAACTGATTCTGCTTCTGCAGAATCAGTCATCGCCAGCTTCAAATCCCACAAAAAAAATCAGATACTCACTTCTCAGCCCTTGGCGAGAACATCGGCCTGATCCGCCTTTTCCGACGACCGGGAGCAGAGTGAGACTGAGGGAAAAAAGTCCCCAGTCTCCCTCCGTGAATCACTCTACCGACCTGCAGGTCATGTGACTGGCAGTCGAAGCCTACTCCATGGAGGGGATGCGTGCGGTGGCGCTTAGCGCTGCCTTGAGTATCCTGAGGCTTAGCGCTGCATTACAGGGCTGAATTAGCTGAATTAGTGCCTGCTCCATAATATGGAGCTAAAACGCAGGTTTTCCTCCTTAGCGTCTCCGTTTAAGGCTGGGGTCAGACCAGCGCACTTTTAACGTGCGTTCTGGCGCACATAATTACGGCCGCACTAGCAGTAGATGACGGGCAATGACGGCCAATTTACGATGTACGGCCGCACAAAAGTCCGGCCGTGCAACACAAGTGGAATTTGAACGCATTTTTCTGAGAACGCTGAACCGCTAGTACTGACGTACTGAGTACGCAGCTGCGGCATAGCGGCGTGTTTGCGTGATTAGGAGATGTCAGACACTGCTAATGTCCAGCCTACATAACGTCCAGACGCAAAAAGAGTTTTATTGACGATCCGTACAAAATCACGCCCGAAAATGCGCGTCGTCTGACCGTTTTTGCGCATTCCGTGAAAAAATACGTCAATGCGTTCGGACGCACTTTTTCACGTTCGCGGGAAAAATGCTTTCGTCTGACCCTAGCCTTAATGGTAGGTAGGTTCCTGAATAAGTGCTCTGTGTTCCAAACGTTGGCTGTCCCAGAACTCTAAACTTAACTGTACTGCAAGTGCCAAATTTCAGGACACTATCCTGGGACAATTCGTCCTCAGGACACAAGCACAAACCTGGAACAGTTGGCAACTATGCATCAGTATGCCAACAGACATGAGTCCAGGTAAAACTTTAACAGGTAATTACTGAAAGTTTCCAATATATGCATTAGCAAAAGAAACAAAACCAAACATACATAAAACTATCCCTAATAAAAAGAGTCCCTAAAAATGAGCCCAGTATATCGTAAGTGAACATGTATATAGCAAAAATAGCTAAACCCTGTTGGTACTTAACTTGCAATGATGCTAAAAATGGGATAAAGTACATAAGTACATTTTTATCCCATTTCATAAATACCCCTGCACAGTATTTACGTTTTAGCTATGATATTTTATCATTTGTTAACCTTACCATAGCATGATCTTCCATCTCCACGAAAGCCAGATGAACATTCACAAATAAACTGGTTTCCCTGGCCTGGACGGCATACAGCATTTGTATCACAACTATGAGTACCACTATAACATGGATTCTGATTTGTATCGACAGGAGTTGCTGCATGACAAACATATTGTGATTAAATATCAACACAAAAGAAGCAAGTCACATAACTCTATGTATTTTTGTAACAATATAATTCTCTAAACTTTGATTTGTGAAAGAGGTGCTTTTAACATGTTTCATACGATGTTAAAAAGGCAGTCAGACCCCCAGAATTATACTTACCCAGCACAGACCTCAGGATCAGGTGACCCGCGTGTTCCTCGATGCGGCCGCCGGCTTCTGAAGGCTGTGACGCGCTCTTGCGAGATCTTGCTGTAGGCCATGTCACAGCCTTCACACTCACAGTGCTGAGAACAGCGGCCGTGCGGGTGAGCACGCTAGCACTCAGAGGAACACGTCGTGGCCAGTCGAGGGACTGCTAGCGGAATGCTGTTAAAGCATTTCACTAGCAGCCTCAGTGATAAACTTTGTTGGCCCACTGCGGGAACATGCGTTCCCACTACGTTCCCGCAGAGGGAGAAGTGCGGGAACACCGTTCCTGCGTGTTGATGTTCCTGCAGGATGCGAGATCTGTAAACAGACACAAACTATTTTTGGATATTATTCACTAGTTTAGAGATGCATGATTTCACAGGGTGCACAAATTGGTACATCACAATGAGGGCACTCCCAGCTAACCTGAGCTAAAACCGGGACGCCAAGAGGAAAAATTTGTGTTTGCTAACTTCCCCTTAGCGTCCTGGTTTCCCCAGCAGATTGCGGGGCAGGTGCTGAGTCCGGCAGCCAGCCCCCTAGTGAGTGCTAAGCGCTCAGATTCTGGGGACAGCGCTACAGCACCATCCCAAGCATCTCCTCCATGGCGTCCATAGGACTCCATGGAGGATCATGTTGCCGGGTCACATGACCAGCAGGATCTCGCCTCTCGCGAGATCCTGCTTGTCGACAGCGTGATCGCGGAGGGAGAAAGGGGACTTTCCTCCCCCATCTCCCTCTGCTCCCAACGGCCAGAAGCAGCAGATGTTAGGTATAGGGAGCACAAAGTACAGTAAAATCGCACTACGAATCGCTAATTAATGAGCGCTTTAACCCATTAGCGATTCAAAGGCGTTCTGCCCGAAGTTCTATGACCTCCTTTAAGCTAGCGCTAACGCTGATGCTAGTGTTAGCTTGAAGGAGATGAAATAGCCCTCAGAGTTCAGTAGAAAGGTCAGACATCAAACTGTTAATTTGCTGTGGCAACAGGGTAGCATATGATACCAACTATTGCTTCCTTTAATTGTCTCTAGGGGATCTATAAAAGAATATTTAAAGATGCAATAAGCTAGCAAATAATAGGTTAAAATAAAAGACATTAAGGGCTCTATCACCTCTTTCAAGCTAAAACTAACGTCAGCGTTAGCGCTAGCTTAAAGGAGGTCATAGCGCTGCAGCCAGAACGCCTTTGAAACGCTAACGGGTTAAAAAACCCGTGAGCGCTCTTTAATTAGCAATTTGTAGCTGAGTTTGCAGTACTTTACGCTCCCTCTACCTAACGTGCAAGCACAGAGTAACTTGCGTTAGTAACTAGCGTTAGGACCAAGTGACCTAAGAGCTGGAGCTAACTGATAACGTTACCACCAGCTCAGAGCTGTAGGTAACGGATTGCGCTGCTGCAGAATCCGTTACCTGCAGCTCAAAACCCCCAAAAAACCAAATACTCACCTCTTATCCCATGGCGAGAACGGCGGCCCGATCCGCTGCTTCTGGCTGCCGGGAGCAGAAGGCGACTGGGGGAAGAAAGTCCCCTGTCTCTCATCGCGATCACTCCGCCGACCAGCAGGATCTTGCGAAATGCGAGATCCTGGCGGTCATGTAACCCGGCAGGACGCCATGGAGGGGATGCAGGGGACAGCACTGTAGCTCTGTCCACAGCATCCACGAGCTTAGCAATCTCTAAAGGGCAGGTTGCCGGACTCGGCGCCTGCCCCGTGATCTGCAGGGAAAACCAGGACGCTAAGGTTAGCGAACACTGATTTTTCCCCTTAGCATCCCTGTTTTATCTCAGGGCAGCTGATGGTGCCCTTACAGTGTTGCATTTTCAGCTAGTCTATGTTCATTTCTGGTACATTTTTCACAATTTCTTGATTAGCAAATAAAACCCAACGTATTTCAATATGCAGGATACAAAATGTTCTGAGCAAATATTTTGTTTATTTTTTTTTATATCTAAAAAGAAAAACCCACATGCAAGGTTTCCTAGTTATCTTGGCACAGCTTCCCATTTTTGTCTTTTAACTTGCATATTGTGCGCTTGAGAATTTACTTGTGTCTTGCATGTAAACATTTTATATTTCCAACACAAATAAGGCAATGGCCTACTTGGCACTTATACTAAAAGCATTTCAAACAGAGCCACTGGTTAACAACAGAAAAATAGAATCATAAGCAAATTGGTAACTCACTGCTTATTGAGCCTATGGAATTGCTGGAAGCATATCTGAGAATCTGCTCATTTTTATCATACAATACAAATACTCGGTCCACTGAAAGTTGTTGTATGGCAGGGATAGAGGGAGCAATGTTATCATGAGAACATTCTTGAAATGTGATGGTCTGTTTCCACTGATAGGATAAGGTTTTTGAATTGCCACTTGGGTCTTCTACGTTGTACTCTCTTGTGGAAATGGATGTGATAACTGTAAAATAGAGAAAATATATATTAGATAATGATTGAGTTCACATACTAAATATTCTTAATTGGATTAAAAGGACCTTTTATGTTACATACAGGGTTTTTCAGAGAAAGATGAAACTCTGGAGAACATTTGGAGAAGTGAAAATTCTAGGTCAAAATAGCCAAACCAGAAAAAAATCACACACATCTCACTTTCCAAATCAGCTATTTTCACCTAGAATTTTCACTTCTCCAAAAGTTCTCCTGAGTTTCATCTTTCTCTGAATAACACTGATAGTTACATAGGCTGAAAAAATACATGCGTCCATCAGGTTCAGCCTTTCACACATCACCTACTGCTGTTGATCCAAAAGAAGGCAAAAAACCCAGTCTGAAGAAAACTCTCCTTGTATTCTTTCTATAGTGAATATGTGAGTGTAGATTTTACAGGTCTTTCTATGTATTTAAAATTACATTTTTGTTAACGATGAAAATGACACACAAAGTTATTCTAATAGCCAGCTATGAGGAAGATGACATGATTGATATTAATTACATTTCGTACAATGTCAAAAATAAAAAGTTATAAGCAGGCTCAGGTGTTGTCTGAGAGGGTCTGCTCATTCAGTTAATTGCTCCTGCGTTCAACCTTTTAGTTTGCCATCTACACTATTTGACTTTTTCTTACTTGGTTCATGATAAATAATTTTAATATTAACAGTTTGTGATTAGACTGTGCAGCCTATGTAAAGGGTAAGCCTAAGGAAAGGATAAGGTAGGTTTATCTAGTGGTTCAGCAAGATTTGCTTATTATTCTCCAAGCCACTTTAGTAGTTGATGTAGGGATCAACACAAGACTAAAGCTATAAAAATTGTATTCATCAGTCTCGCTATGCTTAACTGCTACATGCATGTCTGCATGATGGAAAACACTTGTGTACACTGGTGGTTGGCTTGGTCTTCCTTTTGCAAGTTGACCAACTGTGACCACTTGGCACAGCATATACAAAGATCAAAATAGATCTGAAGTGCTTTAAAATCAGCTACAGGAAGACCAGTAGCAATAGTAGCAGGAGAAAGTGTGAAAGTGCCACTAAAGAGAAAGGAAGAGAGAGCAGTGCAGAAGATAGAGCAGAGGGGATGGCAGTTGAGACAGGAAATGGGGACTTCCAGAGGAGGGAAGTAGAACATGAGAGCGATGCATGTGGAGAAGAAATAGGCACACCAGATAGGACAGGATAATGGGAGTGGGCAGCAGACACAAATATCAGACAGGACGGCATGGGGGCACTGGCCTTTTCCCAGTGGAGAGGCAGAGGGGCCGCATATTAAATAAAGAGCAGAACTGGACCCTCATTAAGGTCATATTGCACAAGGAAGAGTTATTCTCCAAGAAATGAGTGACCAATGCAGGTCTTTGTTACAGAGGTGGATGTAGTCCATACCTATAGTAAAGGAGGTCAAAAGGGACGGAGTGAAAGGCAGATTTTGTAATATTTTCATATATATGTTCCAACCAATAACATGGAAGTAAACATATTGTGTGATGACCTTTTTCTTGAGGCAGTTGAAATTTTGCAACGTCCCTATCAGCCAAATGGTCGCTCTCCCTGACGTCCCCCTTGACCACCTTACCAACGTTTCATAGTTACATAGTCTGAAAAAAGACATCCATCCATCGGGTTCAGCCTTTCACACATGACCTACTGCTGGTGTTGATCCAAAAGAAGGCAAAAAACCCAGTCTGAAGCATTCGCCATTATGCAACATACTGGGGAAAAAAATCCTTCTTGACCCCAGAATGGCAGTCAGATTTCTCCTTGGATCAAGACGCTTATACCCACATACTAAATATGATGACCCTTAATATTATGTTTTTGCAGGAAATCATTCAGTCGTTGTTTAAAAGTCTGTACAGTCTCTGACCCAACCACCTCAACAGGCAGAGAATTCCACAGCTTTATTGTTCTCACCGTAAAAAAAAACTTTCCTATGCTTTAGGCAGAATTTCCTTTCATCCAGTCTAAACGGGTGACCTCGTGTCCTGTATATAGTCCTATTAATGAATAGGTTTCCAGACAATGGTTTATAATGGCCCATATATATTTAAATAAAGTTATCAGATCCCCTCTAAGGCGCCGTTTCTCTAAACTAAACAGTTTTAAGCTTGTTTGCCTTTCCTCATAACTTTCCATTCCCCTTTCCATTCCCCCCTAATTTAGTTACCTGTCTTTGCACAGGTGCTCAAAATTGCACGGCATATTCAAGGTGCGGTCTTACCATTGATTTATAAAAAGGGACAAAATTATATTTTCATCCCGAGAGTGAATTCCCCTTTTAATGCATGCCGATACCTTGCTGGCCTTGGCAGCTGCTGTTTGACATTGCGCATTGTTTCTTAGTTTGAACTCTATGATTATTCCCAAATCCTTCTCCTTTCCCTAACTCAGTACCATTTAGGGTATAAGGTGCTTCTGTGTTCTTCACTCCATAGTGCATAACTTTGCATGGATCTACATTAAATTTAATCTATCTAAATCCCTCTGCAGCAAAGTAACATCCTGCTCACATTTTATTACTTTTCTAGTTTTGTGTCATCTGTAAACGATGATACATGACTTTCGATGCCTATTTCAAGGTCTTTTATAAATAAATTGAATAGAATTGGTCCAATAACAGACCCCTGAGGGACACCACTTACCACTGTTGTCCAGCTTGAAAATTTCCCATTTACGACGACTCTCTGTACCCTATCTTTTATCCAGTTTTCTATCCAAGAACAAGTATTTTCATCTAGACCATTTTTTCTTAATTTAAATAGTAACCTCTTGTGTGGAACTGTGTTGAAAGCTTTGGCAGACTGTGCCCTTTTCAGTGGTGCATGCCTTTTTTTTAAAAAAAAATATCAGCTGATTGGGAGGGAGAGGGGTCTGAAGGTCCCCCCCCTTTCAGGCTCCCTCCCGACAGTGCTGGGGGTGGTGCCTGAAAATGACATCATTGCGCCCGTCACAATGTCACTGCGCCGGGAGGGGGCTTAAAAGCAGAGACTGACTTCCATGAAGTCAGGACCCTGGAGGAGAGAGGTGAGTATAGGAGGGAGAGTCCGCTTAGCAGAAGACGTGTGTGAACGTTGTCTGCATATAGCGGAAGACTCCTATGACGTTCCCCACACGTCTTCCGCAGTGAAGGGGTAAAACCTGTCAAACTGAATCACTGAAAATCAGGGCATTTTACTAACACTTCAGTGCAGTTCGGTCTTCTCGTGATAGATTAACCATTACTTCTCTATGGGACAATTTCACTGCTGCCGAAGATCGCCGACAGTTTTCAGAATAGATGAACTGCCCCAAAATTGCACTGTAAGGTGAAATTTACCATTCAGTGCTTTTTGGTGGTTTACGATGGCAATTTTGGCGACAGATGTGAATTTCCGCAACTGAGATCTGGCCGGGACAGCAAAGGGATACGCAGAGGAACACTGTGAACTATGTCTTTTAACTATATGGAAAGCGTCAGGCTCAGATGAAAGATGAGCCGGTTGGAATAGCTCATTCTTCACCTGTAGGCTCCACATTAATGTTTCTCATATAAAATATAGGAGGAGTGAATGTACAGTAATCAGACAGTACATCTGACAAGCAGGCAGAGCTTGTGCTTTGCACCCTTGTTGTGTTCTGGCCCCTGGTGAAATATGCAGTTATTTGATCTAGAGAACACACAAGCATAAGGGGTCTTAATGAGAAGCTTGCGTGACACTGGTTCCTGTAGGCATCTGCAGTTTAGGTGAGTTGCTCTAATTGCCCCTTTTCCCTTCCTAAGCTACAGTTGTGTTCAAAATTATTCAACCCCCAATGCTGTAAAGGGTTTTAGGGAATTTAGTGTACATTTGTAATTGTATTCAGAATGAAATCCTACAAGGACTTTTTAAAGAACCATATGCAACTAAAATGACATCAATTGGTTTTGTAATACAGTAGTAAATGTTTCTTTTGTGAATTCTTCATTGACACAATTATTCAACCCCTTAAAGACTACCACTCTGAAGAACAGAGGTTCATTCAAGTGTTTTCAATCAGGTATTGAAAACACCTCTGGATGTCGAGGAGCAGCAATAAAGCATAATAAGCACCAATTAGGCAGCTTTAAAATGACTGTGATACTCAGCTCCTTCTAGACATTTACTGGTGTGGTTACAAACATGGTGAAGTCAAGAGAATGGTCCAGGAAGACAAGAGAAGAGGTGATTACTCTTCACAGGAAGGGCAATGGCTATAAGAAGATTGCAAAGATGTTAAACATACCAAGAGAGACCATAGGAAGCATCATTCGCAAATTCAAGGCAAAGGGCACTGTTGAAAGGCTACCTGGTCGTGGCAGAAAGAAGATGCTGACTTCGACTGCTGTGCGCTACCTGAAGCGTAGAGTGGAGAAAAGTCTCTGTGTGACTGCTGAGGAACTGAGAAAAGATTTGTCAGATGTGGGTACTGAAGTTTCAGCTCAGACAATACAGCGCACACTGCGTAATTAAGGCCTCCATGCCAGAACTCCCAGGCGCACCCCCTTGCTGTCTCCAAAGAATAAGAAGAGTCGACTGCAGTATGCCAAAAGTCATGTGGACAAACCACAGAAGTTTTGGGATAGTGTTCTGTGGACTGATGAAACAAAATTAGAACTGTTTGGGCCCATGGATCAACGCTATGTTTGGAGGAGGAAGAACAAGGCCTATGAAGAAAAGAACACCTTGCCTACTGTGAAGCATGGCGAGGGGTCAATCATGCTTTGGGGCTGTTTTGCTTCTGCAGGTACAGGGAAGCTTCAGCGTGTGCAAGGTACCATGAATTCTCTTCAGTACCAGGAGATATTGGATGACAATGTGATGCAGTCCGTCACAAACCTGAGGCTTGGAAGACGTTGGACCTTTCAACAGGACAATGATCCCAAGCATACCTCCAAGTCCACTAGAGCATGGTTGCAGATTAAAGGCTGGAACATTTTGGAGTGGCCAACGCAGTCACCTGACTTAAATCCGATTGAGAACCTCTGGTGGGACTTAAAGAAAGCAGTTGCAGTGCGCAAGCCTAAGAATGTGACTGAACTGGAGGCTTTTGCCCATGACGAATGGGCGAAGATACCTGTAGATCGCTGCAAGACACCTGTGTCAAGCTATGCTTCACATTTAAAAGCTGTTATAACTGTAAAAGGATGTTGTACTAAGTACTAAGATTGAATGTCACTTGGGGGTTGAATAAAACTGATAATGATGTGAGCACAGAAACGACATTTGTGGTTATTTCATTATAAATGTTATGTTATATTTGTCTGACCTACACGTGCCTCTTAGATTTAATTGTAAGCAAGATGACTGAATGATCAAAATCAATGTCAAACTGGCCAAAACACTCAATTTCAGTGGGGGTTGAATAATTTTGAACACAACTGTATGTTCCTCCCATGGTTGTGCCACATTTTTTCAGTAATTACTGTATTTATGTCTTTTGTGCCAGAATGTTTTGCTCTAGGTTTTATTGGGACTAGATTTTTACCGTTATCTATCATGGTCTCTCTAATATAATGTATTGATTTTAATGCAGGTTTCAGCTGTGACATGCTTTATTTCGTTTTTGTATATTGGTTTTGTACTTCTGCATTTCTATTTAGTGTTACTTGGTGGATTACTCTAAAGTGAGTGGGTGAGGTTGTTTATCTTTCTTTACAGAGTTGGCTGGGATGTCCCCATCACTCCAAGCGCCATGGACGTGTAAGGACTATGATGATTGGCAAAATCATCCATTATAATTACTTCCACCAACCATTGGTACTATCTGATGAGTTTGTCTCCACTGATTGGCCCATTCTTCAATGTGTCATCATTCTGGGCTACATGCAAGCGCACAAAGGATTTCCATGAATTCATGGGATATTATCAGACTTGCGCATGCACGGTGGGTCTGATTTCCGCCATCTTTGTAACGCCGGCTGGCGTACACGACACGATCGTGGGTTAACAAGAGATTTTGCTCCCTACAAAAGATATCAGTATGTACTGATTTATGCTATTGTGTTCATGTGCTTCTAGGGAAGTCTGTTCCGCCTACCTTGTATATATTTTGTATATAAAGGGGTATTCTATATGTTCTGATTTAGGGCATTGTGCCCTGAGGAAAGGATTGTATCTCTGAAACGTTTGCTTGTGTGTTCTCTATATCAAAAAAACGTGGTGACACGAGTGCACCTTGCAAAGCAGAGCTGGGTGATCTGTTTTTTCACTTCCTTGGAGATTTGTTACCTTTGTGTCTGGGAATTTACTTGAGGTATTTCATCACTACAGCAGCAGCCGATAAGTACACTTTAAGTTTTTTTTGGGTTCTATAGACACCCGATCACGGGGTTAATTTTTCTTTTGTAGTCGAGATATGCAGTTATAGTCTTGATCATCAATGAAAGAATTGATAGATATTTTTAATTTCTTGTATGAATATAAATATCCTGTGATTCAAATACGTACTGTAGTTAATATGTATTGGGCTGTGGTTTCCCCTCCTTTCCCCCTCCCTTTTCATGGCACATGATCCTGTTAGGAATGTTGGTTAAATTGCGCAAAAGTTGTAAGCCATAAAAACATCTCTGAACCATATATGGTAATAATAGGTTTCTCTGTGCTAAATGTGCTGGCTAAACTCTGACTTCGAAATATATCTGTACACTGATTGGCTATAAGTTGTTTGAAATCTAATAAATAGAGCTGTCTAACAAAGAATAGTCAGGCATAATGAAAGCTATACATTGTGTGTTGATTTTAATGTCTCCGCTATAGCGTAAGCGTGCGTCTTTCTTCATTTTCTTATTTGAGAAGGAACTTGCAGATGTTTTTGGAATTCCTGTTATGGTAATTATAAAATAGGAAGACTGATTTTGTTTGTTTAAAGTTATTTTTTAACAATCAAAAGTACATAATTATAATTACGTCTGTCTTATTGGTCACCCAGATTGTACAATGTTATGTAAAGAAGTATCTTGTACTTACCATTACTGGCTGTCTGATACAATTCTTTATAAGGTTCAATACGGACAATGGAGCCAGATGGTATCTCTGGGATGCTGCCTTCAAGTTCTGTACTGATTGTGAGATGGCCATGTTCATCTATGCCATTAAACTGCTGCTTGATCACTAACTTCTTGTTGCTTTGCAGGAACGTAACTTCTGTAGTCCGTGAAAATTCTCCACCTATTGAAATATAAAAAACAAATTAAACAATTTTCATACTATAGAATGCCACAAATATTGCTAGAATTACCCTCAGAGACAAATGGCACTCATCTTTTGTAGATGACTGTTTATCTCTAAATGCCAGAATACTAGGCAGTGAAAAGGAAAAATACCTGGACAGTCAGATAAGGCTAGATTGTAGACCCTTTTTTATGTAATTGTCACGTTCCACGTATACAACCCTGGCCCCCTGCCCTCTGTATATGTATAGCCTGTTCAGACCTTGTGTAGGTTTCTTTTCCTGGGTTGCAGCTCAGGGGTTAATGGTTTCTCTGTCCTCTACTCACCTGTCTGCCTTTCATTCTGATCCCCTGCCTATTTAGGAGCAATGCACCCATCGTGCATTGCTCTGTCATTTTCACTCTTCCTGATTATTCAGTGCGTGGTGTTCTGAGAGCTGCCTGTTTATTGTTCCAGTCCCTGTTTGTATATATTTTGGTTATACTTTTGGTTCTGTTTTCCCTGTCTGTCTGCCTGTCTGTCAGTTTCCTCTGTTATTGTGTTCCCGGTTTTATTTCTAGTCTTTACTGTGTTTTGGTTTTCTGTTTATTTGTTATTCTGATTTCCTGGTCACCGATCTTCTGGCCTGTCTGACTTCCCTTCTGGTTCTGAACCCGGCATATGTATGACTTACTCACTCTGGTTATCTGACTTCTGGCTTTTCCTCATGATGATGTTCCTGGTCTGTACTGTTTATATTGAGTTCCTAGTATCTGTG
Source organism: Leptobrachium leishanense (assembly GCA_009667805.1). Classification (NCBI taxonomy): domain Eukaryota; kingdom Metazoa; phylum Chordata; class Amphibia; order Anura; family Megophryidae; genus Leptobrachium; species Leptobrachium leishanense. The sequence continues at coordinate 230,484,040 of CM019066.1, read as the reverse complement.
TTTATTCCTGTCATCTGTATATGTTATAGACTCTGCACTGCTTTAAGGTAATATTTCTGTAGCATAGATCCGGCTATCTCAAAGACCGGCCTTTCAGATCAGGGCGTCTGTGGGAATTGCCGTGCAGAGGTCTCCAGTTAACCCGGTGTTGCTTTTTGTCACACATATATATTTCTGTCTGTTTGCGTGTTTTTACATATTGGGGCTTTTCATCTGAACCAGGGCCGCCACTGTGACAGTAATCCCTTACTATGTTATTGTTAAAGTGAGCAGCAGACTACATTTCACCCATTCTAAAAAGCTTAATTTTCTCCTTTGTACCAGGACTTTCGAAATATATACACAGAAACACTCTACACACACCCTGACCACTTTATATTTTTAAAATTGTCTGGATGCATGGAATGCCGCCACTTCTCTCCCCCGCCCCCCCCATTTTTGCTAAAAAGCTGGGGGAAGTGGAGGAGTTTCCTCCACCTCACCCAGCGTCACCAGCAGCCAGGAAATTAAATTTTTCCAGCTGCCAATTACTACTCGGTTACAAGTGACGTCGGCACTCAGGGAGTGTGCTGATGTCACAATCTCTCTGAGCGGTCTGAGAGAGGCTGCAATGGATCTACTGTTCTGCGCCGGCACTACAGGACTTGTGTACACAAGTAGCAAAGGAAGCACAAATTGTTTTTTGGGAGTGCCTGAGTCGAAGAGGAGCTGCGCATGGCAAGGACAAAAAGGTGAGTAAATTTCAGCAAAATAAAAAAAAATTGGGCAAAGGCTGTCAGCAGCCACTGTCCACTCATTTAAGGGCAAGAAAGGGACACTCAACTGGAATTGTGAGGCCCGTTCTGTTATATTAAAGGAACACTCTACTCAGCAGTAGAGCTTTGTTAAATTCCGCAGCCCACCGGAGTATGGTTACAGACCATGTGTATCTTTTGATAGCTGATGTCTACCATCTTTTTATTGCATTTATCAGTAGAACAATGCTCTTTTCGAAAGCACGTTCATCTCTGTTTCTATAAAGCTGGCAAAGTCTTTAATTTGACCTGAATCTCTAAGGAAAGGTTTAGACCTTTGGGGAATACACTATGGGCACTAGTATTTCCTTGTTTCCGCAAACATGGAGGGCACTAACAGGGAAAATCTGCGCCTGCAGATTTTCCTGTAGCGTCCCCTTGTTAGCGCGATATTCCGTGGAAGGCGCTACCTCAGCAACTTGCACCAGAATGCAGCACTAACCGCTGAGATACTCTGGAGTATCCCCATAGAACTCTACGAAGGGTTGTGCTACTGGGCCGCTAGCCCTGCACGATCTCGCTCTTGCGAGGGGAAACTGGGAACTATTTGTTCCTAGTCTACACGCTGTTCTCAGTGACCAAAAGCAGCAGATTGGGCCACCGTCAGGGCTCGAGTCCTGCGGGAAAGGCGTTCCCGCACTTCTCTCGCTGCGTGAACGCTGCGGGAACGCTGGTTCCCGCGCCCAGTGGTGTAGCGAGGGGGGGCACTTGCCCCGGGTGCTTGGCAGCCTGTCAGGAAGGGGGGGCACCGGACGCAAGGAGGTTCCCCCTCTGCGCCGTCCCTTCTGGCTGCTGCATGTGCTGCCTGGCCACCCCTGCGGCATAGAAACGCTTTCCAGGAGGCCAGGGCCATATTATATATACGAAGGGGCAGTGTGCAGGCACCAGGAGCCCAGGCTGCACTTTGAAAAAAACGCACAGTGAACTGCACGTTGCTTACTTCATACCGCGGTCAGACTGCAGTCCCCAGAGGTCAGTGCCCTCCCTGCTACTCTGCCATCAGTTCCAGGTCAGCGAATAGACCAAACGCTGACGGAATCTAACAGAGAGGACGCGGCAAAGGATCTTTGAACTCCTCCACGTGCTGCAGCCGGAGCAACATCAAGGCAAGCAGTAAAAAAAAAAAAACAACACACCGCTAATCTTGATTTAAAATGCTCCCTCTGTCACCAGCTCAACCTCTAGATCTCCCTTTCTCCTGTTCCTATTTTTCTTCTGCTCTTTCTGTCTCTTTTTCTCCTGCTCTGTCTCTTTTTTTTCTCTTGCTCTGTCTCCTCCTGCTGTCTCTTTTTCACCTGCTTTCTTCTGCTCTGTCTCGCGTTCTCCTGCTCTCTCGCATTCTCCTGCCCTGTCTCGCATTCTCCTGCTCTGTCTCGCGTTCTCCTGCTCTGTCTCGCGTTCTCCTGCTCTGTCTCACTTTCTCCTGCTCTGTCTCGCTTTCTCCTGCTTTTTCTGTCGCTTTCTCCTGCTTTTTCTGTTGCGTTCTCCTGCTTTTTCTGTCTCGCTTTCTCCTACTTTTTCTGTCTCGCTTTCTCCTGCTTTGTCTCGTGTATTCAGTGAGAAAGGAGATGTGGGCTTGTGGGCTCTGTTCCCGAGGCAGTGTCATTATTCGTTTATAACCGCAAACAGTGTCACTTAGATAATTTCATCTAAAAATGGGGGGCGTACCAGGGGGGATTTGCCCCGGGCGCCATATGACCTTGCTATGCCTCTGCCCGAGCCCGAAACAATTTAGCTGGCCGCACATTGCCGGCGGCCGCACGTTTTTCCTCCTACGGGCGGCCGCTGGCATGAAGTGCGGCCGCTCGCCTGGGATCCAACAGCCAGCCACGATCTTGCGAGATCACAGAGTTCACGTGAACTCCGCGATCTCGCGAGATCGCGGCTGGCTGTTGGATCGATCCCAGGCGAGCGGCCGCACTTCATGCCAGCGGCCGCTCGTAGGAGGAAAAACACGCGGCCGCCGGCAATGTGCGGCCAGCTAAATTGTTTCGGGCCTGGCAGAGAGGTGAGCTGGGGAAATATATCCATATGAGCTAGGGGCAATATATCCATATGTGAGCTGGGGGCAAATATATCCATATGAGCTGGCCTGGGGCAAATCTATCCATATGAGCTGGGGGCAAATATATGCATAGGAGCTGGGGGAAATATATCCATATGTGAGCTGGGTGCAATATGTCCATATGTGAGCCGGGGGCAATATATCCATATGTGAGCTGGGTCAAATATATCCATATGAGCTGGCATGGGACAAATATATCCATATGAACTGGGGGCAAATATATCCATATGAGTTGGGGGCAATATATCCATGTGAGCTGGGGGCAATATATCCATGTGAGCTGGGGGCAAATATATCCATATAACCAGTGCTGGGTATATTATTCTGGGGGTCCAATGCCGGTGTATATAATTCTGGGGGTTTGTGCCTGGATATATATATATGTATGTGAAATATATATATTATATAACGTGTTAGTCCAGTTGCCAAAATCACGAGTATACCTGTACCTAGTGATACCTTTCAATGATCAGTATAGTTTCCAGACCTGAAGAAGAGCGTTACATTCTTGAAAGCTTGTCTTTTAAATGTAATGTTAACCCAATGAAAATGATATCACCACGTACTGCTATACTCGTGATATATATATTTTTTCTTCAGGTAATGGGGGTTGTGGAATTCGTGGGTGAGTTCCCTCACTTTTTTCCTAGGACTTGACCCCACCATTCTAGCCATGGGATGAGAAGTGAGTAATGTATTTATTGGGGGGGGGCTATGGGTGCTAAACTATCTACATCCCTGAGGAAAATAGCGCTAGCACTATGTAATTCCTTACTTATCAAAACCCGAATGTAGGATGGCGCTCCCCATGTTAGGTATAGGATGCCAAAGTACAGCAAGCTTGTGAAAGCTAGTGCAGAAAACTATGTGCAAACGGATTACTAACAGGGGTAGCATCAGGAATGTAATATGGAGGCCATCTGTCAAATACACTTATCCTGGCATGAACGCTTACATATCGAGGCGCTAATGATAGCGCCAACTATGGAGTATAGCCAAATATATAAACTTAAAGTTGTGTACATATATAAATATTTACACACCCAATGCAATACTCCCACGTTAAGAAATTAGAATAAAGATGTCAAATTATATCTATAAATATATTATAAATAAAATTATATTCTAAATTCTACTAAATATCTATAAACCACTTACCAGTAATACTGAATCCATTCTTATATCCTGGCTGCTGCAGTGCAAACATCCAACCTATTACTCCGCCAATAGGTACAAGAGGTAACAAAGAGAACCCCAGAGAATCAACAATTGTGCTGATAGCAGTGTAAGCTCGTCCATCATTAACCACAATGTAAGAGTGGAGGTCAATATTCTCAAAGACAGCTGCATCAGGATTGTTGCCCACAAAGATTCTCCCTTTCACTTTTCCATTGACACGCTGAGCAGATCCTGCAACAAGTTACCAAGAATGTAACATATAATAAATACTTACTAATATTATGGTTTCATATTTAACTCAAGTAATGGAAAGATTGCAAGTATTTGCATTATCTGGTGCAATTAAGATATATATAATTATGGCATATAAAAGGTCTGCAAAGAAATTAAAAATTTAACACCGTTGCCTGGCTCAATTAGTGCTTTCGTCCGGTTAAATTTTCTTTATTGAACCCCCCCCCCCCCAATCACACACAAACACTTTGTTCTGGCTCTATGCCATGCAAAGTGTGAAATCGAGCATGACGGTTCCCATACCAACTTAAGCCTGTCTATTAGATATTTGTGGAAATTTCATGTTCAGCAAATTTTGCCTCACTTTAGTTTCATGAGCAAATTGTCTCTTAAAATCATACAGAAAATGAGCGCACAAAAGCTCAAATCTGCTTTTAAAAAACATTGATAGACTGTGCTCTGAAATAATATTTTGGTTGAGTATTTTGGAAGCTTAGCTCTCATAAACCCTGTAAATTTAGGGTGTACCAAAGTTAAGATTCTTAGTAACGTCCTCACATTTGAACAGCAGCTTGAGGATCTTCGTCTTTCTTTAAGTTGAATGGCTTTACTAGCTGGCAGTAGGAAAACAGATTTAAACAGGCACCCCTATTCCGATGAAAGATGGTCATAGGGAATTAAGCAAGGAGAATATTGGTGAAAGCCAAAAACTCTTAATAAGGAAAAAAGGTGTCATCTGCGCCCGTTTCTATGTGTTCCATGTACAACAAAACTGAGGTTTTTGTTTGTTTCAATGGCCATTGCAACGTAAACTCACTCGCCACTTCACGGCACCTCTTTTCAGAGTGAGTACCTAACAATTGTACCAAAATGCCGCTCTACTGAGCAGCTCCAAGCCCCTCCTGCTGCTTTTCAGCCAAGGAGAGGCAGAGATATGGTGGGTTTTATTTATACACGCACCAAACACTTCCCATTTGAGATTAAAAACAAAAACATGGAAAGAGGAACAGCTGCAGAATGACGGACTGGTGTTACAAGCATGATATACATAAATACAGAAAAATGGCTGTTACTCCTGGCAGTTGCTGCCGCTCCGGTGAGTATGGGCGCGACGCCATTTTTCTGTATTTATGTATATCATGCTTGTAACACCAGTCCGTCGTTCTGCAGCTTTTCCTCTTTTCATGTTTTTGTTTTTAATCCCAAATGGGAAGTGTTTAGTGCGTGTATAAATAAAACCCACCATATCTCTGCCTCTCCTTGGCTGAAAAGCAGCAGGAGGGGCTTGGAGCTACTCAGTAGAGCGGCATTTTGGTACAATTTTTAGGTACTCACTCTGTAAAGAGGTGCCGTGAAGTGGCGAGTGAGCTTACGTTGCAATGGCCATTGAAACAAACAAAAACCTCAGTTTTGTTGTACATGGAACACATAGAAACGTGCGCAGATGACACCTTTTTTCCTTGTTATGTTTTATACATTGGCTGGGCTGTTACTCCTGGCAGTTGCTGCCGCTCTGGTGAGTATGGGCGCGACGCCATTTTTCTGTATTTACAAAAACCCTTAATGGCTATCTGTTACCGGCTCTACTGTCAGTATACTATTACAAAGTTGCTGGACTCTTAATGGGAGTGCTAATTGATACAGAGAAAAACACAACCCTGCACTAGCTTGCATATCCACTGTCGCATAGGTTCTGCGGAAGGACACTGAAAACCTTCTGTTCCCAGTAGTCTAATACATGCTGCCAGAGGAGGAGGTGGTGATTCACCAAAGGCAAAATCACTTAACACAGGGACTCCAAGTCAGTATTTTGGAACAGCTTGTCATAATCTGTCTGTTCGATAGTTAATGCTTCCTGCACAAAGTATAGGAAAAATTTACATACAATATTGAGCGGATCTGAAAGGTTTAACAGTTCCACATGTTAATAAGAATAGGAGTCCTTGGACTGGATCACAAATCAGAAGTTAAATGCAAGACACAAATGGAAGACGTTTGCGTCTGCTCTTTTCCATTTGCGGCCCACCTTTGACGTCTGTAGTACAACCGAGACATTTTGCCATTAGCTCGAGTCATAATATGTCTGCGTGGCAATTTGATAACACCAGTGGCACTAAGGGCCATGCTGTCATCTGTTCCAGGAGTCCATAGGACTCCATGGAGATGAACATGATCTCGTGAAAACTCTGCAAGTGCTTGTGCAAGTGAGATCCAGCCCGGGCGGCAGAGTGATATGCACAGGAACACTTGGAACTTATTTTCCCAGTGTTCCGCTGCAGTGGAGCGAGAAAAAGGCAGATTGCGGCACTGTGTACTGAGGGATTTTAGGAGAGTATGTGATTTTTAGGTGGGTTAAGAGTTGTGTGTTATGTAATCATGCAGAGCTCAATAACTTAACACCAGGGTCTGATAAATGTCAGATGTAGATGGAGAGTGAACCACCTGAAACTGGTTGCTAGTGACTCCAATTCTACTTATATACACAGTATAGCTTGAAGGCCAGTGTTCCCAGTAGTGAAAAATCTTTGTGCATACAAGTTATTGTTTTCCAGTAAATTTCAGTCTCAGTACATATAAAAAGTAAGAGCATAAAAAATACATAGTGTGGGGAGGAGGAGCCGACTGCTGACAGAGACGGACGCATTTTGCTGACCTCTCTGGTGTTTGCCTAATAATCCACTGACAATAACGACCCACTGTCGGCTGTTGTGCCCAGCGTGGAGGTGAGCGCACTGGATAACCTGCTGTCTCGAGCCTGGACCTTTTCATGGCCTCTCGGCACAGTTTGGGGCACTTTGCAGACTCTGGATTAGTTTTGCGGCCTACCCCAGGTGGCCATTTTTGAAGACTCTGAGAGGTGCTGTGCTTCGCAGTGTGCTCTGTCGTTTCAGGCACCTATTTGTCTGGATAAATCATGGGCAAGGAAGACTGGAGAGAAATCCTGCGTCGCAGAGGGCCCCCGGCAGCTGGATATTTGGCTATCTTTGGGTGATGACTGGAGGCGGTTTCCTGAGTGGCAAGACCCCTGCCACAGGCTCCTTGGATGAGGATGGGGCTTTATGGTCAGAGGCAGAAGTGGCGCATCGTAGGGAGAGGTCGGGGTCCCTGTGCTGGAAGAACTCCGGGGCCACGTGCCTTATCTGGTGTGGACACTAATGATCCAGGCGTTGTTGCAATAACCCCTCGGACCCTGTCTGAGGCTGCCAGAGACAGTCTTCTGCCTTCTACCGAAGGGGATACCCAGTGTATGTTTGGGGAGCTGCAAGAGCTCCGACACTCTGATTTTGCGGCCATGAGGGCTGAAGTGGCGGCTTTCACAGAACGCGTGGCAGCTGTTGAGGCGAAGGTGGAGAGTGCTGTGACTACGCAGACCCTATTTGCGACTCAGCTAGAGTCCCTACAGTCTTGGGTTTAGTTGCTATCTGGAGCCATGGAGACCTTAGAAGCCTGTCACCGCCGAAAGAATGAATGTGCGGATTTGGGGATACCTGAAAAGGTCCCTGCGGACAATCTACTGGCTTATGCTAACAGGGTAGCGGCCCACGGTTGGGGACAGCTTCGAGAGCCCCTGCCATTTGTGGCACAGTTATGCGCATCAGGAAGGTGGTAGCAGCAGCACCATTGGATGTTCCGAAGGATGTGATCGCCATCGCTGGGGAGGTTTCTGCTACGCAACATCTGATGTCGACACCTGTAGCTCGCACTCAGTTTCTTTTTGAGGACTCTACCCTATCATTGTTTAAGGACTTGCCGTTTCTGACATTAATGGTCAGGAGGCGATTTTCGAGATGTATCTGCCTTCCTGAGGGGCAGGGGAGTTCGATATTGATGGGGTAACTGGCTCTTTATGCGTCACTTACGACAACCTGTGCCAATCGGTCTCTACACCGGAGGTGGCGTGGCACCTCTTGCACTCCCTTGGATTCTCATCACCCTCGGCCTCTGGAACCGCTAGCCCTCGAGGCTTCCTTCCTGCTGATACCGACCCAGGATAGGCATCTGTCGCTCACTTCGCTCTCCCCCTTTTTTGCACCTTTCCCTTTTAGTGATTATGTGGACTTTCTACTTCATTTTACTTGCGATGAATCTTCACTTCCGATGACTTTACCTATGTATTTTTGTCTCACAGGGACTGGCTACTTGCTGGACTGCTTTTTTTATGTGCCGGAATACGGGGCGGCCAGGGTTAGCTGTGTAGGGTTTCTACCAGCGCTGTGCCCGCTCTATCTGGCCCTGACCCCCCCTCGGCCATGTGGCCTCTTCTCCAGCCTCCAACTGTCCATTAGGCGATTGGAGTGAGCCAGGAGTTCCACGTGCACCTGGGCAGTTTCCCACTCTCCTCACCCCCCCTTTGTGTTAGGTTATTTTGCCCTGTTATGCCCACTCACTGTCTTGCTGTGATTTAGGCTCCATCTCCTAATCTGCGAGTCTCCCATTTTTTCCCTTTTCTTCCCTTTACCTACTGACTTCTGTTGTTTCCCTACACCGATTTTATGTTGCCTCTATGCTGAATTTTTGTGCCTAGTTTCGGTTGGCCCAGTGCAGACATTATTCTTGCCTGCCTATTGTATTGATGAAACTCTTTCAAAATTTTAAAATGCGTAGTGTAGCAATTCAAGAACATTAAAAAAAATAATCTTGTACTGTATTAGAACGCAACTTTTCCACTCTTCTTGAGAGCCTATCACCGGCTCTATCAGGGTTATCCAAAGAGATTCGAAAAGTCACCGCACGTTCGGTGACTTTTCGTTCTCTTCAATTCGGTTCCTTTTGCCGATTGCATTTCGGTGACCCTGCGGTGTATTCAGCAAGCACCACAGGGTCCCCGAATTGCAGGGAAAAGCTGCCGCAAACCCGACGAAAACTACCCGAATGCACGCTGAAAACAAGCAAAAACATCTGGATTAACCTTCGAAGAAGCCGAGCAGGAGCCGAACAGGAGCCGAATCACACAGAGCCGAAGCAGCTGTGACGTAGAGGAGGCAGTGAATAAATTAGCAAAACCATTTGTATGAATCTGGGAAAATGAAACGCTGTTTGCAAAGAAACTACTGAGCGAAAATGTCTGAAATTTTCACAGGAGGTCCAGGGAATGATCATAAAGAGGGCTGTTACAAAAAAAATAAGCAAACTGAAAAAAAAAAAAAAAAAAAATCGGACTTTTAATTTTTTTTAAAAAAATTCAGAAAAATGCTTAAAGTATCCTAAAAAATCTATAAATAAAGAGACTTTTTGCTGCAGAATTTTATAATGAACGGTTTATTAGATATTGAATTAAAACAGGAATATTTTTAACATAGAAGCCTATGGGATTCTCCTGAATAAATTTGCCGAATTAAACCACCGAATGGCAGGGCATTAGGGGAACCTTTCACTGCTGGTTTGTGTTCTCTGAATAGCCGAAGCAGTGCTTTTTCATGGGGATTTCACTGCCCTCGAACAGGCACCGAACAGGCACCGAACAGGCACCATATGTGCAGGCAATTCGACAGGATTTGGCGAATTGCCTGCTCTCTGGATAGCCGAATGGCCAGGAAAGGTAACCGAACGCTGATTTTCAGCGTTCGGTTACCTTTCTCAAGCAATTCGAATCTCTTTGGATAACCCTGTATGTGCAGTGCCTGTGGGTTTTATTTCTCACTCTTCTGGGTGCCCACAGCACCCCTAAAGTGTATCACTCCTTATTAGTCCACGGCTTCTCTCCAGATGAACACATGCGAAAACAAAAACCGAACACAAGGCAGAAAATTCCTCCTAGCATAATACAGTCAGATAGATAATAAGTTCTTATTAATGGTATCTGTGAATTGCGTTAATAAGGACAAAAGTGCTTTCTGCCATTTTTAATGTTCTTGAATTGCTGCAATATGGTTTTTATGGTCTTTCTTTTTATATGTGCTGATGCTGAAAGATAACGGAAAACGATAACTTGTATGTACAAAGCTTTTTCATTACTGGGAACACAGGCCTTAAAAGTATACTATGTATACAATTGGGATTCTAGTCATTAGCAACCCTTTCCAGTGGTTTGTGCTTTACCAACTTTTGGTTTTTGTACTAGATTCATACATGTTTGACCATATGAGGGTGTGAAAGGGAACATACCTGTTTGGCCTAGGGTTGGGATACGAACCATGTTTCACTATTGCGCTTAGAGATGTGCATTAGTTTCAGAAAAATTTGGAATTTGTAACGAAATTTGATAATTCGTAGTTTTGAAGTAATTCCGAATAACAAATCGATACGAAACAAAACGGTATATAACAAATTTATTTTGTTTTACACTGTCATCATAAAAGAAAAATTTGAATAATTGATATCAACTATCAAATACATATCAACTATCGAATTTGAAATGAACTATCAAATTGATATGAACTATCGAATTGATCTTAACTTAAAATACAAGTAATAGTCAGCAAAAGACTTTATGAAACAAATTTGTTAGATTTTTTTTCACTTTGTTTCACTGTTTAAATTGACTCAAATACTAAATCTGTGACACAGCTTAAAATTTAACCCTAGCTTTTCATTTAAAAGCTAAATTTGATTAATTGGGGTTTATTTAGTGATCCAAAATTCAAATTGATATCAACTATTGAATTGATATATGAAATTCAAATCGATCCGAAATGAAATACGAAACGAAATTAGCTATGAAATTCTGAAAACGAAATTATTTAAAAACGTAACAAAATAAAACTAAACTAAACAAATTTTTCAGCCAAGCACATCCCTAATTGCGCTGCACTGTTATTTGATTTTGCCTATGGAGAGTGAGCTGGTTGGAGTAACTTGTTCTCCATCTTCTGGAAGCACTTTAACGACTCCCATATAAAGGATAGGAGATGCTTATGTACACTAACCCTGGTGCTACATCCGAGATGCAAACCATGTAATAGGACGGTGTTAAATTAAGCATAGAGCTTGATCCATTATGCTGTATGGCATGTGCACTGTGCACAGCATCCAGATTGTGATCTGGTCCCTTTTGTTCTAAAATATAGTTTAATAAAAATATTGCTAAGTCCTAAACCCAGTTTTTCTGCATCAAAAGTAATTAAAAATCAGAATAAAATCTGTACATTTGCATTTAACTGGATCTTGTTAATATTGTTTGTAAGGCAAGCGTAAATATAATAATATAACTTAAATGGTTGCTTTTGCGAAATTGCACTCCTTAAAATAAGGAGGTATTTATTTATTTTTAAAATATTTTACCAGGAAGGATACATTGAGTTCTCTCGTTTTCAAATATGTCCTGGGTTCAAGAAACATTGAATTTTACAGTTGTTACAGAAATACAAAGTAAAAAATGCAAGATATTAAAAACAAAACACAAATATACACATTAACAAGGAAAATAAATATGTGGGAAATATACTCATTATGTTACATGTTTAGAGGTGCATTCTGTATCAAGGTATATTAATAGAGTTCTCTTAAGTGACTTAAGACTGGGGGAAGATTTGATTTGATGATTTGGAGGTTATTCCATAATTGTGGTGCTCTGTAGGAAAATGGGGATCGAGCCACTTTCTTTTTGTATTGTGGCACTGCAAGTAAGATGCTGGTCCTGGATCGGAGGTTATAGGATGAGGGAACTGCTAGGGGAAGCAGTCTATTCAAGTAGGGTGGTAGCTTCCCAGAAAACCTCTTAAACACCAGGTTGGAAAGGTGAATGGCGCATCTAGATTCCAGCTTTGGCCAGTTTAGAACTTTAAGTTTTAACATGTCACAATGGTGGGTCATGTAGTGACATTGTACCACAAAGCGGCAGAATGAGTTATACAATGTAGTAAGTTTATGAAGGTGCGTTTGCGGGGCAGCTGCATAAACAACATCTCCGCATTCAATAGCCGGCATAAGTATTTGTTGTATTCTCTGTTTTTTTACCGTGGGGCTCAGGCAGGATTTGTGCCTGTACAGGGCACCTAGTTTGGGGTAAATTTTAGATGAAAGTTTTTTGATGTGGGGGCCAAAGGATAGATTTGGGTCTAACCACATACCTAGATATTTGAGAGAACTGACTGTGGGTCAGCGTGCCATTTGATTTTGTACTGACACATAGATGGGAAGTTTGCAATTTATGTAGTTTAGGTACTGTTTCAAAGAGCATTGTAACAGTTTTGCCAGTATTTAGAAAAAGTTAGTTATCGACTTTTCTATGTCTCTGAATTGTTCTTGCAGCACTGCCTCCAGCTACAGGAGATTTGATTTGCTGGTATAGATTATAGTGTCGTCTGCGCACATATGTACAGTTGAGGTTTTGCAGACGTTGGGCAGACCGTCTATAAATATTGTGAATAGCAGGGGGCCAAGTATCGAGCCTTGACGTACACCGCATGTGACTGGGAGGGGGAGGGATGAGCTGTCAGAAATGGACACATATTGCGATTCATACATCTTATTGAAACCAGGTTAGCCTGCGATCACCAATATCAGAGTTCTTAGTTTTGTAATAAGATGCCATGGTCTACTGTGTTAAAGGCCTTGGAAAAATCAAGGAAGATGGCTCCAGTTAGGTTTCCTTGTTCCATGCCAGCTTAGGGCAGTTGTAGTGGAGTGATATGGATGAAAGCCAGATTGATCTGGGGTTAAGTAGTTCGAGTATTGATAATAATCACATAATTGCATGTAGACACATTTTTCCAAAATGTTTGACATAACAGGGAGCAATGATATCGTACGGCCATTTTTTTTTAGCTTAGTACGACACTGACAGGCACTGGTCTAAAATTTAATTTCTCTGCGATAGTGTCTGGTTTTGGCTCACTGCTTTTGGATGAACTATGATCTGTTTGCTCAATACGCATCAGGATATTTGTCTGCTCGGCCTTGGTGAAGATAGTCTCGGTATTTAATTTTTTTGTGTAATAGTAACAAAATAATTAACCCATTATTTCAGAGATTCCTTGTATCTACCTGGGACATTCCAAGACAATTAAATATGGAAGTACAATATGTGCATTTTTTGTTCTTATTTTAAGCTTGTTGTATGTTTACAAAAATGCATTATTTTTTTCATTAACATAATTTTATTGTTTCTAATATCCTACGTTAGTAAAAAAAACTATTTATATTTCTAATTTAACACATTATCTACATAAAATGCATTAAAATGGTGTTAATTTCCTGCATGGAAGGGTATTTTAGCATTTTACATAGCTCAACTTTGTTTTATTTGATTATGGTAATATTGCAGTCACAGTCCCCATTAGGCTGATCTTTGCCTCTGAAAGTCCTGGAGCTGGAAAGGTGTAGCAGGCAGTTGAAAGAAGGTCAACCTCCACCAGTTCTCAGGCAATAGAGGCTATAGTAACTGCAGCATCAACGTTTGATGACTGAGGCTCACTGTCTGCTTGCCTCTAAGCATGTCGATATGTTTGTATCAGCACACTGGGACCTACTGGATGAGGATCGCATTTGGCAAAATAAGTGAGCCATTGACGAGTTTGTGAAATGGAGAGTACAGAGATGGCGGGGCAAGAAAAAGGTGCTGAAAAATATGACAAAGAGAGGGAGATGGAATAATGGAAAAACTAACTTCCAAAATAGGGCAAAGATATGGAGGGTCTTGTGCTAAAATAAGGGAGACTTGATAATGGAGACTCAGGGGACTATAGAATAAGTACATAAATGAGGAAGGGATATAAATACAGAGATGACTACCATATGGGGTTGCAAAACGGAGAGTTAAAAAATTGGGAGGCGTACACATTTTACTTTCTGGTCGACTCCTCCTATTCTCGCATTGATTATGTATTGGTCTCCTCTATTTCTTTTCCCATGATTATATCCTCAGACAAAGGCTCGATTACATGGTCTGACCATGCCGATGTATCCCTTACATTATGCCCCTTTTCAGTCCCTCAGGGTCGAAGTTGGCGGTTAGATCCCTTTTTACTGGATAAACCTGGGGTACCGGACTAAGTAGATTCCTCTCTAAGGGACTATTTCCTTCTCAATGATACAACTGATATGTCGAAACAAATTTTATGGGCGGCTCATAAATTGATGGTGAGGGGGACTCTCCTTAGCCTTGCATCCCATCATAGGAAGCTTAAAATGGGAGAGCATCAGAAACTACAACATAGACTCAGGGAACTGGAAATGGCCCGTAAGCTTTCTCCCACTACTGAATCATATGCTACTCTTTCACAGACTCGAGCAGATCTGAACCACCTCCTTTTGGATGACGTGGGTCGTTCCTTATTATGGTCTAAGCAGCGATATTATGAGCGGTCCTATAAAATGGACACACCGTTGGCTCAATCGCTGAAACCGAGGGGGGCGACTCATATCATTAACTCCTTGAAAGGCAAAACTGGTCAAACTATTTCCTCACCAGTGGAGATTCGGGATACGTTTACTTCCTTTTTCGGGTCTCTGTATTACCATTCCCCCGATCATAGCCTGGGGAACCAGACCCTTCAGACGCAAATTAAGAATTTTTTGGAGGGAGTTGTAATACTGTCTTTGTTGGAGGATCAGGCAGATAGGCTATCCTCTCCCATCACAGAGGAGAAGATTAGTACTGCCCTGGGATTAATGAAATCGCACAAAGCTCCCAGACAAGAGGATTTACCACTATTAGAAAAGATTTGTGGGGATACTTGTTCCTAAATTGTGTACCACCTACAATGATATTCAGGAGAGTATTCGGGGTTCCCCCTGCTGAGTCTCTTCTGGCATCTATAGTACTTATTCCCAAACCTGATAAGGATCATAGTTATGTAGAGAATTATCGCCCAATATCTCTGATTAACACGGATCTCAAATTATTTGCTAAAGTTTTATTGTTAAGATTAGAGCCTCTATTAGGTTCGCTTATACACCCGGACCAGGTCGGTTTTATCTGTAATAGGCAACATCAGAAAGGTGGTAGATCTGGCATGGTATGCCTCGGAGCACTGGATCCCTTCCCTCTTCCTCTCACTGGATGCGGAAAGGAGTTTGATCGGGCCGAATGGCCGTACTTATTTGTTTTATCACAGCGTATAGGCTTTCCTCGTCCTTTCTTAGCAGCGATTAGGGCCTTATATTCGACTCCATCGGCACTGATTTTATTGCCGGGCTCTAACCCGATCCCCTTCCCAATATTTAATGGTACACGCCTTGGTTGTCCTCTATCCCCGGTACTCTTTGCTCTAGTTCTTGAACCTCTCCAATTAATACGGAATGATCCAGAAGTGCACGGGATTAAGGTTCACTCAGGGGAGTGCAAGGTTTCCGCCTACGTGGACGATATCTTTCTGTCACTCACGCAACCTTTGGCTTCTTTACCACGCCTCTTTCACTTGCTTGATATATTTTCACACATTTCAGGGTACAAAATCAATGTGAGTAAATCCGAGGCTTTTTTATTGTACCTATCACAGCAGGAGACAGATTCCCTAACATCTGCTAGTCAGATTTGGATATCCCCCACTCATATTACCTATCTGGAGATTTCCCTGACCTGTGATTCCTCTCTACTATATTAAACTAATTATATCCCTTTGATCACAAAACTGAAGAAGGAATTGGAGTGTTGGACCAAGTATATGATATCATGGGTAGGTAGAGTGTATAGTGTAAAAATGAATATTTTGTCCAGACTACTATATTTTTTCCAAGCATTACCAACAGCACTTGACCCTACTGATCTCCATGATTTGCAAAAAGCTATAGACTCTTTTATATGGCGAGGTAAAAGACATCGGGTGGCAAGATCTACGCTTTATGACCTAAGGTAGCAGGGGGACTGGGACTTCCTTGTCTCCTCTCATATTATTACGCCACCCAACTGGCCCAGATGGTGGCATGGCACACTGCCCCTTCTAGTAGAAGGTGGGTAGACCTGGAGTCTGCACTTATGTTTCCAGATGCTCTGCACAGGTGGATGTGACTTCTCAAGAAGCATTTTCCTCTTATACGGACATCGTGCCCCGCTGTCCTTAACTCCTTTAGAATATGGGATAAATTGGCTATGAAATGTGATCTCACCTCCTTCCCATCCCCATTAACTCCTCTCTTTCGCAATAGGGATTTTCCACCGGGTCTCAATGATCGGTATGGGGATGGATGGTTGAGCCCTGATATTCATAGAGTTGGGCATCTATACTCGGCAGGTACTTTATTTCAACTCCCTAAACTTACGAAGCAAACTGGGGATTGCTTCGTGCTTCTCCAATATTCTCAACTGCGTGCTTACGCATCTAAACCCCACATTCATTTGGCGGCCCTGAGTAAACCAAATTTTTTTGAACATCTGTGTATTATGGGACTTTATCCTAAGGGCCTCATATCAACTCTTTATACCAAAATTACTACATTGATTGACTGGAAGGAGCTTCCTTATATTAATGATTGGGAGAGGGAGATAGGGACTACCTTGGAGTAGGAAGAGTGGTCTGGGATATGGGAAGCCATGAGGAGTAGCTCTGTATGCACCACTCATCAGGAGCAACAATTAAGACTGTATTTCGGTGGTATCTTACTCTGGTGCAACTTTCGCGTATGGTTCCTTCCACCCCAGACACCTGTTGGCGGGGATGTGGCGCAAAAGGTTCCGCCTTACATGTATGGTGCTCCTGCCCTCGACTCCAAAGTTTTTGGTTACAGGTCCAGTCTCTTCTTGTATCCACAATATCAAAGGATGTTCCGGTGGACCCATGGTCTTACATGCTTTCGAGACCAATTCCGGATTTCACATATTCAGAAAATAAATTGCTTTGTAAAAATCAAATTGGCCGCCCGTCGAGTCTTGGCATAAGTTTGGAAGTGCCCAAGGGTCCCTTCTTTCAGTCGTATTTATCCCAAGTTGCGTGATATCCAGATCATGGACAGACTCACTGCTATGTCGAATGATACACTGGCCTCATATTATAAAATGTGGTCCCCATGGTTGGCTCGAATGGATACATAAACAGTGGGGGGCAGGGTAAGGGGGGGTCAGAGATCATTTGTTATAGCTAATTTTACGTAGGATTACTTTTCTATTTTTTTTTCTTTGCCTTGTTCTGTATTCTATCTCCTTTCTTTCTAATGATAATCGAAAACAAATGTATTGGTTTGTGCTGTTTTGGTTTTATTGTTAATACTCTAATGCTTTATTCATTCCAATAAAATTACATCCAAACTAAAAAATTGGGAGGCTTAAGGACGGAATTGAAAAGTAAATCTGGAAGCAGTGCTTTCAATTGTGTCAGTTGTAGCAGTCAGAATATGCAATTCCCTTTGATCCGTTTCAGGAGAGAGACTCGGAAAGGCACAGAAACATGCAGTGGTTTGGAGAACTGGGTCACAGATATACAAGGGGGATTTATTGAAGTATCCTGTATGAAAGTTGCTACCTTTAGTATTAGTATTTAGTTCATTTTAGGGTTAAGTTAACCGAAACCAACAGATTCTGCTCCACTGTCTCCTCATTTCAAGACAACAGATTCTGCTCCTTCTTTTGACGTGACCATTTGTGACAGTGACAGTCGTAAAAGTCTTAATTTTAGTTTAGGATTAACCCTAACTGTAACCCAAACCTTAAAAGTAACATCAGTGTCATTTTTGCATAGTACTTGTGCTAGAAAACCAATGTAAGGAGGACTTCAAGTTGCACTGAAAAAAAAAATCAATGTGTGTGCAATGTTTTTTGGTGTAAAAGATTACTTTCCAAAGGGTCTATATTTAAAATATTTTTAAATTAGCAACCTTTTTTGACCGGTCATTTCTGTTGGTGGCCAGAAGGTGTCAACTTTTCAAGATTCTTTTCTTTCAGGAATTGTATCAGAGGATTGGAGAAAAGCTGACGTGGTCCCTATATTTAAGAAAGGTTTAGAATTTGTGCCTGGGAATTATAGACCTGTGAGCTTAACATCTGTGGCTGGGAAAGTATTTGAGGGGTTACTAAGGGATAATATTCAGGAATTTATTGGGAGGTATAATGTAATTGGCAAAAATCAGCATGGTTTCATGAAACACAGATCATGTCAGACTAACCTAATTACGTTCTATGAGGAAGTAAGTAGAAGTATAGATCAGGGGGTCGCAGTGGATGTAATTTACTTGGATTTTGCCAAAGCTTTCGACACAGTTCCACACAAAAGGTTACTATTTAAATTAAGAAAAATTGGTGTAGCTGAAAATACTTGTTCTTGGATAGAAAACTGGCTAAAGATAGGGTACAGAGAGTGGTCATAAATGGTACATTTTCAAGATGGTCATCAGTGGTAAACGGTGTCCCTCATGGGTCTGTTATAGGACCAATACTATTCAATTTATTTATAAATGACCTTGAGATAGCCATGTATCAGTGTTTGCAGATGACACAACTAGGAAAAGTAATACAATGTGAGCAGGATGTTACTTCGCTGCAGAGGGATTTAGATTGGGGGACTGGGCACTTAAATGGCAGATGAAATTTAATGTAGATAAATGCAAAGTTATGCACTTTGGAGTGAAGAACACACAAGCAACTTATACCCTAAATGGTACGGAGTTAGGGAAATCCAAGCAGGAGAAGGATTTGGGAATAATCATAGACTTCAAGCTAAGTAACAATGTGCAATGTCAAACAGCAGCCACCAAGGCCAGCAAAGTATTGGCATGCATTAATAGGGGAGTTCACTCTCGGGATGAAAACATAGTTTTGCCTCTGTATAAATCAATGGTCAGACCGCACCTTGAATATGCCGTGCAATTTTGGGCACCTGTCTTAAAAAAGGATATTATAGCGCTACAAAAAGTGCAGAGACGGGCAACTAAATTAATAAGGGGAATGGAAGGTTTAAGTTATGAGGAAAGACTAACACGCTTAAACCTGTTAGGTTTAGAGAAACGGCACCTTAGAGGGGATCTGATAACCTTATAAAAATATATGCGGGGCCATTATCAACCATTGTCTGATAACCTATTCATTAACAGGACTATACACAGGACACGGGGTCACCCATTTAGACTGGAAGAGAGAAAATTCAGCCTAAAGCATAGGAAGGGTTATTTTGCGGTAAGAACAATAAAGCTGTGGAATTCTCTGCCTGTTGAGGTGGTTGGGTCAGAGACTGTACAGACTTTTAAAAAGCGACTGGATGACTTCCTGCAGACATAGAATATTAAGGGTTATAATATTTAATATGTGGGTAAAAGCTTCTTGATCCAAGGAGAAATCTGACTGCCATTCTGGGGTCAAGAAGGAATCTTTTCCCAGTATGATGCATATTGGCAAGCATTTCAGACTGGGTTTTTTGCCTTCTTTTGGATCAACAGCAGTAGGATCAACAGCAGAGGACATAGTCTTACATTAGAGGGGCAAAGGTTTAAAAGTAACATCAGGAAGCATTATTTTACTGAGAGGGTGGTGGATACATGGAACAGCCTTCCAGTTGAAGTGGTTGAGGCCAAAACAGTAATTGAATTTAAGCAAGCAGGGGATAGGCATAAGGCTATCCTAAACAAAAGATGAATCCAGGTTAAGTATCCATGTAATTGGGCAGACTAGATGGGCCGAAAGGTTCTTATCTGCCGACATTTTTCTATGTTTCTATGTGTGAGAGGCTGAACCCGATGGACGCATGTCTTTTTTCAGCCTATGTAACTAGCTGATAGTATACCATTTGTTGACCAGTCGTACAGACAAGCAGATGAGGTATGAAAATGGGTACATAGACACATATGATAGTTATTAGATTATGAGACTATGGGAACCAGACACAGAGCAACCTTGCTGAATGGTGACATGAGAACTTGAATTGTGCAGGTCACATCACATTTATAATGTAATATTGCCAATCTAATTTTACCTTCTGACACACATTGTCTTCCATTTCCATAGTATCCAGGGTTACAATTACAACAATATCCAGTTGTATAGTCTTTACAAGATGCATAAATGGAACATTTGTGGCGGTTGTTAGCACATGTTTGCTGGCTGCCTGTGTTATACTGAAACACTAAAACAAAAAAAGAGGAACAGTCTTAGGTTTAAGTTTACAAGAGTCTGACATGATAGAAGTATAATGCTTCCTTAAATTAGTCTAAATAAAAATCATGAAAAACTGACTATACGATATAATAGACTTCAAAACAAAATGGTATTATGTAATCTATATAATGTGTAATATATATATAATAATGTGAGGTGAGGACCAGTGTTGGAGACTGTGTGGTGCTTGTGGCACACAAGCCCATATGTGGTGGTTCTGTCCCAAGATTGTGAGCTACTGGGAGATGGTGGGCGAATTAGTGGGCCATGTCTTGGCGTGGAGGTCCCGGTTGACCTACAGACATAGCTCCTTGGAAAGCTTATTCCGGATCTCACGTCTCATCAGAATCTAGTTGTCTAAAATCCTTCTAGCCACTGGAAAAACAGTTTCTGAAAAATAGTGCTCTACTTCCCTCCCGCCACAAACTCGATTATTTCAGATTATGGATCATATATGGCTTATGGACAAACTCACGGCTACTATTAATCATACCATGCCTTCCTAAATGAAGACATGGGAAGACTGGGACTCTTTTGGTAGGTGAAAGGTGATATTGCGGGGTGGTGGCGGTTGCCTATGATTGCTGGCAGGGGGTAGCTTGTGCTGTGGCTGATGCTTGTTGTAATCGTGTTGAGGTGGTTAATGGGTTTCTGTTGCTTGTGTGTGCGCCCGTGGAGTTTTGCGAACTTCAAACTTTTCGTGCCGTTCGATAAAAGTAAAAAAAAAATTCAAAAACATTTCAAAAAATGCTTAAAAGATCCTAAAAAAATCTAAAACTAAAGAGACTCTTTACTGCAGAATATTATAAGCAACGGTTTATTAGATATTGAATTAAAACGGGAATATTTTTAACATTGAAGCCTATGGGGCATAAACATTTCCCACACCTTATGGCTCAAACATTTCCCACCCCTTGTGGCTCAAACATTTCCCACCCCTTGTGGCTAAAACATTACCCACCCCTTGTGGCTCAAACATTTCCCACCCCTTGCAGATCAATTTGAAATTTCGAGTCATTCGATTTGATAATTCAGATGAGTCTAAATTTCGGGTCGATTCGATAAATCGGTTCGATGCGGTGATTCAGGTAATTTCGGGTCATTCGGTTCAGTTGGTTTTTTGTTTTATGCTGCATTAACTATACTGTAGAGGTGCTGCCCGGCAATGTGCGGATTCATATGCTGCATTAATTATACTGTAGAGGTGCAGCCCGGCAGTGTGCGGAATCAAATACTGCATTAATTATACTGTAGAGGTGCTGCCCAGCAGTGTGCGGAATCATATGCTGCATTAATTATACTGTAGAGGTGCTGCCCGGCAATGTGCGGATTCATATGCTGCATTAATTATACTGTAGAGGTGCAGCCCGGCAGTGTGCGGAATCAAATACTGCATTAATTATACTGTAGAGGTGCTGCCCAGCAGTGTGCGGAATCATATGCTGCATTAATTATACTGTAGAGGTGCTGCCCGGCAATGTGCGGATTCATATGCTGTATTAATTATACTGTAGAGGTGCTGCCCAGCAGTGTGCGGATTCATATGCTGCATTAATTATACTGTAGAGGTGCTGCCTGGCAGTGTGCGGATTCATATGCTGCATTAATTATACTGTAGAGGTACTGCCCACCAGTGTGCGGATTCATATGCTGCATTAATTATACTGTAGAGGTGCTGCCCAGCAGTGTGCGGATTCATATGCTGCATTAATTATACTGTATCGCCGAAATGATCCAAACGTCAAAATGTCCCGAATCGCCAAATCGATCCGAAATTTCGAATCAATATCGAATCCTCGAATTGAAACAAAATGGTCCGAAATGACCCGAAAAAAAATTGCGTGAAATGGTTAAAAACAGGGGTTTTTTAACTTATTTTTCATTGTTTCCTGTCTCCCAGGGCAGTACCCGGACCCCCATACACCTTTTTTGGCCAATATCTTGCATATATGCCCTTATTGTGTTTGAATTCGAATTCAAACTTTTCGGATGTTCGAGTTCGAATTCAAACCGAACACGGGGGTGTTCGGCCCATCACTATTCTAGATGATATGTGTACCATGTGTGCTCCAGTCCAGCATGGCTGCATTTAGTTTTATATGATATGGTACAATATTGATCTATGAGTGTTTCTCCATATTCTTTCTTACATGTAGCATGGCCCCTTGCTTTTTTGCACTTTTAGTTGTTGTTTTGGCTGAAGATTGATAAGCCACCCAAAAGGGTGCCATGTCACAGAAGCTCATCCACCTTTTCAAAGACTCCCTTTTCATATGTCACACTCAGGCAGGCACAGTCACTCATCAGTGTCTTGTGTTTATATAGTAACAAATTTGAAACCAAGGTTATTTTGTTGTCATTAGCTAATGTTTAATGTTATCTACATGTGTCTCATCACTCTCAGCCAGACACCGCATTTGCACTGGAAACTCACTGGGTTAATTGACTACCTTAAATAATGAACTACGGTGACGTTCTTTAATTGATATGTGGAATGTTCCTGATTGTCACATGTGATCTTCCTGCAGTAATTTGTTGAGTGTTACTTGTTTGACTACCGTGATTGATGTTTCAGGTTGATGCGTTAATTGATTGACACATTTGCATTGCTTGAGTAACTGATTAATTTATTTAGAGCTACATAATAATCTGGTTTCAAGAAATGTTCTTGAGCGTTTTCTTATGCATTTGCCTAATACTTAAATGAATATATATATGAATATATATATATAGTTTTCACTAACTGTTTAATAAAGTTTTTCCCCTTTACTTTAACCAATCGGTCTCGTGTCCTTTTGATTAAATAATACATTAATTACTGATTAGGCAATATACTCGCAAGAGGCAAGATCCTGCCGGTCATGTGAACAGGCAGGAGAAGCCTTCATGGAGTCCTATGGACTCCATGGAAGGGATGCTTGGGATGGGGCTCTAGCGCTACCCTGAGCATCCGTGAATGTAGTGGCCACTATGGGGAAGGCTACTGGACTCAACATCTGCCCCGAAATCCACTGATGAACCCGGACTCAGATTTTCTATTATTTGGCCTTGTTGTATATCTTGCACCTGAGGATCCAGGGTGCAAGGTTGGAGACTAATCAGTGTGTGTTAAAGTGTCATATGTAGTCCTAAGCACTAATAGCGGGACCTACAGTGAGTCCCCCTTCCTGCTAAATTTCTGTGTCTACCCTGCTCCATATATAGATCAACTATGAAATGCTTGACACAAGATTGAGTGGTAATCCTGAGGGATATATGGTATACATATAAATTAAAAGTGCATAAATTACACAAACTGTATTGAAACAAGCAAAAAAAGTATATTAGACAGAAATAATAATACTATTTAGATTAGTGTATATTAACTTACCAACCCCAGTGTCAATGTTTTCATCTACATGCACGACTTCTTGATTTGTATTAGGTATTTGATATCTGTAGGTATCCACATCAACATCAGGCAGTTCATAAGATAAGGTCTCGTCTGGTGTCTGAGTTGTAAGTGGCACAGGTTGACGATTCAGAACAGAAAAATGATCTTCAGGAAGGTCCACATGGACCTTATGATCTATTGTTTCTGAAATGTCAGTAAGTGTCTTGATGTTTGCTGCCAGAACAGATGTAGACGTAGATTGGCTACCTATCTCGTAGACCCAGACTCCCTGCAATCCAGAATTGCTCTCCCTAGATGGAAACAAACTTTATTATTTGAAGCCTAGGTAACCAGTTCAAACTATAATTTAATTTATTCAAAGTTAAACAAAATGTAGGGAGATTAGATTCCAAAAATGTTTAGGTTGCTGTTGCTGATTAAAAGGTGAGGACTGTGAAATTATGGCGGGGATGCAAGCATGCATTTTGCAAAATGATCCAAACCACTATATCTGTCCTTTAATTTCTGGCACTATCTGGTCCAGTATAAAGTTCGGGTAGTAGAAGAAGGGACTATCCGGGTTATTCAGAGAGCATGAAAAGCAGGAGAATGACTGGAGAATAACTGGAGAATGAAAAATTCTAGGTCAAAATAGCCAAACCAGAAAAATTCTCCCTTTCATCTCACTTTCCAAATCGGCTATTTTGACCTAGAATTTTTCATTCTCCAGTTACTCTCCAGTTATTCTCCTGCTTTTCACGCTCTCCGAATAACCCTGAATGTTTTTTGGGACAGAGGCATACCATATTTTCAACTAAGGGAACTCTGCATCCATAAAAATTCGAAAAGAAAGATTTGAATAGTCTCCGCAGTGAACACATTTAGGGTTATTCAAAGAGCAACGAAATGTCGCTGTCATTCTGGTGCTCTCTGATTTGCCGCACTTCCGCGAGTCCAATTCGCTGACCCTGCTGTGAATTCAGCATTCACCGCAGGGTTCTCGAAGTGCGGCGAATTGGCCACAGAACAAATCGAAAAACTGACGTCAACCCGCTGGACAGCTGCCGCAAACCTGCCGGCCGCCACCGCCAACCCGCCAGCCGCCTCCATCCCGACAGCCGATGCTGTAAAACCCTCTGGACAGCCGCCGCAAACTCGCCAGACAGTTGTCAAACGCAGCTGACAAGCTGCCAAACACTGCGCCGACCAGCTGCAGAAAAAAGCCTACAAGCCGCAGGATGGGTAAAAAAAAAATGATTGAAAGTGTCAAATTTGAAACGCTGTTTGCAAAAAAAACTACTGGACGAACATTTCTGGAATTAACATATAAGGTCCTATGAATAATAATAAAAAGGTCTGTTACAGAAAAAAGGAAAAACGCTATTTAAAAATAATTTTAAAAAAATCTGATTTTTTTTTTGCCAAAAAATGCCTGAAAAATCCTTAAAAAAAAAATAAAGAGACTTTTTACTGCAGATTAAAAGAATAAACTGTTTATTAGACGTGGGATAAAAACGGGAATATTTTTAACATTGAAACCTATGGGATTCCACTGTTTAAACCTGCCGAATGAAAGCACTGAACATCAAGGCATTTCTCTGACATTTCACTGCTGTTCGGTGTTCTGTGAAAGGATTAACCATTGCTCCTCTATGGGGGAGTTCACTTCTGTCGAACAGGCACTGTATTTTGCTGGCAATTCACCAAAATTTGTTGAAGTGCTTGCTTTGTGAATAGCTGAATGGGCACGAAAATGCACCGTACGGGGAAATTCACTGTTCGGTGCATTTTTGGGACACGTTTGAACACAAGTGGGGCAAGTGGATTGAACACAGAACGAAAAAAATATATATTTTGGCATATAGTGAGACATAACTGGATTTACTGAAAGAATAAAAATAGGAGATTAAAAAAAGATCTCTGAATATATTCTGTATTATTAATGACTTAACCCTTTTTAAAGGATCTCACACACAACATACTCATAATTAAAGGAATATCTAGTCACATTGACATCACTATCCCAACAGGACTGTCATGTTTACACAGAAATTAAATTGTTTAAAAGTGGGTTTCTTTGTGTTAATGTGTAAGTTTATATATTTGCATTTTATAGTTAAATTTTTTTGCCTATATTTAGGATGTTTTTTGTACATATGATGGAAGGCCTACCCCAATTTGTACTTTTTCTACCAATATAGAAATTAAAAAAGGTAGTACATCACAAAAAGAGAGCACAGCCTACCAGGGTAATCTCTCCAAAGATTCTACAGTGTTTGCAAATTCATTGTATGGTCCTTTATTTGACCAGAAAAGAAATGTTTGGGTTCCTTTGCTAAATCCAACTCGTGCAGAGATCTCTTTATCATAAGCCTTCTTTGAAGGTGTTCCATAGAAGCTCAAGCCATCCTCTGGATATAGAAAAATAGCGTAGGATTTTGAGTCGTCAGAAGTAATAACAGCCTGAAAAGTATTTTTCTAAAGGGACACAAAATAATAAACAATTAAGAGGTTAATAAAGCTTAAAAAAAATTATCTTTTGAGTAGACCAAGTATTATATATCCATGTACAATTTAGTTCTGAGTTAAATGTTGAAACAAAAATTCTTATCATCATTTCTTTATACTAAAAGTTAACAGACATTGTAGCAGCTCTGTGTGTTTTTTTTTTCTAAAGTAAAAAATTTTAGCACATAACTAGACTTGCTACATGGAACGCAGTTGTCTTTAAGTCTTTGGATAGAAGCTCCATGTATTGTAAAGAAGAACAAGGAGGTTTTACATTAGATTTTTATATAACATTTAACATGGTCTACAGGGACATAAGGAATGTTCAGAGAGCTTGACTGCTTTAGTGGCATGGCATGCTTGCATCTTTAGTTGTGTTGCATGGCACTGCATATCTACACTCACATGCCCCAAAATGGCCTTACAAAGCATAATGCATTCAATGAAGAATGCAGCCAATCAAATGCTTGTCAATGCAGAAGCATTGGCAGGTATTGAATAATCAGCTTTGGTTAAGTTAAGCTGATTGAAACCATGTAAGGTTTTCCAGTGAGAGCTGACTGACAATCCTCGGGCCACAAAGAAGCATTCTGCTTTGAAGGATTATCACAGTCATTGAGAACTGTACTAGGGGATAGTGGAGGACAATCAGCACAGCATGACCAGTTAATTACAATAATGTCTTTGGCACTTTTATTCAACATTCATTGAATTTTCAAATGCTCCACATACAACTCTTTGATAAAACTCTGGATGATGGCTAAAAGTGAAAATCCAAATTTTGGATATGTTGAGCTTTGCGTGCTGCTTTAATACACAGGTTTGTAAAACACAGGAAGTTCAAGATAATTTGACTAATAAAACCTTAAGGACTTGAATACATGCAATTTAACAATGGAGGGCTAATGCATTTCCTGAAATATCCTGCAGTAAACCATTGATATTTAGGGCCAAGAGTTTCCTCGGAAAGATACTTTCAGTATACATTGCGGACACTGAGAAGGGAACTGTAAAACATAACATCTCAAAGTATCTTAAAATAAATCATAATAAGGGCCTAAGCATCAATGGATTCATTTTAAGTACATTCAGTGGAGAGAAACAGATCATCAATAACGCTAAAATGACAGGTCATAAAATTCAACCTGATGTAATACCTTTTCTAGAAAGAAATTAAACTATTTTAGTTTAAACTTTCAGATTCACTTGCAATTCTAATTTTACCAAATCTCTGAGAACCCCTTTTTTCTCTCTAGTATTTTCATGTTTTATTTTTATTTTCTTATTTTGCCTTTTGAAGTCGGGATAAGGTGACTCTATAGGTCTATCTTATGTTTATGATATTTAGTCTTTCACAGTGCTTCTTCAAGAAAAACTACAGTCTTCAACTTCCTGTATTATGTGCTTTGACTCTCTACCCTGTTTTAATATAATTTTCTCTTCCTGTTTTCTTCTGTGCTGTAAATCTCTTCTAATCTAATGACAGTCATATAAGAGGATATGCCCTCTTGCTCCTTTTCCTGATGTCTGGGCAAATTGCACAACCCTTTTTTGGACGGCAGGCTTTTTTGGGCAGTGCCAGTAATGCAAGTCATGTTACTAGCACATCCACCCCTATCCCATTCTCATAACAACTAATGTTGGAAGCTCTACTGTTACCTGTTTCGCTATAGGGCTGCTGGATTAGTTGTCCCAGTAAAAATAGAAATTGTGATACAAAAATACCATTTAGGCACAGACTGAGCATGCCTCAAATGGCCTCAGGTGGGGCAGGGTGGAAAATCATCCCAGTGTTTTGATCTGCTCATTTGAAATGGCTTGTTCAGATGCAGGGAGGGAGAAAATGTAGGACTATAAACACTAGACATGTTTTATCATACTTCCCTCTTAAAGCTATATGTTTCCCATTCCATATTAATAAAAATGTGGAGGTTAATCATTCACCAGAAAGAATAAAAGAAGTTTTCCCACTGCAATTTTTTTCTTCCTTATTTTCAACAATTATAGTGCAGCACACAATTGTCTGGCCCTATGGATAGTTTTCCACTGCGTCAGTGGACACTTTTCTAATACTGGTCAACTTTCTTTACCATAGCTTAAAGTCATTACCTCTTCCTATTCATCCTTTCCCAAGGGCCTATGGTCACCCACTTTCAATACCTACAATCACATTATATGCTTTCACTATTATACATCCAAAGATATGACCATCGTATTGCATGTAATTATGTCAGGATAACTTGTCATAAAATTTAAATTATGATTAATGTTCCTTTTGCGTGCAATGCTCAAAATTAAATTTGAGATAAATTCTTTACATATACATTATCTACCTTGTCTTCTGGAAGAGTGTCTCCCCTCTGTATAGTGTAAGGTGGCACGTCATCCCAAGTGACAATTACAGCCGCTTTGGGATTGAACCGGGTTCCAGGAAATCCTCTGTTGATATATTTCGACACCAAGTCTAGAATGTCTTGGGAAGAATCTTCTCTATAATGAATGCTTCCAAATGAATTTGTATCAAGGTCAGAAAAAAATGGAGCAATTGCTCCAAAATTTGGGGGAAAGGTTTCAAGATATTCATCTTCATTTGTTGGTTTACTGGTTGCAATCATCCCATTAGTGGTAACCTACAATATTTTGGCAGAGAAAACAAATACAAAGGTTTAGTCATAAATAATTATGTGTACAAGTAACATAATTTGACTTAAAGGCTATATTGATATTTTTTAACTTTAAAAATCATGTTCCAATCGAAAAACACCATACAGCATATAAACACAAAGGGATGTAGAGTCACACCAATAAAGCACACAGATTACCAACAAAATCACAGTTGTGTGTGTGTGTGCTATCTCACACAGGGCACCGAAAATATGGAATAACCTCCCAGGCACCATCAAATCTTCCCCCAGTCTAAAGTCCCTTAAAAGATCTCTATTGAAATACCTTGATACAGAATGCAGCTGTAAACATGTAACATAGTGAGTATATTTCTTACATATTTATTTTCTGTGTAAATCTGCATATTTGTGTTATTTTTAAAATCTTACATTTTATTACTTATAATTTTTACAGCAGAAATGCAATGTTCTTGAATCCATGTATACTTCCTGGTAAAATACTTTATAAAAAAATAAAGAAATAAAGGAGCTTGGTTAGCATGGGCGCCTATTGGATGGCATTTTGAAAATAAATTTTAGTAATGACAGATGTTACAGTGTACTAGAGATTAGGGATGAGCCGAACACCCCCGTGTTCGGTTCGCATTTGAACTCGAACAATTTCAAAAGTTCGAGTTCGAACACGAACCGAACTCAATGCAAGTCAATGGGACTAAAAGTTAGATTTTTAGAGTGCCCTGCAAGAGGCCATATATGCAAGATATTTGTCATAAAAGGTGTTTGGGGGTGCGGGTAGTGCCCTGGGGGACAGGAAACAAGGACAAAAAGTAAAAAAAAAAGTTTTTAAAGGAACAGTGAGTTTTCCATGAAATAAGGGGTGAAAATGAAAACAAAAAATTCATAGAAACAAAGAAAAATGTCGGCAGATAAGAACCTTTCGGCCCATCTAGTCTGCCCAATTACATGGATACTTTACCTGGATTTATCTTTTGTTTAGGATAGCCTTATGCCTATCCCATGCCTGCTTAAATTCAATTACTGTTTTGGCCTCTACCACTTCAACTGGAAGGCTGTTCCATGTATCCACCACCCTCTCAGTAAAATAATGCTTCCTTCAAATATCGTGCCTAGGAGGTCCCCATAACCTGCCCGTGAAGTGGCGGATTTGTAGGATGTATAGAAACATTCAAACACAAAAAAATGACGTTTCAAATAACGGTAAATGGTTTTCCTTTAATCTATTCATAAACAACTGCTTGGGGCGGCAGTCTGTATGAAAAGGGGAGATGTTTTAGGACACGCAGAACAAGTTTAGTGACTTTTTGGCTAAATTATGGTGAAACCTATGCAGGCTTTGGATGAAAGTAACAATAGGTGCTTTAAAATTGGGCCTTTAGTCGTGGCAACAGTGCCGTCACACTGTAACCCCTCTGTGGTGTTGTGGAAGAGTTCAAGGTTGGACCCTGCGGTCCAATATTAAAATGATATAAATCTGGTAATATAGGCGTCAGTGGCAGTGCACCCAAATATTGTGCCTTTGGTGGCAGCAAGTGCCTTCACACCGTAACCCTTTTGTGGTATTGTGGAAGAGTGCAAGGTTGGACCCTGCGGTCCAATATTAAAATGATATAAATCTGGTAATCTAGGCGTCAGTGGCAGTGCACCCAAATATTGTGCCTTTGGTGGCAGCAAGTGCCTTCACACCGTAACCCTTTTGTGGTATTGTGGAAGAGTGCAGGGTTGGACCCTGCGGTCCAAAAAATTCAAATGATATAAATCTGGTAATATAGGCGTCAGTGTCAGTGCACCCAAATATTGTGCCTTTGGTGGCAGCAAGTGCCTTCACACCGTAACCCCTCTGAGGTATTGTGGAAGAGTGCAGTGGTGGAGGTTTTGTGAATGCAGAAGAGATCCCCGATTTATTCCTTTATGTCAGCATCAGGGGATTGATAGCTGCTGATCCAGGTGATTCATTTTTATAAATGTCAGCCGGTCTACAGAGTCGTGGACAGACGCACTCTTTTGTCTGTGACAAAACCTCCAGCGGCACTGAACGTCCTTTCAGAAAGCACGCTGGATGAAGGGCAACCTAGTAGCTGCATAGCATATTGGCTAAGTTCTGGCCAGTGATCCCATCTCAACACCCAGTAAGCCAGTGGATCATCTGCTGGAAAGGTATCCAGGTCTGCCCTTGCCCCTAGGTAGTCCTGCACCATATGGTGAAGACGCTGGCAATGAGTGCCTACATTTGACGTCCCTGGGCATCGTGGACTAAAAAAAGTTAAAAAGGCATCATCCAAGCGGCCCCGGCCTTCACCACTCTTCCACTGATCATCCACAGCCTCAGAAGCACCTGTGTCATCACTTGGTAACCTACCAGTGCCTGGAAAGGTGTTACACAAGTGTCGCTTTAGAGCGTCCTCAAGTTTTTTCATCCTGTCCTCCCTCTGTGCGGGCAGAATGAGCTCTGCAACTTTACCCTTGTATCGTGGATCAAGAAGGCTTGCCAACCAGTAATGATCCCTCTCCTTGATAGCACGAATCCTGGGGTCCTTTACCAGGCTTTGCAGGATAAGGGAGCCCATGCAGCATAGGTTGGAGGTGGCATTAGCTTCCGAGTCTTCCTGGTCAATGAGGATGACCCCATCATGCACTTCCTCCTCCCAGCCACGTACTAGTCCTTGGGTTTCTGGGCACACAAAACCCTCCCTTGAGGAATCCCCACCTTCAATGCCCCACTACTTAAATATTCCTCCTCCTCATCCTCCTCCTGTCTGATCTGAGGAGGACCTGCAGGAATGCTGTCTGCGGAAAGACTGGGGCCTTGAGAGCTAGGGAAGGCCTCCTCTTCCTCCCGCTGCTCTGCCTCTAGAGCCACATCTACAATTCCCCGCAGTGTGTGCTCCAGCAGGAACACTAAAGAAATTGTGTCACTGAAGCATGCACTGTCCCTGCTCACCATCTTTGTTGCCTCCTCAAATGGTGACAGTACAGTGCATGCATCCTTGATCATCAGCCACTGCGGGGGGAAAAAAAACAAGTTGACCTGAACCTGTCCTTGTGCCATACTCACGGAGGTACTCGTTGATGGCCCTCTGCTGCTTGTGCAGACGCTGCAGCATTGCTAATGTTGAGATCCACCTGGTGGGCATGTCACAGATCAGACGGTTTGTGGGAAGGTGGAATTCTCTTAGAATTTCTGCCAGGCGAACACTTGCTGGGAATAACCGTCTGAAGTGGCTGCAGACTTTTCTGGCCAGGCTGAGAAGCTCTGCCAGCCCTGGGTACCTGGTTAGGAAACGCTGTACCACCAGATTTAGGACTTGTGCTAGGCATGGTACATGCGTCAATTTACCCAGGCGTAGGGCGGAGAGAAGGTTGCTGCCATTATCACAGACTACCATTCCCAGCTCAAGCTGGTGTGGTGTTAACCATCTCTGCACCTGCCCCTGCAGAGCTGACAGAATTTCTGGCCAGGTGTGGCTCCTGTCCCCTAAACAAACCAGCTCAAGCACAGTATGGCATCTTTTTGCTTAAGCCATTGCGTAGCCCCTGCCACTTAAACTCTGTTTAACTGCCACTTCGCCAGAGACCGAGAAGGAGGAGGAAGAGGAGGAAGAGGGAGAGGTGGTGGTGGAGCAGACAGACCTCATACAAGCATCTTTCTGGAGGCGTGGTGGGTGAACAACCTCCAGCACAGAGCCTCGTCTTGGATCCCTCCCAGCTGCAATCAGAGTTACCCAGTGTGCCATGAAGGAAATGTAACGGCCCTGTCCAAGCTTGCTGGACCACGTATCTAACGTCACGTGCACCTTGCTGCTGACTGCCTTTCCCAATGACTCCATAACGTTGTCTTCCACGTGCTGGTATAGTGCTGGAATGGCCTTCCGTGAAAAGAAATGGTGTTTTGGAACCTGCCACTGTGGTACAGCACATTCAGCAAATTCACGGAAGGAAGCAGAGTCCACCAGCTGGAAAGGCAGCAGCTGCAATGCGAGTAATTTTGCTAATCTGGCATTTAGACGCTGTACTTGGGGATGGTTGGGACTATATTTTTTCTTACGCTGCCGCAGCTGGGGCAACGTAATCTGACTGCGTAAATCTTCAGCTGATGAGATGATGTCACATTGTGAGGAAGGACCTGGTACATCCATTACTGTAGCATCATCCCTGTCAGTGGAGGTTGGAGTCAATGACATGGCAGGACATATAGGGGGGGTAGAGACAGGTGAGGAGGAGGACCTACGCAAAGTGTTGCACCAACGGGATGCGTGGCAGGTGGTCATATGTCGCCTCAAGCACGTGGTACCCAAGCGCCCGGTGTCTTTCCCACGCTTGATCCTCATCTGACATAGATTACAAATAGCAACGGTGCGGTCTGCTGCACATTTCTTAAAGAGCTCCCAGACAGCAGAGTTCCTGGATGTGTGCTTTGAGACAACAACACTCTGCACCTGAGCAGCTCTGACATCTGATGCCTTGGACTGGCTAGTGCTATGGTTGGTCATAGAGGACGTTGTGCCTCGTATTTGTTGTGCCGCCTCCTCCTCACTTGACTCCTCTGTTCGATCAGGCACCCAGGTGGAGTCAGACCTCATCATCATTGTCATCATCACCCCTATCTCCTCGTCACTGGAGCCAACTTGGCAGTATGCTGCAGCTGCTGGGGCAACATGAGTGCCAGTTATTTGTGTGTCATCACTGGCACCCCCTTCCTCTAGGTTGATTATACTCCCTTCCTCAACCTCAGAGATTGAATCAGAGCACTGTAGTTGCTGCGCATCCTCAAGCAGCATGTCACTGTCATTGTAGTCAAACAATTCAGCTGACTCCTCCGTGTGTGATAGTGAGGCTACGGCAGGAGTAGCTGTGGACATAGAGGCTGCATTAGATGCTTAGGCAGCTGAGGTGGACTGTAAACCACTACAAGCCTGGCAGACAGAGGACTGGGAGGATGAGGATGGCCTGGTTAGCCAATCCACCAAATCCTCTGTATGTTGCTGCTGCTTAAGACGGCCAGTACCAGTTAGAAAGGACAAGCGTGCCCCTGCAGAGGATGCACCACGTCCATGACGACCAGAGGCACAGCCTCCCGACACAGAGGCTGCTTGCCCTCTTATCTGTGTCTGGGAGCGTCTGCCTGTCCTTTTTGGTCTTGACATGGTGAGTGATATATAGATTAAAGATATACAGAACTCTGATTCAACTCTGGTATGCAGAACTCTGATTCAACTCTGGTATAAAGATTAAAGATTTCCAGAACTCTGGTATAACTCAGCGAGACACCCTGATAGCTGGCAGCCAGTGACAAGACACAGATTAAAATTCCCAGAAACCTCCTATAAATCAGTGAGACCCCCTGATGGGTGGCAGTGACAAGACACAAATTACAATTCCCAGAAACCACCTATAAATCAGTGAGACCCCCTGATAGGACCCCCTGATAGCTGGCAACAGTGACAAGACACAGATTACAATTTGCAGAAATCTGCTAGAAGTATGTGGGACCCCCTCATAGCTGGCAGTTAGAAGACACAGATTACAATTCCCAGAAACCTCCTATAAATCAGTGAGACCCCCTGATGGGTGGCAGTGAGAACACACAGATTACAACAATTCCCAGATATTTTGTAAAAATGAGACCCCCACAATTGCTGGTGGCAGTGAGAACAAAGATTACAACAATTCCCAGATATTTTGTATAAATGAGACCCCCACAATTGGTGCTGGCAGTGAGAACACAAAGATTAGAACAATTCCCAGATATTTTGTATAAATGACTGACCCCCAAAATGGTTGGTGGCAGTGAGAACACAAAGATTAGAACAATTCCCAGATATTTTGTAGAAATGAGACCCCCCACAATTGCTGGTGGCAGTGAGAACACAAAGATTACAACAATTCCCAGATATTTTGTAGAAATGACTGAACCCCACAATTGCTGGTGGCAGTGAGAACACAAAGATTACAACATTTCCCAGATAGTTTGTAGAAATGAGACCCCCCCCTCCAATAGCTGGTGGCAGACTGGCAGTGAGAACACACACAACAACAATCTCCTCTCAAAAAACACGTGTTGGGGGCTGTGTGAAGCCTTATATAGTGTGCTGTGGGACTTAGCTCTGGGTAAGTTTTGCCCAATCATGGGCTCACAATCAGGATTCTGAGCCGTGATTAGCATAGTCTTGCACCTGTCTTGCACCTAAACTGTGGTCAGGTGAAGGCTGTAGCCAATTACAAGCTTCAGGCCAGTGGAAAAGTGCATTGTGGTCCATTGTGGGCGAACATGCTGCGAACACGCGCAAATGTTCGAAGTTCGCGAACATACGAACTGGCGATGTTCGAATCGAACTCCGAACATATCGAAACCGAACAGCTCATCCCTACTAGAGATATTAAATGATAGATCTATACAGATAAGATTTGCCACAACTGGGTTGAAATACCCAATCTGCTCATTGTTTTTTTCTGCTATGCATCGAACAATGCAAGATGCTGAGATGTTATAACTTTTTTATATAATTGCAAAAACACAAAACTTGCGGACAAGCTACAAATCAGCAATGCTGGGTGTTCCATATAGAAAGTGTAAGTCAGTCAGATGCAACACAAGTAGTTGTCAACTATTCTCATAATCAATTAATTGGTTGTGTTTTACCCCTGCATAGGGTGTCTGTGACGGAAGTATCCACCACCTTTTAAAAGACTTTAATTCCAAATTTCCAAAACTGGCTGACACAGGTACACACACTATTGCCTGCACTACATATAGCATTTGTGCCCTGTGGAGAGGAGCAGATGCCAGCCTTGTGCCCACAGACTACAGACGATTATGGCAAAGACTATTCATAGAGCATTTGGGCATTGCTATGCTGTATATAATAGATTTGTTTTAAATATGTTTCTGTGTTACAGTTCCTAGTGTTGTTTGTATTAGTTTAACCACCCCTAGGAACTGTCTTAAACTAGTTCTCCCTACCCCCTTACTTTATCCTTTGTCTGTAGACCAGGTTGTGTGAGTGGGTGGGGGCCGCTATATAATAATTTAATGCCGGGGGTGTGTTTTATCTTGATTGAGCTGTTCATCTTATGGTGTGTACCTATTGTATGTTAATGAGCCTGTTTTACTGTGGAAAATAAATCTTTTCTGTTTGAACCTTTCTGTATGCTGTATTTATACACCAAGCCTTGGCGGTATATAGATACTTGGTAAGCATTACACTGGGTGTCTGGGCAATCCTAGGGACCGCTAATAACAGGGGGTACCCAGTTGGGGTATGAGGAGCCTTTGCCGTAACACTGGTGTTAGCAGTGAGATCAAATGCTTCTTTCTGGCCCAGTAGTAAAGAATCAAGGCAGCAGAGTTTAATCGGTGAATGCAGGATGCGCTGGCCCGGCACGACAGACCTGGTTCTGCACAGGACGAGCTGAGATGGAGGGATTTTTATCTGCCAGAAGATTTGAAGGGAGACTCTTCAATGTGAAAAGGACTGACATGGAAATGTTGTACCCACTAGCGAGGAGAGTTACTTGCACAATTGGGATTTGCAAGTGCCTTTTCTGGATGAGCAGCCCTTAGAGGAATGACTTTCTGAATTAGATGGACTGGTCCAGACCGATATGATACTGGATGATGGATACAGGGCACTCCCATGGTATGCTGCACAAATGTGTGTGTGTGGCTCGATGATGGCAACCAGGGTTGGACTGGGACAAAAAAACAGCCCTGGACTTCATCCAGACGGGCCCACTCCGATATGCAAACATGCAGGGCCGGATTAATATATTGATATGGACTGGAGCAGGGCCAGCACAAGACATTGTGCTGCCTGGATCCAAGGATGAAATACTGACCCCCCCCATACCCGCCAAAACATGTTGATGCGTATCACAGAGTGCCACAACAATAAAACTCACAGTAATGTACGGTGTGTATGAGCGTATCACAGAGCTTCACAGCTATAAAACTCACAGTAATGTGCTGTGTGTATGAGCGTATCAGAACTTCACAGCAATAAAACTCACAGTAATGTACACAGTATGAGCGTACACAGTATGAGCGTATCACAGAGTTCCACAGCCATAAAACTCACAGTAATGTGCTGTGTGTATGAGCATATCACAGAGCTCCACAGCCATAAAACTCACAGTAATGTACGGCGTGTATGAGTGTATCACAGAGCTTCACAGCAATACAACTCACAGTAATGTGCTGTGTGTATGAGCGTGTCAAAGAGCTCCACAGCAATAGAATAAAAAAATAATTATGGATTATTAAAATTGTATTTTAATATGAATTATATATTCTTGTAAATGTAATTTGAACAATTAAAATAAATATGCATTAAAATATACTTACTTTAATCAATATTCTAATTTAAATTATTTTATAAAAAATAAATCATATGATAAATATTAAAATATACTTTAACAAAATGTAATTAGG
The DNA here is from genome assembly GCA_009667805.1 of Leptobrachium leishanense. Classification (NCBI taxonomy): domain Eukaryota; kingdom Metazoa; phylum Chordata; class Amphibia; order Anura; family Megophryidae; genus Leptobrachium; species Leptobrachium leishanense. The sequence goes on along the minus strand of CM019066.1, from coordinate 230,446,859 downwards.
GTACACTTCTAAGAAGGGGCTCAGAACTGTGACATACAGGGCTGTTCAGAGAGAGGTGAAAACCTTGAATTGCCAGGAGAATGAACAATCTAGAGCAAATAGCCAATTTGGAAAGTGAGATAAATGGGAGAATTTTTCTGGTTTGGCTATTTTGACCTAGTATTTTCACTTCTCCAGTCATTCTCAAGCTTTTCACCTCTCTCTGAATAACCCTGATAGTGTTGGAACAGTTAACTAAGGGGGTACACAGAGCTCTGAAAAGTAATCCCTTTTCAACCCCAGCCATGTAACAGACAGACAAGTCCAGGGAGAGAGTCCAGCTCAAGAGCTGTTGGATTTACAGTATATGAATAGAAAAAGGGTGCACTCTTCTCTAAATCCGAGGCCAAACTAAACTCTGTCCCTGGACATGTCTCCCTGCTACATGGCTATGGCTGATTAGCATTTATCAAACACTTTTCTGAGCTCTGTGCAGACTCCTGTGATAATTAACCCATTGAGTACTCCTATAGAGAAAGCACAGTACTACCACACTGAGCTCCGGCGTAATAGGCTATAGAAAGGGAGCAGGGGAGAGGGGTAGGCCGAGAACCCAAAGGACTGTCAGATCAGAGTATCTGTCAGATTTACGGCTCCCTGCCTGGCTGTGAGTCTGGCCACTATAATTGTTACATCCTCAGCCAATGCTGTGCTTCCTGGGGGGTCTGGGCATGGTTCGGTGCCACTGGCTGGTCGAGTGCCAGCACCTTGTAATGGCCGAGCGGCGTCTGAGGGGGCGGGCCTGGTGTGGTCACGAGGAGCCGCCGGGTTTAAAGCAGGGCGCGAGGAGTTGCCTCGTCGCCCTGACGTGGAGTTCTGTTCCCGCATCGCTTACTATTGTTTTCATTGATATTCAAGTTGCCGACCCGTTTACGTCTACGATCCCTGCTCCTGATTTTGACCCGGCTTGTCTTTGACCATTCTTATTTTACGTACTATAGCGGTTGCTAGTACAGTGCGTCGTTGGTTTAACCCTATGCCGGCTGCTTGGGGTTTTACTCGCTTCTTGGGGATATTCCCATCTTGCTCTGGTGTACTATCTACAGCCTTATCTGGGTTCTGTTCCAGGCCCAATGTTCATGATTTATGGTCGTGTATTTATGTACAATCTGCAATAACCAAATACCGTGTATTTTCTGCCTATGATTATCATGCTCAGCTTGCCAAGTGTACCCGGGTTTGTACTAGCTTTAAGCCTTTAAATGGGTCAGTAGACCCTGGTGATTACAAGGTACAACATACCCGTTTGAGTTTATCAGAAAACGCTAAGTCTGTCAGGTCGGTGACTGCCCTGCAGTCTGCTAAATACATTGACTGTCAAACTAACTACCTCGGTACACCCACTCAAGTATTGAAGCCATCTGTATTGTTGTGTGCTCTAAGTTGTCCGTTGATCTCGAAACCCATGGAACTTAGTAGCAGATCAGTTGTCCTTTTATACTCCTTGGCTTTGGAGTACAAGTCTGAAAATACTGTGCGTTTTGCTACCATCAAGCAGATATCTCTGTCCAACAAGATCTCAACCTCGGTACTCTTGTGTGAACGCTACAACGCCCGTTACAATAATGATCTCAGGAGACGCATCAGTGCCGAGGTATAAGACATAAGGATGGGATTCACCCTCACATAGTATGTTTAGTCAATACCTTAGCTATTTTCACATCCTGGTCACAGCAGACAGCACAGGCAGGAGAGGTGTGTAGCAACATGTGGTGCTCCGGCTGCTGCTGGCTTCAAACTCCGAAGCCGCCAGTCACTGGAAGGAGAAGCTGTAAGTAAAATGTGGAGTGGAATCCTCGCAGTCTCTGTGGATTCCGCTCCTTTACACACAATAAAGCCTCAGCCAGCCCCTGAATCCATGTGTGGGTGTCCAAGGAAGCCCCCCTAACCAACCCCTGCAATGCAGAAATCCTTCAGACCTTTGAAACAAGTGCTGACATTCCACACTTGTGTTATCCAGTCCTGGTTATACTAAGTGCTGGACTAAGTTAAAAAAAAAGCACCCCCAGGCTTAGCTGGTCCACTGACCCATCGGCCCATCTGGATTCTCCCGGTGCTCCCGATGGCCAGTACATGCCTGATGGCAACCCAATAGATGGCTTTGGGTTCGGCGGCCCTGGGTTGTTATTTGAGAAACTTACTGCAGACTCAGACCTCGAGAGCGAGTCGGAGTGGCGACCAGAGGAAATCGGAGGGTATTGAGAGAGACAGCTGAATCTCTCAAAGGTGCCCTGCCTGAAAGCGGATTTGGATTTTATATGTGTAAAGGAATGGGAGCTGGAGATGTCCTACAAAAATGCAGCTAGATTCCACTCAGCAGCAGGCTCTTTGGATTGGAACAGTATTGCAGTGTCAGCAGTAGAGCTGGCAGCGGTACAGAATGGCTTTGGTCTCTGTCTTCATGAAGCAGAGGATTGCCTGTCGTAGTGATTTTTGCAGGTTATTTACATACATAGGTCAATGCTACATAAAAAAAGTGTGTTAACTTACAGAAGAGGTAAAACAGGATTTTGTTCTTTCGTGCACTGAAGTTATACACAGAATAAAATGGGTAGGATTAGTGTTCAGTTTTTTTATGAAAATAATAATAAAATCACTTTTTTCACATTTACATTTTTTATATTGAATATTGTTTTATGTATACATCTTATGGCTAATTTATGTATTACACTCGTAATCACTGGATTTATGGCCATTTTATTTGCCTCATTAATAGGAATAGGTCTATAAGGTTTATTCCCTATATGGATTGTACACATATTTTGGATGTAGCAGTGACATCTAGACATATTCCTGTTCATGATTAAAAACATTCATGTTTCCAGTCTGGCACCTCACCAACTTGAAATATCCCCAGCTACGACCGCAGGGCCGTCTTTAATATTGACTGGGCCCTGGGCAAACATTTTCTTGGGCCCCTCCATGCAATTTTGCTCTCCACAACATCCTAAAAAAATAAAATAAATAACGCACTGAGGCTTGTCTCAAAAACAAAAAATCTATTTATTTATTTTATGTATTTTTTTAAATTACACATCCTATACATCTTTAATACACGTACACATCATATATACACGTACTGTAAAAAAATATATAAACACACTATATCTCTGTGCTCGCACACATACACATGCTATATACACGTACCATTGTATGCACAACCTGTATACACATACCCATCTTATATACATAATTTACACCTCATTCATATTTGCACATCATATATATACATACACACACTTGCACATCATATATATACATACACACACACTTGCACATTATATATATATTATATATATATATATACACACACACTTCCACATCATATATACATATATATATATATATATATACACACACACACTTCCACATCATTTTATATATATATATATACACACACACTTCCACATCATTTTATATATATATATATATATATATATATATATATATGGTTTTGTTATATATACAGTCATGGCCAAAATTGTTGGCACCCCAGACATTTTTCCAGAAAATCAAGTATTTCTCACAGAAAAGTATTGCAGTAACACATGTTTTGCTATACACATGTTTATTCCCTTTGTGTGTATTGGAACAAAACAAAAAAAGGAGGAAAAAAAGCAAATTGGGCATAATGTCACACAAAACTCCAAAAATGGTCTGGACAAAATTATTGGCACCCTTAACTTAATATTTGGTTGCACACCCTTTGGAAAAAATAACTGAACTCAGTTGCTTCCTATAACCATCAATAAGCTTCTTACACCTCTCATCTGGAATTTTGGACCACTCTTCCTTTGCAAACTGCTCCAGGTCTCTCTTATTGGAAGGGCGCCTTTTCCCAACAGCAATTTTAAGATCTCTCCACAGGTGTTCAATGGGATTTAGATCTGGACTCATTCCTGGCCACTTCAGAACTCTCCAGCGCTTTGTTGCCATCCATTTCTGGGTGCTTTTTGACGTATGTTTGGGGTCATTGTCCTGCTGGAAGACCCAAGATCTCGGATGCAAACCCTGCTTTCTGACACTGGGCTCTACAGTGCAACCCAAAATCCTTTGGTTATCCTCAGATTTCATGATGCCTTGCACACATTCAAGGCACCCAGTGCCAGAGGCAGCAAAACAACCCCAAAACATCATTGAACCTCCACCATATTTCACTGTAGGTACTGTGTTCTTTCCTTTGTAGGCCTCATTCCATTTTCTGGAAAACAGTAGAATGATGTGCTTTACCAAAAAGCTCTATCTTGGTCTCATCTGTCCACAAGACGTTTTCCCAGAAGGATTTTGGCTTACTCAAGTACATTTTGGCAAACTGTAGTCTTGCTTTTTTATGTCTCTGTGTCAGCAGTGGGGTTCTCCTTGGTCTCCTGCCATAGCGTTTCATTTCATTTAAATGTCGACGGATAGTTCGCGCTGTCACTGATGCTCCCTGAGCCCGCAGGACAGCTTGAATTTCTTTGGAACTTGTTTGGGGCTGTTTATCCACCATCCAGACTATCCTGCGTTGCAACCTTTCATCAATTTTTGTCTTCCGTCCACCCACAGAGAGATTAGCTACAGTGCCATGGGTTGCAAACTTCTTGATAATGTTGCACATTGTGGAAAAAGGGAAATCTAGATCTCTGGAGATGGACTTAGAACCTTGAGATTGTTGATATTTTTCCACAATTTTGGTTCTCAAGTCCTCAGACAGTTCTCATCTTCTCTTTCTGTTGTCCATGCTTAGTGTGGCACACACAGACACACAATGCAAAGACTAAGTGAACTTCTCTCCTTTTTTATCTGCTTTCAGGTGTGATTTTTATATTGCCCACACCTGTTACTTGCACCAGGTGAGTTTACAGGAGCATCACATGCTTGAAACAATCTTATTTATCCACAATTTTGAAAGGGTGCCAATAATTTTGTCCAGCCCATTTTTGGAGTTTTGTGTGACATTATGTCCAATTTGCTTTTTTTCTTCCCTTTTTTCGTTTTGTTCCAATACACACAAAGGGAATAAACATGTGTATAGCAAAACATGTGTTACTGCAATACTTTTCTGTGAGAAATACTTGATTTTCTGGAAAAATGTCTGGGGTGCTAACAATTTTGGCCATGACTGTATATATATATATACACACACACACACACTTCCACGTCATATATATATATATATATTACACATGCATACACACATACACATATATATATATATATACAGTGGCAAGAAAAAGTATATGAACCCTTTGGGATTACGTGGAGTTTTGCATGAATTGGTCATAAAATGTGCTCTGATCTTCATCTAAGTCACAACAATTTGAAAAACACAGTCTGCTTAAAATAATACAACACAAACATTATATGTTTTCATATTTTTATTGAACAGAACATGTAAACATTCACAGTGCAGGGTGGAAAAAGTATGTGAACCTTTGGACTTAATAACTGGTTGACCCTCCTTTGGCAGCAACAACCTCAACCAAACGTTTCCTGTAGTTCCAGATCAGACCTGCACAACGATCTGGAGTAATTTTGGACCACTCCTCTTCACAAAACTGTTTCAGTGTAGCAATATTCTTGGGATGTCTGGTGTGAATCGCTCTCTTAAGGTTATGCCACAGCATTTCAATCGGGTTGAGGTCAGGACTCTGGGCCACTCCAGAAGGCATATTTTGTTTCGTTGAAGCCATTCTTTTGTTGAATTACTTGTATGCTTTGGGTCATTGTCCTGTTGCATCACCCATCCTCTGCGGAGCTTCAGTTGGCGGACAGATGGTCTTACGTTTTCCTGCGAAATGTCTTGATAAACTCTGGTATTCATTTTTCCATCAATGACAACAATCCGTCCAGGCCCTGAGGCAGCAAAGCAGCCCCAAACCATGATGCTCCCTCCGCCATGTTTTACAGTGGGGATGAGGTTTTGATGTTGGTGTGTAACAACTCAATTTTGGTTTCATCTGTCCACAGAATATTTTGCCAGTAGTGCTGTGGAACATCCAGGTGCTCTTTTGCAAACTTCAAACGTGCTGCAATATTCTTTTTGGACAGCAATGGCTTCCTCCGTGGTGTCCTCCCATGTACTCCATTCTTGTTTAATGTTTTCCTTATTGTAGATGTGTCAACAAAAATGTTAGCATGTGCCAGAGATTTCTGTAAGTCTTTAGCTGACACTCTAGGATTCTTCTTTACCTCATTAAACATTCTGCGCTGTGCTCTTGCAGTCATCTTTACAGGACGACCACGCCTAGGGAGAGTAGCAACAGTGCTGAATTTTCTCCATTTGTAGACAGTCTGTCTTACCGTGGACACATGAACATCAAGGCTTTTGGAGATACTTTTGTAACCCTTTCAAGCTTCATGCAAGCCAACAATTCTTGATCGTAGGTCTTCTGAGAGCTCTTTTCTTCGAGGCATGGTTCACATTAGGCAGTGCTTCTTGAAACCAGTAAACCTAAAACCGGTGTGTGTTTTTAAAGGGCAGGACAGCTTTCAGCAACACATCCAATAATATCACACTGATTGGACTCAAGGTTGGCTCACTCCTGGCTCCAATCAGCTCTTGGAGAAGTAATTAGGCTAGGGGTTCACATACTTTTTCCACCCTGCACTGTGAATGTTTACATGTTCTGTTTAATAAATACATGAAAACATATAATGTTTGTGTTGTATTATTTTAAGCAGACTGTGTTTTTCAAATTGTTGTGACTTAGATGAAGATCAGAGCACATTTTATGACAATTCATGCAAAACTCCATGTAATCCCAAAGGGTTCACATACTTTTTCTTGCCACTGTATATATATATATACACACACACATTTAAACATCATATTTCCACATCATATATACATATTTAGCCAACATATACACATTATACATTCATCATTTATACACTTAATTTGTCACAATTTAATTTATTTGTTAATTAAGTGGGAGCTGGAGGGAAATGGATGGATGGGGTGGGGGAGCTGGGGGTCCTATAAACAGTGACTTGTTTAGGGCCCTGCTTCTTACCTACATAATGCTGTATTTTCAGGCAGGCAAAGCAGAGCACTGCCTGCTGTCTGTCTTCTCCATGCTCGGTGGACACAGCATGGTGAGGAGGAGGGAGGAGCCAATTACATCTCCCATGGGGCCTCAAGGAGAGCTCTAGACCAGCATGCCGCTGGATCACCTGCAGCTCCGTTGGGATGATGTAATTTCCTCTCTCTGGTCACCTGACACTATGGAGAGGAAGCAGCCTGCGAGCTCCTGGTCTCTGAGGGCTCAAGGGAGTGGAACAGCTGAGCTGCCAAACTGGGCCCCTCTACAATAGCTGGGCCTGGGGCAGCTGCCCCTCTTGCCCCTCCTTAAAGACGGCCCTGTACGACCGCCCTCTATGGACAAGAGTATTGGGGCACAAATTTTACTTTTTGAAGTTAGGTGTTTCAATCAGACTCATTGCCACAGGTGTATAAAATCAAGCATTTATCCGTGCAGTCTGCATTTACAAACATTTGTGGGGGAAAATGGGTCGTTTTGAGGAGCTCATTGAATTCATGTATGGTACTGTGTTTGGATACCACCTTTGCAATAAGTCTGGTAGTGAAATTTCAGCCCTGCTCAGTAGTCCATGGTCAACTGTCATTGGTATTATTGGAGAGTGGAATCATATAGGAACAGCAGTAATGCAGCCATGAAGCAGAAGACCAAGTAAAGTCACAGAATCGGATCACCAAGCATTGAGGCACATGATGCGTAAAAGTCGCTAACTCTCTGCTGATTCCATAGTTGATGAGCTTCAAACATTAATATCAGCACAAAAACAAAAGTTGTGCAGCAAGAGCTACATGGAATGGGTTTCCGTATCCAAAGTGCTGCATGCAATCCTCATGTCACCAAGTACAGTGCCAAGCAGCAGATGAAGTGATGTAAAGCACGCTGCCATTCAGGGCCGGCTCTTCGTGGGTGCAACATGTGCATGTCACCCAGCCCCGCCCTTCCATCAGCCGCACTGCTCAGGTTGGCCATTTGGCATATGCCTGATAAGCCAGGGCTCTGAGTATGTTGGTCAAGCTGACGGTATCTAAAGCGCCGTCTACTAAATGGTGCCTGGTAGCAGCCCAGCCCAAGTGCTGGGAGAGATGTGAATTTCACATCTGCTCTCAGCTTCCGGGTGGTCTGCGTAATACGCTGACGAGTCTTGAAGCAGCCCAGCATTATAAAGAGCTGCAGTAACTAGTTAGAAATCGTTCTCACAGCCCTGAGCCACGTGCTGCGAGAAGCTGTTTTCTGTCAGACGCAGTTCAGTGATTCCAGGGTGTGAGAGACCCCTCCCTGTGTCTTGACCAGATAAGGCTACAAGGGAAAGAAAGAAATCCCTGGAATGTTAAGGAAAGGGGAGGCATGACTGCTGGACTGGGCTGTACAGTAAGATATGCAGTATTGACTCATTGGTGGTGTGAGTGCCACATTGTTGTATGCAGGGTATATATATATTGAGGTAATGGGTGTGGCCTACCTCCTTGGTGCCTGTCAGCCTGGAAAGAAGATTTCTGTCCTGCCCGCTAGTAGCCCACCCTTGGTGGTAGGGTGGGGGGAGGTTTTTCTCCATGAAGTCACAGCTGTGGTATTCTGGGCCAACGAATGTCTTCAGTTATGTTTAAGCCGCTGATAGGTGGGTGTTATGGAGATGAGCTCTGCCTGATTGGGGGTCAGGTGGAGTGACGAGGTCTTGGATTATATGAGGTGGAAGTGTCCTCTGCAGGTTCAGGTGGAGGGGTCAGAATATATAGTATTAGACTACGCAGATGGTATTGATGGTTATGATAAAATGTTTATGTGTTATTAAAAAAAGCTGTGGCTTATGCCGTTTCCATGATATTGGTGTTTGTATTTATTGGGTTGGGGGGCATAGGTAATTAAAGGGAAGTCCTAGACCTAAGCAGTCATATGAATGAGAGGTACAAGTTCATGATGGGGCAAGAAGAAATAAGTGGGGGGGTAACGGAACTGATAAACAAGCATCAGAGGAAACAACAAAGGAAGACAGGAACAAAGAAAGCAGAGGAAAAGTGGGGGAGGGCAAATCATGTGACAAAGAAAGGGGACAGAGAATATAAAGGTATACATGGATGGAGGCAGAGAGGGAAACATAAGAAAGAGGAGTAAAGTGGCTCATAGGAAGAGAGGTAGTTAAAAAGCATGGAAGAGCACACAAACCTAGGATCTAGGACAGTGATGGCAAGCCTCGGCATGAAAGGGGCCAGATTATAACCAGGATGCTAAACAGAGCACTTGAGCCTTAGCTAGCAAGTTGTGCTTATTTTAAACTTGTCCTATTCCATGGTCAAAGTGTCAGGTTACTGTACATTAACGTCTCCTATACTTTGTATTGGAGCCGTTAATGTTCCCTGAACAGATGGAGAACAAGCTATACCAACCAGCTCATTCCCCTTCTGCGTCTGACGTTATTCTAAAAAGAACAAGGTCCTTCAGACCCTGGTGTTAAGCGACTGTGCTGAAGTCACTTAACATACATCTAACCCCACCAAAATTTCCCAAACTCACCTTAGATCCCTTGGTGGAGATTGATCCACCACTTCCTCACTCAGCTGAAAAGTAAGAACAAATAGTTCTCAATTTATTCTTCATATCTCACCATTGATTCTGCTGAATCTCATTTGCACGATGTTGCATAAGTCTTCATGGTGTCCTATGGACTCCTGGTGCTGATAACACCAGCCGTGCTACGTGCAACATTGTTATCTCCTTGCAGACTGTTAATATTACGACTTCAGTTACTGTCAAAGCAGCTTGGTCATAATACAGACATTAACCCTTAAGCTGCTGAGCCATTTCACGCCTCTGTGCTGAGCTCATTATTACTGGTTTCGCTCATCATGTTTAACCGCGTTTTGAAGCCTTATTTTAATATATGCCTCAGACATATTATATATCGTTCTTTCCGGCAGACTCGGCAGATTCATAATATGTCATTATTATATGTATACGTCATGTCCTGTCTGTATATTATAACAAAAAATGCAATAAAATTAGAATTTTCAATAATTTACAATGTGTAAAGTGTTTTTTTCACATTTTAACCACTTCAATGCTAAGGACGCGCTCAGCGCGTCCTCAGCATTGCCCCTGGTATGCGGAGGACGCGCTGAGCGCGTCCTCGCATTGGGGTCAGCGTTCGGCCGGGTACCGGCCGATCGCTGGCCCCTCCGGTGCGGGCTGACATCCTGGATGTCAGCCCGGCATCCGGAGCAGTGGCCGCCATTGTTATGTGTCATCGCGCCCCGCGATGACACATAATTCAGGCGCCCCCCCCGCATGTGCGGAGGAGGCGCCTGAAAGGGAGGGGGGGGAGGTCCTTCGGACCTCTCTCCCTCCCGATCGGCGGCTCACAGGGGCTTAACCCAGGCATCATTTGGAAGGGCACAGCCTGCCCTTCCAAATGATGCCTGGCATTAACCCCTGGGGAGCTGGATCGCAAATCGGCGCTGAAAAGCGCCGATTTGCGATCCTTCCCGGGAGCTGGCCGACATCTTGGATGTCGGCCAAGCTTCCGGGAACTCCCCCAGAGGACTGGCGTCATCGTGCGCAGCACGATGACGCCAGTCCTAGCATTAACCCCTAACTGCCACGAAGTGTGGAGATAGGGAGTTCCAATGAACTCCCTATCTCCCGATCCGTGGCAGTTAGGGGTTAAATTTTGATATCGTTGGATCGGCCAGAGCATGGCCGTTCCAACGATACCAAACATGAAAGTAAAAAAAAATGTAAAAAAAAAATAAAAAATAAAAATAAAAATAAAAAAAATTAAAAAAAAAAATTAAAAAAAAAAAAAAAAACACTTTTTTTTTTTGTTTTTTGTTTTGTTAATGCAGCAATATTGTTCCCATTTCAATTATAATGTGAACAATAATGCTGCATTAACGATTTTTGTATGCGGTGCGTTTGTTAAAAATGGTGTCATTTTCCCCAAAAAAAAATGTAACGAGACCCCATCTCTAATTTTTTTAACAAGCGCACCCCATACAAAATATAACCGCAATTGCTCGCATGTTAAAATGTGGAAAAAAACACTTTACACGCTGTAAATTATTGAAAATACATATTTTATTGCATTTTTTGTTATAATATACAAACATGACATAACGTATACATATAATAATGACATATTATGAATCTACCGAGTCTGACGGAAAGAACGATATATAATATGTCGATGTCATATACTAAAATAAGCCTTCAAAACACGTTTAAACATGATGCGCAAAACAGGTAAAAAATGACCTCAGCACAGGGGCGGGAAAAGCCTCAGCAGCGAAAGGGTTAACATGCGAGCAATTGCGGTTATATTTTCTATGGGGTGCGCTTGTTAAAAAAATTAGAAATGGGGACTCGTTACATTTTTTTGGGGGGAAAATTTTGCTATTTTTAACAAACGCACTGCATACAAATATCATTAGTGCAGCATCATTGTTCACATTATAATTGAAATGGAAACAATATTTATGCATTAACAAATCAAACAAAAAAAAAATTATTCTTTATTTTTTACTTTTACATGGTCATGTTTGGTATCGTTGGAAAGGCCATGCTCTGGCCGATCCAGCAATACCAAACATTAACCCCTAGCTGCCACGGATCGGGAGATAAGGGGTTCATTGGAACCCCCTATCTCCACCATTGGTGGCAGCTAGGGGTTAACTCCAGGACTGGCGTCATCGTGCCATGCACGTTGACGCCAGTTGTCAGGGGGCATTCCCGGAAGCTTGGCCAACATCCAAGATGTCGGCCAGCTCCGGGAGAGGATCACGATTCAGCGCTTTTCGGTGCCGAATTGTGATCCGGCACCCAAGGGGTTAAAGGCAGGCACGGTTTGGAAGGGAAGGCTGTGCCCTTCCAAACCGTGCCTGCCTTCAGCTTCTGGTCCCCCGCGATCGGGAGGGAGAAGTCCGAAGGACCTCCGCCCTCCCTTTCAGGCACCTCCTCCGCACTCGCAGGGGTGGGGGGGCGCCTGAAATAGATGTCATCGCGCCGCCGCGATGACATCAATTTCCCCCCCGGCGTACCGGGCTGACATGCTAGATGTCAGCCCGCACCGGGGGGGCCAGCAATCAGCCAGAATCCCGGGTGATTGCTGCCTCCTGTGCTAGGACACGCTCAAGGTTCTTTCTAGGGGGAATGGATTAAAGTGGGTGATATGGAATCCCTATGCATGGAAGGGGAGTTTTGTGGAGATAGGAAAAAGACATGGTGGGTACAACTTGGTATATCTGTACATATGATGTCACACAGCTCCACATTCCATGCTGAGAGCTAGACTTGTGCACCAATTTTTTTTTCGGTTCGGTTCGTTCGGATTTTGTAAATTTTAGTTTCGGCCGATTTCCATTTCGGTTAGTTTTAGTTTGTTTTTCGTATCGACTATTTTTTGTGATTTCGGAAATTTTCATGTTTTTTGGAACATCTGTTCTCCTCGTTTCAAAGTGTCTATTCGTTTTGACGTAAACTAATGGTTTTTCGGATTCCGATATTTCTGTCGATACGATAATTCTGTCGATACGATAATTCTGCCATTGAGATTTCTCATGTTTTACAAGAAGAATACATTGAGATTTCTCATGTTTTACAAGAAGGATACATTGAGATTTCCCATGTTTTACAAGGATACATTGAGATTTCTCATGTTTTACAAGAAGGATACATTGAGATTTCTCTGGTTTCCCGGGAAGGATACATTGAGATTTCTCTGGTTTCCCGGGAAGGATACATTGAGATGGGAATGATAAAAAATTACAGAATCAGCGATATAACCTAAAAATACGATGTCCGAAATTACTGAAATGGAACCGAAATCAGGAATGGAGCCGAAATCACGAATGGAACGAAAATGAATTTCGATTTTACACATTTCGAGTCCATTCGAAAATTCCGAAAAGTTTTCGCTTCGGCTCGGAAATTTGTTCGGATCTGCCGTTTTCGGATCCGAAAATTTTCGGAAAATCGGCCGAATCCAAATGCATGAGTCGGGAAATTTCGTGAAAATTCCGAAACCCGAAACGCACATCCCTACTGAGAGCCTCACACTTGCACAAAATTATCATCCCACACACCAGAACAGCATACGTAAATACAATTAGTAGCCTTTCTTTAAAGCATCTGTGTCTGCTGACTGCCATGAATGTGGATTCTGGTACGCTCAATATCTGCTTCAGCTTTCCTATATTTTACCCCTTTGCTGTATTCGTACATACATTAGATTTTAGCATTATGTACTGTATGTATGTAAATATATATACAGTATATGTTGTTATGTGCCCATATAGGTGCCTACACACTATTATAAACCTTTATGTGTTTTTCTATTTTTGAGAAAGGATTTTACCAGGAAGGATACACTGAGATTTCTCTCATTTTAAAGTATGACCTGGGTGGCGAGTATGTACCGTTAGGTGTCTTGCCCAAGGACACTTACTGGAGAGGTGCTCGTCGGGATCGAACCCATGACTCCACAGGCTCTCTCCACACAAAGCAGTGATGTTACCTATATGTGCGCCTATACACCCACCTAAAACACAGCTATACATAAACACACACCTAAAACCACTTATAATATACCTAACCACCCATGTACATACACACATACATTGGATTTTGCCAAAGCTTTCAACACAGTTCTACACAAGAGGTTACGATTTCAATTAAGAAAAATTGGTCTAGATGAAAATACTTGTTCTTGGATAGAAAACTAGCTAAAAGATAGGGTACAGAGAGTGGTCACAAATGGTAAATTTTCAAGATGGACATCAGTGGTAAGTGGTGTCCCTCAGGGGTCTGTTATAGGACCAATTCTATTCAATTTATTTATAAATGACCTTGAAATAGGCATCGAAAGTCATGTATCAGTGTTTGCAGATGACACAAAACTTGGAAAAGTAATACAATGTGAGCAGGGTGTTACTTCGCTGCAGAGGGATTTAGATAGATTGGGGGACTGGGCACTTGAATGGCAGATAGAAAGATAGAAACATAGAAAAATGTCGGCAGATAAGAACCTTTCGGCCCATCTAGTCTGCCCAATTACATGGATACTTTAACTGGATTTATCTTTTGTTTAGGATAGCCTTATGCCTATCCCATGCCTGCTTAAATTCAATTACTGTTTTGGCCTCTGCCACTTTAACTGGAAGGCTGTTCCATGTATCCACCACCCTCTCAGTAAAATAATGCTTCCTGATGTTACTTTTAACCCTCTAATCTAAGACTATGTCCTTTTGTTTTGCTACTTTGTTGCTGTTTAAATATACTCCCTTCCTCTACCTTGTGGATTCCCTTTACGTATTTAAATGTTTCTATCATAGCTCCTCTGTCTCGTCTTTTTTCCAAGCTGTACATGTTAAGATCATTAAGCCTTTCTTGGTAACTTTTCTCCTTCAAGCCGTACACCTTTTTAGTAGCCCTTCTCTGAACTCTCTCTAAGATGTCTATATCCTACTGGAGATACGGTCTCCAGTACTGCACACAGTATTCCAAGTGAGGTCTCACCAATGCTCTGTACAGTGGCATGAGCACTTCCCTTTTCCTACTGCTAATACCTCTCCCTACACAACCAAGCATTCTGCTAGCATTTACTGCTGTTCTATTACATTGACTACTTACCCTTAGATCCTCTGAAATAATAACCCCTAAATCCCTTTCCTCAGATGTTGAGGTTAGGACTGTATCAAATATTCTATATTCAGCCCTTGGGTTTTTACGTCCCAGGTGCATTATCTTGCACTTATCCACATTAAAACTCAATTGCCACAGCTCCGACCATTTTTTTAGTTTACCTAAATCATTTGTCATTTGGCTGATCCCTCCAGGAACGTCAACCCTGTTGCAAATCTTTGTGTCATCAGCAAAAAGACATACTTTTCCATTAATACCTTCTGCAATATCACTAATAAAAATATTAAAGAGAATGGGTCCAAGTACTGACCCCTGAGGTACCCCACTGGTAACAAGACCTTGCGCCGAATAAACTCCATTTACCACAACCCTCTGTTGCCTGTCACTCAGCCACTGCCTAATCCATTCAACAATATTGGAATCCAAGCTCAAAGATTGCAATTTATTGATAAGCCTTCTATGTGGAACAGTATCAAAAGCCTTACTGAAATCTAAATACGCAATGTCTACTGAACCACCTGTGTATTATTTTTGTTACCCATTCAAAAAAATCAATAAGATTAGTTTGGCATGATCTCCCTGAGGTAAACCCATGTTGTTTCTGATCCTGTAATCTATGTGCAGATGAAATTTAATGTAGATAAATGCAAAGTTATGCACTTTGGAATGAAGAACACACAAACAATTTACCCTAAATGGTACGGAGTTAGGGAAATCAAAGCAAGAGAAGGATTTGGGAATAATCATAGACTTCAAATTAAGTAACAATGCACAATGTCAAACAGCAGTCGCCAAGGCCAGCAAGGTATTGGCATGCATTAAAAGGGGAATTCGGTCACTCTCAGGATGAAAACATAAATTTGCCTCTGTATAAATCAATGGTAAGACAACACCTTGACTATGACATGCAATTTGGGCACCTGTCTTAAGAAAGGATATTATAGCGCTAGAAAAAGTGCAGAGACGGGTGACTAAATTAATAAGGGTAAGATTTAAGTCATGAGGAATGGCTAACAAGTTGAAACCTATTTAGTTTAGAGAAACGGCACCTTAGAGGGGTCTGACAACTTTATTATAAATAAATATATGCATATTGCATTGTTTTTTGGATTGAAGGGCTAACTCTGGGCTGTAAAGTTAAGGGAAAAATTAGAGTTGACTGGATATCTCCGCCAAGAGGTGCATAGGAAATATTATGGATCTCCAAATTGCTTCATAGGATTCCCCCAATAACCAGATAGAACCAATTTTGGGAGTAGAAAAGACCGATCTATTCAAATTTGGGCAGACACTTTTTTTTCTACAAACTTTTTTCACAGCTTCAGGTAACCGTACAATACATATAACACAATAGAGAAAGGAAAAGCTGAAACACTGTCCCCTCTCAATAAGAATACTATCCACTAGGGATGGGCTGGCGGTTCGATCCAAACATGAGTTTGAATCGAACATTGCCCGTTCGGCGAACATCTCCGTGTGTTCGCCCACAATGCACGACAGGTGCAAGACTATGCCAATCAGGGCTCAGTGTCCTGATTGGGCAAATTTTGCCCAATCATGGGCTCACAGAGCTAAGTCCCGCAGCACACTATATAAGGCTTCCCCGCAGCCCCAGCACGTGGTTTTTTTGCAGTAGTGAGAGGAGATTGTTCTTTCAGTGTGTCTCACAGACGTCTAGCAGATTTCTGTGAATTGTAATCTGTGTCTTCTCACTGCCAGCTATTAGGGTCTCACTTTCTTCTAGCAGATAATTATCTGGGAATTGTAATCTGTGTCTTATCACTGCCAGCTATTGGGGTCTCACAGACATCTAGCAGATATCTGGGAATTGTAATCTGTGTCTTCTCACTGCCAGCTATCAGGGGGTTCCACACACTTCTAGCAGATATCTGGGAATTGTAATCTGTGTGTTGGCACTGCCAGCTGCTGCCAGGCTATCAGGCTGTATCACTGATTTATAGCATTGTTCTGCAAAATCAGTATATCTTTAATCTAATTCTAGATACCATACAATAACACAGTTATTGGGCAAATTTTGCCCAATCATGGGCTCACAGAGCTAAGTCCCGCAGCACACTATATAAGGCATCCCCTGCAGCCCCAGCACGTGTTTTTTGAGAGGAGATTGTTCTGTTAGTGTGTGTGTTCTCACTGCCAGCAGCTATTGGGGGTGGTCGCACTTCTACAAGATATCTGGGAATTGTTGTAATCTGTGTGTTCTTAATGCCAGCAGCTATTGGGGGTGGTCGCACTTGTACAAGATATCTGGGAATTGTTGTAATCTGTGTCTTCTCACTGCCAGTTATCAGGGGGTCCCACATACCTCTAGCAGATTTCTGCGAATTTTAATCTGTGTCTTGTCACTGCCACCCATCAGGGGGTCTCACTGATTTATAGGAGGTTTCTGGGAATTGTAATCTGTGTCTTGTCACTGGCTGCCAGCTATCAGGGTGTTTCACTTAGTTATACCAGAGTTCTGGAAATCTTTAATCTAGATAACACAGTTGAATCAGAGTTCTGCATGTCTCCAATTTTTATAACAGAGTTGAATCAGAGTTCTGTATATCTTTAATCTATATATCACTCACCATGTCTGAAAGAACAAAAAGTACAGGCAGACGCTCCCAGACACAGATAAGAGGGCAAGCAGCCTCTGTGTCGGAAGGCTGTGCCCCTTGTCGTTGTGGACGTGGTGCATCCTCTGCAGGGGCACGCTTGTCCTTGTTTATAACTGGTGCTGGCCATCTTCAGCAGCAGCAACATACAGAAAATTTGCAGGATTGGCTAATCAGGCCATCCTCATCCTCCGAGTCCTCTGCCAGCCAGGCTTGTAGTGGTTTACAGTCCACCTCAGCTGCCAAAAACATCTAATTCAGCCTCCATGTCCACAGCTACTCCTGCCGTAGCCTCACTATCATACACGGAGGAGTAAACTGAATTGTTTGACGACAGTGTCAGTGACATGCTGCTTGAGGATGCGCAGCAACTCCAGTGCTCTGATTCAAACTCTGTGGTTGAGGAAGGGAGTATAATCAGCCTAGAGGGAGGGGGTGCCAGTGACACACAAAGAACTGGCACTCATGTTCCCCCAGCAGCTGCAGCATATTGCGAGGTTGGCTCCAAGGATGAGGAGATAAGGGGTGATGACGATGATGAGGTCACTGACTCCACCTGGGTGCCTAATCGAACAGAGGAGTCAAGGGAGGAGGAGGAGGAGGCACAACAAAAACTAGGTAGAACATCCTCTATGAGCAACTGTAGCCAGTCCAAGGCATCAGATGTCAGAGTTGATCAGGTGCAGAGCGCTGTTGTCTCGCAGCACATGTCCAAGATCTCTGCTGTATGGGAGTTTTTCACGACATGTGCAGCAGACTGCAGCGTTGCTATTTGTAAGCTATGTCGGAAGAGGATCAAGCGTGGGAAAGACATCAGACACTTGGGTACCACGTGCTTGAGGCGACATATGACCACCTGCCACGCATCCCGTTGGCACAACACTTTGCATAGATCCTCCTCCTCATCTGTCTCTACCCCCACTATATGTCCTGCCATGTCATTGCCTACAACCTCCACTGACAGGGATGATGCTACAGAAATGGGTGTACCACGTCCTTCCTCTGAATCTGCCAGCATCCCATCAGCTGCAGATTTATGCTGTCAGATTTCGTTGCCCCAACTGCTGCAGCGGAAGAAAATATTGTCCCAACCATCCACATGCACAACTTCTAAATGCCAGCTTGGCAAAATTACTCGCATTACAGCTGCTGCCTTTCCAGCTGGTGGACTCTGCTTCCTTCCTTGAGTTTGCCGAATGTGCTGTACCACAGTGGCAGGTTACAAAACACCATTTCTTTTCACGGAAGGCCATTCCAGCACTATACCAGCACATGGAAGACAATGTTATGGAGTCATTGGGAAAGGCAGTCAGCAGCACATTACTTTAGACACGTGGTCCAGCAAACATGGATAGGGCCGTTACATTTCCTTCACGACACACTGGTAACTCTGCTTGCAGCTGGGAGGGATCCAGGACGGGGCTCTGTGCTGGAGCTTGCTTATCCCCTCTGCGAGTCCCTTCACTGGCTCCCCATCCACTGCAGAATTAAGTTCAAAATCCTTATCCTTACCTACAAAACCCTCACTAACTCAGCTCCCCACTACCTGTCCTCACTAATCACCAAATACACCCCAGCCCGCTCCCTAAGGTCAAACAGTGACCTGCGCCTAGCTTCTCCCCGCATCACCTCTTCCCATGATAGACTGCAGGATTTCTCACGCGCAGCCCCCACTCTCTGGAACGCTCTCCCTCGTGCTGTCAGACTTTCCCCTAACTTCTCTTCCTTCAAACGCTCCCTGAAAACATTCCTATTTAGGGAAGCCTACCACCCAACTCACTGACGCAACCATCAATCACTCTCACCTTACAGTCCTCTCCTCCTGTTTCCAACCCCAACCCTCCTAGATTGTGAGTTCCTATGGGAATAGGGCCCTCATCTCCTCCTGTACTGTTTGTCAAATGTTGTTCAATGTATTGTAACCCTGTCTGTACTGTGCTTATTGTACAGCGCTGCGGAATATGCTGGCGCTTTATAAATAAATAATAATAATAATAATAATAATAATCCACCACTCCTCCAGAAAGCTGCTTATATAAGCTCTGTCTGCTCCACCACCTCTTCCTCCTCCTCCTTCAATGTCTCTGGCGAAGTGGTAGTTAAACCGACGTGTGGCAGGGGCTTCCCAATGGCTCAAGCAAAAAGATGCCATACTGTGCTTGAGCTGGTTTGTTTAGGGGACAGGAGCCACACCGGGCCAGAAATTCTGTCAGCTCTGCAGGGGCAGGCGCAGAGATGGTAAACACCATGCCAGCTCCAGCTGGGAATGGTCATCTGTGATAATGGCAGCAACCTTCTCTCTGCCTTACACCTGGGTAAGTTGACGCATGTACCATGCCTAGCACATGTCCTAAATCTGGTGGTACAGCATTTCCTAACCAGGTACCCAGGGCTGGCAGAGCTTCTCAGCCTGGCCAGAAAAGTCTGCAGCCACTTCAGACGGTCATTCCCAGCAAGTGTTCGCCTGGCAGAAATTCAAAGAGAATTCCACCTTCCCACAAACCTTCTGATTTGTGACATGCCCACCAGGTGGAACTCGACATTGGCAATGCTGCAGCGTCTGCACAAGCACCAGAGGGCCATCAATGAGTACCTGTGTGAGTGTGGCACAAGGACAGGTTCAGGTCAACTTGTTTTTTTTCACCCCCGCAGTGCTGATGATCAAGGATGCATGCACTGTGCTGTCACCATTTGAGGAGGCAACGAGGATGGTGAGCAGGGACAGTGCATGCATCAGTGACACAATTCCTTTCGTTTTCCTGCTGGAGTGCACTCTGCAATTGTAGATGTAGCACTAGAGGCAGAGCAGGAGGAGGAAGAGGAGGACTTCCCTAGCTCTTAATGCCCCAGTCTTTACGCAGACAGCATTCCTGCGGGTCCTCAGATCAGACAGGAGGAGGATGAGGAGGAATATTTAAGTTGTGGGGGCATTGAAGGTGGGGATTCCTCAAGGGAGGGTTTTGTGTCCCCAGAAACCCAAGGACAAGTACGTGGCTGGGAGGTGGTAGTGCACGATACGGTCATCCTTAGCGACCAGAAACATTCTGAAGCTAATGCCACCTCCAACTTACGCTGCATGGTCTGCATTATCCAGCAAAGCCTGCTAAAGGACCCCAGGATTCGTGCTATCAAGGAGAGGGATCATTACTGGTTGGCAAGCCTTCTTGATCAACGATACAAGGGTAAGGTTGCAGAGCTCATCCTGCCCTCACAGAGGGAGCACAGGATGAAACAACTTGAGGACGCTCTAAAACGACACTTGTGTAACACCTTTCCAGACACTGTTATGTTACCAACTGATGACAAAGGTGCTTCTGAGGCTACTGTTTATCAGAGGAAGAGCGGTGAAGGGGGCCGCTTGACTGATGCCTTTTCCAATTTTTTTGTCCACGACGCCCAGGGACGTCAAATGTAGGCACCCATTGCCAGCGTCTTCACCATATGGTGCAGGACTATCTAGGGGCAAGGGCAGACCTGGATACCTTTACAGCAGATGATCCACTGGCTTACTGGGTGTTGAGATTGGATCACTGGCCAGAACTTAGCCAATATGCTATGGAGCTACCAGGTTGCCCTTCATCCAGCGTGGTTTCTGAAAGGACGTTCAGTGCCGCTGGAGGTTTTGTCACAGACAAAAGAGTACGTCTGTCCACCGACTCTGTAGACCGGCTGACATTTATAAAAATGAATCAGTCCTGGATCAGCAGCTATCGCTCCCCTGATGCTGATGTAACTGTGTCACGGACCGCGTTGGTATCGCGGGCCGCGCTGGATCTAGGGGGCGCCTGGCAGCGACTTCCTCGCTGCTCGCTGGCCAGGCGCCAAGTGATAACGCAGCCGGCTGCGCTCACGTGGGGCGCCAGGGGGCGGGGACTGGCGTGATGACGCAGACCCGCCGAGTTTAAAACCCAGTTTCACTATTCACCGGTGCCCTGACGTGGTAGTTACTTCCCGCAGAGCTCTTGTATATTTTGCAATTACTACTATTCTGTGTATGACTTGGCATTGGCAAACGAACCATTCTGTGTATGACCCTGGCATTGGCAAACGAACCACTCTGTGTATGACCCTTGCATTGGCAAACGAACCATTCTGTGTGTGACCCCTGGCATTGGCAAACGAACCACTCTGTGTATGACCCTTGGCATTGGCACAACGAACCATTCTGTGTATGACCCTGGCATTGGCAAACGAACCACTCTGTGTATGACCCTTGGCATTGGCAACGACCATTCTGTGTGTGACCCCGTGGCATTGGCATTAACTCTTCTAATTCTGGTATTGAGGTCAGTCTGTGTGGCACCCTAAGCACACATCAGACTACCTCTTGTCTGGTTAGGATCTTGGGAAGAGCTAATTATTCTAAGGTCTTGTGTATCGTTCTAGTGTCATTCTTTGTGGTTACACTATCCTGTCGTATTCTGTGTCTGTCTAGTCGTGCCGACCAACCTAAGGATCGGAAGGGTAGAGAGTGTCCTGCGTATAGGGACCACTAGTCAGATAGCAGAGGGATCCGTGACATTACGTCAGGGCCAATGGATCCCGCAGACCTCTCTAATCAGTTGACACGTATTGCAGCCAGACAGAAGAGCAGGACCACAGGATGGACCAGATTGCTCTTGCCCTGCAAACCCTGTTAAACCGATCCAGTTCTGGAAATGCAAGCCCTCCAGACCCAGTAGTGCCTAGGATCAGTCCGGCCTCTCCGAGGGATGTAGGCTCAGTATGAAAGCACCCGTACGCTATGATGGAACACCAAACTTATGCCGGGGCTTTCTGACCCAACTGGAAATTTTGTTCGAGAACAACCCCGGATCATGTATGTCAGATAAAGCTAAGGTGTGCTATCTAATTAGTCATTTAACGGAGAAGGCTTTATTGTGGGCTACTCCCTTGTGGGAGACAAGAGAACCCATCATATACGATTATGAGGGTTTTACCTCAGAGCTTAAACGCACCTTTGACCCCTCTAGAAGGGCTACTAATGCGGGGAGGTCATTATTTCACATTAAACAAGGTAATAGGAGGGTCTCTGAATACGCAATAGAATTTAAAACCTTGACTTCAGAGGTTCTCTGGCCGAACGATGTCCTAACCTTGGCCTTTACTGAAGGTCTGAACGACGCGTTTATGTTCGAGTTGGCTCCTCTAAAATTGCCAGAGACTCTTGATCACTTGATCGACTTCTGTATTGCTATGGATGATCAAATTAGGGAAAGGAGACACCCAGGGATAGACCTAGAAGGCTCTTGCCTCCTTTACCCTTATCGTCCAGAACTACCGTTGCTTCCGGTAACCAGGAAAACGTTAAAACAGATCTACCTGTTGTTGAGCCTATGCAGATAGGAAAGACTGGTATATCGGAGGCAGAGAGAGCCCACAGAAGGGAGAAGGGACTCTGCTTCTATTGCGCCGGGGCAGACCACTTCCGCCTTCAATGTCCTCAGAGACCTAGGGGGAGCAGGGGTGAGAGTGGCAGATCAAGCCAAAGACCAGCCAATACCCAGGTTATAGGGTCTCTTTATGCCTCTTTCGTAAACAACGAAAAAAAAAAAGTCCAGGATCCTGGTACCAATATCATTGACCTGGGACAAGGTTCACATTAAGACTGAGGCCTTCTTGGATTCTGGGGCCTCAGGCAATTTTATGGATAAACAGTTTGCTGCTAAATGTCTCATACCTCTGGTCCTCAAGGACAGACCTCTTATGGTGGAGGCTATAGATGGAAACCCTCTATCCTGCCCCCATATCACCCACGACACTGTTTCTGTATGCATGAAAACAGGAGTATTGCACCATGAAAACATATGTTTCCAAATCATTGAGTCCCCTTCTTGTCCTGTCGTGCTTGGGTTTCCGTGGTTGGCAGAACACAACCCGGTTATTGATTGGGTCCAAAGAGACATAAAATACTGGAGTCCTCGTTGTCAATCGCACTGTCTGGGGAGGGTCAACGTAATCGCTAGCCTCAACGTTGCCACAGCCCCTCCTTTGTCTACAGAGGTTCCTGAACAATATTTGGGATTTAAAGAGGTCTTCTCTAAGTCCAGGACTGAGGTCCTACCGCCGCACCGCCCGTACGACTGTGCTATAAATTTACTCCCTGGTACTATGCCTCCTAGGGGACATGTATACCCCTTGTCCCAAAAAGAAAATGACGTTATGGAGGAGTATATAAGGGAGAACCTGGAGCGAGGTTTCATCAGACGGTCCTCTTCCCAGCAGGGGCAGGTTTCTTTTTTGTATCGAAAAAAGAGGGAGACCTGCGGCCTTGTATAGATTATAGAGGTTTGAACAGGATAACCATAAGGAACGCCTATCCCATACCACTTATCACAGAACTGTTCGATCGCCTAAAGGGGGCCAATATTTATACCAAACTTGATTTACGCGGGGCTTACAACCTCGTAAGGGTTAAAGAGGGACATGAATGGAAAACGGCTTTTAATACAAGAAGTGGGCATTATGAGTACCTGGTGATGCCTTTTGGCTTATGCAATGCGCCGGCTGTTTTTCAAGACCTCATAAATGATACCTTACGAGAATTCCTGCAAGTATTTGATAGTATATCTGGATGACATCCTGATATACTCGCCTGATATCGTAACCCATCATGTCCACGTGAAAAAAGTACTGAAAAATTGTTGGAGGCTGGATTGTATTGTAAATTAGAGAAATGTTTATTTGACATAAGGACAGTACATTTCCTTGGCTACATAATAACACCTGAGGGGTTCCAGATGGATCCTAAGAAACTTACAGCAATCCTAGACTGGCCTCTACCCCAAGGACTTAAAGCCATCCAGAGGTTTCTAGGATTCACTAATTATTATAGGAGATTCATTAAAGATTTTTCGGTTTTGGTATCTCCCCTCACGGCCATGACTAGGAAAGGGGTGGGGAATCAGAAATGGACACCCCAAGCCAGTCAAGCCTTTGAAGCACTCAAACAAGCGTTTACTACGGCCCCGGTACTCAGACATCCGGATCCGACTCTGCCATTCCAAGTGGAAGTTGACGCCTCCGAAATAGGTCTTGGTGCAGTCTTGTCCCAGAGGGAAGCACCCGACAACCCTTGCATCCATGCGGCTTCTATTCCCGAAAACTCTCCCCGGCAGAGAGGAACTATGACATAGGAAACAGAGAGTTGTTAGCAGTCATATCAGCCTTGGCAGAATGGAGATACCTACTGGAAGGGTCTAGTGACCCCATCCTTATCATAACCGATCATAAAAATCTCACATACATTGGAGATGCTAAACGGTTAAATTCCCGACAAGCGAGATGGTCGTCGTTTCTTTCAAGCTTTAATTACGTACTGACCTATAGACCCGGGCCCAGAAACGTTAAAGCAGATGCTTTATCTAGACAGCATGAGTCCTACGAATTTAACATCCAAGATCAGCATCCCATTGTACCCCAAGAAAGGATTATAGCCTCTACCACGATTAATGTCTCGTCTCCTTTGTTGAAAAGGTTGCAAACCGTGCAGGGCACGGCCCCTGAAGGGAAACCTCCCGCGAAACTCTTTGTACCTGAATGTGAAAGAGAAGAAATATTAAACCTTTATCATGATAATAAAACGTCCGGGCATATGGGAATCACCAAAACGGTGTCCAGCATCAATAAAATCTTTTGGTGGCCCACGTTGCGCCGAGATGTTAAAGATTACATAGCCGTGTGCGAGGTTTGCACAAGACATAAAGATCCCAAAACAGCACCCATTGGTTTGCTCCAACCTCTGCCTATCCCAGAACGACCATGGTCGCACTTAGCTATGGACTTCATAGTGGAGTTACCCGATTCTAGAGGGAATACAGTTATACTTACGATCATCGATCGGTTCTCCAAGATGGGTCACTATGTTCCTCTTCGTAAACTACCGTCGGCAGCCGAACTGGTGCCCATATTCATTAACCACGTGGTACGCATACATGGTATTCCTCTTGGGATTGTCTCCGATAGGGGCACCCAATTTGTCTCCAGATTTTGGAAAGGGTTTTGTAAGAATGTGGGGATAGACTTGTCTTTCTCTTCGGCCTATCACCCCCAGACCAACGGAGCAGCAGAACGTGCAAATCAAAATGTAGAAAAGTATCTCAGGTGCTTTATCTCAGAACAGCAAGATAACTGGTCAGACCTGCTACCATGGGCTGAGTATGCTTTGAACAGCGCGGTGAGCGAATCCACAGGACATTCCCCTTTCTTCACCGTGTATGGTTTCGATCCTCCTATGTTACCGACTACGTTTTCGGATACCACGATACCTGCTTTGGATGACCATTTGGCGTCCTTGAAGGACACTTGGGGGAAAGTCAAGGAGGCACTCAAGAAAAGTAGTGCCATCCAGAAAACCAAGGCTGACAGACACAGGAGGCAGGCACCCGTGTATCAGGTTGGGGACAGGGTATGGCTTTCCTCGCGCAATATCAAGCTCCTAGTGCCTTCCATGAAGTTGGCACCTAGATTCATAGGCCCCTACAAGGTTTTGCGACGACTCAACCCCGTCTCCTATGCGTTGGCATTGCCTCCCCATATCCGGATACACAACGTGTTCCACGTGAGCCTCTTAAAACCTCTCTTGTGTAATCGGTACACCAGGGCCCGTATCCCACCTCCTCCTATCTCAGTGGAGGGTGAGGAGGAGTTTGAAGTCCAGGCCATTTTGGATGCCAGGGTATCTAGGGGCACTTTGCAGTATTTGGTCGACTGGGTGGGCTACGGGCCGGAGGATCGTTCTTGGCTCCCGGCTGCTGAGGTCCATGCGCCTCGGTTGGTGAAGGCCTTCTACGCGGCCCATCCTCGTGCTCCTGGGGGTCGTCCAGTGGCCGCCCGTGGAGGGGGGGGTTCTGTCACGGACCGCGTTGGTATCGCGGGCCGCGCTGGATCTAGGGGGCGCCTGGCAGCGACTTCCTCGCTGCTCGCTGGCCAGGCGCCGAGTGATAACGCAGCCGGCTGCGCTCACGTGGGGGCCAGGGGGCGGGGACTGGCGTGATGACGCGGACCCGCCGAGTTTAAAACCAGTTTCACTATTCACCGGTGCCTGACGTGGTAGTTACTTCCGCAGAGCTCTTGTATATTTTGCAATTACTACTATTCTGTGTATGACCCTTGGCATTGGCAAACGAACCATTCTGTGTATGACCCCTGGCATTGGCAAACGAACCACTCTGTGTATGACCCTTGGCATTGGCAAACGAACCATTCTGTGTTTGACCCCTGGCATTGGCAAACGAACCACTCTGTGTATGACCCTTGGCATTGGCAAACGAACCATTCTGTGTATGACCCCTGGCATTGGCAAACGAACCACTCTGTGTATGACCCTTGGCATTGGCAAACGAACCATTCTGTGTGTGACCCCTGGCTTGGCATTAACTCTTCTAATTCTGGTATTGAGGTCAGTCTGTGTGGCACCCTAAGCACACATCAGACTACCTCTTGTCTGGTTAGGATCTTGGGAAGAGCTAATTATTCTAGGTCTTGTGTATCGTTCTAGTGTCATTCTTTGTGGTTACACTATCCTGTCGTATTCTGTGTCTGTCTAGTCGTGCCGACCAACCTAAGGATCGGAAGGGTAGAGAGTGTCCTGCGTATAGGGACCACTAGTCAGATAGCAGAGGGATCCGTGACAAACTGAATAGATCAGGGATCTCTTCTGCATTCCCAAAACCTCCACCACTGCATTCTTCCACAATACCTCAGAGGTGTTACGGTTTGAAGGCACTAGCTGGCACCAAAGGCCCAATATTTGGGTGCACTGACCCGTGTGCCAGAATCCAATCATTTTAATATTTGAATGCAGAGTCCACCTCTGCACTCTTCCACAATACCTCAGAGGGGTTGCGGTGTGAAGGCACTAGCTGGCACCAAAGGTCCAATTTTAATGCACCTGTTGTTACTTTCATCCAAAGCCTGCATACGTTTCACCATAATTTAGACAAAAAAAATCGCTAAACTTGTTCTGCGTGTCCTAAAACGTCTCCTCTTTTCATACAGGCTGCTGCCCCAAGCAGTTGTTTATGAATAGATTAAAGGAAAACCATTTACCGTCATTTGAAATGTCATTTTCTTTCTTTTTAAATGTTTCTATACATCCGACAAATCCGCCACTTCACGGGGAGGTTATGGGGACCTCCTAGGCACGATATTTGAAGGAATTTTTCGTTTTTATTCTTAACCTTTATTTTTTGGAAAAATCACTGTTCTTTTAAAAACGTATTGTTTTAAACTTTTTGTCCTTGTTTCCTGTCCCCCAGGGCACTACCCGGACCCCCAAACACCTTTTATGGCAAATATCTTGCATATATGCCCTCTTGCAGGGCACTCTAAATATCGAACGTTCGAGTCCCATTGACTTGCATTGAGTTCGGATCGTGTTCGTGTCCGAACTTGAACTTTTGAAATTGTTCGAGTTCGAATGCGAACCGAACCCTGGTGTGTTCGGCTCATCCCTACTATCCACGGTACAAGTGGAATCTTACTGTTCAGTGGAAACTGACATTTTATATTAAAAAGAGACTTATTCCACCAGACTATTGGGGAATCCGGAGCTGGTGGACCTTATAAATATTTTTGGTTTTTCAATGTACATCTGTTCCCTGTTTGCCCATCCCCTCAGTGAACTAAAGATAACTGATAAGAAGTGTACAGTAATCTTACCGTCCTGTCCAAACACCTCCCCCCCAGTACCCACAACAACCAAACCACTTTTTGAAGATATAAATCCTTGGGTCTGTCACAGAGGTGTTCAGAGTTGGGTTAAGTAAGGGCTGTAGGGTTCAGGGTTAAATTAGGCTGTTTAATAAAGGTTTAATTAAGAGCTGTAAATAAGGTTTAATTGTTGAGGCTGTAGATTAAAGGGTTAATAGTTGATCTCATCCTGTTACACTCATGGGCTCCTTGCTGGGCTTCACCTGAGTGATCAAGCCTGAGTGATCAAGCCTGAGTGATCAGCTATTGCATTAAAACTTGGAGGAACTGTATTTCTGCAAGGGAAAGGCCTGAAGGCCTTTCCCTGGCGTGCTTGCATGCCCAGGAGAAACAATGGAACAGAATGTTACAGCATGCAACCAACTTAGGTTCGACACAGAACGTGAGCACTCGAGTAGAGAGATGCTTTAAGGTGTTGTGTACCTTGAGGGCCGCCATCGACTCGCTGTCAAGGCCACCAGCGTAACAGGCAAATGCCTAGTATGCCTGATGGCCATTCTGGGCCTGGCGCCAAATGTAACATTTGATGGAGGAAGGATAATGGTTTGGAGCTGTTTATCAGGGGTTTCAGTGAAGTGAAATCTTAATGCTTCAGCTTACTAAGACATTTCAGGCAATACTATGCTTCCTACTTTGTGGGAACACTTTGGGGAAAGCCCTTTTCTATTCCAGCACGGCTGTGCCCCAGAGCACAAAGCAATGCCAATAAAGACATGGAAGGATGAGATTGGTGTGGAACAACCTAACTGGCCACACAGAGTTCTGACCTCAAACCCATTGAACATAGTTTGGATGAACTGGAACGGAGATTGATGGTTAGGTCTTCTCGTCGAACATCAGTACCTGACCTCACAAATGCTCTACTAGATGTATTGGCAAAAATTCCAACAGACACTCCAAAATTTTGTGGAAAGTCTTCCCAAAAGAAAGTAAGCTATTATAATAGGAAAACCAAGTTGGGGGACCAACTCCATATTAATATCTGTGTATTTTGAATGTGATATCATAAAATTCCCTATTAGTGTAATGGTGAGGTGTCCCAATGCTTTTGCCCATATAGCGTAAGTTGTACTCAAAATGTATCTCACGTTTTGTGCAAACCACAGTAGGGAAACCAAATGAGGCATGGGGCAGTAAAGCAGTTAAGTTACTTTGTGTCCTTCCCTCCCGCTTCTCATTTTAAAAGCCTCCTCCAACCCTTAATCTATTCTTACATCCTCAGCCCAAAAGACTCTATATAAAGACTGTACCCATGTGAAAAAAAATCAGCCCGGTGCTCTAAAAAAAGCAGAAATCTCAGAACACTTCACTGTTTTTTGTATAAATACTATCATTTATATCTTCTATCAACAGAGTGTCTAATATATTTCTGTTGCCAAAACCTTAATGAATATCAAGCAGGGATCACGTGCAGTTGCAAATTATACACTGAGTTTATGAACAATAAAGTATTTGTCATTAGATTCATAATGGGATGTCAGACTCAATTATGGATGAGCCACCACAGAGAAAATGCCCAGTAGCTGACATCAGAGACACCAAAATCTGTGAATCTAGATTAGACTCAGTGACATTTTCTTTCCATGAACCAAATCCTCAGTTCACAAAAGATTCTGGTCAAATAAAGCTGAGTAAGCAGGGTTTTTTTCCACAGAAATGAGGGGGTCCTGTGCCTGCAGTGTGGACAGATGGCCTACACTTAAAGATGGTGCTGTCCTGTGAAATTCTGTTTCCAGAAATCATTTTGAAACAATGGATTGCTTTTCACTGTGGAAGTGTATAATGCCATCCTAATGTTAAAACCCTGATTGTTGCTTATTTATTGGTAAATTTAAAAAAAAAAAAAAAACACATTATATGGAACATGCAGTAGGAGGCAGTGGAATTCTGTCTTTTTAATAATCTCCTATGTTTCCACATATTCTGGAAACTGTAAGACGATTCTAAAATCATAGATGAAAAGTAATTTTTTTTACAAAGTTACTGAACAGATAGATTATCATTACAAAGTATAGACAGTTTTCACTGCTGACCTATGGACATTCCTTGTGTGTATGGATATTGTCCTTTCAGATAATCTAAAATACCAGACTTTTAATTTTTTTATAGGTCTTGCGGTGTTTAATGCACAGGCTATAAGGAACTATATATAAGCATCTTCCTGTCCAGTCATTCAGGAGAATTGTATTTGGAAAACAAACACACACACACGTTTGAATGAGCTGTTTAGTCCACCAACCCCTCTCCTCATTTGGTTTGTGTACCTACCTGGCTTTGGATTAACTCCTCTCTTCTCCAGCTCTTCATGATAAGCAGAAAAGTTCAGGCCAAGAATGGTGAGGTTACAATTCTTTTTGTGTTTTCCATATGCCCCACTCCACTCGTGTAATTATTCACCGATATACCCACACATATACTCACACACATTAACTCATTATTAATGGAAAAATAGATAAATACTTCTGTACGCCCACGTAAAAAGGAGCAGAATCTGTTGCTTAAAAAGGAAGCAAGTATGAAAGAATTGAAGCAAAGATTGCAGCATAGAAAAATTGTAGTGTAGAAAAATTGAGTAAAATCTGTTGTTTAGAGTTAATGTTATCCAGATATAAGGACAATGAATATATTTCTATAACCAAAAGTTGAGTAAATTGTTAGATTGTTTTAACCCCTTTGATGCTGTGCCATTTCATCCCTGTGTAACCATTTTGTGCTCATCATGTTTAAACATGTTTTGAAGTCCTGTTTTATTAGAAGACCTAGGCAAATTATATATCCTTATTTTCAGCAAACTCGGCAGATTCAAAATATATTATTATGTGTATATGTCATGACCCATCAGAATGGTATAACAAAAAATGTAAAATAAAAGTAAACTTCTATTCACATTTCAATTATTTGCGGCTTTTAAAACAATTTTTTTCACATTTTATCATCATTTTCTGGGGTACCATTGTTAAAAAAAAAAAAATAGAAATGGGAACCGCTACTGTATGTTTCTGAGCAAATACAAGATTTAAATTAAAACAGAAACAAAACCAAAAATTTTGCTTGCATTTGGCGCATTGTGCTTTATGAATAATATGACATAGAGGCTATTCAAAGAGCACAGAAATTTCACTGAGATTTTAGTGCTCTTTCATTCGGCACACTTCGGCAACCTTAAATTGCCGACCCTGCGGTGAATTTGCAATTCACCACAGGGTCCCTAAAGTGCACCTAATTGATCTGCCGAACGCCGCAGATAAACCCACTGATTTGCTCTGATAAACTGCTGATCGCAGCCACGTACCCGACGAACAGACTGCAGAATGCATCCTCAAACCGCTGAAAAAAGCCAAACCAGCACCCGAACAGGGTTAAAAAAAAAAGCAACTTTTAAAAGACGTTTTTAACAAAATTAATGCATGGAAATATTATATAAGGGTCCTATGAATAACAATAAAAAGGTCTGTTACAGGATAAAAAAATAATAATAATTCTAAATCAAAAATTTTGCAAAATTTTTTTTATAAAAAACAGACTTTTTCCTGCAAATGAAAAGAATAAACGTTTGAATAAAGAAATAAAAACATTGTTTTTTTTAATATTGAAACATATAGCATTTGCCCGTTTAAACCTGTCGAATGAAACACTGAAAATCTGGACGTTTCACCAAGTTTTCACAGCTGTTCGACATTCTCTGAATAGATTACTACTCTATGGGGTTTTCACTGCTGACGAATTACATACTGTATTTCGCTGGCAATTCACCAAATATTTGGCGAATTGCCAGCCTATTGAAAAGCCTTATTGGCACGAAACTGCACTGTATGGGGAAATTCACCGTTCTCCTTGCAGAGGTGTCGCAGATCGTGTTTTAGATGGACCAATGCGTAATAATAATACTTTGCTCCATCAGCTCCACATTTGGTCCTGGCATGGGAAATGAGAAGGTGAGTTAGTCTAGTGCCATTGTTTGCTTTACATGTAAAAGCACATTTTGCATTTAATGCAAGTACATTTTGCATTACATTTTTTTCTTTTTTCAATTTTTACAGATTACATAGTCATATATGGTATCTTTGGAAAAGCAAGACTCTGACCTTTCCAATGACCCCTCACTTGACCTTGTGTGGTGTAAAAATCAGATGCAGGGTTCTAAAGGCCCCCCCCGGCTTTCCTCGCAACAGTGTTTCGGATTTTTTTTAAGTGAGTTAAGGCTGGGGTCAGACGAACGCAGTGCGAACGCGCGTGCAGCCACACTTTATTATGGCCGTAGTAGCAGCAAATGACGGCCAATATACGACGTACGGCCGCACGAAAGTTCGGCTGCGCAACGCAAGCGGCAAATGAATGCCTTTTTTTGAGAACGTCGAACCGCTAGTACTGACGTACAGAGTGCGCTGCGCCCGCATAGCGGCGTGTGTGCGTGATTAGGAGACGTCAGACGCTGCTCATGTCCGGCCTGCATAACGTCCAAATTGATTTGGTTACTCATATTTCTCGTTTTATTGAAGATCCGTAAAAAATCACGCACGAAAATGCGCATTGTATGACCGCTTTCACGTCTTCCGTGAAAAAATACATCAATGCGTTCGGACGCGCTTTTTTACGGACAATGTGAAAAATGCGTTTGTTTGACCCTAGCCTAAAGCAACATCATTGTTACATAGTTATATAGGCTGAAAAAAGACATGCGTCCATCGGGTTCAGCCTCTCACACATCACCTACTGCTGTTGATCCAAAAGAAGGCAAAAAACCAAGTCTGAAATGCCTGCCAATATGCAACATACTGGGAACAAATTCCTTCTTGACCCCAGAATGGCAGTCAGATTTCTCCTTGGATCAAGAAGCTTTTACCCACATATTTAATATTATAACCCTAAATATAATAATAATTGACAAGTAAACAATAGTGGTGCATTAGAAAACAAAATACTTTTTATACATAACCTGGTACATAACATCTAATGTTTGGTAACTTTGGAAAGGCCATACGTTACCCTCTAGCTGCCATGGTTTAGGAGATACAAAGGTCCAAAGGTTCTCCACCATAGGGATTTTACTGCCCGGCTGGTGGAAAAATCCCTTTCTGATGTCATCGCGCTCCTGCAGCTTCTGCAAGCAAAGCCTGACAGACTAACTACACAAAAAGGTTTGGATAAAGGAAGGCATTGTGTTGGAATATCCTCCTGCAAAGGAAACAGGTACTCTTGGATGCTTCACCGTATTACCGTATAGGTGATGACCTGAGTTTACAGGATGGTGTTCTACTCGTTATACATACAGTTGCAAGAAAAAGTATGTGAACCCTTTGGGATTACGTGGAGTTTTGCATGAATTGGTCATAAAATGTGCTCTGATCTTCATCTCAGTCACAACAATTTGAAAAACGCAGTCTGCTTAAAATAATACAACACAAACATTATATGCTTTCATGGTTTTATTGAACATAACATGTAAACACTCACAGTGCAGGGTGGAAAAAGTATGTGAACCTTTGGACTTAATAACTGGTTGACCCTCCTTTGGCAGCAATAACTTCAACCAAACGTTTCCTGTAGTTACAGATCAGACCTGCACAACGATTTGGAGTAAATTTGGACCACTCCTCTTCACAAAACTGTTTCATTGTAGCAATATTCTTGGGATGTCTGGTGTGAATCGCTCTCTTAAGGTCATGCCACAGCATTTCAATCGGGTTGAGGTCAGGACTCTGACTGGGCCACTCCAGAAGGCGTATTTTGTTTTGTTGAAACCATGTTGCTCCCTCCGTCATGTTTTACATTGGGGATGAGGTTTTGATGTTGGTGTGCTGTGACTTTTTTTCTCCACACATAGTGTTGTGTGTTTTTTCCAAACAACTCAATTTTGGTTTCATCTGTCCACAGAATATTTTGCCAGTAGTGCTGTGGAACATCCAGGTGCTCTTTTACAAACTTCAAACGTGCTGCAATATTCTTTTTGGACAGCAATGGCTTCCTCCGTGGTGTCCTCCCATGTACTCCATTCTTGTTTAATGTTTTCCTTATTGTAGATGTGTCAACAAAAATGTTAGCATGTGCCAGAGATTTCTGTAAGTCTTTAGCTGACACTCTAGGATACTTCTTTACCTCCTTAAACATTCTGCGCTGTGCTCTTGCAGTCATCTTTACAGGACGACCACGCCTAGGGAGAGTAGCAACAGTGCTGAATTTTCTCCATTTGTAGACAGTCTGTCTTACCGTGGACACATGAACATCAAGGCTTTTGGAGATACTTTTGTAACCCTTTCCAGCTTCATGCAAGTCAACAATTCTTGATCGTAGGTCTTCTGAGAGCTCTTTTCTTCGAGGCATGGTTTCATCAGGCAGTGCTTCTTGAAACCAGTAAACCCAAAACTGGTGTGTGTTTTTAAAGGGCAGGACAGCTTTCAGCAACACATCCAATAATATCACACTGATTGGACTCAAGGTTGGCTCACTCCTGGCTCCAATTAGCTCTTGGAGAAGTCATTAGGCTAGGGGTTCACATACTTTTTCCACCCTGCACTGTGAATGTTTACATGTTATGTTCAATAAACACATGAAAACATATAATGTTTGTGTTGTATTATTTTAAGCAGACTGTGTTTTTCAAATTGTTGTGACTTAGATGAAGATCAGAGCACATTTTATAACCAATTCATGCAAACCTCCACGTAATCCCAAAGGGTTCACATACTTTTTCTTGCAACTGTATGTAGCGCAGGCTGCTTAAACTGTGTGTGTATTATTGTGTTTAGCTGTGTCCCAGGCTTGGACAGAGACATGCAGCCTGTCACAGCTGAGGAGGACTTTCCCCCCTCCCTTTTTACCTTTCTCTTCGCTGTAAAAGGAAGTTGTTTAAGACAGGAAGATGCAAAGGGTTCTGGAACATGTACTTTCAATTACAGAGGGTCTAATGCAATTTGTCAGGAAGAGAACTACACCTCCAAGCAGTGACTAAGGGAAGGGGGCGTTTTTCAAGAGAGGAAGAGCACATGCAGAGCAGAGAGAAGCCAGAGAGGGGGAGACGGGCAAAGTGAATGGTCCTGTGTTGCAGATTGTGCATGCAGCTGCCCTTTTGTGTTCAGCGAAGGAGAGATCCAGTTTCCCTCACGTGTTGCCAGTACCAGCGGAACGTGCGTCCGGCTGTCCTTGTGCATCCAGTGAAGAAGGGGTCCGTCTGTCTTCATGTGTGTTCCAGTGATAGAGGGAGCGACCGAGTACATTCAGTGGAGAAGAAATCTAGCTGTCCTCGTGCGTCCGCGGAGAAGAAATCCGGCTGTCCTTCAGTGATTCCAGCGTTAAGAGATAGTGATCGAGCTACCGTCCAGCAAGGAAGGGGTGAGCGTATCAAATGGAGAGAGGTATTCGGCCATCCTGCGTGAGTTGATATTGCTAACTTTATTGTCTGGCCTAGTTCTACTGCCCGCGCAGTTGCAGCTAAAAGGAGGATCGCTGCAGTTACAAATCTTGTTGTTCTGTGACACTTTGCAAAGATTTCTTTCTCACTTTGTGGAATACAAATATGGTTTCATGTTAAAGGATAAATGATAGAAGTCAAGGGCCCCAACGCTAGCAGTCTTGAACGATTGTATAATTTCCACTGGCCAGTGGTTAGGCAGAATTTATAAGGTTTAGACAGGTTACTGATATTGGTTACGTTGATTATAGTTGATAATCGAACTGCACTGAAGTATGGTAAAGATTACTGTTTAATTGCGTTGAATAGTAATGCTAAATTAACTCTTTCAATACTGTTATACTGTTGATTACTTTGGCCTACAAAGGGTTTGCTCGCTAGTCCTAAAAAAAAACT
Source organism: Leptobrachium leishanense (assembly GCA_009667805.1). Classification (NCBI taxonomy): domain Eukaryota; kingdom Metazoa; phylum Chordata; class Amphibia; order Anura; family Megophryidae; genus Leptobrachium; species Leptobrachium leishanense. Next base: position 230,411,037 of record CM019066.1, on the reverse strand, counting down.
TTTTATTTAAAGTAATCTTGTCCTGGCATTACTTGGCGCCGAAGGTGGAGGTGGGTAATCACTGGAGTGAGACAGAAAGCCCGTCAAACTCAGCGGCTCTCGCAGGAGTAGCGCTACACATATGAACATGATATTAAAGAATGGGACTCAGACCTTGGTACTTTGCCACTTGGATACCCTCAGAGAAATAGCAAAGTGGAGCTGCCAGTAAAGGTAACCAAAAAACTATTGCGAAAAGCCTTGGTCCTGACCTTGCCTGGAATCTAGTCCTTAGAGCCTAAAGAAATCTAGAAATCATAGGAGGAGACATGCTTATTCTGACTGTAGGTGGGTGTAACGGGCGCTATAACGAGTAGCGTAGTTGTTATCATAATGCACAGATTAGTCTGATACCAGGTTACAGAGCAGAACGTATTATTTGACCTGATCTCCCAAGCCAGGGAGTATAACAACAAGCCAGAGTAGCACCTAAGCTCAAATGGTTTCAAGACCAAAAGATCGCTTAGTGCAAACACATGAACTTCAGTCAACTGTAAACATAACCTGGGTACATGAATATAGTTATTTGCACAGCGGTTTATACACAGAGTTTTGTTGCGGTTGATGAATTGTGCAGACTGCAGGGCAGTCACACAATCGGCAGACTTAATGTTTTTGTGGCAACCGAACAGGGCAGAAAGCAAACCGCTAGTAGATTCCCCTGATCTCCTGGCACGGCAGATATCAACAAAATCGGATGTCTTGTGATTAGGACTTATACCTGATAATGAACTCAGCTGCGGCCAATAGCGAGATGTGGGTTCGCCAAGGTGGCGGGCAGACCCCCAACCAAGACACATGTGGTGAAACATAAAACCACTGTACAGAACACCAACAGGGAATCAGCAAATAGAATGGTCAAAAGAAAAGCCGGGTCGAAAACGTGAGCAGGATCCTCCGACAGAAATGGATTGGCAACTGGCAAATCAAAACACAATAACATAAGCGATGCGGGAACTAAATTCCACGTCAGGACACTGAGCAACCTCTCAGATGCCGATCGGCCATCACTAAGTGCTGGCACCCGATCAGCCAGCGACCCAGAACAATGTCCAGACCCCCCAGGTAGCACTGCGGGGGCCAAGGACGTCACAGTGGGATTGTGTCACGGTCTCTAATTTTCCATTGCATCTTGTTTATTAAGTGCCACTAAGGATTTGGTTAACATTGATGGATTCTGGTTAAATGACCTGATGTGCATAGGTGACTGTCCCTGAGCAGGCTTGTGTTATTGTAGGCCTGGCTCAGCTGAATGAACCACTTTCAGGTAGTTCTCAGGTGCCAGTCCTGTGCAAGTTATCTATATTTATATTTAGTCCCTAGTATTGAGTGTGCCTATGCATACGTGTCCGTTATGTCTGCATCCCACATTCCTGATCTTTGTTAGTTAATACCTTAAAGGTCTAGATACTGATCTGCCTCTGCTCTTAAAAATCACTCCAAATTTGCTTCACTTCTATTATTGACCCTTTTGTGCCTTTTCCTTTGTACCTTGTTGCATGCCTAGAATCTCTTGGATCAGATTGCAAAACCCCCTCTGTTCTGCTCCAAATGAAGTTAGACTGCAAAAAATGATTTTCAATAGTGGATGTTAATGCCATTGCTCCCTTCAAGCACCATAAGGTAGCCCTCTATATTCCTCCAGTATTGTGGCTACTACACAGGTCTTCATCTTATCTACAGTACATTGGTCAGTCTTCTTTGTGCATCTCTGCTTGTCCAGGAGAATGGATATTGCAAACAATTTGTTTGAATTTCACTGATCTTTTATAGCTGACATCCATCTACAGTATATATTGTTTACTGTGCCAAGATATAGAGGTTATTTAGAGAAAGGTGAAAACCAGGAGAAGAGAACATTCTAGACCAAATAGCCAATTTGGAAAGTGAGATAAATGTGAGAATTTTTCTGGTTTGGCTATTTTGACCTAGAACTTTCACTTCTCCAGTCATTCTCCTGAGTTTCACCTTTCTTTGAATAGACCTGTTAGATGCAGGGTCTCTTTGACTGATTGTGATGATCCAACAGTACACAAAGGCTGATGGTTTGATGAACTTGCCTAAAAGTCCCATTAGACAGAATTGATTACTACAGGGTTAACTGATGAATGGAGGGCACCAAACCTGATGAACGAATGAACAACCTCCAATGGGAAAACAATGACAAACAAATAAGCCAACAGGCCCACGTAGGATTCTGATCCTATGATTCTGATCCTATGACAGGATAGGTTCTCAGAAAACAATAAAAGGCATCAAATAACCAAAGGATACGTATTAACACCCTACATGAATCTCGCGAGACCACATGCCAGCCAACAATGGAATATAGTCCAGCCAAAGATAAAGAAGAAAAAAAAGCACTGAGACACAAATGTGTTATAAAATGTCAAAGAACCCCAGTGCTAACAACCCAGAGGCATACTTAAGGTATTCGGCACCGGGGACAGATACTCCATATTGCACCCTCCGCCACACGAGCAAAAAAAGCAAAAAAGAAGTTCAATGATCTACCTGAGGTGAAAGAATTTACATTTTATGCAAAACACAAATAATGTCAATAAAAAAACAGGTAACTTAAAGCAATTGTGTAACATCAAAACTTTAATTCACAATTCTTGGTTTTCAGGTCCTGAAAGTTGTCTCTCTACCAGAGGCCTCTCAGTGTCCTTTAAGAGAGTCTCTATTAGAAAGAGACCCTTCCAGGCTCCATTAGAGACTACAATGGGTCCTGGAGGGGGTCTCACTAATAGAGGTGCTCTCAATGTTTTACACTGTCTTTTAAGAGCATCTGTTAGAGAGACCCTTCTTTAAGGACCAAAACCAATTCAAAATAAAACATAGCCCATGTATTGTCGCCAAACTCACTTAAGGGTCTATTCACTAAGCACCGAACTTGCCGCCGAAGTGCACTGAACGGTGAATATCACCGGTTGGTGCAGTTTGTCTATTCACTAAGCTGGCAATTCGCCACATACAGTCGAATTAACAGTGAATTACGGAGCAGTTCGTGAAATTAGCAAAAATTGTTTGATAGAGAAGTAATGGTTTGTCTATTCACAGGATGACAAACTTCACTGAAGTGATACCCTGATTTTTGGTGTTTCAGTTCACCAGATTTAAACAGTTGAATCCCATAAGATTCAATGTAAAAATGTAATCGCATTTTTAAAAAAAATTAAAGACCATTTATTTTTTTCATTTTCAGCAAAAAGCCTTTTTATTTATTAGAACACCTTTTTGTATTTATTATATTTTTATGACGAAATTTTTGTTTATAAATTGTTTATAAACTTCAACACATTTTAATACATTTTTATTGGTTTAAACACCTATTAGGAGAATAGGAGAGTTCCACTTTTTAGGGGGGGGGGGGGGGTTGCAGTTTGTTGGAATTTGCCAGGGCCACTTCATCACTCTTCAGTGGGCTTTGGCAACGTGGGGCTTTGGCAACTACATCTTCGGCGCAGTACAGTAACCATTCGGTGAATTCACCAAAATGTTGGCGAATTGGAATCACTGAAATGCACTGAACTGCGCCGAAGTGAAAAGTACCAAAATAGTGAATAGACCCTTAAGTGTTGTCTGTGTGGCTAACTGGCAGTGAATGTGGCAGGCTCTGCTCAGCTGGCTGATACTGGCCTGGCAGGAGTGCTGTGGTGATTGTGGCAGTCTGGTAGCAGCTGAGGACTGACAACTAGTGGGGCCCCCTTGTGCCCTGCCCACAGTAGGTCCCATCCACAAAAACTCCAACCACAAAATGTACATTACTGTGTTCGGCAAAAGAAATAAGTACTCGGAGTGTACAAGAAATTGAGAAAGAACCAACAAATTCTGTAGCGCTGTACAATGGGAGAGACCAAACATACAGGTGCATCTCAATAAATTTGAATGTCGCAGAAAAGTTCATTTATTTTATTAATCCAACTCAAATTGTGAAACTTGTGTATTAAATAAATTCAATGCACACAGACTGAAGTAGTTTAAGTCTTTGGATCTTTTTAATTGTGATGATTTTGCTCACATTTAACAAAAACCCACCAAATCACTATCTCAACAAATTAGAATATGTTGACATGTCAATCAGCTAATCAACGCAAAACACCTGCAAAGGTTTCCTGAGCCTTCAAAATGGTCTCTCAGTTTGGTTCACTGGGCTACACAATCGTGGGGGAAGACTGCTGATCTGACAGTTGTCCAGAAGACAATCATTGACACCCTTCACAAGGAGGGTAAGCCACAAACATTCATTGCCAAAGAAGCTGGCTGTTCAGAGTGCTGTATCCAAGCATGTTAACAGAAAGTTGAGTGGAAGAAAAAGATGCACAGCCAACCGAGAGAGAACCGCAGCCTCCAAAGACTTGCCAAGAAAAATCAATTCATGAATTTGGGTGAACTTCTCAAGGAATGGACTGGGGCTGGTAAAAGGCATCATGAGCCACCACACACAGACTTGTCAAAGAATTTGGCTACAATTGTCATATTCCTCTTGTTATGCCACTCCTGAACCACAGACAACATTGGAGCCGTCTTACCTGGGCTAAGGAGAAGAAGAACTGGACTGTTGCTCAGTGGTCAAAGTCCTCTTTTCAGATGAGAGCAAGTTTTGTATTTCATTTGGAAATCAAGGTCCTAGAGTCTGGAGAAAGGATGGAGAAGCTCATAGCCCAAGTTGCTTGATGTCCAGTGTTAAGTTTCCACAGTCTGTGATGATTTGGGGTGCAATGTCATCTGCTGGTGTTGGTCCACTGTGTGTTTTTTTGAAAACCAAAGTCACTTCACCCGTTTAACGAGAGATTTTAGAGCACTTCATGCTTTCTTCTGCTGACCTGCTTTTTAAAGATGAAGATTTCATTTTCCAACAGGATTTGGCACCTGCCCACACTGCCAAAAGCACCAAAAGTTGGTTAAATGACCATGGTGTGTTTGCTTGACTGGCCAGCAAACTCACCGGACCTGAACCCCATAGAGAATCTATGGGATATTGTCAAGGGGGAAATGAGAAACAAGAGACCAAAAAAACGCAGATGAGCTGAAGGCCACTGTCAAAGAAAGTTGGGCTTCCATAGCACCTCAGCAGTGCCACAGACTGATCACCTCCATGCCACGCCAAATTGAGGCAGTAATTAAAGCAAAAGGAGCCCCTACCAAGTATTGAGTACATTTACAGTAAATTAACACACTTTCCAGAAGGCCAACAATCACTAAAAATGCTTTTTTATTGGTCTTATGAAGTATTCTAATTTTTTGAGGTGGGTTTTTGTTAAATATGAGCCAAATCATCACAACTAAAAGAACCAAAGACTTTAAACTACTTCAGTATGTGTGCATTGAATTTACATAATACACAAACTTCACAATTTGAGTTGAATTAATGAAATAAATTAACTTTTCCATGACGTTCTAATTTATTGAGATGCACCTGTCTATCCATACACAAAACACACAGAGAACAGTAGGAGGGAGGACTCTGCTCGAGAGCTTAATGCAGCCATGCCATGAATGATGCCATTTATTTATAATTATTAAATTTCTTCTCCCCATAAATATTAACCCCACCAGCCCCACATATATAATAATCCCCAGGTTCCCACATATATATAATACTCACCCAGGACCCCCATATATAATACTCACCCAGGTCCCCATATATAATAACCCCCAGTACCCATGTATAAATGAATAACCCCCAGCCCCACCATGTATAATACTCCTCAAGTGTCTCCCTATGTATAAATTAATAACCCCCAGGCCCCCATGTATAAATTTATAACCCTCAGCCCCCCATGTATTATTAGCATACTATTGGACAACCACCACGAGCCAACATCTTCCTTTACGCTGTGCCAAGAGCAAGCGCACAGCGTTGTGATGGTGATAGATCCCAGTGACAGTGGCCGGCGGAGTGTGGGGAAGCTCCAGGTCGGGGTTGTCTGCACCCTAGCATGAGCACCATCCCGGGAGCCGCAGCATGGCGATGAAAGAGCCGCACGCGGCTCCAGAGTCGCGGGTTGCTGACCACTGGCCTATACAAAAATTGGTGTGAACAAGGATTCAAAATTAACTTTTAATAGAGTAATGTAAAAAGGGTCCACAGATCCTGGTAGTACAAAACAAAATGTAAATATAAGGAATTGGGGCATGGATAAGGCCCCTTGACTATCAAAATCACATACTCATTAGCACAGCACCCCAGTATGTAGAGAATAATTAATCTGTCAAGCAGAAAAGGAAACAACGGGCCTTCGAGGGTCCGTAATATAAAGGAAAGACAAAAAGGAAAACGCAAGGGTGTGTTGTACTTCGTAAAACAAAGGAAATAATACTTCAGACCAGTGGCGTCACTAGGGTTGGTGTCACCCGGTGCGGTAACTCATGGTGTCACCCCCCCTCCCCGAGATTTACGTTTATTTTTTTTGTTTAAACTACTCTTACTCATAAAGCAGTACTCCCATATAATACTGAATGCTCATAATACACGGCGCACAATACTGTGAGGTATATTGGTGTGCAGCTCTCTCATATACTCACACACAAATTTTGCGGAACTGCCAGCAAGTACGGTGCCTGTTCGACGGCAGTGAAAGTCCCCATAGAATGCCAGCAAGTACGGTGCCTGTTCGACGGCAGTGAAAGTCCCCATAGAGTGCCAGCAAGTACGGTGCCTGTTCGACGGCAGTGAAAGTCCCCATAGAGAAGTAATGGTAAATCTGTTCAGAGACACTGAACAGCAGAGAAATGTCCTGATGTTCTGTGGTTTCATTAGACAGGTTTATTCAGGCTAACACCATCAGGGCTATTCAGAGAGAGATGAAAACCTTGAGAATTGCCAGGAGAATGAACAATCTAGACCAAATAGCCAATTTAGGAAAGTGAGATAAATGGGAGAATTTTTCTGGTTTGACTATTTTGCCCTAGAATTTTAAATTCTACAGTCATTCTCAAGGTTTTCACCCTTCTCTGAATAATCCTGCATAGGTTTCAATGTTAAAAATATTCCTGGTTTTACCCAATATCTAAAAAACGTTTATTCCATTAACCCCTTAAGGGCCGCTGACGTACCCTGTACGTCCTGTCCACAGGTCTCCCTTAGACCCGCGGACGTACAGGGTACGTCAGCGGCACCTAATCCCCCTCCCGCCCGATACTCACCTCCCTCGCTGGATCCCACGGCGATCTGGCAGGGAGGAAGCCTGCCCATGTGATTTACATGGGCAGGCGAGGCTGATGACGTCGCCACGCTGCGTGGTGACGTCATCAGCAGGCGTCCCCATGCATTTCAATGGAAGGGAGGGGGGGGCTCCTTCGGAGCCCTCTATCTCCCCAACCATTGAAGCTAGGGAGATGCCGTTTGCACTGCTGGAGAGCCTTTCAGCGGTGTATGGCATTAACAGTTTCGCCGCCGGATCACGTTGCGACGCCAATTGGCGCCAAAACGCGATTCAAACCTGGAGGGGGGCTGACATCTTGGATGTCAGCCAAGCCTCCAGGTCCCTCCCCACCCACTGACAACCTCACCATATGTGTGAGGATGTCAGTGGGCCAGTTAACCATCTAGCTGCCATGTACAGATAAGGGGATCCTAAGGATCCCTTTATCTCCCGATCCACGGCAGCTAGATGGTCATATTTGACATCATTTGAAAGGCCTGATTATGGCCTTTCAAATGATACCAAACATGTTTTGGTTTTAAAAAAAAATTAAAAAAAATAAATTAAATTAAAAAAAAAATAATAAAAAAATTAAATAAAATAAAAAAAAGATTTTTTTTTTAAAAGTTTTTTTTGTCTGGGGGAGTTTAATTAAATAGGACCTAGGCTGTCATCTAAAAATAATTAGCACAAAATGGTCAGAATGAGCGCAGAGCACATAGGTGAACTGTCTCAGCAGTGAAGGGGTTAGAAAAGCAAACGCATGTAAAAATTGGGTATTTCTAGTCTCGGGACAAAATTTTGAACCTATTTAGCCGGGGTCTTTTTGGGTGGTTGTAGATTTTGGGGATTAAATTACGAAAAAGTGTGTTTTTACCATTTTTTTCCTCATATTTCATATTTTTTTTTATAGTAAATTATTCGATATGATGGAAATAATGGTATTTCTAGAAAGTCCATTTAATGGCTGGAAAAAGGGTGTATAATATGTGTGGGTCGAATAAACGAGTAAGAGGAAAATTTGACCTAAACACTAACAGCGCAGAAACGTAAAAACAGCAGCGGTCACTAAAAGACGGATTTGTGTAAAACCGCCCGGTCACTAAGGGGTTAATCTGTAGTAAAAAGTCTCTTTTAGGGATGTGCGTTTCGTTTCAGACCGATTCGTTTTTTTCACTAATTGGCCCAATTCGGTGATTCGGATTCGGACGATTTTCCGAATCGGATCGGATCCGAAAACGTCTGAAACTAAACGATTTCCGATCCAAAATGAAAAAATTTCGGAATCGGAAATCATTTTCGTTTAATTCATAATTTAGGTTCCACTTTGGTAATTTTCAAAAAATGCTTCAAAGATCCTAAAAAAAAAAAAATCGAAAAATAAAGAGACTCTTTACTACAGAATGTAATAATAAACGGTTTATTAGATATTGAATTAAAACGGGAATATTTTTAACATTGAAGTCTATGGGGCAAAACATTTCCCACACCGAATACACGAAAATGTCCGAAATCACGAAAAAAAGTCGATGCGAAAAATGAGCTGATCCGAAAACATGAAAATTTCTGATTTCATGAAAAAAAAGTCGATACAAAAAATGAGCCGAAACGATCCGAAATGAAAATTGTCGAATTACAAACGAAACGAAAAATTGGTGCACATCCCTAGTCTCTTTATTTGTTGATTTTTCTTTTCTTAGTATCTATTAGGCATTTTTCAAAAAAAAATTCAATTTTTTTTATTTCTAATAGCGTTTTTTTTCTGTAACAGCCCTTTTTATTATCATTCATAGGATCTTATATGTTAATTCCAGACATTTTCGTTCAGTAGTTTTTTTGAAAACAGCAGGGGATGGGTTTGTGGTGGCATTCGGTGGCTGATTCCCTGCACTTCAGGGACCTGCGGTGAATTCACCAGGGAAAATTGATTCCCTGAAGTGCAGGGAACAACAGAACACTGAAATGTCTGCATCATATCGGTGCTCTGTGCAGGGCCGGTGCTAGACTATTTTGCGCCCTAGGCAAGACCAGCTACTTGCACCCCCCCCCAAAAAAGCAACACAATATGAAACTGATAAATTTCTTTCTTTTTTCAAGAATAAAGTTTGAAAAGCTCCACTAGTAAAGGTAAAATAAATACTACTTACAGTAGAAGTGGTAGAGGCCAAAACAGTAATTGAATTTAAGCAAGCATGGGATAGGCATAAGGCTATCCTAAACAAAAGATAAATCCAGGTTAAGTATCCATGTAATTGGGCAGACTAGATGGGCCGAAAGGTTCTTATCTGCCGACATTTTTTCTATGTTTTTTCTATGTTTCTATATAAACTGTATTAAACAATTTTAAATTAACTCTATTGAATATAAATTAACTGTATTTTTCTTAACGAAACCAAACCATTTCACATGCCCAGCAGAGCCCAGAGTTTGACAAGCCCAAACAGCAGAGCCCAGAGTTTGACATGCCCAAACAGCAGAGCCCAGAGTTTGACATGCCCAAACAGCAGAGCCCAGAGTTTGACATGCCCAAACAGCAGAGCCCAGAGTTTGTGGGGGCAACGATGGACTGCAACAAGGACACAGATGCAGAATAGACAACTATATATCCCCTACACCCCAGGGGTATGTAGCAATAAAACTCACAGTAATGTGCCCTGTGTATGAACGTATCATAGAACTGCACAGCAATAAAACACACAGTAATGTGCGATGTGTATGAGCGTATCACAGAGCTCGAGAGCAATAAAACTCAGTAATGTAATGGATTTATTCAACTGCCCCACTACATCAATTCTAACCCCCCCAAAGGATATCAATTGTTGTCATTCTGCAGCCCCCCAGCATATCAATTCATCAAACCCCTCCTCACCATTTCAGTTCATCACACCCCCCACTCACCATCACACACCCCCACTCATCATCACACACCCCCACTCACCATCACACCCCTCCCCATTTCAGTTCATCACACCCCGCTCACCATTGCAATTCATCATACCCCACCATCCCCTTCAATTCATCACCCCCACCATCCCTTGCACTTCATCACACTCTCCCACCATCCCTTGCACTTCATCACACTCTCCCACCATCCCTTGCAATTCATTACCCCCCACACCATCCCTTGCACTTCATCACTCCCCCACCATCCCTTGCACTTCATCACTCCCCCACCATCCGTTGCAATTCATCACTCCCCCCACCATCTGTTGCAATTCATCACACTCCCCCACCATCCCTTGCAATTCATCACACTCCCCCACCATCCCTTGCAATTCATCACACCCCCCCTCACCATTGCAACAGTCCATACACACACACACACACAGTCCACCGCTGGCAGGTCCCCTATCCCAGTACTCACCAGTGCTGTGATGATGAAGCCTGGGGGGCGGGCTCTCCAGACCCAGGCATCCCTCAGCACCTCCAGGCTTGTCTGGGCTCCCTGGACCAGCAGCACCCAGCTCTCCAGCCAGCCGGAAAGCTCACGGCCCGCACCAGCCTCTCTTGCCCCAGAAGCAGTTGGCTGCCTGGATGTCCTGAAACAGCCGCCTGCAATTCATCCCACGCTCACCCCCCCCCCCCCCCCCCCGCGCTCACATTAAAAAAAATAATCTATGGCTGGCTCCGCCGAACCTTTCCCGCTTCTATCAGCATCTGGCACTGTGTGACGTGAGGGGGCGGGCATTGCAGCGTGCCATGCATGTGGTAGGAAGGAGGAAGTGCGACAGGTACTCTGCAGTGCCCGCCGCCGCCGCAACGGTTTGGGAGAGCCCTGAGCTGGCTGTCATGGATTACTCCACTCCCCCTACCAAAACCGGGCCCCTACCAACCCGAAGGCCCGACGGGTCAGTCCGCCCGGTACAATTTTTTTCACATTTTTTTTCTTCAGGGGTCGGGCCCGGCTGCGCCCTAGGCGGGCACTGCACTCTAGGCGGCCGCCTAGCTCGCCTAGCGGCAGCGCCGGCCCTGGCTCTGTGAATATCTCCTTTAGGCTAGGGACAGATGAGCGCATTTTCTGCGGCCACCGTCAAAATGTACGTCGATGCGTGCGCACGCATTTTTTCACGGAATACGCTTAAGTGGTCAGACGATGCGCAATTCTGGACGTATTTCATGACGGTGGGGTAAAAGAAGTCTAGGGAAATCCGGCTGTTTGAACGTTATGTAGGCCGCACACTAGCAGCGTCTGACGTCTCCTAATCACGCACACACGCTGCATGCGGCCGCAGCGCACTCTGTACGTCAGTAGCAGCGGTTTCACGTTCTGAGAAAAATGCGTTCATTTGCTGTTGCGTGGTGTCGGCGCACTTTTGTACGCACGTACTGCGTATATTGGCCGTCATTGGCCGTTATGTGCTGCTACTGCCGCCGTGATTTAGTGCGTCTGCACGCGCGTTCCGACTGCCCCACTCTGACCCTAGCCTTAGTGGTGGTTTTATTGATGCCCCCTGGAAAGTGCCAGCCTAGGCCTTGCCTACCCAGGACCTACTTGAAAATGAGAGAATTCTCAATGTATCCTTCCTGGTAAAATATTTTTTTTTTATTATTTTTTTTTTACACAAAACTAATTTTTTTTTAGGGTGTCACCCTAGGGGGTTGTGTCACCCGGTGCGGGCCCCGCCCCCACCTAGCAACGCCGGTGCTTCAGACGGATCTTTTGCAAACAGCGGAACAATGTTTCCAGATCGTCCCTTGCTGTATGAAGAAAAGGAAAATGCTATGCAGGATATGGCGCCCCTATACCTGCAATAACAAAGTAAAGAGCCATAATTCATAAATAGCCAGAGGTCATGAGTTGCAGCATGCTTGCAGTTCCCCGATAAAGTAAGGGATCAGAAACGGCTTCATCAGGAAGCAAAACCTTCATGGTAGTGGAGAGGAGGTGTGTTACAGATTTTATTTCTTAGAACTATTTTCAAATTAAATATTTAAAAAAAAATAAAATTCACTTGGACACCATCATGCCCCCTCCAGACTTACAGATGGCCACCACTCTGCTGCGGCTGCCATCACCCACTCATTGCAGCTAAGGCTGTGCCGCAGGACAGGAGGCCTGGAGGCAAACGTGGTTAGCCACTTTCCTGGTTTATAGAATACTATACACAATAATATGCATTGTGTATGAGTGTATCACAAGACCTCCACAGCAATAAAACTCAGACTAATGTGTGGTGTTTATGAGTGTATTACAGAGCTCCAGAGTAATAAAACTCACACAGGGTTATTTAGAAAGGGGTGCAAACCAGGAGAATTGGCAGGAGAAGAGAACAATCTAGACCAAATAGCCGATTTGGAAAGTGAGATAAATGGGAGAATTTTTCTGATTTGGCTATTTTGACCTAGAATTTTCACTTCTCCAGTCATTCTCCTGCTTTTCACCTCTGAATAACCCTGATAGTAATGTGTGGTGTGTATGAGTGTATCACAGAGCTCCACAGCGATAAAACTCACAATAATTCAAGTGTCTATGAGGGTATCACAGAGCTCTACTGCAATAAAACTCATAGTAATGCAATTTAGAAGTTACGATAAGAAATTAGGGTTAGAAATTACAGTTCAAATTAAGGTTAGAAGTAGGGATGCACCGATACCACTTTTTTAAGACCGAGTATGAGTACCGATACTTTTTAAAAAGTACTCACGGATACCGAGTATCGATACTTTTATTTTATGTCATGTGATCGCTTTCCAATAAGAACAGACCTCATATAAAAATGCCCCCAGCTCACATGTATATATCCCCCCCAAGATATATATATACAGAATGCCCCCAGCTCACATGGAGATTGCCCCCCAGCTCTCATGGATTTGCCCCCAGCTCTCATGGATATGCCCCCAGCTCTCATGGATATGCCCCAGCTCTCATGGATTTGCCTCCAGCTCTCATGGATTTGCCTCCAGCTCTCATGGATATGCCCCAGCTCTCATGGATTTGCCTCCAGCTCTCATGGATTTCCCCTCAGCTCTCATGGATATTGCCCCCAGCTCTCATGGATATTGCCCCCAGCTCACATGGATATGCCCCAGCTCTCATGGAAATGCCCCAGCTCTCATGGATATTGCCCCCAGCTCTCATGGATTTTCCCCCAGCTCTCATGGATATGCCCCAGCTCTCATGGATTTTCCCCCAGCTCCCATGGATTTGCCCCCACCTCTCATGGATTTGCCCCCAGCTCACATGGAGATTGCCCCCCAGCTCTCATGGATTTGCCCCCAGCTCTCATGGATATGCCCCCAGCTCTCATGGATATGCCCCAGCTCTCATGGATTTGCCTCCAGCTCTCATGGATATGCCCCAGCTCTCATGGATTTGCCTCCAGCTCTCATGGATTTCCCCTCAGCTCTCATGGATATTGCCCCCAGCTCTCATGGATATTGCCCCCAGCTCACATGGATATGCCCCAGCTCTCATCAATTTGCCCCAGCTCTCATGGAAATGCCCCAGCTCTCATGGATATTGCCCCCAGCTCTCATGGATTTTCCCCCAGCTCTCATGGATATGCCCCAGCTCTCATGGATTTTCCCCCAGCTCCCATGGATTTGCCCCCACCTCTCATCAATTTGCCCCCAGCTCTCATTTATATGCCCCAGTTCTCATGGATATTGCCCCCCAGCTCTCATGGATTTGCCCCAGCTCTAATGGATTTGCCCCCAGCTCTCATGGATATTGCCCCCAGCTCACATGGATATGCCGCAGCTCTCGTGGATTTGCCCCCAGCTCTCATGGATATGCCCCAGCTCTCATGGATTTGCCCCCAGCTCTCATGGATATTGACCCAGCTCTCATGGATTTGCCCCAGCTCTCATGGAAATGCCCCAGCTCTCATGGATATTGCCCCAGCTCTCATGGATTTTCCCCCAGCTCACATGGATATGCCCCCACCTCTCATGAATTTGCCCCAGCTCTCATTTATATGCCCCAGTTCTCATGGATATTGCCCCCAGCTCACATGGATATGCCCCAGCTCTCATGGATTTGCCCCAGCTCTCATGGAAATGCCCCAGCTCTCATGGATATTGCCCCAGCTCTCATGGATTTTCCCCCAGCTCTCATGGATATGCCCCAGCTCTCATGGATTTTCCCCCAGCTCTCATGGATTTGCCCCCACCTCTCATCAATTTGCCCCCAGCTCTCATTTATATGCCCCAGCTCTCATGGATATTGCCCCCCAGCTCTCATGGATTTGCCCCAGCTCTCATGGATTTGCCCCCAGCTCTCATGGATATTGCCCCCAGCTCACATGGATATGCCGCAGCTCTCGTGGATTTGCCCCCAGGCTCTCATGGATATGCCCCAGCTCTCATGGATTTGCCCCCAGCTCTCATGGATATTGCCCCAGCTCTCATGGATATTGCCCCCAGCTCACATGGATATGCCGCAGCTCTCGTTGATTTGCCCCCAGGCTCTCATGGATATGCCCCAGCTCTCATGGATTTGCCCCCAGCTCTCATGGATATTGCCCCCAGCTCTCATGGATATTGCCCCCAGCTCTCATGGATATGCCTCAGCTCTCGTAGATTTGCCCCCAGCTCTCATGGATATTGCCCCCAGCTCTCATGGATATTGCCCCCAGCTCACATGGATATGCCTCAGCTCTCATGGATTTGCCCCCAGCTCTCATGGACCCCCAGCTCACATGGATATGCCCCAGCTATCATGGATATGCCCCCAGCTCTCATGGATTTGCCCCCAGCTCTCATGGATATGCCCCATCGAACGCTGGGGAAGCTGGCCGCCTGCATGAAAAGCACGCGGCCAGCGTTCCCCTCCGGCAGCTGCAATATTCACCCCTTCTGAAGGTCCGGTCGCGCTGCTGTGATGCATTCACGTGGCCGCCGGGCGCATCTATGACGCTGCCACTCGGCTGGAGGCAGCGTCACAGAAGCAGGGGCGGCCACGTGAATGCACCACAGCAGCGCGACCGGACCTTCGGAAGGGGTGAGTATTGCAGCCGCCGGAGGGGAACGCTGGCCGCGTGCTTTTCATGCATGCAGCCAGCTTCCCCAGCCCCGCAGATACTGGCAAGCCGGCCCTGCACTGGCTTCCGGTATCGGGGGGTGTATCGGGCCATTTGCACGAGTACTAAGTACTCGTGCAAATGGCAGTATCGGCACCGATACCTATACTAGTATCGGTGCATCCCTAGTTAGATGCTAGGTTAGGAACTAGGGTTAGAAGCTAGGGTTAGGAGTCAGGCTTAGATATTATTCTTAGAAGCTAGGGTTAGATTAGAGTTAGAAGCTAAGGTTAAATTAGGTTTGGGAATTAGAGTTAGATATTAGAGAGGGAGGGAGATACAGTCAAAAAGAATCAGTGAGAAAGAGGGTGATAGAGAAGAAATGACAAAGAAGGAGAGGGGAGGTGGAGAGAAAAACTAAAAGGTAAAATTTGTTTGGGGAGAAAGAGGACAGAAATGAGGAGAAAGGAAAAGTGAAAATTAGAGAAACAGAAAGAGGAAAAGTTGAATTATAAGGGTAGATGGAAAAAATAGATAAGCACATTCAGAAAGAGATGCATAATAAACAGGTAGGAAGAGAGAAGAATGGATTAACAGAAGGACAGACAGATAGGTAGACAAACCTCTTCCCTCCCCCTCTCTATGTACTCATGGGATTCTTTCTTCACTTTGATTCTTTTGGCTCTCCCAGCTGATATCTGGGGGGGGGGGGTCTGATCTGGGGTCTGATTTTTTAGGGGGGGTCTGATATCTTGGGGGTCTGATATCTTGGGGGTCTCATCTGGAGTCTGATATCTTGGGAGGGTCTGATTTGGGGTCTGATATCTTGGGGGCCTGAGTATACTGCTATCTTGGGGGTCTGATGTCTGGGTATACATGTATCTGAGGGCCTGTGTCTGTCTGGGTTCACATGTATCTGTATTCATTAAGTGAATTTGACAATGCCCTGCAAGAAGTCTCAAAGGTTTCCACAAATCCTGAAGATCACTTATGTCAACTAAAACTACAGCATTTAGCATCATGTCAGAATCCCAGCATTGATGCAGATAGTAAGTAAATAAATGACAATGATAGTAAGTAAGTAAATTACATGGTCACGTTTGGTATCATTAGAAAGGCCAGACTCTGACCTGTCCAATGACACCTAAAGTGACTTTGTGGGTTGTAGCAAATGGAAATACAGGGGTCCGAATGACCCCCACTCTGCTCGCAGCGCTTAAGCAGCTTGTATTTTAGATGGATCAATGTGTAATAAGGCTTTGCTCCATCACCTCTACATCAGTGGTACATGGAACATATTTATGGCATATTATATTAACTGTGTCTACATGTATTTCTTATTGTTCAAATGGCAGAGAGGAGACTGTGCTGGGAAGCATTCTATCACCAAGTTGCGAAATACCTGAAAAATCTATGGTTCAGCTTCAAGGTAAGATACCTGTTATTTTTCATTTTATTTCTATTAAATGGCCCAGCAAAATCCTCAACACCAGGTCCAGCAAAATCCTCAGCACCAGGCCCACGCTTGCATTTTTTTCATTGTGGCCATTAGTGGGGCCTCGTGTTTAAGTTTCGCGTAAGTCACACAAAGTCTAGAGCCGCCTCTGCCTGGCGCCACAGATAACCCAGAGTAGTAGAGTCCCTCACAACAAACAGCCAAACACACATTTCTTGTAGTAGGAATAGAAGACCTTATTGATTCCAGGGTTTCCATCTTTTTCCCTTTTTACCAGTAACTTGAAACACAAAACCAAACAAGACAATAATTAAGTAACAGTTATAATACGTGACTTCTCCCACAGAAAGGGTAAAAACAAACATAAGAACATTGGTCAAACTCTAATCACATTATACACATCTTGACAGTGAAGCAAGCATTATCCATGGAGACAGGAACTGCTGGATGAGTCCATTCATTAAAGGGTAGAGGGAGCTTCTGTCCGAACCACAACACCATACCCTCTGCTTGATTCTAGCACCATGATACAAGGGATCTTATGATTCTTGGTCATATAAGAGACACATTCTACACCTTGGGATTACCACTCAATCTCAGAATTTCTAATATTTTTCACTTTCATCTTTTCATTTCATTGCATTGCATTTCATTCTCCCCTCTTTTCATTTCATATCATTTCATTGCATTGCATTACGCTGCATTTCATTCTCCCCATTCATTTCATTCCCCCCTTTTCATTTCATTGCATTTTGCCCCCTCTTTTCATTTCATTGCATTTCATCCTCCCCCTTTTCATTTCATTGCACTTTATTCTCCCCCTCTTTTCATTTCAGTGCATTTCATTTGCCCCCTCTTTTCATTTCAGTGCATTTCATTTGCCCCCTCTTTTCATTTCATTGCATCCCCCCCTCCTTCGGTGAACCTGTGGGCCGGGGCCGGATGAGTCCTGGGAGCCACTGCTCTCCTCCGTGGCTGCATGTGCATCTGATCATGGTGGAGCGCTAGGAGGAAGTGATGTTATATAATGACTTCCTCCCAGCACTGCAGAGTTCACGTGATGGCAGCGGCGTGACTTGGGTGGATGTCTAACATCACTCGGCAGCACCGCGGTGGGGTGGTCCAGAGCTTAGTTGAGGTCGGGAATTTAGAAACCGGCAGCCGCGGGCAGAGGCATAGCAAGGTCATGAGGCGCCCGGGGGAAAGCCCTCCCCTAGCCCCCCATGCTCCCTAGGGGCCCCTCCGCAGCACCTTCCTTTCAGCAGCCTCTCTCCTGTCGTGTTGTGGTCCCTTGCTTCAGTGGCGTCACTAGGGTTGGTGTCACCCGGTGCGGTAATTTATGGTGTCACCCCCCCCCGAGTTTTACGGGTTTTTTTTAACTACTCTTACTCCTAAATCAGTACTCCCATATAACACTGAATGCTCATACACACAGCGCACATTACTGTGAGGTTTATTGCTCTGCAGCTCTCTCATATGCTCACACAAATTTTTGCCAACTGCCAGCAAGTACGATGCCTGTTCGAAGGCAGTGAAAGCACACATGGATATATATTGCCCCCAGCAGCTCTGGATATATTGCCCCCAGCAGCTCACCCATGGATATATATTGCCCCCAGCTCACATATGGATATATTGCCCCAGTTCACAATTATATATTGCCCCCAGCAGCTCACCCATGGATATATTGCGCCTCAGCTCACATATGGATATATTGCGCCTCAGCTCACACATGGATATATTGCTCCAGACCAGCTCACACATGGATATAGCCCCAGCTCTCATGGATATGCCTCCAGCACACATGGATACTGCCCAAGCACACATGGATACTGCCCCCAGCACACATGGATACTGCCCCAGCTCACATGGATATGCCCCAGCAGCTCTCATGGATATGCCCCAGCAGCTCTCATGGATATTGCCCCAGCTCCTCTCATGGATATACTGCCCCAGCTCCTCTAATGGATATTGCCCCAGCTCCTCTCATGGATACTGCCCCAGCTCCTCTCATGGATATGCCCCAGCAGCTCTCATGGATATACTGCCCCAGCTCCTCTCATGGATATACTGCCCCAGCTCCTCTAATGGATATTGCCCCAGCTCCTCTCATGGATACTGCCCTCTTCATGGGTATACTGCCCCAGCTCCTCTCATGGATATACTGCCCCAGCTCCTCTCATGGATATACTGCCCAGCTCCTCTCATGGATATACTGCCCCAGCTCCTCTCATGGCTATGCCCCCATCTCCTCTCATGGCTATGCCCCCAGCTCCTCTCATTGATATTGCCCCAGCTCATGGATATGCCCCAGCTCATGGATATTGCCCCAGCACATGGATACTGCCCCGGCTCATGGATATGCACCAGCTCATGGATATGCCACCAGCTCATGGATATGCCCCCAGCTCATGGATTTGCCCCAGCTCATGGATTTGCCCCAGCTCATGGATACTGCCCCAGCACATAGATATGCTCCAGCTCATGGATAATGCCCCAGCTCATGGATACTGCCCCAGCTCATGGATATGCCCCAGCTCATGGATACTGCCCCAGCTCATGGATATGCCCCAGCACATGGATATGCCCCAGCTCATGGATACTGCCCCAGCTCATGGATATGCCCCAGCACATGGATATGCCCCAGCTCATGGATACTGCCCCAGCTCATGGATATGCCCCTGCACATGGATATGCCCCTGCACATGGATACTGCCCCAGCTCATGGATTTGCCCCAGCTCATGGATATTCCCCAGCTCATGGATATACTGCCCCAGCTCATGGATATGCCCCAGCACATGGATACTGCCCCAGCTCATGGATTTGCCCCAGCTCATGGATACTGCCCCAGCTCATGGATTTGCCCCCAGCTCATGGATTTGCCCCCAGATAATGGATATTGCCCCAGCACATGGATACTGCCCCAGCACATGGATACTGCCCCAGCTCATGGATTTGCCCCCAGCTCATGGATATGAACAAGGCCCCAGCAGCTCATGGATAATGGCCCCAGCTCATGGATAATGCCCCCCAGCTCACCTCCTGCGCCGCGTGTTCTCTCCCTCTGAGCATCTGGCGGCGTGAAGCTTGGGTGCTCGCCTGGGTGAGCCACGTGACCAGCCGCGATCGGCTGGTTACGTGTTTCCCCTGGGCGAGTGCCAAAGCTGCATGCTTCGAACGCTCGCAGGTAGAGAATACGCAGCGCAGGGTGAGACACCCGCCCTTAGGGTGACGGTGTCACTCTAAAGGCGGGTGTCACCTGGTGCGGGCCACACCCCCCGCCCCCACATTACGACGCCCCTGCCTTGCTTCTCAATGTTGCCTGCCTCTGACTGGTAGGCTCTGCTCCGCCTCCTCTCTCTCCCCCTGCATGCCACTGCCGCTGGTAAGGAAGTGACATGCTAGGGGGTGGAGTTAGGCAGTGCTTCCTCCTGCAGGGCCCATCGAAGCATCGGATTTTCTCACACAGCACCGATACCTGGACCCTGCACATGCACTTGCTGCTGGTAAATCCACGGCTTGTGGTGTCCCCCCACAGGTGCCCGGGAGCAAGTGCCCCCTCGCTACGCCACTGGCCGTGGGTCCCACTGAGCGGCAGGGTGGCTTTTTTCATGTGGAGGGTGGCATTTTTTGCTGCCCCCTGGAAAAGTGCCTCAAAAAGTGCCGCCCTAGGCCTAGGCCTTGTCAGCCTAGGCCAAGATACATCACTGGTTCTGCTGAGGACAACCACAGGTGCTCTACCTAATTAATGCTCTACCAACATAAGAATGATGCTCCCAAGATGCTGTGCTACAGCATTGCCAATTTGCCAGCACAGGGTTCCCCCCAGGTTTTTTGTGCCCTCAGCTTTCCAAAGCCTCCTCATGTTCCTGCACTGGGCTTCTGCTACCAGCCCTTGCTCTTATGCCTATATCCAGTCAGCCCTTTTCCTGTCCTGTCTGCTCTCTCTAAACTCTCATAAGTTTCTGGTGTGTTGCTCTCGTGTCTGTGGTTTGTTCCTCTCTGTCCTGTCTCCAATTCACCTAGCCTTTGTCTCTCATTGCTATCTTATCCAAAGTCAGCCAGTTTCCAGCCTTGTCCCACAACTTCACTCCAAAGTCCCGCCTTGCAAATTTGCTACATCCTTGTATATACTTCACCCATTAAACCCCATTTTAACCCCGTACAGTTGTCTGCCTGTTGTGCCACTGCATCCTGGGCTCATACCCTCACCCGCTGGTTACACCCACTGTGACACATGTAGACCAAGATTTGTGACCGCTGTCAGAACAGTGGATTTTGTGGACAATTATGCAAATATTAGAAAAAGAAATGAAAGGAATTTGGAAATATGGCAGCTAATTCACTATATACATATTTCTATATTCTAGTAATATTTGATAGCTATATAAATATATAGGGCCTGATTGACTGCTCAGTAAATGCCTAATGTGTTCATGAGGTAATGCTGAGTATGGTCGTTCTCTTGGCTTCCTGTTTTTTATTAAGGAGTGCAAATTTTCTATTCAACTCCATTTCCTCTAGAAACTAAGAGAGGCTGGCTGGCCGAGAGGAAGGGAGGGATACACATGGTTATTGTTCATATATCCTATGGAACATTCTATTTCTAGAACAGGATATAGCTGTGACGTCAATTTAGTCGTGCCTACTAGGCAAGGACAGGAAATGTTTGTGTAAGTCTAGGTACTGCCCAAAGTAGAAAAAACATGTTTCCTATATTACTGACGGTTTGTAATCCATGAATTTGTGACACTCCTATTTCTGACAAAACTACTGAATGTATGAAATTTACCCCAGAGTAATAAGAACCACCCAAGACAGCACTTGTGTCCTGGTCTATTATTCTCACTCGAGTTGTTTTCTGTATGATCACTGGGTCTGGTGACAAAGCAGCTATCTCCATCATCACTGGACCGTGGCCATTCCTGTGATGCTTGCAAAATACATATCAATTTGGTATCAGAAGTGCGGATTTTAACTAATCAACTTGTCTTGGTGAGTATGGGTTACATATTTATTTTATTAATATTTATTGAACCTAATATTCATCATAGGCAACTTGCTTGTTCAAATTTTCGAACTCGCATTATTTGATTTGATAGTGCAAGAGTTTCTTTTGAATGATTTGATTGTTTAAGTGATGGTGAATGAAAAATAGGATTTTTTACAATCGTCTGGGTAAAGAATAGTGATCCTTTCTCTTTGTTTCCTTGATCAATTGTTGGATGTCCCCGCTGTTAGTGACTCACATTTGAATTGTGTTGTAAAGAGTATTATATTTTAAAAGATTAATACCTTTAAGTTTCCCGCCCCGAGAATTGGGTCCCTATTTACCTGACTACTTGTTATTTCCTATTTGTGCGTGTTCTCCCTGATAGTGTAGTTAAAAAGATTTTAAATAGAATGGAGATTGCTGTTTTGTGATTTGGCTCAGTGAGAATAGAGGAAACTGCGCATTTTTGCGACCCTTTCCCTCTCACCCTTTTAATTGCGCTGGCCCTTCTCCTTCCCCCCTCCACCGCGCCTTTTTTTTTGCGATATGGGTGCCAAAAAAATCCTCCCATATAGATCCAAAAACAACGGGCAAATTAGATAAGCACTTCAATAAGAAGTTAATGCCCCAAAATGGCCCTGCTGAAACGCCCGCCGATTATGTACAACGTGTTGCTGGCGGATATTTCACCACACCCTTTATAGATTGTCTCGCTGGCTGGACTACAGCCATGCATTCTTTTGATCCATTCCCAAATTTAGGAAGCTTCTCTTCCTATCATATGTCCATGATAAAAGGCTTATGTCTTGGCGACCAGAAAGCTTTCCCATATTTCCAACCTGACTCAAATTGGGATCGAAAATATATGAAGGAATGTGGTAAAGTGTGGATTCACTTGTCCTCTTCATATAACCCCATTTCTAAAACTCCTAAAGATGTATCATGGTCCATAGATAATCCCCCACCTTACAATTCCTCTCCTCCTGCCCTTTCACAACCTACTCCCAAACCCTCTTCCCTTTATCCCAGCCTTGACCCTAAGACTTCGGCAGCTGTGATTACAACTATTGAAACCACTACTAATCCTCTGCCTTCCCCCGAAGCCTTAACACAAAATATAGGTGGTTTAGGTGCTATCGTAGGAATACCCCATGTTGAAACAGAATCTGACACAGAACAAGATGAAACTAGGATATATGATTGCCAAAATAAAACCCCTATGTCTAAATTCAGTACATCTTCATTTGTATCCACTTCCAAACCCAACCGTGTAGGATACTCTCCCCAAATGCAATCTTTTATTGACCAATTTGAACCCCAACTTCAGAACATAATAACTAGGACCCAATCTGGCAAAACTATCAAACCCCCTGCTAGATATCAGATGCCCTATTTAATTGCAGGAAATAATGTCGTTATTATGCCCCCTGATATAGGAACCTTAAATTCTATAATTAAGGGTTCTCCTAATCCCCGAATTTCCCCGACCGCGACAACACAATATCTTAAACGGCGACACGAGGATTGCAATTAACTCAGGAAGATTACAAGTTGATCATTAACGGTGTCATGGAATATGCTGAGGACACTGGTTTTGATTGGACTCGTGTTCTCTGACTTCAACCCCCCCATGTTCCTCTAATAGGTGCCCCTATTACACCCCAAAATTTGCCTTTACAAACATCGGTCCAGATTGATGATATGTGGACAGAAGTTTGTGATGAATGGACTCGTAATTATGGAGCTCGACGTTCTATGGTCGCAGCCATTGCATGCAAACAAAATGCCAAAGAATCTGTCACCGAATTCGTCCACCGGTTCCATAAGAACTGGAAGGAGGATGCCGGCATGACATTAGATGGAGATATGGGTCTCCTCTACACTCAAACTCTCATGGGTAATCTCAGAGATGATACCCAGAGAATTGCTAAACAGGTGATTGATAACTGGTCAACAGTGGTACCTATTGATCTTAATAATAGGCTCCTTGTTAAAGATTCTGCTGGTTGCTTTGACCTGCAGTATTCTAAATATATGTTAGCTGTTTTTAACAGTCCTTCAGGTCCCCCAGGTAATAATGGTCCTTGCCCTAAACGGACTTATTATCGTCCTCAACACCCCACACGTACCCCAGGTACTTGTTTCATTTGTGGTGATCCAAATCACTGGCGTAATGAATGCCCTCATAATCCCAGGAACATTGGCAATACTGCTATGAACCCCCAGCCAAGATCTCCAACAAGCAATGCTGTTACCTCTCCTAACAATGCCTGTGATCCACCTCGTCATAAGATTGATTGGCAAAACCAATCAAATGCATGATGTGGCCCAGAGGCATGCTCCATCTCATGTGTTCAGGTTTCAGAAACAGTTGACCATTTGCCCCTAGTGATCCTTAATTTGGAGGATCATAAAACCCCATTCCTTATACGGGTGCTACAAATTCGACGCTTACAATAGAGTGGTGTTTGTGGTCAATTAAACCTGCTGAGATGCCATCTTTGGGGATTAATGGAGTCCTAACAGAAACATTTGTCATCCCACCCATTGCTATTTCTTCAAATTCTTCTCCTGCCTCTGTGTTTCATTCTTTTCATGTTCTCCCTACCTGTCCTGTTAATTTGTTAGGCAGAGATTTGCTTTCTTTGCTTGCTGTGTCTATTATCTGCATGCCATCTGGATCTTTACATGTGGATTCTCCATTCTTTTCTATTGAAGCTGCTCCCAGCACACTTCATCCCCCAACAGCCCCTCCTCTCTCTCCACCTAGCTCTTCCTCCCATTCCTTCTCTCCTCTTCACTGTGCTTTCCTTTCAGCACCTGATCTCGAATTGTGTGTACATCCGGATGTATGGGCAATTGACAAATATGATGTGGGTTCTATCTCATGCACACCATATTCTGCAAAATTAAGAGAATTTGCTACTCCTATCACAAGCAATATAATCTATCACCTGCTAAAGTTGAAGGAATACAGGAATTCATTCACTGCTTCCTTGCTACTGGCATTCTGCGTCCCATTGTAAGTTCGTACAACACTCCTGTAAATCTTGTGCCTAAAGGAGATGGATATCGCTTTACTCAGGATTTCAGATCTCTCAATGAAATCATAATTCCTATTTCTCCAATTGTACCTGACCTCCCAACCCTTCTCACCTCCATACCCCCAGACTCCACACATTTTACAGTCATAGACCTAAAAAATGCCTTTTTTTCTGTCCCAGTACATCCAGATACACAACACATTTTGGCCTTTACATTTGAAGGTAGTCAGTTTTGTTGGTCAGTATTACCTATGGGATTTATTGACAGTCCCGCGACCTTTGCACGTGCACTGCGTGAGACTCTGTTGAGTTACAGTCCGCCGGAAGGCTCCACCTTACTACAGTATGTGGATGACCTCCTCCTTTGTAGCCCCAGCCAAGCTGCATGTCACACTGACTCTGTTGCTCTCCTCAACCATCTACACTCAGAAGGCCACAAGGTGTCCAGAAAAAAGATGCAATTTTGCTCCACCTCTGTTGAATATTTGGGTTTCGTTCTCACTCAGGGATCTCGTGTCCTCTCACCGTCCCGCATTCAGAGCCTGCTCCAGCTCAAGCGTCCTGCCTCCAAAACAGACATGTTGTCCTTTCTAGGGATGGTGAATTTTTGTCGTCACTGGATACCAGACTGTTCCTATTATGACTCTGTTCTTCGTGCGTCTGCTGCACGCACAGCTCCGGACCAAATTGTTTGGTCTCCAGACATAGTGTCTGCCTTTGATACATTAAAGGTACTGTTGGCTACTGCACCAGCACTGGGGCTACGAGCTATAAACTGCCTTTCCACCTCTACTGTAGGGAGGATGGGCGCACAATGGCGGCTGTTCTTGCACAGGTCCACGGGGGGCGCTGCGTCCAACAGCATTTTTGTCAAAAGTCATGCCACCTGTTGTTCAGGGAATGCCAAATTGTCTCTGCTCCTTGGCTGCCTGTGCCATGGCTGTGGAAACAGTTCAGTCCTTAACCCTAGGTACTGACACGATTCTCCATACACAACACAATGTCTTGCATGTACTTCGTAACCTTTCTACCCAGCACATTTCTTCCCAACGTTTGTCTGGTTATGAAACTGTGCTAACTTCTACCTCTAATTTGTCTGTCAAATACTCTTCTGTCACTTCTGGTCCTTCTGTTGTTCTAAACGCTCTCCTGCGTCTACGCGAAGACCAAGAGGAGCCTCGTGAATTACATGATTGTCTTCCGCTCATTCAACTAACGACTTCTCCTAGATCTGATCTTTCTGACACTCGTCTAGAAGGTCCTGATGTTCATCATATCTTTGTTGATGGCTCCTGTTCTCGTCCTTCTGATTCACAGTATCTGACTGGTTATGCTGTGGTTGAATTGCCTGACATTGTGCATGAATCTGCTTCCATTCCTTCAAATTCTTCGCAAGCTGTGGAACTCTTTGCTTTAACAGCTGCATGTAAACTTTTTAAAGATCTCCCTGTCACCATTTGTACTGACTCTCGTTATGCATTTGGTGTTGTGCATGATTTTGGTGCACTATGGCATCGCGTGGTGGTTTTACTACGGCTGATGGACGTCCTATTTCTCATTCTGATCTGATTTCTGATCTCCTGTCTGCTATTCTATTGCCTTCTCGTCTTGCTGTTGTTAATGCAAAGGTCATGATCCTGTTGACTCTTTTGTTTCTCGTGGCAATCACTTTGCTGACGCTAAGTCTAAAGCTGCTGCTCTTTCATCTCCTACCATTTCTCTTGTTCCTCACCCTCCAATTGTCACCTGCTACCTTTCTCCTTTTCTGCTGCCCCAGAAATAGATGCTTAAAGAACTCCAGGCAGGTGCTACTGAAGCTGATGTTTATCATTGGGCCTCAGAAGGCCTTGTGAAGTCTCAAGAAATTCCGCCTGATGTTAGAATTTATGAGAAAGGAGGGAGAATGGGCTTACCTGCTGCAGCAGCGCCAATCTTTATTTTTTCTTTTCACGGTCCCGGCCATAGATCTCCTAAACTCACATACAGCGAAATGGCTAAGCATTTTTCTGTTTGTAATCTTAAGGCTATGATTAATTCCCAACTTTCTCGTTGCCTTATATGTGCCAGAAATAATACACAGGGCCCAAAAATTAAAACTCAACACCTACCGCCAGCTAATGGTCCATTCCAGGAACTCCAAATTGATTTTACACACATGCCCACTGCAAAAGGTAACCTGAAATACCTTCTGGTAATAGTTGACAAGTTTTCTAGGCGGCCTGAAGCCTTCCCCACTGCAAGAGAAAATGCCAGAACTGTTGCCTAAATTCTTTGTAAAGAATTAATACCCAGATATGGATGCCCCATATCTATTGATTCAGATAATGGTCCTGCCTTTACCTCCAAGATCACACAGGAATTGGTAAAATTAAATGGCCATTCAATGGAAGTTTCATTGCCCATACCATGCGGAAAGTTCCGGAATCGTGGAACGGCAAAATAGAAATATCAAAAATAAACTTAGAAAAAGCTACTGAGGGTACTTCAAGAACTGGCCGGATTACCTTCCAGCCATTCTTGCAGAAATAAGAATGACCACCCATTCTGTCACTGGCCTCTCCCCTTTGAAGTTCTCATGGGAAGACCCTTTCCTACCCCATGGATTCCTAAGCAAGGTCCCCTGGTAATGTTACCAGGTGATCTGGATGAATTTAGAGAAGCATATGTTACTCAATTGCTTAAAACATTGCATGATTTCCATAGAACGGTCTCCTGCTCTTTTCCGCCTCTCTCCACAGATCCTACTCACCGTTTTGTTCCAGGAGATCGAGTGCTCGTGAAGGCCCTGCATCGTCACAAAACCATTGATCCACCATATGGAGAGCCGACTACCGTCCTTGCTGTGACCAGAACTGCCGTGCTGACTGATGAATCACCTTCCTGGATCCATGCATCAAGGATAAAGAAAGCACCATTCATCCCTGATGACTTCATTCCTGATCCACCTGTGACCTCAACCCCAGACGTGGAATCGCTGACCCCCGCTTCTAGATGACCTCCTCCTGTGACGTATCCCACTGATGAATCTGGAGTGTGGGCCACAGCAGTTGTAAGCCCCTGCTAACCTGTTGGCTGGTTTCCCAGCTGAAGAATCGTTTTCCCCCCAATTTATTTTTTATGCCTATTAACTGTCCTATTCAACCTGAAGAGTAGTACTTTTTTCCTCATTTACACGAACTGTTTATTTTTTGATGAACTTTCCTTTTTCACAAAGTAATACATATTGTATTAACTCTGATTTTACACTTGCAGTGTCTATTGCTAGAACTACTACCGAGAGGTTTTGCTCTTTTTCCAAGAACTGTTTTATTTGCTCGTCCCCCAATTCTTAATATGCGTTTGAAAAGAGACTTGCATCGACCTAATAACTATGCATATGCTGCTCAGACAATATATGAACTTTCAGGTTTCAAAAAGTCCTGCTGGATATGTATGGCCAAACCGACTAGTTCTAAATATGGTATACCGTATGAAGGAGTTGCTTTGAATCTAAGTCTTTTTGATGATGATTTGTTTACATTGCCTACTTTCTCTAAAACTACTAACAATCCAGGTGCCACTTTTATACGTGCTCCCCTCTTACAGGAACATCGTGGTACTGCAGTGATACGAATGAGATTTAACATTACTGGTAGAATGCCTTCACCAGAACCTAACAGAAAGGAACCTCCTTGCCAGGTTATAATGGATCATATGTATGTCCCTAATAATTCTGAGATGAATCTATAAGCCACTTTTCGTGTTTCCTTTCTTTACGGTAATAGTTCTTCTTCCTGGTTCAGCACCCCTTGGCATTCTAAGTTAGTGTCCTCCCCCCTTTGTTCTAACCCAGGTATACCAGATAAATGTGTAAGTTTATGGCAATGGATGGATAAAACTTTCCCTGTAAGTGTTGGCAATGCCAACTCTGCTGATTTCATGTTTGGATGTATTAACGCATCCCAAGTTAATGCTACCCATGTTTTGTTTAAAAAATACTGTGTGGAATGTAGCATCTTTTGGGAAACTTAACTTACATGATTCCAACAGTCCAAAAGATTGGACCTTGCAAGTGGAAGATGGCACATACTCTAGTATGATAATGGTTGCAACATATTATATTGATGCTTATGCTACCTTGCCCCTTAATCCCCCTTTTTACTGGTTATGTGGTAAATGGGCATATTTGGTAATACCTAGAATTTATTGGTCCATCTCATACTATTCACCCTTATGTTCCATCTGGTATGCGCATTGACCTACATAACACTGTACATCGCTCTCATCGCTCCTCCATATCTGTCAAAACCTCTGAGGCAGAGCGATTAGGTGGAATCTTGCTACCCGCATATGGTGTTGCTCGTTTGTATTCTAAAATTAACCTTTTTGTAGACTTAGTTGATGACTTGTTTAATCACACTACACATGCTCTAGCAGTTCTTTCTGCTGAGCAACGTCAGATTAGAGATGCAGTAATTCAGAATCGTATGGCCCTTGATTATTTGTTAATGAAGGAGAGTGGTGTATGTGGTCTTCTTAATTTGACCCATTGTTGTTTTCACATTGATGACATTTCAGGTGAAGTTTCTCAAGATATACATGATATTGAGGAAATTCAAACCCAACTCAGGAAAGTATCAAGTCCCTTAGATGGATTTGATTGGATCTTTGGCTTTAGTTCTATTTTTGGTAGCCTAGGTTCAACTATTTTACATGGTTTAATGTATCTCGTTATGATTATTCCTGTTATTGCCATTTTTTACAAATTGTTGATGCTGTGCCTTGAGAAATGTTGCGTTTCTAACTCACCTTTGATGCCAGCCTATCCTATACTTCCACCCCCACCTACTTTGATTCCTCTTCAACGTTCCCCTCTTATGAGTAATTACTAATCTCTCTTTTTCTTTTTTTTATTTCTACGTATTGGAATGATTTATATGTATAATATGATGACAATGTAACCCCACTTGTAATAGGTTCATTAGTTTAGTTTAGTTTAGTTTAGTTTAGTTTTCTTTTTTAATTAATGATCACATAATTCGTGATCAAAAGACGGATTGAAAGGAATTTGGAAATATGTATATAGTGAATTAGCTACCATATTTCTATATTCTAGTAATATTTGATAGCTATGTAAATATATAGGGCCTGATTGACTGCTCAGTAATTGCCTAATGTGTTCATGAGGTAATGCTGAGTATGGTCTTTCTCTTGGCTTCCTGTTTTTTATTAAGGAGTGCAAATTTTCGATTCAACTCCATTTCCTCTAGAAACTAAGAGAGGCTGGCTGGCCGAGAGGAAGGGAGGGATACACATGGTTATTGTTCATATATCCTATGGAACATTCCTATTTCTAGAACAGGATATAGCTGTGACGTCAATTTAGTTGTGCCTACTAGGCAAGGACAGGAAATGTTTGTGTAAGTCTAGGTACTGCCCAAAGTAGAAAAAACATGTTTCCTATATTACTGACGTATTGGTTTGTAATCCATGAATTTGTGACACTCCTATTTCTGACAAAACTACTGAATGTATGAAATTTACCCCAGAGTAATAAGAACCACCCAAGACAGACTTGTGTCCTGGTCTATTATTCTCACTCGAGTTGTTTTCTGTATGATCACTGGGTCTGGTGACAAAGCAGCTATCTCCATCATCACTGGACCGTGGCCATTCCTGTGATGCTTGCAAAATACATATCAAGAAATAGATACAGCGCCAAAGCACAGGGTCAAGGGTCATTCTGAAAGGTACCACAAGCTTTCATACTGAGACCATGAGGTCTTTACAGGCTCATTACCTTGTGAGTTACATACTTATTCTGTTTACATGTATGCTAAACATATGGAGCTATACTATTTCCTGCATATTCCTCTTTTATATGTGGCTGGAATTGGCTTGCGTTTGAAGGAATAGGGACGGGGTCATCCCTGAATGGACCCAACGCACAAGAATTGAGCCTTAAATGTACAGGCTCAGGACCATGTGAGTTGTCAGCTGCAAGATCACCACCACATATACCTATTGTTTGTATAAACTGAATTGCGCGATTGTCAATGTCCCCTCTTTTTTCTTTGCATGTGTCCCTGAGGATCCTGGAAGATATCCATGCATTGTACAACATATATGCATGTTAAGGAGGGTAACGTTTTATAAGTGTTTTGTATACACCCCGGGGATTCATGATTCCATCACATATGCGAGTATAGGCCACTTTGTCTTCACGAACATGCACGCATGAAAGATATATGTTTTTTTATGTATCATCTTTATATTCATTTTCTTGTGGTGCTCTGCGTTTGACTACCATTCTTGACCCGGTGCTTTGGCGCTGTATCTATTTATTTTTCTAACCCTTGTGTCTTTTTGAGAGGGTCGAGGGATTTACCTCCCATGTACATAGCTGCCTTAAAGCAGGGTAACTACCAAACTCCTTATTTTCCCATTTTTCTACATATATATCTAGCGCCCCTTTTTGTTTTTTTTCTGACCATTATGCAAATATGTCAAAAGTTATAAAGTATACAGGGTGAGTCAAGGAAGCTTTGTTTTCCGTGTTTCCTCTGCTTCTGCTTTTTGGAGTGCAAAAGTAATTTTCTCAGTTTAAATATATCGGATCTTCTGTGGTAAGCTTAAATAAGTAGAATATATTAAAAAATGTAACAAGCACACGTCATTTAGACTGATCTGTCTAGTAACTTGTTTAAAAAGTCCTAAACCCAGTCCTAGTTTCAGTGATACATAATTCATTATTCATTCATTCAACAAACCAGAAGAAATAATTTTTTTAAAAATGCAATCCCTATGAAAACATGCTAACTCTAATCCCAGCTGTTCATGAAATTCATTATTTCCGAGCTATCAGTTTGAAATGTAGGAATCTTACTAATGGAAAAAACAAAACAAAAACTGACATACATAGACCTGATATTCAGCTGGAAATATAATTATAACCATACACGGACTAAAACATAAGGTAAACAGGACGAATATTGCTTAATGCTACTTTAGACACAGTTCAGTTCGTGTTTACTAGGAATGGAATGAAGGGGTATGATCAAAGGTCAGCTGCTTAAAATGCTGTTAAACTTCAATTTCAATGTTTTCTTTTTTTCTTGTTTTTGTTAAAAGTGCTGATTCCACCTACGTACCAAAATAAAGGCAGCAACGGTACAGATACAGGGCCCTATTCCTAAGCCATTCAACTCTTATAGGGAAATTGCAACACCAACTATTAACTCTTTACCGCTCGCTAATACCTGCTCTATTATGACTGAGCTGCTACATAAGTGGCTCGGCTGGTAATATTACGGGAGCTACTACCATATACTGGTGGCATCCCTGAAGTCCGTAGCACCATGGAATCTTACAGGACTGACATAAGGACCCTGGGAACTATTTGTGGTAAAAAGGAAGTGGTAAATCATGTTGTCCTCTGCACTGTGTGACCAAATGTGTATTTTATTGACAGGTCTATTCAATAAAGGTGAAACTCAGGAAAATTCTAGGTCAAAAATAGCCAAACCAGAAAAACTCTCCTATTTATCTCACTTTCCAAATCTGCTTTTTGGTCTAGAATGTTCTCCTCTCCTGCAAATTCTCCAGAATTTCACCTTTTACTGAATAGACCTGTTAGTAGTGTTAAGTGAATATATTTGGGTCCACTTGAAGCCTCGATTGTTCCAGTATTGAATCGTTTTCTAAAAGCAAACCTAAAACTTAAAACACTATCATGAAAAAAGGGGGGAAACAGGCGTTGTTTTTGTCTACTTCCAAACTGGAGAGTCTTTTTTTTTTAGTTATTCAGCATTATTTTTGACCGCAACCAGAAGCTGGCAAAATAAAACAGCCAACTTACAGTTAGATGGCACAATCCCGAATCACAAGGAAAGTGTGTAGCGCAGCTGGAATAGGAATGGAGCCATTATGATTAAGGTGTAGGGCTGTCTTAATAGTTCACTCATTAATCATAATTTGCTTGCTTACAATAGAGCCAACAGAATCTCAAACTGATGCTGTCCACTGGCAACGAATTGGGATGACAACCCCAGCATTAAAGGGCCTACCCAGGTTAATGACTTTTGTCAGCAAAAATTTGCCATCAAGTATGGATGCTCTTCTTGTTGAAAGCTGGGGATACATAGTAAGGGTGCATGAACCCAGGTGGCAGTAACTACATGTGGATACATCTGCTCGGCTAGATATATACTTTGAGGAGCTAAACCTATTGATCCACCTGAGTTAAGCCTTAGGCTAGGGTCAGATGAGCGCATTTTGTACGGACTGTGCGTCCGTGCAGTACGGACGTACTTACTGACTGACGACAAGGTAGTGGCCACACAGTCCATTTTTTTCACTGACGTATTTTTGACGGATGTAGCAGGGAAAATAAATTAAAATGAAAAAAACATTCTGTCCGTCAAAAATGCTGGACGTATAAATGCAGTCCATCTGACCTCGTTTCATCACTCACACACAAAGCTACACGGACGTCCGTTCTAGCAGTATTACGTTCTTGCCTAACCTGCGCCCGTTTGCCACATCCGTCATGTATCTGCACTTCTGTGCGGACGTACTTCGTGTGTGGGGCTCCATTGGTCAGAATGCTATGCTGCCACGGACGTACAAACGTGCGGCAACACAGAAGTGATAACTGCGCTCGTCTGACCCCAGCCTCAACTGTTCAACACACTTTTTACTGGCTTCACCTGTATTGCAGCAGGCCTGCGGTTAGTTTGCCACCAAGGTTATCTGTCTCTAAGCGTACTTATTGGGGTGGCCCACCTTACTCTATAAACCATATTGTAGACTGAATTAACTGTTGACGGAATTAAAACTTCATGTCAATTTTTATGTATAAAGCCTGGCTGGTACAGACATGCCAACATCACAGAAATGAAGAGGCTAGATTGCTACAATAAAAAGAAGAGCTAAGCTCCATCACACAAACCTGAAGCTGGATTTACCAAGATATTAATCCTATATAGGTAGACTGGGGATCTCAAACTTTTGGCCCCAGATGTTGATGGCCTACAATTCACTGAATTCTTTGAATGCAATAGATGGCCAGAGAATCAGGGTGTAATAGCAACTTGGGTTTACTGGTCTCCGGTTTGTGGACCAGACCCAAACCTATTACAGCGTCTGTTCCTTCTCTTCTGTTAAACTGATCCTCAGCAGCTTCCCTTCTCACAACTCTCAGCCAGATCTTGAGGAAGTCCTGTATATTTCTATCCTTGACTCCCCAAACATCAGACACAGCTTAATGTAGGGGAATGGATATCTTTAATGGAAACTAGAGCGGTTATATGGGGGACAGAGAGAGGGGGGAGGTAACATGACACAATCAACAGAATACATGCAGGGTTATTCAGAGAGCGTGAAAAGTAGGAGAATGACAGGAGAATGACTGGAGAATGAAAATTCTAGGTCAAAATAACCAATTTGGAAAGTGAGATGAAAGGGAGAATTTTTCTGGTTTGGCTATTTTGACCTAGAATTTTTCATTCTTCAGTCATTCTCCAGTCATTCTCCTGCTTTTCACGCTCTCTGAATAACCCTGATAGTCTACATGAGGGGGTTTAAATTCCTTCAGAAGACGCAGAAACCTAAATAGTACACACTAGTCAGGATTAGCAAACAACAGCATCAGATCAATCTACGAACAAACAGATAGCAAGAACAATAAGTCTACATTGTATCTCTAACACAAACTAACTCCTAAAATACAAAACAGTTTCAAGATAGAAATACATTTAACTCATTAACCCTTAGGTGCCCCTTATGCCCATTGTCCTTGAGAATTGGCTTTGCCAAATCAGTCCATGGTCTCTTGGCAGGAGGCCAGCATCCACAATTCACAGAGGGCATGTACTGTATAGTGCGAGCAAGGGTGCCAAGGAGGGTAAGGGCGCAAAAGTAGAGGGAGTTTTGGTTACACAGGGGAGTTGTAGTTCATAAACATCTGGAGGATGAGAGTTTGACATCCCTGATGTAGACCATTCACATCCACATCAAAAAGACCACACAACTAAAACTCTACTGCCAGATCTCCCCATGACAGACTTGTAAGTTTATCAATGATACAAAAGTTGTCAACAAAGTGCTAACCCAAAAGAAGCAAATCAGAATTACTTTTGATAGAGGAGTTAAAATAAGGTCAATTTGAAAACATTTTCACTCACATTTCACCTTAGGTTGTAATTTTTCAGCTGTCCCGACATGATTTGAGCATTTATATACATGTGTATTTGAGTATATGGATATGAGTATATCAACATGTAAGAGAATACTTCTCATATATATTATTGAAAATATCCTCCTTTATTTGTACAAAGAGGGCACTATAGGCTGCCCTGAGCTTGAACCAGGACAATAAGGGGAAAAAGTAGCGATTGCTAATTTCCCCTTTGCGTCCCGGTTTCACGATCAGATCGCAGGGCAGGCGCTGAGTACAGCAGCCTGACCTGTAGCTGCCACTAGGCTCGTGGATGCTGGGGGCAGCACTAACACGCCGTCCCTTTCCAGTGGCGTCACTAGGGTTGGTGTCACCCGGTGCGGTAACTCATGGTGTCACCCCCCCTTCCCCCGAGTTTTACGGGGTTTTTTTTAAACTACTCTTACTCATAACTCAGTACTCCCATATAACACTGAATGCTCATACACACGGCGCACATTACTGTGAGGTTTATTGCTGTGGACCTCTCTCATATGCTCACAAACAAATTTTGGCGAACTGCCAGCAAGTACTGTGCCTGTTCGAAGGCAGTGAAATTCCCCATAGAAAAGTAATGGTTAATCTGTTCAGAGACACCGAACAGCAGAGAAATGTCAGTGAAATGCCCTGATGTTCGGTGTTTTCATTCAGCTGGTTTGATCAGGAGAATCCCATAGGTTTCAATGTTAAAAATATTCTTGTTTTAATGCAATATCTAATAAACTGTCATTCCTTTAATCTGTTACTAAAAAAGGCTATTTTTTTATAGATTTTTTGCTTTAGTATCTTTTAGGCATTTTTTTAAAAAAAAATTCTAAAACCGTTTTTTATTTTTTTTCTGTAACAGACCTTTTTATTATCATTCATAGGATCTTATATGAAAATTCCAGACATTTTCATTCAGTAGTTTTTTTGAAACTGTTCACCTGAGTTGGATGTACATACCCTCAAATTAAAGCTGACAGTCTGCAGTTAAAGCACATTGTGTTTGTTTCATTCCAACTCCATTGTGGTGGTGTATAGAGCCAAAGATGTTAGAATTAGGTCGATGTCCCAATATTTCTGGACCTGACTGTATATTTTTTTTAGGGTGTCACCCTAGGGGGTGGTGTCACCCAGTGCAGGCCGCACCCCCACCCCCTTGTGATGCCCCTGGTCCCAAGCATCCGCTCCATGGAGTCCATGGAGGTTTCTCCTGCCTCTCGCAAGATCCTGCTGGTCAGTGGAGTGAGCGCGGAAGGAGACTGGGGACTTTTTTTCCCCTGTCTCCCTCTGCTCCCTGCAGCCAGAAGCAGCGGATCGGGCATCCGTTCTCGCTGCTGGAAGAGAGGTGATTGTTTTATTTTGGGGAGAAGGGTACCAGCTGCTGCTAACTAATTCTGCAGCAGCGGAACCACTTAGCTACAGCTCAGAGCTGGTGTTAACTTTCTTAGTTAGCGCCAGCTCTTAGTAATTAGCGTTAGGACCTAGGGATCCTAACGCTAGTTACTCTGTGCTTACACTTTGCACTCCACATGTTAGGTATAGGGAGCGCAAAGTACAGTAAGCTTGTGGTATAAACCGCTAATACCGATTCATTAACTTTTTTTAACGGAATCGGAGGCGATCTGTGTGGCACGCTATCACCTCCTTTAATCTAGAGCTAACGTGAGCGCTAGCATTAGCTTGAAGGCGGTGATAGAGCCCAAAAGGTTTAATCATTGATTATTGTGTTAATTGTGAGTGGTTACATTTGTTTTCATATTGAAATCCGTGTTTATATGACTATCAAGGGCTGGATGTACTGGAGTTCAAAGAATGAACTAACTTATTATGTATTATATGTGACAATACAGCTTTTTTGGATCTTAACCGCCATTCAAATGCGCCTCCTCCTCTCAGATTCCTTATTTTGTTTGTCCCTCTGCCACATTTTTACAATGTGGAAATTCTAGAGTGTGCTGATATTCAAAACATCCTTAGTTATCTCAAGAAATGAACAACAGGTGGAGCAAGCAAACATATGGTTATGTAACGCCTTGGAGTGCCAAAAATATATCTGTACGCGTATACATACACACACTATTGTCTAGTCCGCTATTTTGGCTGTTTTGCGCATAAGGTTCTTTTTGCCTCCACTTCACTGCTAGTACATATTTTGGCTACCAGACCCAGCAGTAACAGGAAACATTGCATCTCTATTTGAAGGATCCCAATGGTCCACATGCTGATAGCAACGCATGGTCAATCCTTATTCCTTCTACAGAACAAGAGGGGTGACACAACATGCTAGCATAATCAAATTCACTTGCACCTCTCTGCATAAAATATTGCTTTGTAATGTCTTACCGTGGAAAGGATAAACCTGAATTATTTTCTAAAGTTCATAGTAGATCTCTACAAAGAACTGTCTAGCAATTCACATCTAGCACGAACAACTGGGAATGTAATTCCCCCACTGTTTTTTCACTAACCTCTGAATTGCACCAGATGGTGAATTTCACTGTTAGGGGCAATTTCCGGCAAAATCGTCAATTTTTAAGCTTTTAATTCACCAATTACAGGCAAATTGACAACAAAATATGGTGCAGTTTGCCACAATTTGGCAGTCCCCAAATTGTCTCATAGAAGACTATTGTGTCTTCTTTTCACAGAATGCTGAATTGCACTGAAATTCCTAATAAATGGGATGTTTAACCCTGTCGCTGCTGAGGCATTTCACGCCTCTGTGCTGAGCTCATTTTTACTGGTTTTGCTCATCACGTTTAACCGCGTTTTGAAGCCTTATTTTATTATATGACCCAGACATATTCTATATCGTTCTTTCCGGCAAACTCGGCAGATTCATAATATATCATTATTATATGTATACGTCATGTCCTGTCTGTATATTATAACAAAAAAATGCAATAAAATTTTATTTTTCAAAAATGTAAAATGTGTAAAGTGGTTTTTTTTCATTTTAACATGCGAGCATTTGCGGTTATATTTTCTATGAGTTGCGCCTGTTAAAAAATTTACAAATGGGGTCTCGTTAAATTTTTTTGGTGGGAAAATTATGCAATTTTTAACAAACTCACCCCATACAAAAATCTTTAGTGCAGCATCATTGTTCACATTATAATTGAAATGGGAACAATATTGCTGCATTAACAAAACAAAGCAAAAAAAAATAACTTGTTTATTTTTTTTTTATATTTATTTTTTGTTTTTAATTAACCTTTACATGTTTGGTATCATTGGAAAGGCCATGCTCTGGCCGATCCAACAATATCAAACATTAACCCCTAGCTGCAACGGATCGGGAGATAGGGGGTTCATTGGAACCCACTATCTCCACCATTGGTGGCAGCTAGGGGTTAACTCCAGGACTGACGTCATCGCGCTATGCACGATGATGTCAGGGGGCATTCCCGGAATCTTGGCTGACATCCAAGATGTCGGCCAGCTCCGGGAGAGGATCACGATTCGGCGCTTTTCAGCGCCGAATCATGATCTGGCACCCAAGGGGTTAAAGGCAGGCACGGTTTGGAAGGGCAGGCTGTGCCCTTCCAAACCGTGCCTGCCTTTAGCTGCTGGACCCCGGCGATCGGGAGGGAGACCTTTCAGGCACCTCCTCCGCACTCGTGGGGGGGCACCTGAAATAGATGTCATCGCGCTGCCGCGATGACATCTGTCTTCCCCCCTGGGGTCCCGGAGTGCCGGGCTGACATGCAGATGTCAGCCCGCACCAGGGGGGGAAGCAATCAGCCGGAATCCCGGCTGATTAGCTGCCTCCTGTGCTAGGACGCGCTCAACGCGTCCGTAGCACAGGAGGTGCACTTGGCAGGACGCGCTCAGCGCGTTCTTAGCAGCCAAGTGTTTAGAGGTGAAATTCGTCAGTTTTTGCTGATGTCCAATAACTGTCCAATAAATGTCGGCGACTCCAATTTCAGAAAAATAGTGAATTCACCGTATGTTCGACAAAATAGATTGAATAGCTGAAACGCAAAGCACCGAAACAGCATGCAATTTCAGTGCTTTGTGAATAGACCCTCAAGATTTCTGTGCACCATTGTAAAAGTCATTGTAACAATATAATCAAAGATATTCACTTCACCTGGCTGTGGTTTTAATGTTGTGGCTGATTGGTGTAGATTATAAACGCAGCAATTTGTGACAATTTGTTTTTCCTTTTTAGGGAATGCCAACAGCACTAAGGCATGGAAGGTTTAAAGGTGCCCAACAATATAAAGTTATCTTTCTGGGTGGAGTAGAGGTAACATCACTGCTCTATAACCATGGAGACACAGGTTCAAATCCCAGCAAAAGCACCTCTCCAGTACGTGTCCTTGGGCAAGACACCTAACGGTACATACTCGCCACATACTTGAAAACGAGAAAGATTTAAACGTATCCTTCCTGGTAAAATACTTTCTAAAAATAAAAAACACTTTCTACTTGTCATGCCCCCCCCCCCACCAACACATAAAATGTAACATTTTATTTTAAATGTTACGTCTGATATAAAACTAGCACTTGACTTTTCCAGATTTACAATTTGTAGCATATATTGTTAAGGAGAGGAAAACTTTTCAATATCTTTAAATCATGAAACAAGGAAAAATAAACATGAAAATGTAAAAAACAAACATATAACTCAAATGCTAACAAAGTATCAATGTTATGACTTGCAGTCAACTCTGTTTACTATAAAAAAAATAACCTTTGCTTCACAGAAACATATGTTCCCAATATGTAACACGAGAGGATCTCATTCACAAAGCAATGCATGGATTCTATAAGCAGGCTAGACTGCTGTAGAAAAAAAAACCTAAACTGTGCAGGCATTTGGTGGTCTGTATACTTTCAAATGGGGCAGTGCTTTGACAATTCTAAATAAAGCATAGGACTCTACTCACGCCATCTGAAGTTCTGGGGTCAGATGCCTACAAGACTCAATAGACTGTATAGAAATTACACAATTTCATTCCCTTTAACACTATCAGGGTTATTCAGAGAGAGGTGAAAAGCAGGAGAATGACTGGAGAATGGAAAATTCTAGATCAAAATAGCCAAACCAGAAAAATTCTTCCATTCATCTCACTTTCCAAATCAGCTATTTTGACCTAGAATTTCCCAATCTCCACTCATTCTCCTGCTTTTCACCGCTCTCTGAATAACCCTGTATGAGAATTCCCTGTCCTATTATTTAATGCACTATAATGGCCCTGTCATAAGATGAAAGCCTCAAAACATTGATAAAAGCAAGGGTACTTACAAAGATCGAAGACACAGTGGCATCATAAAAGCGAAAAGGTTGTTGAATATTGAATTCTTCTGTCACATCATCTCCGTGACCAAGGTCCAAGTCTCCCATGCCCTGTCCATATGGGAGAAGCTGATTAATGGTTATACATGTCCCAGGATCAAGCAATAAACACAACAAGATGTGGAAGAACTGAGGAAAGAAGAATAGCCTCCTGATTTTCATCATAAAACTAAATAAACCGGCATAAGCTGGTGAGTGAAAAAAGGAGATAAATAACAGAGTAAGGATCTGGTAAGGACTGGAGTCAGGAATGCTTGGAAGTCCAATGCTTTCCTAATTCACTTGGTTTCAGTAAATGAGCCACCCCATGGGTTGGGTGTAGTTTTGAGAATGACAATCCAATCCCAATGTAGAGGCGGAGATTACCATATGCTCAATGAGGCTCATTCAGGCTTTTTTTTACTGTACATTACTACCAGAGTTAATTCTGCTGCAAAACACTAATGTCCAGGATCACCATTTAAAAGTACAAAATGTGTGCTCGTCTGACATTTGAGACGATTACAGTTTATAGAAAAAAATGTAGTGGAGTACGTTGAAGGGTTTTTTCCTTTTTATAACTCAAATTTTTTTAAAGAACATTTCTTT
Organism: Leptobrachium leishanense; assembly: GCA_009667805.1. NCBI lineage: Eukaryota > Metazoa > Chordata > Amphibia > Anura > Megophryidae > Leptobrachium > Leptobrachium leishanense. The sequence goes on along the minus strand of CM019066.1, from coordinate 230,370,319 downwards.
AAGTGCATCAGCTTGAGCTAAATTCTTGAATAGCAACCATATTTGCAATGGTGCAGAAACCTCCAAAAAATATAATGTGGGGGATAGCATGTAGCTCCTCTGCAGTAGAAAATAAAATTCATTTTAGAGGCTAGACACTTCACTTTATTAACCCCTTTCTACCAATTACTTGTAGTTGAAAATATATTATAATATTTATTTGAAACAAGGGTGTGTATTTAACAATTGGTACAAAATCAATTTTGGAGAGAATATTTCAAACTAGTTAAAAGTTTAAACTAATGTAAATTTGCTCATTATTTATTTGCTTATCATTTACAGAAGTTTAGCGAAAGTTCATTTTGTCACCCTTCACATCCCCTGATAAACTGTCTTAAGTGTGTATGTATGTGTGAGTTGTGCGTTTGTGCACAGATCCTGCAATGCAGGTGTGTGACAATAGTTATATGTGCGGCAGACTGGCAGTGTGAGACAGGAGCTGGTGTGGAGGTATCTGTTTGACAGAGAGATTGTTATCCAGGGACGTAACTACCAGGGGTGCAGAGGGGGCTACCGCACCTGGGCCCTTGAGTTCGGGGGGGGGGTTCCACACTCGCCTGCCTGGGCCTGGGGGCTTGCCTGTATTATATATATTTCTTTTTTTATTTTATTTTAAACTTATTTGTGAGTTTTACTTTGGAGCTCTGTGATATACTCATATACACAACATATTACTGTGAGTTTTGTTGCTGTAAACCTGTGATTTACACTGATACACACCACACATTACTGTGTTTTTATTGCTGTGGAGCTCTGTGATACACTCATACGCACCACACATTGCTGTGGAGCTCTGGGATACGTTCAGACACAGCGCGTATTACTGTGAGGTTTATTGCTGTGGAGCAATGTGAGATACACATAGTCCATCCCATTTTTAATGTAATTTGCGTAGTGAATGGAGGTCGTAGTGAACCTGGAAAAAATGGGACACTGTCTGGAGTCAACATTGTGGACCTGGAGGGGACCAATGCATGTTGACGGGAAGGGGGACACAATATGTTTTTGCCTAGGGTGGGGGGGCATCATGGTTCCTGCACCTGGGCCCTGAGGTTTCTAGTTACGCCTCTGTTGTTATCAGTGTAGCATTGGTGTTTGGTATGGCTCTCTGTGTGTGATACAGACAGTCCCCACATACGTGTGAGTGTTACAACTATGTGGGGACTGTCTGTTAGTAGTGTGAGGTTGTTGAGGTGGTCTAGGAGTATGTTGGAAGAAAAAAAGTGGATACTAGGTGGCGTGACTACACAGCAGGGAAGATGGCCGCATAATCTCTGAGCTCTGCACCTGGGCCAAACAATTTGAGTTCCCACAAACAATTTGAGTTCCAAGAGCACCTATACAGTTGGCGATGGGCTGAAAGAACAGGTCTGCGGCTGCTCCTAATCACCAACGCATGCTGGGACCTTACCGATACTTACTTGCACGGCGCAGTGGCAGCACTCCCTGAAGGACGGGATCCCAAGATGGCAGCGACAGACCTGGGAGACTCTGGTGGGTAACGGAGCCCTGCGATGTTGGATGGCAGCGCTGGAGGAGTGGAGGTAAGGGAGGCCCTACACCTCCTGCCCATTAAACGGGACATTGAAGCTTTGTTTTCTCGGTTGGAGGCTACGTTGACGCTCACTTTGTGGAACTGGGAGCGAATATCAGACAGCTTGGAGGAAGGGTCCAGGAGTTGGAGGATGACAGGGATTCCACTTCCACCCAAATGTATCATCTCAAAACGCAATTAACAACTTTTGAGTAGCTGCCTTTTGACACAGGAATTGTGAATGTGGAATATATAACTCAATTTGGTGAACCTTGATATTATGCAGTGATACATAGAACGAGTATGATGCCAGCAAGAAAATAATGTTTATGCTATTCGATTTATGAGAAGTTATTGAGAGCCAGCAATGTGTTAAGATCTGATCCTTCACCATCTAGCATGGCAGGTTGTATTAGCATTATAGAGGGAATTGAACTTGGGCTCACAGCACTGCATCCTTTAATAAATCCGGTTCACAAGAACTTTTCATATTCTAACTATGCCTCGAAGCCCTTATCAGTGATACGTTGGCAATAACAGGTGGTTTAGTTACCACCAAACAAAATCACTTTGCACGAGTCGGAGTCCAAATCTTTTTAATGTGTGTTTTATGTTCATAAGTATGTGATTCATGTTATGGTACATTTTTTAATTGAATAAATTAAAGCTATATTTTAATCAGATTGTAGTATCCATGTACTAGGGCAATGGTGAATGGCCGAGAGCTCCCAGTGGGGTGACCACTAGGGATGAGCCGAACACCCCCATGTTCGGCCCGCATTCGAACTCGAACAATTTCAAAAGTCAATGGGACTCAAAAGTTCAATTTTTAGAGTGCCCTGCAAGAGGGCATATATGCAAGATATTTGCCATAAAAGGTGTATGGGGGTCCGGGTAGTGCCCTGGGGGACAGTAAACAAGGACAAAAAGTTTAAAAAAAAAAGTTTTTAAAGGAACAGTGAGGTTTCCATAAAATAAGGGTTAAAAATAAAAACGAAAAATTCCTTCAAATATCGTGCCTAGGAAGTCCCCATAACCTGCCCGTGAAGTGGCGGATTTGTAGGATGTATAGAAACATCGCCATCAGAGACCCACACACGACACCTAGCCACCCTTAAGGGGTTAAAATGCACAGGGACTGGCTACTATCCTGTTAGATGAGGGAATGTATTATATGTATAAAGAAAAGGTATATATGACAATGGATAGTCAGAGACTCTAGGGACTCAGCTTGTACACTTTATGATAGACATTTCTAACACAATAATAATTGTATGCTCACATAGGCCCTTCGGGTGAGGTACATGACATACAAATACTGGAATATTACGTTTAAATCTAAGGAGTGTGATAAAGATTTTATTAAGCCCTTGATGACAAATGACGTAACATCTACATCATTAATGATTGGCTTTACAGAGCCGTGGTCCTTAAGGGGTTAAACAGCGGATCATATAGTAGAATTCAGAACAAGCACAGTGTTTGTTCATACATGTGCAGCAGCCACACCCAGTCTGCAAGCAATGTATCAAATTCATGAGACCAGACTAATTAGAAGCACATGTTATTTCCAAACACTAGTTAAACACCTGTTTTTTACGCCGTTTGAGAGCACAGGTCATTTAGAGGTGAGAATCTTTGCAACTAGACATTAGGTAGTTTTTTAATTCAATATCTAATAAACCGTTGCTTATAATATTCTGCAGTAAAGAGTCTCTTTATTCTTTATTTCTAGATTTTTTAGTATTTTTAAAAAAAAATATTTTTTTTTTTCGAACTCGAACCGAACACGCCAAAAAGTTTGAAGTTCGTAAACTTTCGAACTGCCAATGTTCGAGTCAAACTCCTAACTGATCGAACTGAACAGCTCATCCCTAGTGACCACCCAAACCAGCCGTAAGTGGCTGATATGGGAGGAAGACATGACAGAGTTGGATGTGACTTCCCCCACACTTTGACACCATGGGGTTGCGGGAGGATCTGCTGTGAAGAGTCTATGCTTATGGTGAGCAGGGCTGTTTTATGGGGGCATTCAATAAACACAGGGGTGTTAAATGATGGGCATTCCCTAAACATGGGCTGTCATATTGGGGGAATATTCACAAAACATAAAATCTTGAGCTCCAGGCCCATAAAGTGCTTAATCTGCCTCTGCACTTTTTCATAATTGGAGTGGGCCGGTCTGGATGAAGTCCAGGACCAATTTTCTGTTTGATCGGGTGTACTGGTCCTTTCTTATAACAGGTATTCAGAGACTAGCATTGGTCTGAGGTGGTTGACCTGGATAACTGCACTATATAAGAACCCTACGGATGTTTTGTGGGTTAACAGCTCCCTGTTGGATTGCATTCCCATTTATAACGGCAAGAAACAGGGTTTCCCTCTGTGTCCAATTTTCACCTCCGTGAGTATGGCACAAGGACAGGTTCAGGTCAACTTGTTTTTTTCCCCCGCAGTGGCTGATGATCAAGGATGCATGCACTGTACTGTCACCATTTGAGGAGGCAACAAAGATGGTGAGCAGGGACAGTGCATGCATCAGTGACACAATTTCTTTAGTGTTCCTGCTGGAGCACACACTGCGGGGAATTGTAGATGTGGCTCTAGAGGCAGAGCAGCGGGAGGAAGAGGAGGCCTTCCCTAGCTCTGAAGGCCCCAGTCTTTCCGCAGACAGCATTCCAGCGGGTCCTCCTCAGATCAGACAGGAGGAGGATGAGGAGGAGGAATATTTAAGTAGTGGGGGCATTGAAGGTGGGGATTCCTCAAAGGAGGGTTTTGTGTGCCCAGAAACACAAGGACTAGTACATGGCTGGGAGGAGGAAGTGCACGATGGGGTCATCCTCCTCATTGACCAGGAAGACTCGGAAGCTAATGCCACCTCCAACCTACGCTGTATGGGCTCCCTTATCCTGCAAAGCCTGCTAAAGGACCCCAGGATTGGTGCTATCAAGGAGAGGGATTATTACTGGTTGGCAACCCTTCTTGATCCACGATACAAAGGTAAAGTTGCAGAGCTCATCCTGCCCGCACAGAGGGAGCACAGGATGAAAAAACTTGAGGACGCTCTAAAGCGACACTTGTGTAACACCTTTCCAGGCACTGGTAGGTTACCAAGTGATGACACAGGTGCTTCTGAGGCTGCGGATGATCAGAGGAATAGTGGTGAAGGCCGGGGCCGCTTGACTGATGCCTTTTTACATTTTTTTAGTCCACGACACCCAGGGACGTCAAATGTAGGTACCCATTGCCAGCGTCTTCACCATATGGTGCAGGACTACCTAGGGGCAAGGGCAGACCTGGATACCTTTCCAGCAGATGATCCACTGGCTTACTGGGTGTTGAGATTGGATCACTGGCCAGAACTTAGCCAATATGCTATGCAGCTACTAGGTTGCCTTTCATCTAGCGTGCTTTCTGAAAGGACGTTCAGTGCCGCTGGAGGTTTTGTCACAAACAAAAGAGTGTGTCTAGGTCAAATGTGCAAACAGTGCAAAAAAGTGCTCAAGTATATATTAATGGAATACTCAAAAATGATGATGAAAAATGATGTGCTGATCTTCTTATAAGTGCTGGTGCTGAATCCTCATATCCGCCAGTAATCCTCAAAAAAAACACATCACAAGAAAGGATGATAGTGCAGACGGTCAGAATAGAATGAGCTCGAATTATAACCAAAATCCAAACCACTCACATTTATGGGAGCCCACAAAGTCCCGGCTCGAGGAGAAACAGCCTGCAGCCAAATATAGGGTGGCACTTCCCTTCTTTCTGTTCGTACTGGAGACGATTTTAGAGCCTCGTAATGTCAGGCTCAATCTATGTCGCTCTGGGTCCTCTTAAGGTGGGAACCCAAACCTCTTTGCCTCCGCGGTGATGGATCCAAATTTCCAAGGAGAAAGAAAGGGGTCGGAGAAAGGTGGCAAATATTGGGAAAATTTAATGGATAAATAAAATAAAATACAGGACAGAATCTACCGAGACGCGTTTCGGCTTAAAAAGCCTTCCTCAGTCGGTATAAAGGTAAATGTCCATAAAAAAGTCAGTCCTTAAAAATTGGCCAGGTATAAGTATTCTAGCTAGACAGAAAGGGTTAATCAAAGACAATGTCATAATACAAAACCAGGTCAGCAACACGCGGGTAGTCAGACGAGCCAGAGTCAGGAATACAGAAAATAGAACAGTCAAATGGAATAGCCGGGTCGATATCAGTGCAGTAGCGTAGTACAAGGAAAATAGTCTAGGGCAACAGAAGGCAGAATGGTCAGAAAACAAGCAGAGGTCAATAACAGGTTAAATCACAAGCGAATACAGGTACAAGGCGCTCAGGTATGGATAACCATGATCTGGCACTGCTGAAAAGGAACTGTGGGTTTTTAAAGACCTTCACCAGACCGCGCCCCCCTCTCAAGCTGCGCCTCATGCAGCCACCTCCCTGCCTGTCTCTATTTAAACCGGGTGTTGGTCAGCGAGCAGCATCAGACATGCTGCCTTCAAGCACACTGGAGAGGCTGGAAGCCCCCAACGTTACAACTGACGCCTTTACCAGATTCATATCTTTTTAATATAGGACCGCATGGTCCACCCCTGCACTCTTCCACAATACCACAGAAGGGTTACTGTATGATGGCACTTGCTGGCCTGGCACCAAAGGCACAATATCTGGGTGCACTGACGCCCATACCTGATTCATATCTTTTTAATATAGGATCGCATGGTCCACCCCTGCACTCTTCCACAATACCACAGAGGGGTTACAGTGTGATGGCACTGTTGCCGATGCTAAAGGCCCAATTTTAAAGCACCTATTGTTACTTTCATCCAAAGCCTGCATAAATTTCACCATAATTTAGCCAAAAAATCACTAAACTTTTTCTGCGCGTCCTAAAATATCTTTTCATACAGGCTGCCGCCCCAAGCAGTTGTTTATGAATAGGTTAAAGGAAAAGCATTTACCGTCATTTGAAACGTCATTTTTTTGTTTTTAAATGTTTCTATACATCCTACAAATCCGCCACTTCACGGGCAGGTTATGGGGACCTAGGCACGACATTCGAAGGAATTTTTCATTTTTATTTTTAACCCTTATTTCAAGGAAAACTCACTGTCCCTTTAAAAACCTTTTTTAAACATTTTGTCCTTGTTTCCTGTCCCCCAGGGCACTACCCGGACCCCTATACACCTTTTATGGCAAATATCTTGCATATATGCCCTCTTGGAGGGCACTCTGAAAATCGAACTTTGAGTCCCATTGACTCGTATTGAGTTCGTGTTCGAGTTCGAACTTTTGATATGTTCGAGTTCGAACTTTTGAAAAGTTCGAGTTCGAACTTTTGAAAAGTTCGAGTTCGAATGCGAACCGAACTCGGGGGTGTTCGGCTCATCCCTAGACCTCACTTCTCCTGCTTTGGATGGGTTAATATATTGAAAATGACGGTTTTAACTAATGTTTTATATCTTTTTCACACCCTCCCTATACATATTACTGCTTCCCTTTTTATGCAACCTTAGAGCTGCATAGGTGTCTTTTGTATGGTCAGAGGGGAGGGCCCAGAATAGCATATTCCCACCTCACTAGGCCTAAACCTCATGGGGGATTGGGGTTACCACATATGAAATTTAATTATGTAGCTGCTCTGCTAATTGGATTGAGTGTGGTCTATGTCACCACCCCCAAGCTGTGGGTATTTCTTGAACAATTGTCCATCTGGGTCCCCCATTGTCTTGGTATCCTAGCAAACAGCTCTACTTTAGTCTCTCAGTTCCTCATCCCACAATCCCCCCTACGCTCCATCGTTGGCAACGATACCGAATGTGACTGGGCTTGTCGACTCTGCTTCCCCACTAACTCCGGTGATGAACAATCCAGACTTACTTCCGGGATTGGCACCCGTACTTCTTGCTCCTTGACTTTGATGGCCCTTACTTGCTGATTATGGCATGCTTCTCTACTGGGGGTCTTGCACCCTTGTCTATGCTAGTGCCTGATTGTGATCATACACCATTGGACTCCTTTAAATAGCTCCAACTCAAACACTTTGGGCTAGATTACGGATATGTAAGCATTAACGTCAGGGTAAGTGACTTTAACGTATGCGGTAAATGGATTTTATTCTGCCACCTAAAACCTGGTGCTAACTGACTCCTCTTTTGCAAAATCAGTTATCACCATCTTTAACCCCCACATAAATCAGATACTCACCTCTCATACTGCGACAAGAACAGCGTCCCGATCTGCTGCTTCTTGCTGCTGGGAGCAGAGAGAGACTAGGAATAAAAAGTCCCCAGTCTCACTCTGCAAACATTCTGCGGCACTGCACGATCTCGTTAGAGTGAGATTACACAGCGCTTGTGACCTGGAAGCGGAACCCTCCATGGAGTCCTATGAACACCAGGAGGTGATACTTGCAGCAGCACGGAAGAGATACCACAAAAATAATTAAGGGTAGCGCTTGCTTCCGGGCCAGGTTGTGGAATAAGCACTTGCCCTGGAATCTCAGGCAAAAATGGGGACATTGCGGGCAAACCTGCAGGAGTGGGTTCTCCCTGTTATCATCCCCGTTTTAGCACTACCCTCATGATGTTCGTGGCACTCTGTCCCGCCTTTGAAAAATTATGCATAGCTGACCCCCTCATCTGCATATTTTGTACATATATTGTAGTGCTGCTTTAAAAACTGTATTGTGGTGCATTGAATTATTGCTGCCACCAGAGGGAGACATTGTGGAATATGCTGGACAGTGCGGACTCCATCTCCCATCACCCTTTGCGTCAGGACAGGAAGTGGGTGGTACAAAGAGGAGGATATACTGGGGAGCCTGGTGTTTGGCACGCGGAGAGTGAGCGGAGCAGTGAAAGGTGGAGGACGCATGTTGGAGCTGTCAGGGATTGCAACCAGGCCGGAGTGCAGACGCTGTCTTACTGGTGCTGGAGATCAGGACAGAAATCATGCTGTGACCTACCTACCCAGCGCTGAGAGGTTTGGAGGACAAGCTGGTTCCGGCAGGACCCCGTGTTAGGAGGCCGCGCCGATCGATTGGGAGTGCAGGCGGTGGATCGATTGTTCCAGTTTTGGAGATTTGGCAAGCAGGGAGCAGATTTGGTGGCACAGAATCCCAGTACACAGTGGAGAAAGATCGTTTGGTCAAGGCATCGAGTGCTGGACAGTTTCGTTCGTACATACAATGCTTAGGACTGCAGGATATTCTGAAATGCTCTCTGTGATCACCCACCGTTGCTGCACAATCTCGTGGCCCGGAAGCACAAGTCTCCATGGAGACCTATGGACTCCAGGTGATACTTGCAGAGGCACAGAAGCTCTTTGTTCCAGGGCAAGGTGCTGAGGTGGCACCTGCCCTGGAATATCATTCTAACATGCAAAAATTAAAAGTCTAGAAATAGGAATTCATACTATAGGAGGAGCACTCACATGCTCTTGATCAGGAATCTCAAACTCTGGCCCCCCACATGTTTCGGAACTACAACTCCCATGACTCTCTGGCCATCTGCTGCATTCAAAGAATCATGTGAATTGTAGGAAATAAACATCTGGGGGAGCCAGAGTTTGAGATCCCTGCTCTAGATCCTTAATAATCCTGGCTCTAGTTTATCACGTTTTACACCCAGACACAGGGTGGCGTGTCACTTCTTGTCCAAAGATGCACACTTAAAACAAAAAGCACAAGAAGGACAGAGCCTTAATAGTGTAACTTGTATAAATCAAGTTTACATATACGCAATTGAAACCACACTCACCATAGATGGAGCCTATCTGTTCTATGGCTCAAAGTGGTGCACATGTGTCACTATTCTTAGGTCAGTATCTGACCTTACGCTGTGTCCACCCAGGGATTGTGATATATCTCCCAGCGCTGCAGCAGAAGTGAAAATCTCAGTCCTGGGGATCCTGACTTTCAAGTGAGGAAGAGAATAAAGAGGGGACATATCCCACTTATTACTAGTGTTACAAAAAATTATAGTAAAAAGTACAAAATATAATAAATCTAAAAACAAAAAATATAAACACACTAGCAATATGAAATTATGAACCCTATCAAAAGGTATAAATCAAAAATACAATATGTTTGTATTTTTATTTACACCTTTGATAAGATTCATATTGCTATTGTGTTGCAATTTTTTTGTATTGTTCGAGTATTTATGCCATAAGCAGCCAGCCAATATTTTTTGAAAAATCAGCCAATGAAATAGGGTTGCCACCATTCCTTCAAGCCAAATCCGAACACTCAAACATTGCACAACATATTTTTATATAGAGTACACACACTTTTCGTATGAAGGATGACTGAGGTCTACCTCTGATGGCCTCACACGGGTGGGTCAGAATTCAGTCACACATGCAAATCGGCAGCTGTTCTCTGTCTCAGCATTCTACCGCAAGATAAAACAGGTGATGGACATGAATTGTGCTATCCTCTGCACTGTGGGACAAGATGTGATTATAGATTCTTTAAAGGGATATTCTACACACCTGACCACTTTAGCTTTTTAAAGTGGCCAGGGTGTGTGCAGTATCCTAACGCAGACCCAAACTCTTTTAAATGTGGGCTGCAGTGGCATTGTTTGCAATATATGTAAAAGCACATAATGCCTCTGCATTAGAACAGAGAAAAAAAAGTAAATCTTACATTTAGTTATCGTTTGCCATGAGAAAGGAATGGGAGCTGCAGCTCAAGCTCATTAAATGCAAAGCACGCAGTCCAGGGTGAATCATGTTCCAGGGTGGCAGCTGGCCTGAAACCCAAACACATGACTCAAAACCAGGACTGTCCGGGAGAAACCCCTTAAGTTGGCAACCCTATCTTTATCCCTAACTGATTTCTTTTGCTGACCTGAAACTTTTTATTGACTCATGATCACATGCAATTGTTATCACACTATAGGTATCCTGCACAAATATGGTACATGCCACAAGTATGCAAATCATAACCGATTTCTCATGCTTGCCAAGATCTGGCTGCATGGCATTTAGATGCAGACAATGTATAGGGTACTGGCAATGTATCAATATTGCAGATACGTCAAGACTCAATAAAGTCTTTGTTTGATGGAGGAGATGGTAGTGTGTGTTTGGCCCGTTAAGGCTCGGGTCAGACGAGCGCAGTGTTCACGTCCGTGTTGCCGTCCGTGGTAGTTTAACGTCCGTGGTAGCATACAATTATGATCAAAAGAGACCCACACACAAAGTACATCCACACAGAAGTGCGGACGCACAACGGACGTGGCAAACGGACGCAAGTTAGGCAAGAACGTGAAACCGCTAGAACGGATGTGCGGAGTGCGCCACGTCTGCATAGCTTTGTGTGTGAGTGATGGAACGTAGTCAGACGGACTGCATTTTTGACAGACAAAATGTTTTTTCATATTAATTTTATTTCCCAGCTACATCAGTCAACAAAAACGTCGGTCACAAAAACGGACCGTGTGGCCACTACCTTGTCTTCAGTCAGAAAGTACGTCTGCTGTGCACGGACGCACAAATGCGTTCATCTGGCCCTAGCCTAAGATGAAAGGGAGTAGACATGTGCATTCGTTTTAGTACTAAAGGGAAAATATTAATGTAAATCAGTCTGAAAGCTCAGAGAAGAGATGACTGGTGAAAATTTATTTTTATAATAAAATAAAGCACTTTAAATCTAGGGAAAACAAATAAATCACACTGAAGGCTCATAATGACCCCTACCCGAAAATCTAACAGTGATAGAGCTCCAGAATACCCACTCGCAGCACAGCCAGCCAGCACAGGAGAGGAAACCTTAACTTAACCCTTGCATGTCTATGAGGCAGACAAGATGATAAAAGCAGCTGGAGAAGGAAAACATTCAAATAAATCACACTGAAAGTCAGTGGCGTAACTAGAAACCTGAGGGCCCCGGTGCAAGAATCCATGAAGGCCCCCCAACCCCCCCAAAAAAGATCCATATTTTTACCTTTTTTTTTTCTGCAATATAAAAAAGATAGTATTGCCCCCAGCTCACATGGACATATATTGCCCCCAGCTCACATGGACATATATTGCCCCCAGCTCACATGGACATATATTGCCCCAAGACACACACATGGATATATTGCCCCAGCTCACACATGGATATTTTTGCCCCCAGCTATGGAAATACTGCCCCAACACATGGATATACTGCCCCAACACATGGATATGCTGCCCAGCTCATGGATATACTGCCCCAGCACATGATATACTGCCCCAGCACATGGATATACTGCCCCAGCACATATGATATACTGCCCCAGCTCATGGATATACTGCCCCAGCTCATGGATATACTGCCCAGCACATGGATATACTGCCCCAGCACATGGATATACTGCCCCAGCTCATGGATATACTGCCCCAGCTCTGCCCCCAGCTCATGGATATACTGCCCCAGCTCTGCCCCCCAGCTCATGGTATACTGCCCCAGCTCTGCCCCCCAGCTCATGGATATACTGCCCCAGCTCTGCCCCCCAGCTCATGGATATACTGCCCCAGCTCTGCCCCCCAGCTCATGGATATATAACCCCAGCTCTGCCCCCCAGCTCATGGATATATTGCCCCAGCTCTGCCCCCAGCTCATGGATATATTGCCCCAGCTCTGCCCCCAGCTCATGGATATACTGCCCCAGCTCTGCCCCCCCCAGCTCATGGATATATTGCCCCAGCTCTCCCCCCAGCTCATGGATATATTGCCCCAGCTCTGCCCCCCAGCTCATGTGACATACTGCCCCAGCTCTGCCCCCAGCTCATGGATATATTGCCCCAGCTCTGCCCCCCAGCTCATGGATATACTGCCCCAGCTCTGCCCCCCAGCTCATGGATAATTGCCCCAGCTCTGCCCCCAGCTCATGTATACTGCCCCAGCTCTGCCCCCCCCAGCTCATGGATATACTGCCCCCAGCCCAGCTCTTACCTGCTCTGGGGGGCCCCAGGCCCAGGGCAGGCTCCGCCAGCGTCTTCTCCTCCTTCCTTGGCAAGCGGCCGCTGGAAACATCCAGCTTGGCCGCTCGCCGGAAACCACCTGATCAGCGCGAGGTCTCGTGCACTGGTCAGGTGGTTTCTCTCCCACGTGAGCGGCCAAGCTGCATGTCAGCGGCCGCTCGCGTAGGGAGAGGGACGGCCAGCGCGCGGTCACAGATTCCGGCGCTTTTTGCCGGAATCTGGCGGCGGCGCTGGGCCCCCCTCCAGTGGCGGAATGCCAGGGCCTGGTCGCAACTGCGACCGCTGCGACCCTGGTACTTCCGCCACTGCTGAAAGTTAATGACAAAGGAGGGCTGGATAGTAAAAACCCCTTTATAACAAGCAGCGCTGGGAGAAGAGAGGGACTTTATAAAACGTGTGTTATCTCCCCTCCCGCTCTGCATAATAAGGGCTTAGGTCTGATACATTTTATATTATCCAGGAGCACTATCCCCCTTTCCTCATCTATAATACACGTTTTATATAAAGTCCCTCTCCTCTCCCAGTGCTGCTTGTTGTTATAAAGGTTTTTTTTTACGTCTGATACAGTTAGTATCCAGCTCTCACAGTTACTCTGTCATTATGAGCCTTCAGTGTGATTTATTTGTTTTCCCTAGATTTAAAGTGCTTTATTTTATTATAAAAATACATTTTCACCAGTCATCTCTTCTCTGAGCTTTCAGAGTGATTTACATTAATATTTTCCCTCTCCCCTGCTTAAGTTTAAGTAAAAGTTCTCACTCCTGTGCTGGATAAGCATTGCATTCCGAAGTTCTGCACCCTCCACATGCCAATGCAGTAGGATGTTCTATAAAGAGAGGGGCAGAGAAGGGTATTAATGCAGGAGGATGTTATATACATTATACAGAGAAAGGTATAAATTGAGGAGGATGTTCTATACAGAGAGGGACATTAATTAATTCAGGAGGATGTTCTATACATTATACAGAGAGTGGTATTAATTAATACAGGTGGATGTTGTATACATTATACAGAGAGGGGTATTAATTAATGCAGGAGGATGTTATCTACATTATACAGAGATGGGGTATTAATTAATGCAGAAGGATGTTCTATACATTATACAGAGAGGAGCCTTTTTTTAGCCCTTTAAATCCAGTGGCTGTGAGCGCTGAGATCGGCAGCTTGTTATATTATCTCTCAGTACAATGTATCAGGCTCAGCTGTTACAGTAACTGACTGTAGCAGCGCTCAGAGTTTCAGTAAAACAAGGAAATAATATTGTTCTAACCTCTTATATATAAAAATATTTACTAGTTTTACGGCAACTCTGAGCGCTGTGATGAGCAGCAGTCAGTTACTGTAAAAGCTTTGCCTGGCACATTGTGCTGAGAGTGAGTGATACTGTAACAAGCAGCGATCTCAGCCCTCTGAGGAGCCACTACAATAGTAATTGTATTCACTGGTTTTCGGATGAATGAAATTAGTTTTCATACTAAAGAACTGAAAACGAATTTCTTTAGCAACTAAATAAATTGCATTTTAGGACTAATCCATTAGTTCCAAACGAAATTTTGTGCTGTGCACATGTCTAAAAGGGAGTTTTCCTGAGTGCAATAGAAGTGAGTATGTGGTTGGCTTATTGAAAAATTGGTGTGTGCACGCTTGGGTATGTATTCATAATATGTACGCATTTTGAAAGTTTTTTACATTAGGGTATATTTTGAGCCTTTTTAACTCAGTTCAATAGTCTTGAGCAATACAATTTAGAGAGCTTTGTTATTATAGGCCTAAAATGTTACGATGTAACAAAATGAGGTCACAAAACACTAGCAGAATTACAAATAAAGAGGGTAAATCAAGAGAGCATTCAGTATGAATGCTACCCATTGCTATTTATAAATAAATTGTTGTGTTTCTGCATTTTTCAGCTTCTTTCTTTTATTCATTATCCTAGTAAAAGCTAAGTTTTAACTATTTTTTTCATGCTTCACTCACACGATTTATCTAAAAATGTTATGCACCTAACAGGGACAAGATGACATTTCTGCCATCTGTTCTAACTTTGTTGGCCTGTTATTTAGTTTTGGTTCCATCTACATTAGCATTTTCTCTTGCAACTTTTCCAAGTATAGAAAAAGATGTCCATTCTAAAGGATTTATAGTTGGAACTCCCATATTACCTGGATGTATTTAAAACCATAATGCTGCCTTTTAACCAAGACATGTGTTATTTTAATTTTTCTAAGAGAGTTTCCTCATGGGTACAAGAGGGTGGGAGGGTAGACAGGTTGCTGTTCTGTTCAAGTATGTTTCTCTGACTGCCTTGTAAAGTTATTTCCTTTCTGTGCAATATGATGGACATCAAATAACAGGATGAAATGCCACTAGAGCTAAAGCTAGTTGATTTTTATTATATGTTCAATAGAAACTAAATATTAGGCAGTCATTACATCTGCAAAACAAACACACAATTCCCCATTGAGATTAAAAAAAAAGAATCCAAAAATAAAAAATATAATGGGTCTTCTTTTTTATTAGTTATAAATTTTATTGTACTCTTGTTCTGAATCCAATCCTAAAGCACATCAAAAACATAGAAATATTGTGCATAAGTTTTATTATGGAGACCTGAGTTCCTCTTCTAGTACCAATGCTGCCATTGTATTCTTGCTGGTGTGCCTGCAGTGTCCTTCTTTACAGAGCTGACCCTGGACCTGCTGTGCCCATTATCTGTGGTACCCGTGTCTTCCTAAACTTGGGACCTGCTGCTCCTGTGGCTTGCTGGGCCTGTTACCTACAATACCCTCAACTTGCTACTCCAATGAATTGCTGCCTTCATGACCTGCTGTGCCTGTTACCTGATGTACTCTTTTCTTGCTGTACCTGTGACGTTCTGAATCCAATGTCCTGCTGTGCCCGGGGCTGTGTCCTCCCCTGCCTTGCCATGCCATGTATCCAGAGACCTAATCATGTTCCTTGCCTACAGTTGTGAATAAACCCTTTGTTTGACTTAGTCAAACTGAGTCATAATGCATATTAAACAGAACCACAAAGGACAAAGGAGGTTTTAATAGGTCTCCCCTTGGGCATTATCGGCAGCATCTGCACAGTAGTTTAAGGGGGAAAAGGGTGTCCTTTTTGACAGCGTTCCTTTAACAACTTTCTGCCAAACTTTGCTGTGTTTTTCTGCAGCTTTCACATTTATATGTGGACCTTGTTGGTATGATAAATGTTAATGCAGGAAAATACACACATTTATAATTCGTACATTCCTTTAGTACAGGGATCTCAAACTCACCATCGATGCCTTATAACCTTATGTTTTTAATGTTCCTCTACATTTATTTTTTCTCATTCAAAATTTTTATTTTGCAAATCCAATCAGCAGTACAACAAATGTAAAGAAAGCATAGCCATGTGGGCCAAAGTACGTAAAAGTTACGTCAACAATTCAACTTCTAAACAGTGTGGCAAAGGGGGTATCCAAAGTCGGAAGGTGGGAAAAGGGGGGGGGGGACACACCAAAACGCGCTCCAGGACCCTGAGGAAAGAGAAAAAGAAAAAAAGGGGGGAGGGATGAAAAAAGGGGGTGGCAAAGGCCCAAAATGTGACTTTCCTGGCTCGCTCCTGAAGTTCTAAGGAACCGCAGGAGGCCATGGAAAAGTGCAGGTCACAAGGCCGGTGCATTCGAGGGCCAGGTATGGCAGACAGAGCCATGGTCCTCTACAGTTATATGGTAAGTATCAGGGGTCAGGTCCAACGGTCCAACAGGAACATCTGCAAACACAGTTCCCTCACTATTTTAGCAGGAGGAACTTCATTCCCATTTGACTTATGTACAGGAGAGATTCCTGAGGAAGTGGTTTTAAACCACAAAACGTGTTGAATATTTTATCTTTTATTTGCTTTAATAAAGTTTCCCTTTTTATACTTACAAAGAGTCAGTTTGCATTGAGATCGATATCAGCTGTTCCTGCACCGAAAAGGGGAATCTGTTTGGAACTTGATATCCGGCGACTCCCGAGATTTGCATGCCGGAAGCAGGGTAGAAGCATTATCGATGTGCCTGAAAATTTCGCTCATTCTGTGAGTTTAACCTGGGAGGGGCTGAATTGAAAGTATTTGTATACTGGATTACGCTATGTATATAAGATACGTATACTTTTTTTATTGGATAGGGTTTATTCACATTTTTTGTTTGTCACTAAAATCTGAGTCAGGGGTATTATTAACTGAAGATCGAGATTAGGCAGAAATTTTGAATGACTATTTTTCTTCAATATCTTTCAAAGAGAAACCTATAACAGGAGACATGCAATTTACTGCTAAAACTTACTAATAAAATGTGATTGGTTGACTCAAGAAAAGGTATTGTAGCAACTAAACAAAGTGAATGTGAACAAAGCCCCCGCGAGTACTGAGGGAGCTATGTGTTGAAATATGTAAACCTCTGTTCTTAATATTTTCTTTCAGGAATTGTATCAGAAGATTGAAGAAAAGCTGACGTAGTCCCGATATTCAAGAAAGGTCCAAAATGTATGCCTTGCAATTATAGACCAGTGAGCTTAACATCTGTGGCTGGGAAAGTATTTGAGGGGTTACTAAGGGATAATATTCAGGAATTTATTGGGAGGTATAATGCAATTAGCAAAAGTCAGCATGGTTTTATGAAACACAGATAATGTCAGACTACCTTAATTGCATTCTATGAAGAAGTAAATGTCAGTATAGATCAGTGGGTCACAGTGGATGTGATGTACTTGGATTTTGCCAAAGCTTTCGACACAGTTCCACACAAGACGTTACTATTTAAATTTCGAAAAAATTGGTCTAGATGAAAACTTGTTCTTGGATAGAACACTGGCTAAAGGATAGGGTACAGCGTGTGGTCATGAATGGAAAATTTTCAAGATGGACACCAGTGGTCAGTGGTGTCCCTCAGGGGTCTATTATAGGACCAATTCTATTCAATTTACTTATAAATGACCTTGAGATAGGCATTGAAAGTCATGTATCAGTGTTTGCAGGTGACACAAAACTAGGAAAAGTAATACAATGTGAGCAGTATGTTACTTTGCTGCAAAGGGATTTAATGTAGATAAATACAAAGTTATGCACTTTGGAGTGAAGAACACAAGCAACTGGGTGGAGTAGAGGTAACATCACTGCTCTATAACCGTGGAGAAAGACTGTGGAGACACAGGTTTGATCCCGGCAAGAGCACCTCTCCAGTAAGTGTCCTTGGGCAAGACACCCTACGGTACATACTCGCCACCTAGGACATACTTGAAAATGAGAGAAATCTCAGTGTATCCTTCCTGGTAAAATCCTTTCTCAAAAAAAACCAAACCAAACATACCCTAAATGGTACTTAGGGAAATCAAAGCAGGAGAGGATTCGGGAATAAACATACAGGGTAATTCAAAGAGATTCAAAAAGTCGCCGCACGAATGGTGACTTTTCATTCCCCGCACTTCGGGGCAATTCGGCGATTCCTAGTTCGCCAACCCTTGCGGTGTATTCAGTAAGCAGGGCCCCCGTAGGGTAGGGAATACTCAAAGAAAACCCACAGAAACTGCTGCAAAAACCAAGCCGAACACGCCGGAAAACTCTGAGCAGCTGGCAATCACAGTGCAGAGCAGCCGCCGGAAAAAGCCAACTAGCAGACGACGGGGGGAAAAAAAAAAAGAGTTTGCTTGAAAGTTTGAAATTTGAAATGCTGTTTGCAAAAAAACAACTGAACGAAAATGTCTGGAATTTACATATAAGATCCAATGAATGATAATAAAAAGGTCTGTTACAGAAAAATGAAAAAAACATTTAAAAAAAAAGACTTTGATAAAAAAAATCCCAAAAAATGCCTAAATGATCCAAAAAAAATTCTAAAAATAAAGAAACTTGTTACAGCAGAATAAAATAATAAATGGTTTATTAGATATTGGATTAAAATGGGAATATTTTTAAGATTGAAGCCTATGGGATTTTGCTGAATAAACCTGTCATATGAAACCACCAAACAGCAGGGCAATTTGGCAACTTTTCACTGCTGTTCGGTGTTCTCTGAATCGACAAAGCATTGCTTCTCTATGGGGGAATTCACTTCCCTCGAACAGGCACTGTACGTGCAGGCAATTCACCAACATTTGGCTAACTGCCTGCTCTCAGAATAGCCGAATGGCCAGGAAATGTAACCATACACTGAATTTCATTGTCTGGTTACATTTCGGGGCCAGATCGGCTCTCTTTGAATAACCCTGATAGACTTCAAACTAAGTAACAATGTCCAATGTCAAACAGCAGTCGCCAAGGCCAGTGAGGTAGTGGCATGCATTAACCCTTTCGCTGCTGAGGCTTTTCCCGCCTCTGTGCTGAGGTCATTTTTACCGGTTTTGCTCATCATGTTTAAACGTGTTTTTAAGGCTTATTTTAGTATATGACCCAGACATATTATATATCGTTCTTTCCGTCAGACTCGGCAGATTAATAATATGTCATTATTATATGTATATGTCATGACCTGTCTGTATATTATAACAAAAAATGCAATAAAATATGAATTTTCAATAATTTACAGCGTGTAAAGTGTTTTTTTTCCACATTTTAACATGCGAGCAATTGCGGTTATATTTTGTATGGGGTGCGCTTGTTAAAAAAATTAGAGATGGGGTCTCGTTACATTTTTTTTGGGGAAAATTACACGATTTTTAACAAACGCACCGCATACAAAAATCGTTAGTGCAGCATCATTGTTCACATTATAATTGAAATGGGAACAATATTGCTGCATTAACAAACCAAAAAAAAGAAAAAAAAGTGTTTATTTTTTTTTATAATTTTTCTTTCAAATATTTTTTTATTTTTATTTTATTTATTTATTTATTTTTACAAACTTTTTTCACATTCGAGTTTGGTATCGTTGGAACGGCCATGCTCTGGCCGATCCAACAATACCAAACGTTAACCCCTAGCTGCCACGGATCGGGAGATAGGGAGTTCATTGGAACTCCCTATCTCCACCGTTGGTGGCAGTTAGGGGTTAACTCCAGGACTGGCGTCATCGTGCTATGCACGATGACGCCAGTCCTCAGGGGGAGTTCCCGGAGGCTTGGCCGACATCCAAGATGTCGGCCTGCTCCGGGAAAGGATCACGAACCTGCGCTTTTTCAGCGCCGATTCGTGATCCAGCTCCCCAGGGGTTAATGCCAGGTACCATTTGGAAGGGCAGGCTGTGCCCTTCCAAATGGTGCCTGGGTTAACCTCCGCAATGCCACCGATCGGGAGGGAGAGAGGTCCGAAGGACCTCCCCCCCTCCCTTTCAGGCGCCTCCTCCGCACATGCGGGGGGGGCTCCTGAATTAGGTGTCATCGCGCTGCCGCGATGACACCTAATTTCACCGGCGGCGGTTCCGGATGCTGGGCTGACATCGAGGATGTCAGCCCGCACCGGGGGGGCCAGCGATCGGCCGGAACCCGGCCGAACGCTGACCCCAAAGTGAGGATGCGTGAGCTGAGCGCGTCCTCCGCATCAAAGTGGTTAAAGGGGGAATTCACTATCAGGATGAAAACATACTCTATTCACTAAAGGGTGAAACTCAAGACAATTGGCAGGAGAAGAGAACAATCTAGACCAAACAGCCGATTTGGAAAGTGAGATAAATTGAGTATTTTTCTGGTTTGGCTATTTTGACCTAGATTTTTCACTTCTCCTGCCAATTCACCTGACTTCACCCTTTAGCGAATAGACCCTATAATTTTGCCTTTTTATAAATCAATGGTAAGACCACACCTTGAATATGTCGTGCAATTTTGGGCACCTGTCTTAAGAAAAGATATTATGGTGCTAGAAAAAGTGTAGAGACGGGCAACAAATTAATAAGGGGAATGGAAGATTTAAGTTTTGAGGAAAGGCTAACAAGCTTAAACCTCTTTAGTTAAGAAACGGCGCCATAGAGGGGATCTGATAGTCTTTATATAAGTTAGGTTTATTGTCTGGGTTTATCTAATTTATTTACTTTTTAGAATTTTAATGTTGAGTACTCTAAAGAAATAAATATACCATAAATGTAATCAGGGCCGGCCTGACAATGGTGCAGAGTGGAGCAGCGGCGCCAGGCGGCAAAAATTTGGGGGCGGCAAATTTCAGCCGCTGTAGCGCTCTGCACTATTTTTTCATGCTGCGGCGGCAGATCGTGCGGCCGCCGCGCTCGTTCCTTCAACAAGCGGCAGCCGCATGAGTATCTGCCGCTCTCCTAAGATCCATCCTCCAGCCTGCCGCGATCGAGATCACGTGATCTCGCGAGACCGCGGCAGGCTGGAAGGTGGATCCCAGGTGAGCGGCAGATACTCACGAGGCTGCCGCTCGTTGAACGAAGGAACGCGGCGGCCGCAGGATGAGGATCTGCCCGTTGGAGGGGCTGGCAGAGGTAAGCCTGGGGGCAAATATATCCGAGAGCTGGCCTGGGGGCAAATATATCAGTGAGCTGGCCTGGGGGCAAATATATCCGAGAGCTGGCCTGGGGGCAAATATATCCGTGAGCTGGCCTGGGGGCAAATATATCCATAAACTGGCCTGGGGGCAAATCTATCCATGAGCTGGCCTGGGGGCAAATATATCCATGAACTGGCCTGGCCTGGCCTGGGGGCAAATATATCCATGAGCTGGCCTGGGGGCAAATATATCCGAGAGCTGGCCTGGGGGCAAATATATCAGTGAGCTGGCCTGGGGGCAAATATATCCGAGAGCTGGCCTGGGGGCAAATATATCCATAAACTGGCCTGGGGGCAAATCTATCCATGAGCTGGCCTGGGGGCAAATATATCCATGAACTGGCCTGGCCTGGGGGCAAATATATCCATGAGCTGGCCTGGGAGCAAATATATCCATAAACTGGCCTGGGGCAAATATATCCATAAACTGGCCTGGGGGCAAATATATCCATGAGTTGGCCTGGGGAAACTATATCCATGAGTGAGCCTGGGGGCAAATATATCCATGAGTGAGCCTGGGGGCAAATATATCCATAAGCTGGCCTGGGGCAAATATTTCCATGAGTGAGCCTGGGGGCAAATATTTCCATGAGCTGGCCTGGGGGCAAATATATCCATGTGTGAGCTGGGGCAATATACCCATGTGTGGGCACTGATGGGTATGTGATGCTGGGCAATGCTAGGTATGTGACACTGGGCTGTCCTGGGTATGTGACACTGGGCACTGCTGGGTATGTGACGCTGGGCACTGCTGGGTATGTGATGCTGGGTATGTGACGCTGGGCACTGCTGGGCATGTGAAGTTGGGCACTGCTGGATGTGTCATGCTGGGCACTGCTGGATATGTCATGCTGGGCACTGCTGGGCATGTGAAGCTGGGCACTGCTGGATGTGTCATGCTGGGCACTGCTGGGTATGTGGCACTTTGCTCTGCTGGGCATGTGAAGCTGGGCTCCGCTGGGTGTGTGACGCTGGGCTCTGCTGGGTGTGTGACGCTGGCTGGGCTCTGCTGGGCATGTGACGCTGGGCACTGCTGGGTATGTGACGCTGGGCACTGCTTGGTATGTGATGCTGGGCTCAGTTATATACACCTCACATTACTGTATCACAGAGCTCCACAGCAAGAAAATTCTAATGTACGGTGTGTATGAGTGTTTGAATTTTATTGCTGTGGCACATTGTGATACGCTCATACACGCTACATGTTTTTTTTTGGGGGGGGCAGCATTTCATCCTTCGCTCCAGGCAGCACAATGTCTTGGGCCGGCCCTGAATTTAATCCTAATACATTAATGGGGTGGGGTAAAGAAAACACTTGCCGAACTTGTAAAATTCAAAAGATGAATATAAACACATTTCCAAATCAGAATGTTTTCATGAGTCCAAACTAGTTTACCAACAAGGGTTCTATCGTCTATGTACATTTTTATAATATCTGATTTTCTGCACACACAAATAAACCTTATCAACCGGATTGATTTCCTTGGTATTTACAGCACTATTGTTTAAAATGAGGCACTATGCTTGCCTGCATTCATTTACCATTAGCAGAGAAAACCAGATGTTCTACTTTAGATCAGCAGCTGCAATAGTTTAAGGCTAAGCAGAGTTTAATGTCTGGTTTTTACATTTTACAATTCTCTTGAGTCTGTCCAGCACAAACCAAATCCCACTCAGTGCTTTCTAACATTCCATCTGGAGTCAAATTATTTTCCCATTTCCCACTCAGATAATATGTAACCAGCAAGGCCATACACTGACAAACTTTCTCTGAGCCCCGATTCAGCTTTGACATTCAAGTTTAATGTTATACATGAAACGTCTTCTTTAAGCAGTCTTGGAAGAAGTTCAAAGTAAAACTTTCTTTTTAAGATAAGCTTAATGTAATAAGTATCAATGCTGATTGCACAGCATATATATTTCAATCCCATGATCTTTTCCAGCAATCAGTTCCAACGGATGTAGCTGTGTACATCCAGAGCTGTTGAAATAAACACATGCATAAAATGACTACTTCATGATGACCATTTATCTGCTACATGTAGAGATTGGCATTTTAATTACATATTAAAATATATATATATATATTTGATATAAGTAAATTCCAATGAATTTGAGAAAGGGATAACCATATAAACCGTGTTTAAAATATTGATATTAGCATGGGTAACGGATGGAGCTGTCTTTGAGGATGATCAGGGATGAGGTCAAAGATGTAGATTCATCACACGGATCAGTCAACATGATGTTCGCACATCGTATTCGAAGAGGACCTTGACATCTAACAGGTTGTGGGTTGTCCACGGTGTGTCCGGAGATGGCTGGTAAGGCCTATACATGCATGAAATGTTCTGCCGCATGTCGAGCAGACATGTGTAGGTACCCCTATAGCAACATTTGCAGCTCTGGCTTTCTGAAGTGCTCGCTTCTCTTGTGCTCTAGTTGTTTTTCTGTCATCAAATATCTGGCAGCCTTGGAGGATCAGTGTGCGCCATGTCGATCGATCTTGTACCAGGGTTTCCCAGGAGGTGATATCGATATCCATGGACTTGAAGGAGGATTCAGTGCATCTTTGTATCACTTCCTCTGCCCCCCGTGCGACCGCTTTCCTTGAGACAGCTCACCATAAAGGAGCTGTTTAGGGATGCGATGATCTGGCATCCTTGCAACATGGCCTGCTCAGCGTGTCTGGGCATTCATGAGCAGGGTGTAAACTGATGAAAGCCCTGTTCGGGAAAGGACTTCTGTGTCTGGCACCTTGTCCTGCCACCGGATCCTAAGTCTGCGGAGGCAGGTCATATGGAAGTGATTCAGTTATCTAGCATGCCTCCTGTATACAGTCCAAGTCTCACTGGCATACATCAGGGTAGTTAACACTACTGCTCGATAGACTTTGAGCTTTGTAGCAAGACTTTTTCCACGGCGGTTCCATATGTCAATAGTCTACCAAATGCAGAGCTTGCCTTGGCTACTCTGCATTTGACCTCAATGTCAATTGTCACTGCACGGGAAAGGGTGCTGCCTAAATATGTAAATTCATCCACTGCTTTCAGCTTTTGTCCCTTCACTGTGAGGGTGGGCTCTTGTGGGCTCTTGATGTTGGGCTTTAGGAGCTGGCTGATAC
This sequence comes from Leptobrachium leishanense, assembly GCA_009667805.1. NCBI lineage: Eukaryota > Metazoa > Chordata > Amphibia > Anura > Megophryidae > Leptobrachium > Leptobrachium leishanense. The sequence continues at coordinate 230,346,203 of CM019066.1, read as the reverse complement.
ATCACCTTGGTCTTCTTTGTGTTGATAAGGATGCCAAAGTTGTCACAAGCTGCTGAGAATTTGTCCACACTGGCTTGCATTTCCTGCTCCGTTCCAGCATTCTGGGCACAGTCATCAGCAAAAAGGAGGTCACGTAACATAGTCTCCTTTATCTTGGTGACAGACTGGATTCTACGCAGGTTGAACAGCTTTCCATCGGTCCTGTATCTCATGCTAACTCCCAAGGAGCTGGTCTGGAAGGCGTCTGACAGCATGGCTGAAAACATTATGCTAAACAGGGTTGGTGCCAACACGCAGGCTTGCTTGACGCCGTTTGTAATGGGAAAGGCCTCTGAAGAGTCTCCATCGTCCAGTACACAAGCAGTCATTCAGTATACAAGCAGTCATTCCATAAACTGTGTTTAGGATATTGATATTAGCATGGGTAATGGATGGAGCTGTCTTTGAGGATGATCAGGGATGAGGTCAAAGATGTAGATTCATCACATGGATCAGTCAACATACACTCATTACGTTGACCTAAGCCTCTGTGTCCCTATGAAGACATGATGCCTCAGTACCTCTGATTGTGTTTGCTTGCATTGCAATTGATGACAGTATCTGGAACACCTCCAATATTCAGAATCTGAGAAAGCCAAAAGTTGAACAGCAGCACATATTATGGGGCTTTGAAACGGCTTGAATTGTTTCTGGCATAAATCCTATAACTCTCACAACAGCAAGAAGATCGTGGCACTCAGTAATGAGAGTGCATATCTCCAAGTTTCTGGACATGCAAAGTCAAGGATGGACATCACTGGCTTCATCCCCATGAAAAAACAACCCAAATTAACTAAAGTAAAGTGCTTTTTATAAACTGCAGAAAAATGCTTCACAGCAAGATATAGAATTCATATGCTGCAAAAGGTATTTTCCCCGTAGTTTATGCATCCTATTATCCTCTTAATCAGTGAATTGATTTCTAAATCATGAAGTGAGGCTGCAGGAAATAACAGCATTTAATGAATTATTTTAATCTTGCAGCGTATGAATTGTGCATACTGCAGGGAGGAAATATCACATACCAGAATACATGCATTTTAATTGGCAGGCTTGGGGGTGAAGGCTTTTTTACAGCAATTAAACAAATAGGTAACACTGAAAATGACAATATTTAAAGCTCTGCCATTTAAGGTAAAGTAAGCTCAAGTTCATTTTAATATACAGTAATTATCTAACATGATTCAGTTCTGCATGCCTATGCAGTTCTCATACACAGTGGCGTCACTAGGATTGGTGTCACCCGGTGCGGTAAACCATGGTGTCACCCCCCCCCCGAGTTTTACGTTTTCTTTTTGTAACTACTTTTACTCATAAATCAGAACTCCCATACAGTCAGGTCCAGAAATATTGGGACATCGACACAATTCTATCATCTTTGGCTCTATACACCACCACAATGGAGTTGGAATGAAACAAACACAATGTGCTTTAACTGCAGACTGTCAGCTTTAATTTGAGGGTATGTACATCCAACTCAGGTGAATGGTGTAGGACTTACAGCAGTTTGCAGATGTGCCTCCCACTTGTTAAGGGACCAAAGGTAATGGGACAGAATAATAATCATAAATCAAACTTTCCATTCTTAATACTTGGTTGCAAATCCTTTGCAATCAATCACAGCCTGCAAGTCTGGAATGCATAGACATCACCAGATGCTGGGTTTCATCCAGGGGCGGATCCAGGGGGGGCAATGGGGCAATTCCCCCCCCCCCGAGATTCTCTGTCTGCCTTCAGCTCAGCTGCAGCATCAGAGGGTAAGACAGATGCATTGCCGGGCCGGCCAAACTGAAGCAGCGCGTGCCGTGACCGCGGCGCACTGCCTGCCTGCCCTGCCCGGATCATTATCTCTCTCTGTCTAGTATGACTGACACGGTCTCTCCTGATTGTGAACTCCGCCGCCGCGGTGCCGCGGCTTGTTTAGCCCTCCCGCTGGGCCAGGCTTGCCGCCGCACTGACTCAAAATGCGAGCGAGCAGGAACAGGAAGTGAGCGAGACGAGCCAGCCATGCCCCCCCACGTCACTAACTCAGTCACGTGACTGTCAATCCGGGGCAGGCGCTGGTTGGACAGGTCAAGTGGTCACATGGTGAGTCACATGGGCGGGAATTGGAAATCTAGCAGGAGGCGCCACACTGTCTCTGGCTCTGCTGCACACAGTGCAGCAGCCTGTGCCCTGTGTGCTGTGCAGCAGCCAGTCAGTCAGTGTGTGAGACGAGTGACATGTGTGCTGTGGTGGCTAAGTTCAGCTGGCCTGCTCGCACAGCATCAGCAGCACAGTCTTCACACTGCACTCGAGAGAGAGACACTGAACTGAAGACACTGAACTGAAGACACTGAGTGTCAGTCAGAGTGAGACCACAGAGAGTGATTGTGCCTGCCTGCTGGCTGCTGCCCTGCCTCATCTTCATGGCATGCCCTGCAGTGCCCACTGCTGCCTAGTGCCACCACCAGCCACCTGATCATCGCCCACGGCCCGGCCCACCCACCCACGGTCCTCTGTCCAGTGTCCTCATCTGTTGTTGATCGGGCCGAGCGGCCCGAGCCGAGTCTCTCGAGTGACCAACTGAGTGTCCAGAGTGACCAGTCCATCATGATCGAGCCCAGCCCAAGGCCCCCCTGGCGGCCCAGGCCTAGGCCCCAGCCCAAGGCCCCCCTGGGGGGCCTTGGGCTGGCTGGCGCTGGCGGCCCAGCTTTTCCCCCAAATTCCCAGTGTCTCTGTCTCAAGGTACCACTACCTCCTGGCCCTGCGGTTATGGTACCTGGGGGGGGGGGTGTTACACTGAATGAACCCAGCAGCCAGGAAGGAACTTGTTTTGTAATTTGTATAGATCTCATCATGGTTGGCTCCCTGATGTTTTGGGAACTACATTTCCCATCCCATGTGGCTCAGTCACCCATTAGGAAGACTGAGCCACATGGGAAATGTAGTTCTCAAAGAAATAATATAACTGTACTGGATGCACAGTTCAAAATAAAAATGTAATGTATATTTCTTTAAATGTGTAATGTATATTTCTTTATTAATAGTGACAAACATACCACATGCGAAAAAAACAATATAATAATCATCACATAAGTGCAGTCATAAAACACAAAAGAGATGAATAAATAATATACAAAGTAATGATAAGGAGTGCATGTGACAAGCACAGACTCCAATTAGAACCAAGATATCCACATCAATATGACCAGCACAAATTATCATAAAGCAAAGGCACCGCTGGTATCCTAAGAATAAAGCAAACCAGAATACATACTTGAGGAGAGATGATTATTATGGATACAGAGAGCCCCAGAGGGAGACGTAAGAGACTATCAGGGTTATTCAGAGAGCGTGAAAAGCAAGAGAATGACTGGAGAATGAAAAATTCTAGGTCAAAAGAGCCGATTTGGAAAGGGAGAATTTTTCTGGTTTGGCTATTTTGACCTAGAATTTTTCATTCTCCAATTATTCTCCTGCTTTTCACGTTCTCTGAATAACCCTGTATGAGTCCAGACTAGGAAACCCAACGTTTTGGCATATCGCCTTTATCAAGGGTTACATCACAGCATGTGGGATCTTCGAACTCCTCTGAATTAACCCTTCACCTGTTGGCCATGAGTTGGGGGTTACAGACAAGATGAGAGTCTCCATCTGTTTATTCCTTTTCCCCACACGCACGGAGTTGTTTGTTTTCAATTCAGCTTTAATTTCCCGTCATGTCATGTGTGATATGAGGCCACGCCACGCGTCGCCGCAGCTGGCATTGTCAGGGTACTACAGTGAACCTTTTGCACAAAATAGTTTGGCAGAAAAAGTTCAATCGAGTTCAGGGTTTTCATATAACCGTTGTGATTATATATTCTATGGGGTGTGCTTGTTAAAAAAAAAATAGAACTGGGAACCCGTTACTTTATTTCTCTGAGAAATTACATGATTTTAGCTAACCCCACCAAAAAAGCATCATTGTTCACATTAGAATTGAAATGTGATCAATAATGCTGCATTAATAAAAAAAAAAACTTTTTTTATTTTATTTTTACTCAAGTTCTAACATGGTCATGTTTGGTACCATTGGAAAGGCCATGCTCTGGCCCCCCTATCTCCACCATACAATTTCCTTAGGAAATCCCTGGGCATCTAGGGGTTACCCGGTTAACTGACATCATCATGCCATGCGCGATGAGTCAGTTGACGAGGGGAGACCCAGAGGTGGTGCTGCCATCCAAGATGGCGGCCCCAACTGGAAATAGGCCGTGATGATGATCCGGCGTCGATTGGTCACGTCCATGCAGCCAATAGGTTAATGCAATGCATCGCTGGAACGATCAGACTGTGACCTTTCCAGGGATGCCTGGCATTAGAGGGATCTAAAGGATCCCTTTATGGAAGTCAGATCAGCGTTTGAGCCCCCCGAGGGAAGTGAGTATTGGCGGGAGGCAGGCAGGCTTCAGACACGCGGGACGTACTATTCCTTTCCGTCCTACGGCATTCAAGCCCACTTGATGCAGGTAATAGTATGTTCTGCGTCTTTAAGGGGTTAGATGTTAAGTTTTAATTTTTGTGTCGTCCATCTACCAATTAGTGATCTTGGCCTCAGGCCTCTTATATAAGAGTATTTGTCCTCGGGGTTATGTCCCCAGAGTCAGACTTGTACATTGGTTTATCCCTGCATCGGATTCCCTTTAAGTATTTCTCGATAATTTTACTTAAGATAAAATCTCAGCCTGCGTCTGGGACAGAGCAGCAGGACAGCCGAGTCAGCCTGCATCTGGGACAGAGCAGCAGGACAGCCGAGTCAGCCTGCATCTGGGACAGAGCAGCAGGACAGCCGAGTCAGCCTACGTCTGGGACAGAACAGCAGGACAGCCGAGTCAGCCTGCGTCTGGGACAGAGCAGCAGGACAGCCGAGTCAGCCTGCGTCTGGGACAGAGCAGCAGGACAGCCGAGTCAGCCTGCATCTGGGACAGAGCAGCAGGACAGCCGAGTCAGCCTGCATCTGGGACAGGCAGCAGGACAGCCGAGTCAGCCTGCATCTGGGACAGAGCGCAACACTGACTGCAGAGACATCATTTAGATAATTGGTGAGTGACTGTAAACTGTATTGGGGGTTGTGAGGGGCCTGCTGGGGGGTATAATAAAGAATGATATGGGCCTGGGAGGGAAGAAGAATGTGAGGGGCCTGTTGGGTGTGTAAAAGAGAATGAGAGGTGCCTTCTGGCTTCTGGGGGGTTGTAAGGCTGGCTGTCCACTGGGTCCATAGTTGGACGACTGACTTGGTCGTTTGACTACGGACAACAGTGCCATGCGACAGCAACTGTCAACATGTAGGTACAGGTACGCTTTGCTAACGATGTGCAGTGCTGTTTTATAAAGCCAATTACTTTATGTGATGTGCACTTTTGTGCTTTAATTATAGAAACAGCAAAATGAGTCAGAAAAGAGTGAAGTGCAGAGCTATAGACTCCTTCTTCAGCATTAGTGCAAAAAAGCCACCAGGAGCACAGTCAACAGAAGAAAGCACTTCAAGCACGGAAAATGACACAACCCTCCCATCCTGTTCTGGTACATTTGTAGAGCCAATATCTTGCCAATCAGAACCAGATGCTAATGTGTTGCCACTGTCTATTGATATTGATACCCCGCCTCAAACCGGCAGTATCCTAATGAATGACATTGGTGCATATCTTGGAAAAACAATCAATGACTACACCAAATGCTTGCTATTGGAAAATCCCTGGCAACCTCCTCCTGGATATGAACTACCTTTCTCTGTTCAGAACATGTCTTCCAAGACTGGAGAAACTCGGCAAATAAAGCAATACTTGTCAAAACAACATATTGACAGTTTTCCTTGGCTAGTGTATTCACCCACCAAAAAGGGGTTGTTTTGCAAATACATGCATTGTTTGCGCAACAGCGGAATGGTGGACATAACAAAGGCATGGCCCTTGGAAAATTGGTAATGGAGCCCCTTATTAATTTAAAAAAACTTAAGGACAAGGAAGGAGATTTGGAAGTCCATGCAAGGCTTGTTTATCACCAGGAGAGTGTAGTGGAAGGCAAGGCTTTTCTAAAAACCTACCATTCACCAGACAATGAGATTGTCAATCAAATAAACTTGCATCGTCTTCAGAAGGTGAAAGAGAACCGAGAGCGAATTCGTCCTATTATTGAGTCCATCATATTTTTGGGTAGACAAAATATACCTCTACGTGGCCACCGAGATGATGGTGCTTTAATTGATGACTCCACTCCAGAGGTGAATGAAGTCAACTTTCGGGAATTGCTGAGATACCGAGTGGCATCTGGAGACAAAATATTAGAGAAGCACCTCCTTACTGCATCTTCTCGTGCTACTTATATTTCAAAATCCACACAAAATGATTTAATCAGTTGTTGTGGTACTGAAATCAGCAATGTCATTGTAGCAAGAATAAAGGAGGCTTGCTATTTTAGTGTCATCTTCGATGAAACTACAGACATTTCACATACAGAACAACGTTCGCTTAACTTTAGATATGTCTACAATGAATCTATTTGCGAAGATTTTGTAAAATTTGTAGATGCTTATGATTTTGCAACCCAGGAGGAGTCCGGATTTATCAGTGCAGGTTCAGAACCAAGGCTTACAGGAAAGGTTTTAGGCCAGATGGTTATTCAACTAATTAAAGACCTCTACTTGGACATCACTGATTGTGTGGGCATTGGAACAGACAGTTGTAGTGTTAAGTCTTCAGAGGTGGCTGGTGCTGTGTCAGAGATTCTTCATGCAGCACCCAACCGCTGCAGATGTCCATGTTACAACCATTCGCTATACCATTCCATTTCAAAGCCTTCACAAGTAGCAGCAGTTCGCAATGCAGTAGCAGTGGTTAAATCAACCATCTCATTTTTCAACCAATCCGGAAAGCGAAATTTTATTTTAAAGAAGGAGTTAGGCTGTCAACTGGCCAGTCTTTGTGAAACTAGATGGGTAGAGCGCCACGATTCTATTATAAGATTTCGAGTTGGACTTGTAAAAGTGGTGAGTGTACTATCAGCAATATCTCAATGGAAAAGCTCAAGCAGTAGCTCTACAGCATCTACTCTCATCCATTCTCTGTGTAGTGCAGAATTAATTTATTCCTTGGTATCACTCATCAGTGTTCTGAAAGTAACCCTACCTCTCAGTCGCTTCCTTCAATCACCAACAATTGATTTAACAAGCGCGTCTGACTGTTTGACTGATACCATGACAACCCTGGAGAATATGCGATGTAACGCAGATGACATTTTTTCCACTTTGCGTATGGAAGCTACAGAATTGGCATCAGAACTTGGAGTGGAACTAAAATTGCCACGTGTTGTACATAGACAAGTGCACAGATTGAATTACAATGTAGAATCTATTGACGAATACTACAGGAAATCTTTGTATATTCCCCTGCTGGACAACATTATTAATGATTTAAAATCTCGCTTTCCAGAAAATTCAATGCAGTGTTTTCAGATTCAAATCTTGATGCCAGCAGTACTTTTTGGGAAAAAAATGGAAAACATGGTTCCTGTTGCTGTGCAAGCATTATCAAATCGTTGTCACCCTCTCCTAGCTGATGGTAAGCAGAAGGTGATGGAGACATTACTACAGGGAGAACTAAGTCTCTGGCTTACAAAGTGGAAACGAGAGTTATCAAACCAGAATGATATTCCACAAACAGTCCTTGAAGTGTTGGACTTGTGTGACCAGGACCTCTTCCCAACCATCATTGATCTTAGGAACTCTCCCTGTAAGTGTGGCCTCAGCAGACAGATCTTTCTCAACCCTCCGTCATGTTAAAACATGGGTTCGGTCACGAATGGTGGAGGACCGGTTAAATGGCTTATGTTTACTTTACATTCATAGAGATATTCCTGTGAATACTGACCAAGTCATTGAGCTGTTTGCCAAACAAGGAAAACGAAGAATTGAGCTAATTCTGTAAATTTATCATGTTATGTACCTTACAAGTAAAATGTTTCTTTTGTTGCTTGTGTTTGCAATTGATAAGGTTTGGGTTCTGCTGCTATGTTTTTTCTTTGTTTTTTTACACATAATTTTATATTGTTTGTGAATATTTTGTCTGGAAATATTATAAGTATACAAACTGATTGATCTTTGCAATAATAATAAAGTTATATATGGTTAAATGTATCCTGTCTGTTTAATGTAAGAATCTAATCTGTAATGATAAATGTCTCACAAGGTTAGGACTGTATGATACGTTAAATAAAATATTTCAGTTCTGTAAGCAACACCTTATTTTCAGTCATTGCCCCTCCCGAGACTAGGCTCTGGATCCGCCCCTGGTTTCATCCCTGGTGATGCTCTGCCAGGCCTCTACTGCAACTGTCTTCAGTTCCTGCTTGTTCTTGGGGCATTTTCCCTTCAGTTTTGTCTTCAGCAAGTGAAATGCATGCTCAATGGGATTCAGGTCAGGTGATTGACTTGGCCATCGCATAACATTGCACTTCTGTCCCTTCAAAAACTCTTTGGTTGCTTTTGCAGTATGCTTTGGGTCATTGTCCATCTGCACTGTGAAGCGCTGTCCAATGAGTTCTGCAGCATTTGCCTGAATGTGAGCAAATAATATTGCCCGAAACACTTCAGAATTCATCCTGCTGCTTTTGTCAGCAGTCACATCATCAATAAATATAAGAGAACCAGTTCCATTGGCAGCCATATATGCCCACGCCATGACACAACGTCACCATGCTTCACTGATGAGGTGGTATGCTTCGGATCATGAGCAGTTCCTTTCCTTCTCCATACTCTTCTCTTCCCATCACTCTGGTACAAGTTGATCTTGGTCTCATCTATCCATAGGATCTTGTTCCAGAACTGTGAAGGTGTTGTTTGGCAAACTCTAATCTGGCCTTCCTGTTTTTGAGGCTCACCAATGGTTTACATCTTGTGGTGAACCCTCTGTATTCACTCTGGTGAAGTCTTCTCTTGATTGTTGACTTTGACACACATACACCTACCTCCTGGAGAGTGTTCTTGATCTGGCCAACTGTTGTGAAGGGTGTTTTCTTCACCAGAAAAAGAATTCTTCGGTCATCCACCACAGTTGTTTTCCGTGGTCTCCCAGGTCTTTTGGTGTTGCTGAGCTCACCGGTGCGTTTCTTCTTTTTGAGAATGTTCCAAACAGTTGTTTTGGCCATGCCTAATGTTCTTGCTATCTCTGATGGGTTTCTTTGGTTTCTTCAGCCTAATGATGGCTTGCTTCACTGATAGTGACAGCTCTTTGGATCTCATCTTGATAGTTGACAGCAACAGATTCCAAATGCAAATAGCACACTTGAAATGAACTCTGGGCCTTTTATCTGCACATTGTAATTGGGGTAATGAGGGAATATCACACACCTGGCCATGGAACGGCTGAGAAGCCAATTGTCCCATTACTTTTGGTCCCTTAACAAGTGGGTGGCACATCTGCAAACTGCTGTAAGTCCTACACGTTCACTTGAGTTGGATGTACATACCCTCAACTTAAAGCTGACAGTCTGCAGTTAAAGCACATTGTGTTTGTTTCATTCCAACTCCATTGTACTGACGAGAGACTGAATGGGAGCGAAGAAGCTTAAGCAATTTCCCTGTTTAAAGAAAAAGTAGAAAGTTGGGAGGAGTTACAATGGTTCCCCTTTTGTTTCAGGAGTATCGCTGGGATTGGGTCTCGGGGGCAGATAACAGAAAGGGGAGGGGCAGGGGTAATAGAAAGCAAGGGACAGAAAAAATCAGTCTAATCTTTGTCTTTTTCTTGTTGCAGGATCCCAAAAGCTGCTGCCACATCGAGATGCCTGGAAGGAAGATTACTGTGCCCAAGAGATTCCGGGAATCGGAGCTTCAGGGGTCAACCCGGCTGGAGCACGTTGCTGGAGCAAAGAGGAACCAAGCGGGAAAGCAGAGGAGCGAGCAGGACCTGCAGGAGAAAAAATACAGGGAGTATCAGTGCCTGCAGATCGTGTCCTCTCCCCTTCTCTCTCTCCTATTTCTACCTCCTCTAACTTTCCTTCCCTTGCTCCTGCTTCGGCGCCAGCGGCTTCCCTCTCTGTCCCTGCTTTCTCTACTTCCCTTCCACCATCACCCTCTGGTGCCGATTGTGGGCCCGATCAGGCGGCTGATCAGGTGTCAGTCCAGTGGGCTGTGCGGCTACGATGCAGCGGGGGTGACGAGGAGCTCAGCGGGTCCTCGCCTGGTCATCTTCCCGGCCACTCCAGCACCCCCTCCGGCCATTCCGGCCCTTTGTTTTCCCCTCCTTGTGGCCGGCCGCCATTTTCCCAGCCTGCGCTGGTCAATCTGCGGCCGGCCAGTCCTTTGCCCCACCCCTATGATGTCAGAGGGCCGGATCAGCACAGCCCTGGCGCTCGCGGGTGGGCGGGGCCCCCACCATTTCAAAAGGCACCAAATTCAAAGGTGCCCAGGAGTCTTTCTATGATTCCCCAGCATACCGATCGCGGTATGGGGGAGTTTGCGAGCCGGGACATCGCCAGCAGGTGTGGGGGGCTAGCCAAGCTAAGAGGTGAGCCAGCCAGCTACCAGGCAGGACAAGGGCGGCTAGTTAGGGGCAGCATGGGGGGGAGCAGGCATCTGAACTTGCACAGGGGGGTGAATGGCAGCTGGGAGGTTTTCAAGTGGTGGGGCTAGGCCCGGGGGCACCAGATGGACTTCCCCAGTGGCAGTTTTGGGCAGGGGGGGTCGCATAGGCGCAGGAGCGGAGCGCATTCTTTTTTGTCCTGTGGGTCTGGCCCTACCATTGTGTCCACAGGGGATGGGCAGGGTTATGGCAGGGACAGGTTGGGGAACTGGTACAGGCGCATGGAGGAGCCGTCGCAGTGCGGGGGGAGAGCAGCAGTGAATCTGTTTGTAATGATATGCTATTACAGGACACGGACCGTGATTCAGCAGCATGGACTCACAGCGGCCCAAGAGAGAAGGACAAGGGAGCGGAGCAGACGGAGCGAGCGGAGAACATGGAGAGGCCAAGCACCGGCCAGGAAGGAGCCATTCATTCGGAGATCGGAGGAGCGAGAGGACCTGCGAAACAAGGTAAGAGAAAAAGGGGTTTAAGTTTTTCATCTGACAGTTCGGGGGAGGATTCTAGTTTGGGCTCTGCGGGGAAGGGGAGGGGGGTGAGTAAAAAACTGTTTAAAATGGTTAAGAAACTGTATGGTAAACATAGAAGGGAGGGCACCGATTCAGAGCAGGATAGCGCTGATAGTGTGTCGGTCAGCGAGGAGGAGAACGAGTTTCAGGGTACAAAGTTGATACCCTTGTCATCGCATTTGCGCTCTAAGGTGATCAAGAAGGCGCAGGAGGGAAAATATGTAGACTTTTTGAGATAACTAGGGAGACAGTTGTCAGCAAGGGAAGAGGGGGGGGAACACTTTAGGAAAAAGGGCACTTTTATGGACTGGGTAAAAGGTTTTGCAGTTTACGCAGAATGTTTTTTAAGTAAGCACCCAGATCAGATCAAGAGCATGTTGCGCTACTTGCACCTGATTACGGATTGCGCCACGGCGCATGGAGGTTTTTCTTGGCGCGACTACGATGTCGAGTTTAGGAGAGGTAGCGTGGGGACAGGGAGAAAAGGTAGAAAGGATTTCGGGGTTAAGGTGCTGGACTCGTGGTCTAGATTAGTTAAGGTTGCGGATGGGCAGGTGTCAGGAGGTCAGGGGGCGCACAGGTTGTTTCGGGGGGAGGTTAGGGAATGCTGGGCATTTAATGACAAGCGTTGCGAAAAGGGAATGTCATGCAGGTTTAAACATGTGTGTAAATTCTGCGGGGGGGGCTCATCCCGGGGTGGATTGCAGGAGAAAAGAGGGGGGTAAAGTTAATTCCTTTCGGGGAAATGCAAAGTGGACAGGAGGAAATGTTGGCCCTGGCCAGAACGCCATTGCAGGTAAATGAGCTGGTTGCGGAGTTGGCAGTTTATCCGAATGTTGAGGATAGGATATTGTTACGTGATGCCCTCGAGAATGGTTTTAAGATTCTGGTTTGTGGGAAAGTGACGGGGGGAAGTAGGGTAAGAAATTTAAAATCAGCTTACGACTTGCCAGAGGTTTTGAGGGAGAACTTGGGAAAGGAGGTGCTATTGGGTAGAATGGCCGGTCCATTTCTGAAATCCCCAATCCCTGATTTGGTTGTTTCCCCCTTGGGGGTTGTTGCTAAGAAAGAAACGGGGAGGTATAGAATGATCCAGCATTTATCGTATCCAAGAGGTCAGTCCGTGAACGATGCTATTAGCAGGGAGGTCGCTTCGGTTACATACCAGTTATTTGAACAGGCGGTGGATCTGGTGAAGGAAGCCGGGATGGGGGCAGAGTTATTTATTTATTTATTTATTTATTTATAAAGGATTTTACCAGGAAGGATACATTGAGATTTCTCTCGTTTTCAAGTATGTCCTGGGTTCAAGTACATTGAAGTGTTACATTTACAGAAATACAAAGTAATACAATGTAAGATATTAACAACACAAATATACAGATTAACAGAAAATAAATATGTAGGAAATATAGTCACTAGGTTACATGTTTACAGGTGCATTCTGTATTGAGGTATGTTAATAGGGAAATTTTGAGTGACTTAAGACTGGTGGAAGATTTTGATGGTGTCTGGGAGGTTATTCCATAATTGTGGTGCTCTGTAGGAAAATGAGGACCGAGCCACTGTCTTTTTGTATTGTGGTATTGCAAGTAAGGTGCTGGTCCTGGATCGGAGGTTATAGGATGAGGGAGCTGCTGGGGGAAGCAGTCTATTCAGGTAGGGTGGCAGCTTCCCAGAGATGCTCTTAAACACCAGGCTGGAAAGGTGAAGGGTGCGTCTGGATTCTAGCGATGGCCAGTTTAGCTGTTTTAACATGTCACAATGGTGGGTCATGTAGTTACATTGTAGCGCAAAGCGGCAGAATGAGTTATACAGTGTAGTAAGTTTATGAAGGTGTGTTTGCGGGGCGGCTGCATACACTACATCTCCGTAATCAATAGCCGGCATAAGCATTTGCTGTACAATCTGCTTTCTTACCGCGGGACTCAGGCAGGATTTGTTTCTGTACAGGGCACCTAGTTTGGGGTAAAGTTTAGATGAGAGTTTTTCGATGTGGGGGCCAAAGGATAGATTAGGGTCCAACCACATACCTAGATATTTGAGAGAAGTGACTGTGGTCAGTGTGCCATTTGATATTGTCCCAACACATAGATGGGGATTTTGCAATTTGTGTAGTTTAGGTGCTGTTCCAAAGAGCATCGTTACAGTTTTGTCAGTATTTAAAAAAAGTTTGTTGTTTTTGATCCACTTTTCTACCTCTGTGAATTGTTCTTGCAGCACGGCCTCCAGCTGCGGGAGATTTGGTTTGCTGGTATAGATCACAGTGTCGTCTGCGTACATATGTACAGTTGAGGCTTTGCAGACGTTGGGCAGATCATTTATGAATATTGTGAATAGCAGGGGCCTAGTATTGAGCCTTGGGGTACACCGCAAGTGACTGGGAGCGGGAGGGAGGAGCTGCCAGAAATTGACACATATTGTGATCGGTCGGATACATATGATTGAAACCAGGTTAGCGTGCGATCACCAATGCCAGAGTTTTTAAGTTTTTCTAACAAGATGCCATGGTCTACCGTGTCAAAGGCCTTGGCAAAATCAAGGAAGATGGCTCCAGCCAGTTAGGTTTCCTTGTTCCATCCCAGCTTGGATATCATTGCAGACTTTTAAAAGGGCGGTTGTGGTTGAGTGATTTGGGCGAAAGCCTGATTGATCCAGGGTTAAGTAGTTCCAATATTGATAATAATCACGTAATTGTGTGTAGACACATTTTTCCAAGACTTTTGACATTACAGGGAGCAACGATATCGGACGGTAGTTGGATACCAAAGTACTGTCACCACTTTTATGGATAGGTACCACTCTTGCAGTCTTCCAGAGCTTGGGTATGTAACCAGTTGCCAGTGACTCATTTATTAGGGTTGCGACTGGATTTGCAATTGCTGGCGCACTGATTTTCAGCAGCATTGCTGGTATTTGATCAGGTCCAGACTGGTATTTCATTTTTTGCTTACGGAGAAGTTTAGTAACGACACTGACAGGCACTGGTCTAAAACTGAATTCCTGTCTGATACAGGGACTTTGCACAGTTGGGGGGCCTGACCTGCATGAGGCCTCTCTGACTGCATGTCATTTCCTAGCTAGGCAATCAAGTGGTGGCACATCCAACAAAATAATCATTAAAGGCATTTGCTACATCTAGCGGGTGTTGCAGGGTTTGGTTGTTTACTTTGACAGCAGCTGGCTGGGAGTGGACTGGGGGTGCTTGTATGTTACTTATGGTTCTCCAAAAGTTTCTAGGGTTTGAGATGTTATTGTTTAGATTTTCATTGAAGTAATGGGCTTTGGCCATTTTTGTTTGTTTTGTGCATTCATTCCGACATTTTCGGTATTCGTAGTGATCGTTCATGGAACCAGTACTCTTGAAATTTGACCACCGTGAATCTCTAAGCTGGTACATTAGTGTAAGATCAGCTGTAACCCAGGGGAGATGAGTCCCTTTTACTCGCACTTTACGCAGCGGGGCATGGGAATTCCAGACTTGCAGGAGCTCAGACTGAAAGTATTCAACTGCACAGTCTAGGTCTGGGATTAGGTTTAGCCTGTACCAGGGGAGCTGTTTGAGATCACTTAGGAAGGATTCAAGAATAAATTTCTTGAAAGACCTGGTGGTTATTACCTTTGGGGTAGATTTCAAGGCCTTAATTTTGCGCACGCAGTACACTAGACAATGGTCACTAAAGCTATTAGCAAGAACGCCTGCCTCCTGTATTCTATCAGGAGATGAGGAGAGAATCCAGTCCAACAAGGTATGGTGGGGCTTTTCATATTAATGCGAGTGGGGGAGGAGATTAATTGAGTTAGCTGCAAAGTTTTAAACAGCGAGCAGTGTTTATTGTTTTTAGGATTTAGCCAATCTGTATTAAAATCGCCAAGGACCAGCAGTTCACTTTTTTGGTTTTGGGCAAGTAGGTTATTAAGGATTTGAGATATGTCAGAGTCCAGCTGGATGAGGGTACTGAGTTGTTCTGTGCAAGGGCCAGGTGCAAACACTGAGTGAGGTTGGGGTGTGTGCTGAAAGAAATCAAGATTGCAAATAGCATCATATTGGGTTGAAACTGTCCAGGAACTTAGGGGGGAGTTTGCAGGGGGCAATAAAAGGTAAGGTTCGTTGAACAGGGCATTTGGCAGAATTGCAGATTTAGAACAAATGGGTAGAAAATGTAGAATTCAGATAGCATTGCAACAATTCAAATATATATAAAGATACACTTGTGTGCCATACATATATATATATATATATATATATATACATACACACACATATATATATGTATCACACACATACAAACACATACAGTGATATTACAGAGTTAACATAATATACATCAAAAACAAAATGCATTAAGCTATGTGAGACGTAGAAATGTAAGATCACCTTCAGTGAATGGAGCCTCTACAGTTAGCGAAGGTGGATATCGAATCAGCGTTTAGGTTGTTGCCGTTGCATACAGAGAGTTTTAGGTTGACGGGGGTGCAAATTTGAGGGGCGTTTTTGTGTTGATAAGTGTCTGCCCATGGGGTGCGCAATCTCCTGCGCTCATTTTGAACGATTTACCACTTTCTTGCATTGGTTGGTAGAGAAGGAAGCCGGCAGTAAGGGTATTGTGCATTACTTGGACGATTTCTTGATAGTGGGTTCAGAGGGGTCTAGTGAATGCAGGAGGGTCATGGAGGTGCTCTTGGGAATATTTAGGCGTTTGGGGGTGCCGGTGGCAGAGGATAAGTCAGAGGGGCCCTGTGCGAAGCTGACATTTTTGGGAATTGAAATTGACTCTGTGAGACAGCGTTGTAGGTTGCCAGAGGATAAAGTGGCTAAGATGAGGCTGGCTATTAGACAGGCTATGGAAGGGAAGAAAATAAAATTGAAGGGTTTGCAGAGATTGTTAGGTTTGCTGAATTTTGCATGCCGAGTGATTACGGTTGGTAGAATTTTTAAAAGACGTCTAGAGATGTGTACCGGGGGAGTGACGGGGCCAAATTTTCAGATTAGATTAGGGCAGCAGGTCAAGGCGGATTTAAGGGTGTGGGATGTTTTTCTGCAAGGCTTTAACGGAGTGAGATTTTGGGAGCGGAGAGTGACTGCAGAGGAGATACAGCTGTTTACAGACGTGGCAGGAGGCGCAGGTTTTGGGGCATACTTGAATGGTAGATGGTGTGCAGGAGAATGGCCTCTAGAGTGGATTCAAAGAGGTTGGGTGAAGAACTTGGTTTTGCTGGAACTCTTTCCCATTGTAGCGGCAGTCGAGTTGTGGGGGGAAGAACTAGAGAATAAGAGCATCCTGTTCTGGTCAGAAAAACAGGGAGTGGTGCAGGTACTGAATAACACGTCGGCATCATCCCCCCAGGTTATAGCCTCTGTCAGGTGTCTGGTGTTGATCTGTCTGAAGCGTAATATAAATTTCAAGGCAAAGCATATTCCGGGGGTAAAAAGTACGGTTGCAGATGCATTATCTAGATTTAAGTGGGATCTGTTTCGACATTTGGCACCCGAGGCGGATTTGCAAGGGGAAGCGTGCCCTTCATTTCTCTGGCAGATCGGGAGCAGTTAGGAGTAAACAGCAATGGGGGGAGGGAATTTGTTTAAAGGGCACCGGTCTTAGCAGGCTAGTTGGTATTTCATAATTTACTAAGTCGGCGAGGAGAGGGTTGTGAATAAATGGGGGTATGTATATAACCCTGATTCAATTTGTAGTTGCGATAAAAAGTTGGTATGTGTTTGAGCGTTAATATTCTGTTTTTGTTTTGTTTTCTTTCAGAGCGGGCGAAGAGAGCATGGATCCTGGAACACTCCTATGTGCACTGGGCGGCTGTTTACACTGCAAGCACAACGAAGGGAGTGAACCTAGGGTTCAGCCTCACTAAAGCGGGCATTAGGTGGATAGGAAGGAGGGGTATTGGGTGGGCGCAGCTTTTAGGGGTAGCAAAGGAATCTAGGAGAAGATGGGGGAAGCCAGATATAATGATAGTGCATTTAGGGGGTAATGACATAGGGGCTATGACGACGATAGATTTGCAGAATAGGGTCCGGGAAACACCCTAAACGGTGGTTCAGGAAGTAATGGCCGGATGTTCAGGTAGTGTGGTCTAATGTAATTGCTAGATTAGTGTGGAGGAACTGCAGGGAGCAGGATACATCATGAGAAAGAAGCTAAACCAGGCAGCGAAAAAGATTATGCTGGAGATGGGAGGAAAGGTTCTGGAGCATCAGAACATAGTGACAATGCAGGAGCAATTGTTTAGGAATGACGGTGTCCATTTGTCCGAGGCGGGGAACAACCTTTTCGTTGGCAACATTGAAGGGCTGATAAAGACCCTTGTGTAAGGTAAGTGAAAAGGTCACGGTCTTTTATTGGTGGCGGAAAAAGAGGGTCCTCATTTTTGGTGGCGGTGAAATATGCGGCCCTGGCACGTGGAGAGGCGATAGAGGCTCCCCCTCCCGATCTGTAGGTTAGGGGGTCTGTGTGGTGGTTTGTGCGGCCAAACACAGGTGCCTCCTGGCTTGTAGATCCTCTCGGCCTGCTATCTGCTATAAAGAGAGCAGCGTGTGGTCGTGCTAACTTAGCCACGTGGGGCCGGCCGCTATTTCTGGGCAATGCTGGTGGTGCATTGCGGTTGCCAGTGTTATCTGGCTGGATCTATGGTACCAGTGTTATCTGGTGTTACCTATTCCAAGAAAGCGAGGATCGCTGATAATTCTGCCACAAAGGCAATGATTTTTTGGCCTTGATTATAAATAAAAGACGTGACCTTTTCAAACCGCCAATACTTTTGTCATGTGTTTTATTTATGGGGAGAGCGGGGGCGGGGAGGGGGGTGGTTTGGGGGGTTGAAGGGAAGTAAAGGTAACTTAAGAGAAAGGTAATGGAGGAAGAGAAATAAGGGTAAAATGCTTAGTGGTGTATAGAGCCAAAGATGTTAGAATTGTGTCGATGTCCCAATATTTCTGGACCTGACTGTATATCACACTGAATGCTCATACACAGCGCACATTACTGTGAGGTTTTTTACTGTGGAGCTCTGTCATACGCTCCTACACACATTACTGAGTTTTATTGATGTGGATTCTGTGATACGCTCAGGCTCAGGCTCATACACACTACATAATACTGTGAGGATGTGGATAATTTTTACCTTAATTTGCAACAACGGGGAATATTTGGTGCTTGGTGAATAACCACTAATGTATAAAGCCTTCACATATTGTAATAAAATTTAAAATATTGGGGTAGTTCATGAGCTGGAAGTCTCATTTAACCCCTTAACGATGGGTGGGCGTCACCCGTCAGGATGGGGGTTAACGCCGGTGAAGCATAATTGTATGCCCTGCTGCCAGGTGGTGCCATGGGCCTCTAATTTGGAGCACCTACGCACCTCGCATGTCATTGGCTGTGGGGGACGGCAGCTGCAGGAAGGGGCCGAGGTGGCCCATTGAAGTCCGCGGGGCCTTACCTGTACTTCAAGGCTCACCTGCCGAGCGGACGTCAAAGTACATCCCGTGGTGTTAATGGGTTAAATCACACCTGCCAGATAGCAGGCTATCATCAAAAAAGCCTGAAATTTGTTAAGTCAGGAATGTTATACACTAATCTGCAGCAATAGGGTTATAGGTATTTCTTGAAGGACCAAAGATTAGGGGAGAGTCTTGGAAGGGTGAATTAGTGGTGCAAGTGGAACCAGAGGACAGGCGAAGGTCACCTGCAGGCTAGAGTGATAGTGTAGTGTTGCGAACTCTTCACAGAGGAAATTGCTGTTTGTCCCAAAACGTTTATGTTGCTTCGCACTTTAGTAAACCTAGGTCACACCAGAGGACTCTAATGTTATAGCAGTGCTTGTGTGTTTTTTTTTTTCTGGAGTAGGAAAGACATATAAGCAGGGGTCACGTTATTGAGGGCTTTAAACATTAGCATCTGTTTGGAATTTTATTCTGAAAGGTACCTGAAGCTGATGAAGGACCTGGCAGTGGGGGTAGGTATGTGGAGAACGTTGGGTGGGAAATATAAGTGTGGCAACAGACATTTATTGCAGACTCTTGAAAACTGAACTTCTCACTTTCACTCCCTCTAAGGCTAGGGTCAAACGAAAGCATTTTTACACGCGAACGTAAAGAAGTGCGTCCAAACGCATTGACGTATTTTTTCATGGAATACGCGAAAACGGTCAAACGATGCGCATTTTTGTGTGTGATTTTTTACAGATCCAAACCAGGAAACTTTGGGTGTCTGGACGTTATGTTGGCCGGACACGAGCAGGGTCTGACGTCTCCAAATCACACACACACACCGCTATGCCGCTGCAGCGCACTCTGTACGTCCGTACTAGCGGGTCTGCGTTCTCGAAAAAATGCGTTCATTTTCCACTTGCGTTGCGCGGCCGGACTTTCGTGCGACCGTACTTCGTATATTGGCTGTCATTGCCCGTCATTTGCTGCTAGTGCGGCCGTGATTATGTGCGCCAGAACGCACGTTAAAAGTGCGCTAGTCTGACCCCAGCCTTAAACCTCCATTCCTGCACCCATTTACCTTCAGGTGAATAGTGCCACCATTACTTCTGCCTCTCAGGCTCGTTGTCTCAGGGACCACTTGGACTTCAATCTATCCTTTAATCCTCACATTCAGTCTCTAAACAAATCTTGCTACTTCCACCTAAAAAAAACGTTGCATGCATCGGTCCCTTTCTTATTCTAGACTCTACTAAAATGCTCATCCTAGCTCTTATTATCTCCCACCTTAGCTACTGCAACCTCCTTCTCTCTGGCCTTAAGAGATCCCAGATTCTCCCTCTGCAGTCTGTAATGGACGCCTGTGCCAGACTCATACACCTCACCACCCGCACCTCTCACACCTCGCCCCTCTGTCAATCTCTACACTGGCTCCCTGTTTCCTTTAGAATCCATTTCAAAATACTGGTGCTCACAAACAAAGCTTTCCGTAACTGCACCCCTGACTACATCTCCTCCCTTATTAGCAGGTATATCCCATCCTAACCACTTCGTTCTGCCAATGATCTGATGCTATCAGTTCCTCGTACCCGCACCCCCAACTCTCGCCTTCAGGACTTCTCGCGAGCTGCCCCCTTTCTATGAAACTCCCTCCCCCACAAAATTAGACTCTCTCCCTCTGTTCAGTCCTTCAAGAAGTCTCTGAAAACGCATTACTTTAGGGAAGCCTATCGGCTCAATCCATGATCTCTAACTGCATATTTCTTGCTCCTCTTCCCATTCAGCCCTCATGCAACCCGCCACTTCACTTACGCTATTTGCCCTCACCTAATGTGTCACCCCTCTCCTCCTAGATTGTAAGCTCTTGAGCAGGGTCCTTCTTCCTTCTGTTCCGTGTGTGTAACATGTATGTTACGCCCCATGCTCCGGTAAGGGGCCACCGTCAGCAGCGGCACGCCCTTCTTATCAGCTCTGTTATCGGACTCTAGGAGTCCAAATCCGGAGCTGTACTGGCTGTCTGGGCAAAGCAAAGCATGCTGCTTTTTGTGCCGCCCTCCAGTAACGTGTGTGACGCACGCATCACACACAGTGACGGGTGCAGAGAGAAGAAGACGTTGAGCGGAGAGGTGAGTCCACCAGCCAAACCCCAGCATGGCCCACACCAGACCCCAGGCCCAGATCACAGGGACCAGACCCAGGGCCCAGACCCCAAGGCCCAGCCCCAGGGACCAGACCCAGGGCCTAAGGCCCGGACCCAGGGCCCAGACCCTAAGGCCCATACCCCAAGGCCCAGACCCAAGACCCAGAGCCCAGCCCAGGGCCCAGACCCCAAGGAACAGGGCCCAGCCTAGACCCAGGGACCAGACCCAGGGCCCAGACCCCAAGGCTCAGACCAAGAGCCCAGACCCAGGGCCCAGCCCAGACCCATGGACCAGACCCAGGGCCCAGAGCCCAGACCCAGGGCCCAGAACTAGGGCCCAGACCCCAAGGCCCAGGACCCAGACCCCAGGGTCCAGACCAGACTCAGGGCCCAGAGCCCAGACCAGATCCAAAGGCCCAGGGACCAGACCAAGGGCCCAGACCCCAAGACCCAGGGACCAGATCCCAGGGCCTAGACCCCAAGGCCCAGACCCAGGGACCAGATGCCAAGGCCCAGAGCCCAAGGCCCAGACCCCAGGACTGAGCCCAGACCCAGGGACCAGTCCCAGGGCCCATACCCCAAGGCCCAGAGCCCAGACAACAGCCCAGACCCCAAGGTGCAGGGACCAGGCCCAGCCCAGACCCCAAGGCCCAGAACCAGGGACCAGGCCCAGACCCCAAGGCCCAGACCCAGGGCCCAGCTCAGACCCCAAGGCCCAGAGCCCAGCCCAGACCCAGGGACCAGGCCAAGACCCAGGGACCAGAGCCGGGGACCAGACCAGACTCAGGGCCCAACCCAGACCAGACCCAAGGCCCAGCCCAGACCCAGGGACCAGTCCCAGGGAACAGACCCAGGGCCCAGATCCAGGGACCAGGCCAGACCCAGACCCACGCTCATACACAGCGCGCATTACTGTGAGTTTTATTGCTGTGGTGCTATGTTATGTGCTTTTTTTTTGAAGGGGGAGAAAAGCTGTTATAGGTTGAGGGAGTGCCGGGGGGGCCATCGTAAGGTTCAGTAAGGGACCCCCTCATTTCTGATGGCTGCCCTGTATGTATATTTGTTATTCTGTTTCTCCCATTGTACAGCGCTAAGGAATTATTGCCGCTTTATAAATACTTGGAACTGTAACTGTAACTTCAAGGGGATGATGTAGATGTTGGGTAGGCCAAACGTGTTACAGTAACCAAGTCATGATATAATAAGCACAAGAACACGCCTTAGACGTATTTTGTGTCAGAAAGGGACAGAAGCATTTTTTTAAGGTAGAAATATAAAATTTGCTACTGTCTGGATGTAGGAAATAAACTTAAAGTCCGACTCAAAAGGGACACAAGTCAACGGAGCTTCAGATGTCAGGCTGATAAGAGTTACATTAATGTGCAGGGAGTTCCAGGGAAGGGGGATCTTTTTAGAAGGAGGAAAGGTGATAATGGTCTGTAAACACATAGGGCCACATTACATTCCTATCGTTAACGTTGGCCCTGCTGGCCCTAGCGCGGGAGCACCATATTATAATCCAAACGCTAACGGGTTAAAAAACCTGTTAGCGATTGGAATTTTGGGAGCGCAAAGTGTTAATTAGCGTTAGTATTACAATATACTAATGCTAATTACCATCCGGCTGTGGTTAACCCGACAGTTAACCACAGCCTGGACCTGGTGCTAACGAATTCCGCTGCTGCAGAATCTGTCAGCCCCAGCCAGAATCCCCCCCCCAAACTCAGATACTCACCTCTAATCCCACGGTGAGGACTGTGCTTCCAAGCGCCTCCTCTGTCCGCCGAGAGCAGGGAGAGACTGGGGGAAAAAGTCCCCCAGTCTCTCTCTGCGGATCACTACGCCGACCTGCTGGATCTCGCGAGGCGAGATTCGGGAGGTCATGTGACCAGCAGCATCTGCCTCAATGGAGTCCTATGGACTCCATCAAGTAGATGCTCGCGGCAGCGCTTAGTGCTGCCGCACGCATCCCGCGGTTTAGCGCCGCATTACGATGCAGGCAACTTTTCTAGCACCTGCATGTTCATGCATGATGCAGGTTTTCTCCTTAGCGTCCCCATTTTAGCATGAAGGATGTAATGTGGCCCATACTGTGAAGAAAATGAAATACATCTGAAAATGGTAACATTATACCTAAAGATAAAGGCTTCAATCTTTTTAGGCCAAACATCCCATAAAACAATTGTAAAGTATTTGTGTATAACAATGCTTCACATTATTTTACATGTGCAAATGTTAGTTTACACATTTGTTTATCAACATGTCTTAGATTTGCTATAACACGGAATGCAGGGTTATGAGGATATGTGTGTTTTTAGTGTTAATCCTTAGTTGATGTTAATGTTGATATGATATTTAAATCCGAATGAAAAACTGAAATATATCGCTATGCCAGGAATGTCTCTTTATAAGCACTAGTCCTGGTAATAAATGGATCCACCTCTGCAAATCCTGTTGAATATGCAAACATCACCGTTCACTTACCTTTTCTGGTTTTGAGTGAAGAGACCATGATGTAACTGGAGACCTTCATGATATCAAAATGATGAATCAGTGGGGAACTTCCAGGTCCATTCTATTAACTAATCCATTCTATTAACTAAAGATAGTGGAACATATTCAGAGGCTACTCCAAAGGAGGCATGGAATGTCTTAATCAATTTGGGAATTACGAGGCCAACTGCAATATCTCTCCAAGAGAGCATACTTACCTTAGTTTCAAGGTTTCTTATGGTCTCAGGTTGATTAACTCCCCTACCTCCGAGAGTTTTCATAGTTCCTCTCTACATCTGGGTTTCCATACTTATTTTAATCTTTTATATTTGTTCATTGGTACTGAAGCATTTTTCGACACCTTGTGGATGACCCATAATCCCTACCCCATTCCTCCTCTCTTTATTGATCTTTTTTCCTTTAGTGTCTACACTGGTAATACTGGTTAAAGAAATTCATTGTTTCAAATATAAGAGCTGTTACTCATTAGGGTTGTCCACTATCCACATTATTGTTTGCCCTTTCTATTGAACCTTTATTGGTTGCAATCAGAGATCACATAGCTATAAAGACATATCAAGGAGTTCAAGTTGTCCACCTATGCAGATGATATCTTATTGGCAGACATTGTTCCCACTTTATTCGTCTGTATCTGCATTGGTGGACTTGTTGACCTCCTTCTTTGTTACCTCAATATGGAAAAATTAGGATCATCATTATTACAATTTTAAGAAGATCAGTTCTCTTCCACTTGTGTGGTTTAGTGTAAATTCACATACATCTGTTTTTTGGGTGTCAATATTCCTTGATCACTTTTTCAACTATATGTTATGAAATATAAGGCTCATTTTCACCAGATCCAAGGAGACTTGGAATATTTGGATAAGTGTAATATATTTTGGATAGGGAAAATTAACTGAATTAAAATGAATATCCAACCTTAGCTTTGAAGTGCTTTAAAACCTGCACATGCAAACAGCCCTGTCAGGATAGCCACCTCCTATCTTGCAGGACTGCAGAACAGTTTGACTTCTCTCTGTCTACAGGGCTCACAACAGTCTTGACAGTTATATGTCACTACCTAAATGAATATTGCAGCAATACTCACTACCATTTAGAGTGTGAAGTGTCATAATCTTAATAGGTTCATGGTCATCACCCACATCTGATCCGTCACTGGTTTTCTCATCCATTCCTTACAAGTGGTCCTGCTTGTGAACACATTCCGAAAACGGCTTACCTTAAAAACCACTAATTACGCTGCCAGGATTTTGGCATTGCAAAGTGTTAGAGAGCATGAGAACTGACTATAGAATTGCTCTGCTGCTTATATTTCAAGATTATTCCACAGCACAGTGGTGCAGCCTGCACCTCAAATAAATTAACTTGCTAATTTTTTTTATTTTTTTTAAATGTAATTTTTATTATGAGAAATATTTTTCATACAGAAATCAAGTCAAATATAATCATAACATTTATAGAAGGGGGGACAGAGAAGAGGGTAGGAAAGAGAAGGGGTCGCCCAAACCCAGAAGGGAGAGGTAGAATAAGAGAAGAATGGAAAAAAGAGAAAGAAGACAATATAAAGAGAGAAAGAGAGTTGTGACACAATCTATAATAACAATATCATTCTATGAAGCTAAAAAGGCTAACCAAAACCCAATTCGGCACATAAAAGGGAGGCTTGACTCAAGCCGAGCCCAACTTTTCCAGCCAAGGTGTCCATGTTTTATAATAGTTCGGGAGTGTGTGATTAGTGGTGGCTGTGAGTTCATCCATCAATTGGACATCCCTGATCTTAGAGTAAATTTTCAAAAAGGAATGAATCTTTGGGCAGTTCCAATGTTCTGCGAGAACGCGGTGGGCTGCAAGGGTGATCTTGGCCAATAATTTGTTCTCATGTCGTGACAAATCCAGTAAGGGCCTGGATAGTAAGTAAGCCCAGGGATCCATTGGGGTCTCTGTCGGTAACACTGCCTGAAGTAGAGTGTGTGTTTGGTCCCAAAAGCGCCGGACCTTAGAACAAAACCACCACATATGGGCGTAAGTGCCCCGAAGTCCACAACCCCTCCAGCAAAGATCCGGGGTCTGTTGAGACATGTGTGAAATCTGGGCAGGAGTGGTATACCACTGAAATATAGTTTTGATGAGTTGTTCCTGATGGACCGTGCACACTGAAACACCTCTCATAGCCTCCCAAATATCACCCCAGCCTTCAGCCTCTAATGTCTCCCCCAGGTCTCATTCCCAGGCTTGAATGTAGTGGAGTTCTCGCCAGTCCAGAAGAACTGTCAGCTGGTGATAGATTGTAGAAATTAAGCCCCTAGGGTAGGAGCCTTGAAGGCATAGGCGTTCAAAGTAAGATGGTGTGGTCAGTGCTGCAGCTTTAATGTGAGAGCGAGTCGCATATGCCCGTATCTGGAGCAATGGTAAAGGATGCAATAGTCCAGAGTGAAGTAGGTCTGTAGGTTGAAACAGTTGTCCCCTGGGAAACAGATGGCATATCCTCGTGATTTTGGAGCCCATCCAGCCTTCCGAGGGAGTGGAGAGGAGTCCCGGTGGGAAATCACGATTCCACAGGATTGGTGTTAAGGGGGATGGGAATGATGTGAGGTCGCATTTGGTAACTAATTTGTCCCAGAGTCGGAGAGAATTCACAATGGCCGGGCATGAGGTTTTCAACAAGGGGCGATGAGCTCTAGGGAGCCATATCCACATATGGGGACGATCTGGGTACATGAGACCTCGTTCCAGATCCACCCAGCGACAGGAGGTCTAAGGGGAATGCCAGGCCACAATCTGGGCAAGTTGTGCTGCTTAATAATAAGAAAGCAAACATGGGAGTCGCAGGCCCCCCGCCTCCTTCGGTCTATACAGGGTAGCCCGAGCAGTTCGGTGACGTTTTCCCTTCCAAATAAAAGAGTCAATAGCCCTTTGTATGTCCCGAATATCAGCAGAGTCCAGCGCTATAGGTAGGGCCTGATAAAAATATAGTAAACGTGGCAAGACGTTCATTTTGACACAATAGATGCGACCCACCCACAAAATGTGGTACCTGTCCCAACATTCCAAATCCCTCTTAATTTGCGACCATAAAATCTTATAATTGGCATCATGTAGGGAGGTAGGGTCGTTAATGAGCACAATGCCTAGGTACTTGAAAGAAGAGGGGGAAAAGCAGACAGGAAATTTAGTGCAGAGAGAGTCATACAGAAGGGGGAGAACATGGATTGTGAAAGTTCCGATTTAGTGATATTGATTTTGTAGCCTGACAATCTGGCGTATTCATCCAGGGCATTAAATAATTGCGGTAGAGACTCCAGGGTTTGGGACAAGGACAAAAGGATGTCACGGCATAAGCCGACACCTTAAAGGAGTCGGAAAGCACCGTGAGTCCATGTATTCCAGGGTTCAGCTGTATGTGTTGGAGGAGTGGTTCTAAATACAATGCAGAGTAGGAGAAAGGGGGCAGCCCTGTCTCGTACCATTGGATTTCAGGAAAGGGATTGGATCCGCTCCAGGTAATAAAATTTGGGCAGAGGGAGAGGCGTACAGAGCATTGATGGCAACTAGAAAAGAGCCTGGAAATCTAATATGTTTTAGGAGGGAGAACAGGAAAGGCCACTTCGCTCTTGCAAACGCCTTCTCTGCATCCAAGGAGAGAAACAGAGAAGGCGTTTGCGTCTCCACCTCCCTTCACACCAAATCCACCGCCCTCCTAGTGTTTTCATAAGCTTGTCGATTGGGCATGAAGCCCACTTGGTCAGGGTGGATAAGAGAGGTCAAGAATGGGTCCAGTCTAAGGGAGAGGATTATGGCTAACAATTTCAAATCTGTATTAGAGAAATGGGTCCGTAGTTCTCGGTGAAGTGGTGATCTTTACCTGGTTTGGGTAGTAAAACAATAGGTGCCAATAAGGACTCTCGGGGTGGGGTGCCTCCATTCATCAGGTCATTAAACACTCAAAGCAATTGAGGGAACAGGAGTTTGGGAAAGGCTTTATAGTACTGGTATGTGAGACCGTCAGGGCCAGGGGCTTTGTGAGGTTTCATCGAGCTCAGGGCTTTACTAATTTCTGCTTCAGTAATGGGAGAAGCCAATGTGGCTGCCTGTTCTTCAGTCAGAGATGGAAGTGAGGACCGGGAGAGGTAATCCTCTATGCTGTCCATCAGGGACAGATCAGAGATAGAATGGGACGGAGTGTGGTTATAAATAGAGGTGAAGTATCGGGAAAAGGCATCTCTAACGGCGTTCGGGGGGGGAGCCGGGATCCCATGTCATCTTTTATAGGGGGCATAGTCTACGAGTGTGGTCAGGGATTTAGAAGGCGTGCAAGGGGAGTGTCCATTTTGTTAACTTTCTAAATGTTTTAATTGTTTAGTATTGTGACTTTCATCTTTATCTATACATTTTAATTTTGTATAGGAAAGTAATAGAAAAAATCCAACAAAATACAATTTTTGTACTAAGTTTCAAAAGGTGTCTGAGTAACATTGTGGCAACACACACATCACTCATTCTAGACAGTGGTATACTGCAACAACTACACTTGTCCCTCAATAAGTGAATGACCCCACTGAAAATAGTATGAGTGACCAGTTTCGATATCCATTTTAGGTATTAAAAACACAGATAAACATTTTTACATTTCGGATGTAAACTACCAAGGGTGGGTACTTTGGGATTGAAGAATAAGATGTCCATGTTCTTTCAAACAGGGACAATAGATTAGATTAACTGTGTGAGCGCATCTGGAATATGAAGGAGAGAATGCTAAAACAGTAATTAAAGGCAGAGTATGCCTCAAAGAATTTAAAAATGTGGATCTTATTTGAGCAAGCATGAAAAGGTGATATGGGGTTGAACAAAGAACACAGTGAATGCTAGCATGTAGCTAGGGTCAGGAGGTTAGGATGTTTAGTTCAAAGACGGAGGAGAATAGTAATAACGTTCTTGGTTCCATTTATAATGGAGTAAATGTGCATGATTGATACATTACAAAATAATTCACTACTAAAAAAATAGATTTTTGCTTATACCACATAATTAATTCTGATTTTGAAAATGTTTTACATTTTTACACTTTAGCTGTAAAACATTGTGAAGCCTTTCAGTTTTGTTGAAAGTTTGTTTATTATAGCCATCTGCATTATGGAGAAAAATTCTCTGTTACCACAATCTGTGACAGCTCTTCAATCTATAAAATGGATAATTCACGAAATATATACAATAACCCTTTCAGACACATGATATGAAAATTTGAATTTTTTTTTTTATATATATAAATCTATATCTAAACACATAAAGCAAACTAATGTAATTTGAATATTTATAGTGGGTTCAATCTGATAATGTGGTCTCAGGTGGAAACCACTCTGCCCTCAATGAGGAAAGGGATTTAGGGGTTATTATTTCAGAGGATCTAAGGGTAAGTAGTCAATGTAATAGAGCAGCAGGAAATGCTAGCAGAATGCTTGGTTGTGTAGGGAGAGGTATTAGCAGTAGGAAAAGGGAAGTGCTCATGCCACTGTACAGAGCACTGGTGAGACCTCACTTGGAGTACTGTGTGCAGTACTGGAGACCGTATCTCCAGAAGGATATAGACATCTTAGAGAGAGTTCAGAGAAGGCCTACTAAAATGGTGTACGGCTTGAAGGAGAAAAGTTACCAGGAAAGGCTTAATGATCTTAACATGTACAGCTTGGAAAAAAGACGAGACAGAGGAGATATGATAGAAACATTTAATACGTAAAGGGAATCCACAAGGTAGAGGAAGGGAGTATATTTAAAAGGAAACAAAGTAGCAAAACAAGAGGACATAGTCTTAGATTAGAGGGGCAAAGGTTTAAAAGTAACATCAGAAAGCATTATTTTACTGAGAGGGTGGTGGATACATGGAACAGTCTTCCAGTTGAAGTGGTAGAGGCCAAAACAGTAATTGAATTTAAGCAAGCATGGGATAGGCATAAGGCTATCCTAAACAAAAGATAAATCCAGGTAAAGTATCCATGTAATTGGGCAGACTAGATGGGCCGAAAGGTTCTTATCTGCCGACATTTTTCTATGTTTCTATGTTTCTAGTCATATGGATATTTCTCACATGCCTTATGCCCCCTACTCAATTGTGAAGTCCTAGAAAAATAATCATAACAGTACCAATTACAAACATGCTTCACTGATATTAAAAACATGCACAACACATTATCAGTATATGAGCCCAAACGATTCCGATAACATCCGCTGGACTTTACACCTTACCCATCTCGCGACACGGACTGATCATAGGGCCTTCCTGCTCTGCTATCCCTAGATGCTGAGAAGCACTATATATACACACACATTAAATATATATGCACACATTAAAAAAAACATGCGCAACACATTATCAGTATATCAGCCCAAACGATTCTGGGAGGATAGCTTTCTCACTGTAAGCCAGTGCAGAGAGAGGCATAATATAATTAAACTCCTGCAGACAGTTCCTCATTCTTCAGCTTGGCTTGATCATGGTAGATTTGGCCAGATCAAGTTGGATTGGTATCAGACAGGGAGGTGTATGATAACATCTGCCGGGCCTTAAACCTTATCCATCTTGCCACACGGACATATCAGAGGGCCTTCCTGCTATCCCTGGATGCAGAAAAGACCTTTGATTGAGTTGACTGGGGCTACCCTTGGGAGGCTTTGGGTGCATTTGGAATTCACAGACCCTTCCTGAACGCTATTCAGGCACTGTACTGTAGCGCTCAACCGTGTGTAGATACGGAACGCTTCTTGTCAGTATCATTCCTGATCAACAAGACTAAACAGGCGTGCTCCCATCTCCAATCTTGTTTGCTCTTTCCATCAAGCCCCTAGCTAGTCGAGTGAGGGACTTGGCAGCTATTCAGGAGGTGGAAGTAGGAGGGGAACAGTTTAAGATTAGTCTGTTTGCTGATTCTGTGTGTCTCTCCCTAACGTCCCCCTTGACCACCTTACCAACGTTTCATAGTCTGAAAGAAGACATGTGTCATCTGGTTCAGCCTTCAACACATCACCTACTGCTGGTATTGATCCAAAAGAAGGCAAAAACCTCAGTCTGAATCACTCACCGTTATGCAACATACTGAGAAAAAAATCCTTCTTGACCCCAGAATAGCAGTCAGATTTCTCCTTGGATCAAGAAGCTTTTACCCACATATTAAATATTACGACCCTTAATATTATGAAAAATATTACACAATATCTATATATGGAGCGCTGGGTGAGATGGTAAGGGTACTTTTTGGATGCTGCTCTGTGGTGAGTGAGTGAGTGAGTGAGTAGTGAGTCAAACCCAAAAACACTCTGTCTATGGATACAATGTAGAAAGGAAAAAATCACACTCCAGAGCGCAAACCAGTACTTGACAAATGGGAATGCAAGGAGAGAGATCTTTCTCTCTATGTGGCGTATTCCATGGTGGTATAGGTCTATGCGCACATACAATCACACAATATATAGTATACATTGATGTGGACATACATGCAATCATGAAAAATATAGACAGTGCTGCATAAATAGTCTGATCAGCAATAAATAATCCTTATGTATAGTGGTTGTGGCAGTGTATTGCCACCTATTTCCCTTTTTTTAAAGAAGAAAAAAAAAGTCCTTCAGTAAAAAATAGTATATTATCAGAAATCCCTCTGGTTCATGGCACTTCCAAGATTCTCTTTCTCTCTTGTACCTCCGAGAGAGAGTAGAGTTAGGATTGGGCCATGCACTGGTGATATATGCTGATCTGGATAGTAAATGCACACTTACGCAGATTAGGTCTTAATGCTGCAAGCTGCTGCTTCGTGAGACCCCTCTTCTTATGGCATTTCCTCCTCTGTTCCTGTAGTAGTTGTTCTCAGGGCCCAGTGGATCCAAAACTTCCCTTCTGGGGGTGTTAGGATATTTAAATGGTGCCTTGTTCAAAATGATACTGGAAACAGGGATTGCCAATAAAAATGCGGATTTTATTCACATATAAAACAATAAAATGGGCTTAATGCAGATTAAAAAAATAGCAATGATAAAATTAGTCCTTAAAACGCGTTTCACCGCTCAGATGGCGGCTTCATCAGTCATGGATCCATGTTTGGGAAACGCTGTTTGCAAACATACTACTGAGCGAAAATGTCTGAAATTTACATATGAGGTCCAATGAATGATAATAAAAAGGGCTGTTACAGAAAAAAGAAAAAATATCCCAAAAAATGCTTAAAAGATCCTAAAAAATCTAAAAATAAAGAGACTTTTTACTGCAGAATATTATAATAAACGGTTTATTAGATATTGAATTAAAAGAGGAATATTTTTAACATTGAAAAATATCAAATTCTCCTAAATAAACCTGTCGAATGAAGCAACCGAATGGCAGGGCATTTCGACACTTTTTCACTGCTGTTTTTTGTTCTCTGAATAGACGAAGCTATGGGGATTTCACTGCCCTCGAACAGCCACCGAACAGACACCATATGTGCAGGCAATTCGCCAAGATTTGGCGAACTGCCTGCTCTCTGGATAGCCGAATGGCCAGGAAAGGTAACCAAACGCTGAATTTCAGTGTTCGGTTACCTTTCGCCAGCAATTCGGATCTCATTGAAGAACCCTGAGAGTGTTTTGCTTTTTTTTTTTTCTCTTTTAAAAAAACGGACACTAGGTGGCGATACACCACCACAACCACTATACATAAGGATTATTTATGGCTGATCAGACTATTTATGCAGCACTGTCTATATTTTGCATGTATGCCCACATCACTGTATACTATATATTGTGTGATTATATCTGCGCTTAGACCTATACCACCGTGGAATACACCACATAGAGAGAAAGATCTCTCTCCTTGCATTACCATTTGTCAAGTACTGGTTTGTGCTCTGGAGTGTTTTTTTCCTCCCTTAATATTATGTTTTTTGCAGGAAGTCATCGATTCATTGTTAAAAAGTATGTACGGTCTCTGACACAACCACCTCAAAAGGCACAGAATTCCACAGTTTAATTGTTCTCACCTTAAAATAACACTTCCTTGGCTTTAGGCTGAATTTCCTTTTATCCAGTCTAAATGGATGACCTTGTGTCCTGTGTATAGTCCTGTTAATGAATAGGTTTTCAGACAATGGTTTATAATGGCCCCCTATATATTTATATAAAGTTATCAGATCCCCTCTAAGGCGCCGTTTCTCTAAACGAAAGAGGTTTAAGCTTGTTAGCCTTTCCTTATAACTTAAATCTTACATTCCCCTTATTAATTTAGTCGTCCATCTCCGCACTTTTTCTAGTGCCATAATATCCTTTCGTAAAACAGGTGCCCAAAATTGTGCGGCATATTCAAGGTACAGTCTTACCATTGCTTTATAAAGAGGCAAAATTATGATTTCATACCTAGAGTGAATTCCCCTTTTAATGCACGCCAATACATTGCTGGCCTTGGCAGCTGCTGTTTGACATTGGGCATTGCTAATTAGTTTGAAGTCTATGATTATTTCCAAATCCTTCTCCTGCTTTGATTTCCCTAACTCAGTATCATTTAGGGCAGTGGTATTCCAACCCTGGTCTTCAATTAACCCTAACAGGCCAGATTTTTAGGGGGTTTGGGTCGAAATCCCTACAACCAGGTTCCCTAATGCCAAAATCCTGACTTTTGCCAACTTCCCTACACAGACAACTTCCTGACGACCAACTTCCCTACACGGTCAACTTCCCTACACAGACAACTCCCTGACAGCCAACTTCCAGACATCCAAAATCCCAGCGGCTAACACTAGCCCTTCTCCCTAACCCCCTAAACCTAGCCCTAACCCTAACCCCTCCTAAACCTAAAAAGAAGAAAGATATATATATATATATCTCATACAGCGTAGGCGCCTATTTATAAACCAGTTTACTATAGTGTTATGAAGTAGTTAAATTATAACTAATAAGTAGTGAGATGCTGCCCAAAGGGGTAAGCGCAATATACAGAAAAAACAACCAAAATCTGCATTAACCAAAAATGAAATTATAGATAGAACCTTTGTAGCGCATCAAAAATAGATTTAAAGGTAGACTTCAACAAAGAGGTATATCAAACATAAAGTGCTTCAGTCTTATGGTGACAAATAAGGTTTGGAGATTTTTTGGACAATAGTGCACCTAAATATACTGACTGAGGAAGGCTGTTAATGCCGAAACGCGTCTCGGTAATGCATCTGTCCATTTTTTAATATGCAATTAATTTTTTAATAAATTTTATATGGTTTATATTCTATTGACTACTCTCCTTGGATATATACTTGCCACCGCTTGGAAGCTCCTGATATCTGGCCCTCAGATGGTTGAGAAGAGGTTCTGGGTATCCACCATAGTGTACCTGACGCTGTATTGAGTGAGCCTGTGTGGAAGAGGCTCCATATCTGGTGAGTTCAATACATTATCACCTCTTTTTTATCCTAATACGGTAATATACTATGGGAGCGCTGTCTATTATCCTATTGTAGCCATCGCAACCAGAGTTGAAGATTTAAGAAGGGATACGCCACCATCTATATGGCTGGAAGCTCCTAAACCTAGAGCCAGGGATTTTTTGGGCTCTTATAAATGTGAGTTTCCATATTCCTACGAGTAATTCATTTGCCATATTTAATTGGGATTTTCTGCACGATTATTTCTTCATTTTTTCTCTCCCCTCCAATTTTTTTTTTACTTTTTTTTCCTTTCTCTCACTTTTTTCTCCTTTCTGGCTATCCTCTCCACTATTGAGAGACGGCAAGAGATACACAGACCAAGAAAGGAGGACTATATTTGTGCATCGCTTGAACATAAAGAGAAGTAAATTTTAAGGAATTTTTCCCACTGGTATTCATACTGTTGTATTGGATATCATTGAATTTGCACATTCGGACACTGTTGCACTTTATAGACTCTCTCATACCCATCGCACTGCTGGAATTTTATATATTGTTGCACTTTACTGCCTCCTAAACTTAACCCTGACCCCCCAAACCTAACCCTAACCCCCTAGAACCTAACACTAACCCCCTACATCTAGCCCTAAACCCCTACACCTAGCCCTAACACCCTAAACCTAGCCCTAACCCCCTAAACTTAACCCTAACCCCCTAAACCTAGCCCTAACCCTAGCCCTAACCCTAACTCCCCTAAACCTAGCCATAACACTAACCCCTAACCCCCAAACCTAGCCCTAACCCCCTAAACCTAGCCATAACCCCCCTAAATCTAGCCCTAACACCCTAAATCTAGCCCTAACCCCCTAAACC
Source organism: Leptobrachium leishanense (assembly GCA_009667805.1). Lineage (NCBI taxonomy): Eukaryota > Metazoa > Chordata > Amphibia > Anura > Megophryidae > Leptobrachium > Leptobrachium leishanense. The sequence continues at coordinate 230,311,716 of CM019066.1, read as the reverse complement.
TAGCCCTAACCCCCCTAAATCTAGCCCTAACCCTAAAGCCCTAAACCTAACCCTAACCCCCTAAACCTAGCCCTAACTCCCCTAAACCTAGCCATAACCCTAACCCCTAAACCAAACCCTAACCCCCAAACCTAGCCCTAACCCCCTAAACCTAGCACTAACCCCCCTAAATCTAGCCCTAACCCCCTAAATCTAGCCCTAGCACCCTAAACCTAGCCCAAACCCCAACCCCCTAAACCTAGCCATAATCCAAACCCCCCTAAACCTAGCCCTAACCCTAACCCCCTAAACCTAGCCCTAACCCTAACCCCCTAATCCTAGCCCTAACACCTCTAAATCTAGCCCTAACCCCCTTAAACCTAGGGTTAGCATGTTAGTATTAGGGTTAGCCGCTGGGATTATGGATGTCTGGAAATTGGCCGTGTAGGGAAGTTGGTATGTCCGGCACTTGTTCTGTCTGGAAGTTGGCCGTCGGGATGTTGGCATTAGGGAACCTGGCTGTAGGGATTTTGTCCGGCACCCATTTTTAGGATTACCCTTAGGGAAATGCAGAGTGAATCCTGCAATCACTGAGCAACAAGTCATATCACCAGTGCTGTGCTTCAGACATCCTGCAAACCTGGCCTGTTAGAGGTACTTGAGGACCAGGGTTGGGAACCACTGATTTAGGGTATAAGTTGCCTGTGTGTTCTTCACTTCAAAGTGCAGAACCTTGCATTTATCTACATTAAATTTCATCTGACACTTAAGTGCACAGCCTCCCAATATATCCAAATCCCTCTGCAGCAAAATAATATCCTGCCCACATTACTACCGTCCGATATCATTGCTCCCTGTAATGTCTAAAATTTTGGAAAAATGTATGTACAGTGCACGCAATTATGTGATTATTATCAATGTTCAAACTATTTAACCCCTGATTAATCTGGCTTTTGTCAGAATCTGTTGCAGACCCCGTTCAGAGGGCCAGCAGACAGATGTAAATACCTGTAAAAACAGGAAAGAATGAGGAGACAGACAGATTGGCTGCTTGTTCCATAGTATTCTCGTGGTTATCTCTTTATTAAATGCCTATTTTCCAAATGCTTTTAAAACAATAACATTTTCATTCTAAATGACCTATTAGCATGTCATCTTCATTTTCGCAAAACATCTAACTTTCCCTGTGGAAAGTTGTGAATCCGTCTCACAGACTATACATCCTATTATATACAGTGTGCAGCGTGCTACAGCTATTCCTTTTCCTTCTGCACATAAGGGGATGTCATATCTGCCAAGACATAGAACAATTCCTTTCTAATAACAAATAATAATGCATCTAAGATTTCTGCATATTGAGTACATTTAAATGTACATAACTGACTCTGCATCAGGAAATACTGCTTTTACCATTATTATTGCAGAGTACCTGGAGCCTCCACCCTCCTAGTGTTTACATTAAGGATATCTCTTATTGTCTCCCATCTGACTCTCTGCACAGTTAATACAGCTGTATATAACATGGATTCTTTATTTTAAGTGTTTGGGAGTTACTTCCTGCTTTAGGCTTACCTGTAAAAACAGGAAATAATGAGGAGACAGACAGATTGGCTGCTTGTTCCATAGTATCCTCGTGGTTATGAGGGTAAGCAGGAACACATCACCAGTGCCACACCTATAATCTTCCCCCAATCCTTCCTGAACATAAGACCCTGTGTGTCATAATAACAGTCCCCTGCTACTGCTGCAGCAGAGAGCTGCATTCTCATAGTGACTTGTTATAGGCACCATATACCACATAGAAAACATAAACACATACCTTTCAATGTCACCACTATACATGACAATTACTTACTTTATACAATTGTGCACATACCTCGTATGTGTCACATCCTCCCCGACAAAATAAAATGGGCGGGGGGGCGGAGCTGACTACGGACAGGAGAGGACGCATCTCGCTGAGCTCTCTAGCTGACATCTGCAATTTATTGAATTTTAGCGTCTTCCAGTCAATGTTGAGACCCCCATTTGACAGGTTTAATATCAGGGAGGTAGTGACCACATATTGTGTCGGGTGCCTGGCCCTTCGGAGGATTTCGGAGCCGGTGCTGGAATTCGGGCCTACTGCGGCCTGCTCTCGGCGTCCATTTGCAAAGCCTATCTCACCTTTCAGGATTTCTGGATCTGTCCTGGGTACTGCCCCCGTCCACGTGGAGTGTTCATCCTTCGCTGCCGCTGTGTCTGCAGGAGATTCTCCTTCACGCGAGCCTCCCATAGAGCCGCTGCTTCCCATCGCCGATGTCTGACCCTGATTCGCAGCCGTTTACGAGGGGGATGCTGGGGGAGCTGCTGGAGGGGTTCCGCGAGCAGTGGTCCCTTGCTTGGAGGGAAGCTGGATGGTCCGACGAGGTGGCACTGCCGTGGCGGGGTGCTGCGGTCCTGGCGGAGGAGAGGGAAGACGAATCCAGGGGGGCTCCCTCGGCTGCGTGTGGCGTTGAATCCGCGACATGGGCGGGCTTTCCTCTTTCCCGGCCGGGCATGCTGCGGATTTACTACTACTGGCCCCTGTCGACTTACCTGAGCTGGAGGTCAGTGAGCGGTGCGGCGATTACCCTGATCCGGTGGGGCCTTCTGACGTCTTACACCTGGTCTCTCTACTGGAGTTCTCTACCGCAGCTGCTGCAGCTCTGCTGCCTGGCCGACTTTGTGGATGGTCCTTCCCTCCTGCTGGGGCGCTTCTCCTGGGACTCCTGTCGCTGACCGTCATACCTGCCCTGACTTTTGATATCTGGTGCCTTCCCGTCGCTACGCTGTGGGCCTCAGTCCCCCCCTTGATCCTGGACACTGGCTGAGTGGCTGCGAGGATGCTGTGTGCCCTTTCCCTATCCTGACGTGGACACTGGCTGAGCTGACTGACCCTGCTTCTGGAATCCTGGCTTTACACGTTTGATCCAACCTGTTGACATACCCTGCTGACACCCCCCCCCCCCCTCACTGCAGAGACCCCTCTCGGCTGATTATTTCCCCTTCCTCCCCTCATGTTTTTATTGATATAGCTGAGATATTTGAATTTTTCCCCTTTTTTTATTTCCACCCCTCCTGAAACTCTTGAGACACTATTTTTATATTGTTTCGCTGTCTTTTTCGGTGTATAGCTTATTTCTAATGTGTTGGTGGATGCTGAGGACCTCTTTGATTCCCCCCCCTTTCTTTTTTTTTTTTTTTTGGCAGAAAAGGGTTTACTTGGGGTGAGCCACTATGGCAGCTACCATGGCTCTGCCTGTCATAATTGGCCCCCGAGAGCCCTGGCCCGTGACATTTGTCCTCCATGGCCTCCTTGTCCTTGGACTTTCTGGAGTGAGCCAGGAGAGTCACGTAGTTGGCCTTTGCCATATCCCCCTCCCTTGTTTTGTTTTCCTTCTCTTTTTTTTTTTTTTTTCTTTTCTTTTTTATTTACACATCTTGTCTCCGGCTCCCACCTTCCTTTATTTTGTTTACTGCTGTGTACACCATTGTTTCCTTCTTACTGGTCCTGCGTGGCCATTGTTTTTCAACTGATTTATTGTCCTGCAGACATATCTTCAAAATAAAAATTTGAAAAATAAAAAAAATAAAACAAATAAATAATGGGCACCAGCTACAAAAAATATATATACACTCAGGCGCAAGATTACTATGTCCAGAACACCACTTTCTTAACTTAATATGCTGCCACTGTGGGAATGCATGGTACCATATTGTATGAGTCGTGAAACGGGTAGTATGAGAGTGGTGGCATATAATATGGTGTAGCCAATACAGGTAAGTGAGGAAAGGTATATGCTGCTACACTGTAGAGCATAGTCTGTGGTTGTAGCGATGGTTGACCCAGTGTTTCGTACGTAAACACTTGTCTTGGCTTACTCCCTCTCACTGACCGTCTTGGTTCGATACAGCTTTCTGATGTCAGACTTTCTGCTTCATCAGGCAGGGCACATTCACTATCACTATCTCCACTGACTTCAGGTGGAAATGTTGAATTCAGGATCAATTCTTCTGGTGATTGAGTCTCGATCAAACTGTGTCTCTGTTCCTGTGGGACTTGGACTTGATCTCTTTCTCGCACGGTTCTCTCAGGTGATGGTGACGTCATTTCGACAAGAGAGTTCTCATGGTTCAGTTTTGAACCTTGCCGGTAAGTATGCTGTCTCTTATGCTCTGTCCAACTCTCAGGAATTCTCAACCAGTATCTTTCAGAGCTTTCCTCATCTGAATCGGTGATGTCACTGTGGTAGGTAGGTTCTCTTGTCTTCTCCCTGTTACCTTGTCTGCTTTGTTTCTGGTTCCCGTGTTTCAGTGGGTGTGATGGTGTCTCCACAGGCAAGTCATTCACCAACAGTAATAGGTTTCGGTGCAGGGTTCTAGTTCCACTTTTGTTCCCATTCTCAGGACTCACCACATAAACCGGATTGTCTGCTACTTGCTCTTTCACCACATAGATGATCTTCTCCCAGTATGATCTTAGTTTCCCTGGGCCTCCTCGCTCTCTCAAATTTCTAACAAGAACTCTGTCTCCAGGCTTCAGAATAACACCTTTGACCTTCAAGTCATATTGAGCTTTGCCCCGCGCACTTGATTGCCTACTGTTTTCATTTGCTATTTGATATGCTTCAGCCATCTTTCCAGCCCAATGATCAGCAAATCCCTTATGAGTTAATCCCTCATCCTCTTCAACGAGCCCAAATATCAAGTCAACAGGAAGGCGAGGGTGGCGTCCAAACAGTAAATAGAATGGGGAATACCCAGTTGACTCGTGACGTGTACAATTATATGCATGGACGATCTGGGGAAGGTGATCTTTCCAACGTATCTTTTCCTTATCAGCCAAGGTCCGGAGCATTTGGAGGAGAGTCCGGTTGAATCTCTCAGCTGGGTTACTTTGAGGGTGATACGGAGAGGTCCTCGAATGGCGTACTCCAGCAAGTTCCCGAAGGTTCCTGAAAAGCTCATTTTCAAATTCCCTGCCCTGGTCATGGTGTAGCTTTCCAGGGTAACCAAACCGAGGGATATAATCATTGAAAAGACGCTCAGCTGCTGTACGGCCAGACTTGTTTTTAGTAGGATAAGCTTGCGCAAACCTAGTAAAGTGATCTACGACCACTAGATATACTCATACCCACCCCGGCTTGGCTCTAAGTGCAGGTAGTCGATGCAAACAAGTTCTAGAGGTGAGCTGGATGTTATACTCCCCATGGGTGCTCGGACATGGGTCGTTGGTTTCTTTTGCTTAATACAGGGACACTTCTTTGTGATATACTCCTCTACTTCCTTCTTCATATATGGCCAGTAGAATCTTTGTCTCATCAGATGAAGAACCCGTTCTGTGCCCAGATGTCCCATGTTGTCATGTAAGTGCTCCAAAGAAAGTTGCTTATACTGGGTTGGGAGAACAAGTTGTTTGTTTTGAGCTGTTTGCCTATAGAGACATCCATCCTCTATAATTAGTTTGTTCCATTCATACAAAAGTTTCTTGGCCGCTCCAGTCACGGTTTTCCTTAGACTTTCATCTGGCACCTTGATTTCCTCTTTCATCTTCAATATCTTGGCTATCACTGGATCCTCCCGTTGAGCTTTGGAGAGTTCATCTTTATTTATTCTTGGCAACAATGAACCTTGGGATGTTGGGTCAGTTTCCATAGACGACATACTGAGTGCTGCAACCCAAGCCACATCTTTCTTTTTGGCTGCGCGAGCTCCATCCCAGACTGCTCGCACCACTTCAGATGACAATTGCTCAGTGCACTCAGTGGTATACTTTTCGATGTCAAGGGGGATACGCGACAGTGTGTCAGCATCAATATTTATTTTACCAGGCCTATATTTCACATCAAAGTGGTAGTCGGACAATTCTCCCACCCAGCGATGGCCAACCCCATTCAGCTTCGCAGTGCTCATTATGTAGGTCAGGGGATTGTTGTCTGTGTAAATGGTAAAATGTGGAGCATAGAACAGGTAGTCTCTGAATTTTTCACACACTGCCCATTTAAGTGCAAGAAACTCAAGTTTACCACTATGTAGGCAGTAATTTCTTTCGGCCTGGGACAGTGTCCGGGAGCCATACGCAATGACTCTTAATTTTCCATCCTGACTCTGGTAGAGTATAGCCCCAAGGCCCCTTTCAGATGCATCGGTGTGCAGCGAGAATGGTAAATTGAAGTCTGGATAGGCAAGAATTGGTGGCTTTATCAACATGTCAATCAAGGTTTCAAGAGATTTCTGATGCTCACTTGTCCACTCCACAGGAGTTCTGGAAGGCATTTGGGGGCCTTTGGTCTTTCTCCTACTGGACTCAACTGGTGCCACCCCAGGCTTTGCTTGTAGGAGCTCATACATAGGCTTAGCTACACCTGAAAAATCTTGGATAAACGAGCGATAGTAGCTTAGGAAGCCGAGAAGCCTTCTTACCTCACCGACGGTATGTGGAGTATGACTTTTGAGTGACATAACTGCTTGAAGATCTTTGGGATCGATCCGCACACCTTCGGCAGACACAAGACGACCCACGTATCGGACTTCACCTCGGAAGAGCTCACATTTTTCAGGCCGAAGCTTGACTCCATGATGTTGGAGAGCTTGAAGAACTTTGCGAAGTCCTTCCACGTGTTCCTCAAAAGACTTGGCATAACATAACACGTCATCAAGGTACGGTATACAACATTCATCTCTGAGAGAATCTAGCATTTCTTCCATACTGCGCTGGAACGCTGCAGGTGCATTGGACAGGCCGAAGGGAATTCTTATCCACTCATAAAGTCCCCAGGGAGTTATGAAAGCTGTCATGTGCCTAGAACCTTCGGCTATGAAGCCCTGATGGTAGGCTTTTCCTTGGTCGAGAATACTGAACCATGCATAACCCCCCAATGTGTCAAGCAAGTCTTGAATTCTTGGCAGAGGGTGCCTATCTGGTACAGTCTTTTTATTGAGGAGGCGATAATCTATACACAGGCGAAGTGAGCCATCCTTCTTTCGGACGCAGACCACTGGTGCAGAATAGGGGGACTTGGACAATCCACCCTTTTGCCAGGAGATCTTGTATATAATCTTTCACTTCTTGGAATAAAGGTTTAGGTACCGATGAATATGACCGCTGCACTGGTATGTCGTCTTTGAGATTTATTGACATTTGTAGGCTCGGAATGCAACCCATGTCACTCTTATCTTGAGAAAATGCCACAGACTCTTCATACAGCATTTTTCTTACCACCTGCTGCTGTTCCTCACTCAAGTGGCTTAGATCTACAGGTGGGTGCCACCGTTTCAAGGTTTCTTCAGTACCTGAGGTAGTCACACCCTCGACCGATACCTTAGACTTCAGTTCTTCTGATCGCTCTGCCTCCAGTTCTTTCAATTGGCTGAATATAACCGAGGATTGTGTTACCAGGCAGTGTTATTTCACATGTGGAGTTGTTACCAATTGGAACAGAGACATAAGGCCTTTCCTGGTTCTGTACTTCTAGGAGCCCCCCTCCTATATCCAGCTTTTCCAACTGCACATTGTTCTCCTCTGGTTCAAACAGTATGACTGGGTCGGGCTGATCCATGTTAGGTGGTATTTTACACTTTACCCACATCACTTGACCTGCTGGAATGACAACGCCACCACTCTTTACCTTCAAACGTCCCCACTGTTCATTCAGCTCAGGGGTTTGGACACAGCTTACCAGAGTTTGAGCTTTCTCGTTTGACATAGAGATGGCTCCTGATAGTAGAGAGACTAAAGCCTGCACAAGGCGCTTGGGTTGTCTCTGAATTAATTCTTCCACTATGTTAAACCCAAGTAGTGGCCTTTCAATTGGCAGATGACTTACTAAAAAGGGAACACTGATAGAGAGGTTAGGGTCATTGTTTCCTTCTAAATTAACAGTAATAACAGCCCAGCCATCGAATGGAATGACATCCCCAGTCACAGAATACACTTCCAGCTTCCCCATAGTTCCCATAAGTTCAGAAAGAGGTCTCAAGTCCACAGCTGGCAAATATTTATCTTTCCAAGCACGATCAATGATACTGACTTGAGCTCCAGTGTCAAGCAAAGCACTTACTGCTAGGCCATTGAGGTTGCACTGTGTCAAAGCCTTCCTTCCTATTAGATTGACAATGGCCTCATTCTTTTTCCTAGGGACAGAGAAAGTAGAAGTCTGATTAAGCCATTCCTTGTCCTTGGAAGTTTTGAATGTCGTATAATGAAATGGTTTCGTTTTGCTTTTTGTAGGACCAGGTTCATCCTCTGATCTGTCATCATTTGTGCCATGGGACAGGGAGGACTTGGTCACTGGTTGCCCCGTTGCAGTGACCGCTTCCCGTTTCCCTGCGGGTTACGTTTCCGGAGGCATCCCCTGGACAGGTGCCCCTCTTCCCCACACTGAAAACAGTGAGTACAGTTTTGCAGACCAGCTTCCACACACTTTAAACAACCATGACGTTTAGCCCCTTTCTGTAGAGGTGGTCGACTCATAGTATACTGAAAGGTAGGATCAGGCTGTGTTGGATTTCTCATGGAGTCTACCATACTGCTAAGTGCTTCGACACGTGCTGTCAGTTGTTTAATTGGATCATCCACATTTTTCTGCTCATGAATTTCTCTCACAGGTTCACTTTCTAGAAGGGTACAACTTGCAATGCTCTGCTTATTACGTGTTACAGGACCCAGCCTTCGGGCCCTCTCATTCTCATCGCTGGTGATTCTTGTTACATTTCTTAGTATTTCCTCATCTGCGACGTTGCGGTTGGAAAGCAGGGGTTTTAACTCCCTACGAATGTCTGTATATTTGTGCCCTAAACCCTGGTAGACCGTGTGAAGGTATACATCCTGAATAGTTTCTGTGCTGTATCTCACTTCAGTGTCAGCCTGTTTTGCAGCAAAGATGATTTTCTGTTTAAGACCCATTACTCGATACAAGAACTGTTGAGGCGTCTCATTCTCATTTTGTTTTGCACACATTAATTCCTGGAACAATTCTGTGCTATTTTTGTCTCCTAAATGCGACCGAAGAAACCCTTTGAGTTCCTCAACCGTTATGTCTTCTTTATTCATCAACATGTCCTTGAAACTGCCTGCTTTTATTATCCGTAGTGTCCCCCTGACTATGTCAGCATCACTGTAATTTTCTTTGATTCCATCTTCAATTTGTCTGCATACACTTGTGTATGTGATGTCAGATGTGTAATCACAAATTTGTCCTCCTTGTATCTTAAATTCGCGACGCTGGAGGTAGGAGAGGTCCCTGAGGGAGACAACCTTCTCTGTCAGTAACTGCATGGACCGTTCAGGGTTGTTGCTAAACTGTGCATTATCACTGCTGCGTGTTTGTTGTGATAGTCTGGTCAAAGGTTGTTGCAACGTCGAATTTTGTGTATATGCTACACTAGACCCTTTGTCAGCAACAGCTGTAGACGATGCGGTAGGAGCAGTGTCATCATTCTGTTGATGAACAGGTGTAGACGTAGTTTGAACATGCTCAACAGAGTCAACGATGTCTCTCAAGTTCAACAGTTCAGCCATACCTCTATCCTCTGAGTCTAGTAAGTCTGCACTGTACATGAACGCATTAATGTATTCAAAGCAGCCTTCTTGGTCTCCAGCATCTAGTTCAGTAATGTTCCCGTCTGGTACCGTAACAATGCTCTGGGCGATCTGAAATAGTTCACCAGCGGACAAGGTGAGAAGTTTTTTTCTGATGTTCCACACCACGCTCTTCCGTACTTTATCCGCCATGATGACCCTTTTCACGATCCCTCACGTCACCGTCACCAGCCAGCCAGGACGCGCTTCTCACAACCGACTTTTCTGGATCACAGCCGCTGTATCCATACTCTGTTGGTCCCGAAGATCATAAGTTTACGGACGAGCCCCCAGAATCTGTTGCAGACCCCGTTCAGAGGGCCAGCAGACAGATGTAAATACCTGTAAAAACAGAAAGAATGAGGAGACAGACAGATTGGCTGCTTGTTCCATAGTATCCTCGTGGTTATCTCTTTATTAAATGCATATTTTCCAAATGCTTTTAAAACAATAACATTTTCATTCTAAATGACCTATTAGCATGTCATCTTCATTTTCGCAAAACATCTAACTTTCCCTGTGGAAAGTTGTGAATCCGTCTCACAGACTATACATCCTATTATATACAGTGTGCAGCGTGCTACAGCTATTCCTTTTCCTTCTGCACATAAGGGGATGTCATATCTGCCAAGACATAGAACAATTCCTTTCTAATAACAAATAATAATGCATCTAAGATTTCTGCATATTGAGTACATTTAAATGTACATAACTGACTCTGCATCAGGAAATACTGCTTTTACCATTATTATTGCAGAGTACCTGGAGCCTCCACCCTCCTAGTGTTTACATTAAGGATATCTCTTGTCTCCCATCTGACTCTCTGCACAGTTAATACAGCTGTATATAACATGGATTCTTTATTTTAAGTGTTTGGGAGTTACTTCCTGCTTTAGGCTTACCTGTAAAAACAGGAAAGAATGAGGAGACAGACAGATTGGCTGCTTGTTCCAGTATCCTCGTGGTTATGAGGGTAAGCAGGAACACATCACCAGTGCCACACCTATAATCTTCCCCCAATCCTTCCTGAACATAAGACCCTGTGTGTCATAATAACAGTCCCCTGCTACTGCTGCAGCAGAGAGCTGCATTCTCATAGTGACTTGTTATAGGCACCATATACCACATAGAAAACATAAACACATACCTTTCAATGTCACCACTATACATGACAATTACTTACTTTATACAATTGTGCACATACCTCGTATGTGTCACACAAATCACTTAACTACAACCGCCCTATTAAAAGTCTGCAATGATATCCAAGCTGGCATGGAACAAGGAGACCTAACTGGAGCCATCTTCCTTGATTTTGCCAAGGTTTTTGACACAGTAGACCATGGCATCCTATTACATAAACTTAAAAACTCCGGTATTGGTGATCGCACGCTAACCTGGTTTCAATCGAATGTAGGCAACAGATCGCAATATGTGTCCATTTCTGGCAGCTCCTCCTCCCATTCATGTGCGGTGTACCCCAGGGCTCGATACTCGGCCCCCTGCTATTTACAATATTCATAAATGATCTGCCTAAAGTCTGCAAAGCCTCAACTGTACACATGTACGCAGACGACACCGTAATCTGTTCCAGCAAACCAAATCTCCCGCAGCTGGAGGCAGTGCTGCAAGAACAACTCAGAGACGTAGAAAAGTGGATCAAAGATAAAAAACTTTTTTAAAATACTGACAAAACTGTAAAGATGCTCTTTGGAACAGCACCTAAACTATATTTTCGTGACTCGTTTTCCTCAAGCTAGTTCTCGGATTCTTCCGTCAGCAAGCAGCGCTGAATCAATGTCCGTTTTTAATTTCTCCCAAAAAAGCAGACGACACTGGTCATATTGGGTTAAGCAGACTCACTGGCTATTTCAGCAAGACTCTTTTTATTTGGTACAGAATCAGATAACAACAGTTCACATCCCAGCCCACCCAGACATTCCAGCACCGCAATTTACCATGGTCTCTATCAGGTCCTTTCAGATTGTAAACTCTTGAACAGGGTCCTCTCTCCTATTGTTCTATGTGTTTAACTTGTATGTATATTGATTATTATGTCTCTCCCATTGTACAGCGCTACGGAACTTGGTGGCGCCTTATAAATAACTGTAACTGCGGTCATACAGAGCAAGGATCCTTGTTTGAGGGGATTTCAGGGGAGCAGTGGCAATCTGGGGGTACCGTTTGATAGCTTGGGCCCCTATGGTGTCACAGTCCAAAAAGTATCAAAATCTGCAGGCAGGGGCCAGAGCAGCAGCGTGTGGCAGTTACCCTAGGTGATGCCCCATGGCTGCTGCTGTGTGAGCCCCTGGGGTCAAGAAAGACTCAGAAACGTGGGTGCCCAATGGAGCTCCCTCCTGAAAATCACCCCAACTGCAGCTGCCATGAGGGGGACCCTAACCCCAAAAGAGCACCCTGCTGGGGCAAAATGTTTTCAGAACACTGGGGTTTAAAGTTTCTGCAGAGGTTTCAATAAAAAGTGAATGCCATGCGGTCCTTGAATGGGATTGGTTGGCACGTCTACCTCCTGGATGGTGATTGGCTGGAGTTACAAACCCTGCTCCTGGATGGTGATCGGCTGGAGTTTCTAAACTAGACTTCTCCTGGTGTCAGAGAACACAGGGAACATGAGGGACAGGCTTAAAGCCTTTGGATTATGTTCTGATGGGGGAAATGTCACAAAAACATAATTTTTAACATTAAAACATAAACAGACCAATAGCTTACATGAGGGGAATAGCAGAGGAGAGAGGTTTTAATACAGTCCACAGTCTCTGAGCACGGGGTTCCGTGACAGTTAATAATACCCCCGTTTCTCAGATTTTAGTGATCCTACAATTTCACACTCAGGGGAGGACTGACCCATCGGGCACTCAGGCACTGCCCGAGGGCCCGCGGGTTATAGGGGCCCTGTTTTGGCCAGACCCAGTGAGTGGGCCCCGCTGGTTTCAAGGTCCCATCACCAAGTGATGCCTGCCGCCTGTGTCCGCCATCGGGGCCCTGCCGCTGCGGCGCACGCCACTCTGTAACCGCACCGTAGCTTGCCTGCCTCCGCTACTCCCACACGCCATGCGACGCCACACGACGCTCTCTAACCTCGCTGTATGGTGCCGCCCCCTCATGTGATGCGTGCAAGGGCACGCTGCACGCAGTGGCAGAGCCTGAGGACGGGTAAACCAGGAGCAGCGAGGAGGGTGCAGCGGAGCCTGCCAGCCCGAGGAGCCTGCCTGCCTGTGGCTGCTTGCAGCATACAAAGATTTAATGTGCGGCGGCGGCGTTCGGGCTCGGGCCACAGCGGGAACGCTGCGGTCCCGCAGCGTTCCCGCTGTGGGAAAAGTGCGGGAACGCCGTTCCTGCGCGTTCCCGCTCGACTCGAGCCCTGTGTGATACGCTCATGCACACTGCATATTACTGTGAGTTTTATTGCTGTGCAATCTGTGATACGCTCACACACACCGCACATTACAGAGTTCCACAGCAATAAAATTCTCTGTAATGTGTAGTGTGACAGTGATGTAGAGACAGTGGGCCCTATTACATTCTTAACGCAAAAATGCACGCTAAACGTGTGTTTTTTTGCGCGAAGCGTTAAACGTTAACGCACGAAAATCACCACTGGAATTACATTCCTCGCGCATTTTTTCATCCTTCGGGAAATTGCGCTCGTAAAACCGACGTGCGAAAATGCGCGCAAAGTACAGTTGCGCGTAGAAATCAGTGAGCGCAATGTAATTTTTAACGCGAGTCCATCAGACGAACACATTTTTGTGCAGACTGCGCACAACAGACGTACGTTCTGACGGAAGACAAGGTAGTGGCCGTCATTTTTGACGGATCTAGTAAAAAAAATGTGCGCATCGACGTTCTCCTTTATGAATCCGCAGTTTGGTACGGTCAGGTTGTTACAATTTGCCGTTACCACCAGCTTTTCAAAGACGTTAAAATTATGCGCGCAAACGTTGTCCGTTAAATTTTGCGCTAAGATTGTAATACCATGTGTGCACCAGCACACAAACGCATTTGCGCTCAAAATGTTAAGTATAGGATGCGTGCACTAAATTGCGCTCGCAAAGGGTTCGCGCAGGGTCACTCGCGTTAGACGTTAACGCGCATTTTGTGAGTGAACATCGTAATACGACGTTCAGCGCAAAGGGTTTTGCCCCTCGCGTTAATGCGTTTTTGCGCGCGCGCACAATTGTGCGCGAAGAATGTAATAGGACCCAGTATCTTTTAAAGTGATCGTCCGTTTCCTACATTTGCCACAGGGACATTCTGAGCCTTAGCTGCATTGGCTGCTGCAGCAGAGCAGTGGGCATCTGTAAGTCTGAAGAGGGCACAGTGGATTCCCCAATTCGCTGCTGGGTCCAAATGGATTTTTTTTTCACAATTTACAAAAAGATTATTTTAGTGAGTTCGCAGTTTTTTTTTTTAGAATTTATGTACCTAAGGAATCTTTTAGGGTTGCGCTCTTTGCTATCTGTTTTTAATTTTCTATTTTAGCCCATCTAATCGATTTTTTTAAATGGTTTATTGACTGCCTTATATGTTTTATAGGATGCCTCAGATTTATCAGAGTTAAAAGCTTTAAATGCCTTCTTTTTATTTTTCATTTCATTGGTTACCTTCCTACTGAGCCACATTAGTTGCAGTCTGTTTCTGTTATATTTATTACCCAGTGGAATATATTGGGACGTGTACTTTTCTAGTGTTAGTTTAAGGATTTACCATTTATCCTCTGTGTTTTTCCCATGAAAGAGTTTCTGCCAGTCAATGACATTGAGAGCTTCCTTTATTTTAATAAGGTTGGCCTTTTTAAAATTATATGTTTTAGCATGCCCCCTATGAATGTGGTTCTTTGAGTTTATTTCAACAGACACCATATTATGGTCACGGTTTCCCAACTGCTCCCTTACTTGAATATTTGAGAAAAGATCTGCATTGTTTGTTATAACCAGATCCAGACAGGTATTAGACATGTGCACAGCACAAAATTTCGTTTTGAACTAATGCATTAGTCCTAAAATGCAATTTATTTAGTTACTAAAGAAATTCGTTTTCAGTTCTTTAGTATGAAAACTAATTTCATTCATCCGAAAACCAATGGATACAATTACTATTGTAGCGGCTCCTCAGAGGGCTGAGATCGCTGCTTGTTACAGTATCTCTCACTCTCAGCACAATGTGGGCCATATTACATAGTCGGTGCTAACTTAACCAGAGCTGTTGTAAACTTCCCAGAGCCATTATAGCCTATGGAGGTTTTCAGTTTACAACAGCTCTGGTTAAGTTATTACCAACATTGTAATACTGCCCCTTGTCAGGCAAAGCTTTTACAGTAACCTACTGCTGCTCATCACAGCGCTCAGAGTTTCAGTAAAACTAGTAAATAATATTTTTATATATAAGAGGTTAGAACAATATTATTTCCTTGTTTTACTGAAACTCTGAGCGCTGTTACAGTCAGTTACTGTAACAACTGAGCCTGATACATTGTACTGAGAGATAATGTAACAAGCAGCCGATCTCAGCGCTCACAGCCACTGGATTTAAAGGGCTGAAAAAAAGGATCCTCTCTGTATAATGTTTAGAACATCTTCCTGCATTAATTAATACCCCTCTCTGTTGTTAGGACCCGAGGGTTGCGTCCTCCTCGCGGTCCCTCCTGGTGTCCTATGCGCGCGGGCCGCCGCCGCTTCCGGGTATGAGGCTTCCCAGCGGCGTGACGTCATCACGCCTCCACAGTGGTGCCTCCTGTGTCACGTGATCCTGTTGGCCAATCGGGAGGCAGGGCGCCTGATTTAAACCTGCTTTTTGCTTTTGTCTGCGCCCTTTCGTGGTTTTAGCTTGCTAGACCCTTTGGTGCTGTATTCTAGATTCTGATTTGACTTACTGTGCATGACCTGGCTTTTGGCAACCGACTCTGAGTATCTCTATATCCCTTTGACCCGGCTTTTGTGTTTTGACGCTGCATTTGGTTTCTCCCTGTGTACTGTACTGTATTACTACTCGCTATCACTTAACCCAGCCACCACAAGGACTGGTATTGTGATTAGATTTCGAGGTTTTTCCTGTTACCTGTGTATCCTCCTAACGTACCCTTCGACTTGCGTGTACTAGCTTGACGTACACTCTCTGGCACTCCGTATTGTCTTGTTTCTAGACCAGCCACCCTTAGGACTGGTCTCTGTCCTCTTTGCCTACGTCCCTGCCTTATAGGTTCACTTCTAGCTACTGCGTAACCCAGCCAACTACAAGGACTGGTATCGCATTTAGGGTTCCACCCTCCTGTTTCGCCCTAGGGCTGACTATAGCTACCTACGGGTACGTGTGTCCGCCTGACATCTGTATAATGTATACAACATCCACCTGCATTAATACCCCTCTCTGTATAATATATAGAACATCCTCCTGAATTAATTAATGTCCCTCTCTGTATAGAACATCCTCCTCAATTTATACCTTTCTCTGTATAATGTATATAACATCCTCCTGCATTAATACCCCTCTCTCTATAATGTATAGAACATCCTCCTGCATTAATTAGTGCCCATCTCTGTATAGAACATCCTACTGCATTGGGATGTGGAGGGTGCAGAACTTCGGATGTTGCGATGTTGTGCTCTTCATTGCTGGTCTCCTTCACTCATCAATGTAATATCACAAAAAGGACTGAAACTAAAATGTAGTGCTTTTTATTTTAGTTTCTTTCGTTTTTTGTACTGAGCAGTTTCGTTTCTCTTGAGTCATACTAAAACTAAATTATCCCAAAATTCTGACTAAATCGTTTTAGTACTAAAACGAATGCACATGTCTAACAGGTATCCTTTCTAGTTGGTGCTTCTACCAGCTGTGTCATGAATGTATCATTTAACAGGTTCAGAAACCAGATTCCTTTCGCTGGATTACTAATCCCACTATCCCAATTAATGTTTTGGTAATTAAAATCTCCAACAATTAAAGTGGTACTCAGATGTGCAGCCTTCCTGATTTGCTCTAATAGCTGTTCTTCCTAGTTACCCATAAAGATTCCACATTACCCTCATCACTTTCACTGACTGTAGCATTGTCATGCAGTGATCCTATCGGATAGATGATCACTGTATAACAGTGATACTGGGACAATGGCGTTGTGACCAACGTGGAACTACTGGCTGAGTGCTTTGGAATATTAGTTCAATGGGAGGAGGCAGGAGAGCCTAGATTGAAGGGGAGAAGGGAAGAGTAAGAAAGAGAGGGGAGAGGGGGGGAGCCTAAAGGAGAGAGTTTAAAAGCAGAAACATGTTTTTTTGTTGTTGTGAGATAGATTTACAAGAGTTTGGCAGTAGTACAGAGGCTGTCAAAACTTGAAAAGCAGGGCTAGGCAGTAACACAAGCATTATTAGATTTGGGCATCAGCTGTTAAACTAAAAATCAATAATTTTGTGGTGTGTTTGATACTTGACAGTGCTTTAACAGCTATTTTCTGCTGTAAAATAAATAATTTTGTGTCTGATAGACTGTTACTGACATACAGGGTTATCCAAAGAGATTCGAATTGCTTGAGAAAGGTAACCGAACGCTGAAAATCAGTGTTCGGTTACCTTTCCTGGCCATTCTGCTATCCAGAGAGCAGGCAATTTGCCAAATCCTGGCGAATTGCCTGAACATACGGTGCCTGTTCGGTCCCTGTTCGAGGGCAGTGAAATCCCCATGAAAAGCAATGCTTCGTCTATTCAGAGAACACAAACCAGCAGTGAAAGGTTCCCCTAATGCCCTGCCATTCGGTGGTTTAATTCGGCAAATTTATTCAGGAGAATCCCATAGACTTCAATGTTAAAAATATTCCTGTTTTAATTCAATATCTAATAAAGCGTTCATTATAAAATTCTGCAGCAAAAAGTCTCTTTATTTATAGATTTTTTTAGGATACTTTAAGCATTTTTCTGAATTTTTTAAAAAAATTTAAAAGTCCGATTTTTTTTTTTTTTTTTTCAGTTTACTTATTTTTTTGTAACAGCCCTCTTTATTATCATTCCCTGGACCTCCTGTGAAAATTTCAGACATTTTCGCTCAGTAGTTTCTTTGCAAACAGCGTTTCATTTTCCCAGATTCATACAAATGGTTTTTCTAATTTATTCACTGCCTCCTCTACGTCACAGCTGCTTCGGCTCTGTGTGATTCAGCTCCTGTTCGGCTCCTTTTCTGTTCCTGTTCGGCTTTTTCGAAGGTTAATCCAGATGTTTTTGCTTGTTTTCAGCGTGCATTCGGTTAGTTTTCATCAGGTTTGCGGTGGCCTTTCCCTGCAATTCGGGGACCCTGTGGTGTTTGCTGAATATACCGCAGGGTCACCGAAATGCAATCGGCAAAAGGAACCGAATTGAAGAGAACGAAAAGTCACCGAACGTGCGGTGACTTTTCGAATCTCTTTGGATAACCCTGCTAGGATTGCAAAAATGGCCATTTCTGTGGTGTTTGACACCTGATAGTGCTACAAGCAACATTTTCAGCTGTAAATTAATAAATAACATAGATTACAGCATTGTGTGAGCACTATATCTCACCATGATGTGCTATTTAGGATGTCCTTTTTCACCAGCGGTTCACAGCAATAAAGTCTTTCAATCTTCCAGTACTCCTATCTGGGAAGCAGTCTAACACTGTCAGGCTCATTTTTAAAATCTTTATCCGGTTTGCTGCGAAGGCTGCACTCAGCATGTCATCGGTATTGCTTACCATGTGAGTACGATGCAATGAGCGCATCCTGTATAATTCAGATGGTATTTCTTGGATGTCAGCCTTCGCTAGGAGTCTGCTCCTGCCCACTGATGTCATCCCGTGTGCGCGAGATGGCATCAGAGAGTGGGATTTCCCCAGCACAGCAGGAAAATCCCATAACCGTTACAGTTACAAGTATTTATAAAGCACTAATAAATTTCGTAGCTCTGTACAATGGGTGAGACACAGTAACAAATATACATACTGTAAGGGACTCAGGCCAGGATCGGGCCGCCATCTTGCTTCAGGCGGCCATCTTACTCAGAACTTTGGTTCACTTGAATGTAAATAGCAGATATTAGCTCAATTAGGTTTAGCTTGCATAGACTCTCTGGAATTCTTTAAACTAACAGGCAGAGCAATTAAGTTAACAAGATCCGGGCAGATGCTGGCACGAAGTGACAGGATGGAAAATAGTTACATCAAGGTCAGAGAGCTAGGGCCTGAACAAAGAGAGATGTGAAACCAGACGGGGCCTTATCTAGAGTATACAATAAGCAAGTCGCAGGGAGGGAGGCACAAGCAGGATCTAGGAGAGCGTTAAATTATCAACTTGTCAAAATACTGTGAAAGCTGCCAATTTATTGCCAATGTGTGGAATGTCTTTGTATTCAGCAAAGGGAGGTACAGACCCACGTGGGGTGGGATAGTGTCACCGTGGGGTGGGCTATTTGGGATGTACCTAATTATCTATTCCTTGTATAAAACGCTATGTTTGAGTGTAATCGTGACTCAGTCTTTGCAATTCAATCCTAGCTTAGTGGTGACGTCACAATAAAGTTTGCCTCTCCTGAAGAGACTCGTGTCCAGTCAGTCCTTGTCCACGCCGGCCTGGTCTTCTCCCGAAAGAGCCAGGTGGATTCCGGTAACAATACAAGTTAAACACACAGAACAGCAGGAGAGAGGACCCTGCTTGAGAGCTTACAATCTAAGAGGAG
The DNA here is from genome assembly GCA_009667805.1 of Leptobrachium leishanense. Classification (NCBI taxonomy): domain Eukaryota; kingdom Metazoa; phylum Chordata; class Amphibia; order Anura; family Megophryidae; genus Leptobrachium; species Leptobrachium leishanense. The sequence goes on along the minus strand of CM019066.1, from coordinate 230,292,444 downwards.
AGGGGTGACACACTAGCTGATGGCAAAAAGCTGGGCATGTGAAGTAGCGGATACATAGGGAAAGTAGCGGGTGCGTAGGGAACAGGAAATGCAGGGGTCATTTGGACCCTCGTTTCTCAGGATCTGTAGTTTGAAGGGTCAGCTGTGGTGTTGTTGGAAAGGCCAGCATCTGGCCAACCATGATCACCTACAATGTAAAATACAGTTTAAGAGTAAATAAAATAAACTTTTTACTTTTTTCTTACTTTTTTCCTCAAAAGCGTCTCCATTGTTCATTTTTCACTTATAAAATGAATAATGTGGCTGCAATTGCTCACATTCTTATTTTCCACAGTGGCAGCAATTATGGAGCTGATGACAAAATGCATTTTTATGCATTGTTTCTTAAAACTGTAAGCCGCCATACTGCTGCGTGGACCCCAGTGTCTCTATTCTATACATACAACTTCATCAAGCTGCCGTAGTGCTGCAAGGAGAGGCAGGGTACTGTGAACTTCTGTATCTCTGTAATTTACACCTCCCATTGTCAACTGATGGGTCATTAGGAAAGGCCAGAGTCTGGCCTTTCTAACGATATCAAACATGAAAAACAACAATGAACCTTTTTTTAAAATTTTCTTTTCTTTTTGGTTCTAAAACGCCGGCATTGTCCATCTTTCAGGTATAAAATGAACAGTGCCACTGTCATTACTGGCCATCTCATTTCCCATGCCAGGGAGCATTCAGTGTTTTATAAATAGTAACAATAGTCATAAAATGCACTGCTCCAATATACAAGCGAAAAATGTTATGTTTTTTTTGCAGTTTTGGTTAAAATTCTGTATTTTCTTAGAAAAATGCATTACCAGGTTATCCAATTCGGATTTAAAAAAAAAAAGTGCCCAATAGAATATACTGTATATCCACAAAAATTTGGATCATAAAATATGAGAAAATAATTTTACACGCTGCAAATGTTTTAAATCTGAATGGGAATTTACAATTTTTTGTTATAGCATTCTAACGGAACATGGCATATATACATAGTAATGATATATTTTCAATCCATTGAGTCCGCTGTAAAAAGGATATATAACATGCCTAGATCCTACAATAAAACTTGAGCATAATTGCGCCAAATGAGCTCAGCACAAAGGGGTTAAATATGAAACTATTTTAAACTCCTATATATAGATCTTACACACATATGTATATTGTGTGCATGTGTATGCCCGCTCAAGCATGTGAGCTCCTTTACTCCACTGCTATCAAATATGCCATGGGCTCTAGCCCTGTATCTTTTGGGGACCTAACAACGCCCCTGGATACCACTGTGGTACTGTAACTGTGACACTAATAGCCACCTGTCCGGATAATGACATTACCTGAATAAAACACATATAAAATTAGCATATTAGCCTGACAGTTAGCAACTTATATTGAAGGCAAGATAAATGGATTGTTAATGAGAGGAATAGTTTAATTGATCTTATCAAAGAAAAAAAATTTGACAGATGACAAAGCTAAAACTATAACCTACACATTTAGATATACAAAGGTTACATAGTATAGCAAAATACAGGGTTAATACAACTGTAACTCCAGTCCATCTGGCATTGCAAAGCAAAAGCACTGCAACATTTTTTATGTAATCTAAATGTTTAAACGCTGGAATGTCATACGAAAGGGGTTTGGGAAACATGTGTACATGACCACAAAATGATCAGGGAATCAGATTTACTACATGGCAATCACTTCCTCACATCTGGTCAGCATATGCAACTTATGGGTTTTGAACCTTTTCATTTGTTAACTCCTATGGAGAAACTGCTGTGGGAGCAATGCAATGCCATATGTTTTCACCCCAACATATTTCAACTTTTTAAAGATCAATGAAAGACATTTACTAAAGAGCCTTTAATTAAGGTCAATGCTTTATATATATTACGTCTATAATTTTGATATGTTATTATTACTTTTTGACAACAACAAATTATTGTTTTAAATCTGTTTTGTATAGACAAGGGTTTGTCAGGTCATGAGACATACAGGGTTATTCACAGAGAGCCAATCTGGCCCCGAAATGCCACCGAACAGTGAATTTCCCCCTTACGATGCCATATTGTGGCCATTCGGCTATTTCAGAAAACAAGCAGTTCGCCAAATTTTGGAAAATTGTCAGCAAGTACAGTGCTTGTTCGATGGCAGTGAAAGTCCTCATAGAAAAGCAATGGTTAATCTATTCACAGAACACCGAACAGCAGTGAAATGTCCTGATGTTCGGTGGTTTCATTCGTCAGGTTTATTCAGGAAAATCCCAAAGCTTTTAAGGTTAAAAATATTCCCGTTTTTATATAGTATCTAATAAACCAGGGCTCAAAATTTCAAGTCCTGAGCTACTAGCCAGACCTTAAGAGTTACTCGCCACCAGTTGCCCCAACTACCTGCCCTTAACTCCGCCCCTAAACACACCCTCTTAAATTATCTACGAAATGACATGGTTAAATGTTTTATTCAGAATAAAGTTACAAAAATAAATAACATTAACATTATAATAACAAAGCAATGTAAACATAGGAAAATAAGTGCTTTACATCAAATGGGATGCAACAAAATATTAAGTGTAACTGCTCAACTTTTAATAAACTTAGTGCATTATTTTGAATGCCAAACAATATGTCATAGCAATAGGAAGCCAATTTCAGAGATTTGCTAAAATGTGTGTCGTACAGCAGGACCAAGCCATGTGTATCGTCCCCTTTCTGATGAAAAATACCACTTATCAATGGCCGTGTTCGGATTGTATTCTGGAAGAGGTGGTCCATTAACTGCAATCATCAACAGGTCATCCAAAGTCTCTATTGCCAGTGATGACGATACACAGTCTTTATTCTGTTTTGGTAGCTTAAGCCACATTCACATGAGGCTGTTTTTGGGGGCAGTACGGCACAGAAGTTGACCAGAGGGAGTATTGTGGGGAATCTCTCTTTCTGCTGGTTCAATTTTTTCAAAGCCTCGTTGAAAGAGAGTCCACTTTGAATGGAGAGTTTCATGTCAGCCCACTCTACTGCTAAAATGTCAACTTTGTCCTCAAACTGATCATTAAAAACATGTTTTGCAATTGTGTGCAACTCATTCAATCCAAAATTGAGGATGTGTGCTTTGTCTGGCCAGGACAGGCTATCAAATATATTAAAAGATTTCACAATATCTGAAGAGACTGAGGAAAGCCGCAAAATTAAATATTTTTCAGCTTTAGCCAATACAGATTGGCGTATAGAATTAAATTCTCTTTCACCGGCTTGAAGGTTGGTCAGCTGCAGCCCATATAGTGTTCCGTTACCTGCAAACTTACTTACAAATTCAAGTTCGTTTTTTCCTCTCCCTTTACAAAGAGCCTGAAGAGTTTTAACTGCATGTTCTAGTTTGTTTCTTAGGTGACAGATCATAAGTACTTTGTTCTGAAGACCTTCTGACAGAGGTTTCAGCTTGCTGTAAAAATCCAACAGGAAATACAGAAGTTTCACAAACTTCAGCTGTTTTAGGTCTTTCAGGATACCCTTAACCTTTGCAGAATCAGTTGTTCCTTCAGTTGAGATCTGCTCAAAATGCGTCACCACGGTTTTCCAGTTTTGAAGAAAAGCACGCAAGGCATCAACTTTGCTGCATAACCAGCGTTTCAAGATTTCCTCACTTAAAGATTTTGAAACTTCTTTCAGTTGCTGAAGGCATTTGGCTGAGCCATGATAATATTTAAAAACACGCCGCACCACATCATCAAATGTTTGTAGGTATGGCACTTCCTTGCAAACATCCAAAACAGCAAGCTGCAAGCGATGAGCCACACAATGTATACTGATGATCTGTGGGCAGATGTCTTTCATCTGGACGGCTAAACCAGACTTGTGACCCAGCATGCTTGCAGCCCCATCCGTTCCCAAGCCTGCAACCCAGGGAGTGCCTCTGTAATCAAGATGCAAACTATCCAAGAAGGCCGTCAATCCTTTTAAATATCCCTGAGCTGTAGCGCTCGCGAGAGCAATTGTACCCAAAAAATCTTCTTTTATGTTTCCTTCTGAAACATAACGAACATAAACGTTTGCATGTTCCGTGGAGGTTTGATCTGTTGATCCGTCAATCATAATGCCAACAAAAGTTGACTTTTTAATGTTTGCCACGAGACTTTCTCGGATTATTTTTGCAATGTAATGAATGAATTGTTTGCACTGCACATCATTCCCATACTTCTGCAGAATTGGCACATAGAGTTTAGCAGCTAATGTTAATAAATCCATGAAATCTCGAAATGGCTTTTCCGATTTTGCGACATAGTAAGCAACGTTAAACATGTGTGTCATGTGCTGAAACATCGCAGCGTCCATTTTCTTGATACACACAGCTAAAGGTCTCTCTTCAGGAGTGTCTTTAGCCTTTACTTTATCAACATTTTCCTTGTGCTTATTACTCTTTTCGTGCCATACAAAGGTTTCCTTTTTAAATGGAGCCTTTACGCCATCTTTCCATTTCGCATCAGAAGTTTGGGGGAACTGACTGCAAACTTTACATGTAACTGTATCCGTATCTTCTGAGAAGATAAGCCATGAAAATTGTTCCAGCCAATGCGTATTAAAACGGCGTTTTTTAGAGGTCTTGCCGGCATCACAATCATTTTTCCTCTTCGTTGTTATGGTGGTTGAGTTGTGTGGCAAACTACAACTAGCAGCTGGATTTGCTCTTGATTCATTCTCTTCTACTATAGGGTTTGACGGTGTCTCCACAGTCATAGACGGAGCTTTTGCTTTAATGAAAAAACTTAATTTGCTCTGATTCATGTCTCTTGCGTGTGCTCTCAAAAACCCTTAATAATGGCCTCAAAACGGAAGTGAAAGGCCAGTTGAATAAGGCAAGTTCTCTACACCTCTGCGGAGAACAAGAAAGAAGTGTTAGAGTTGTCAGCATGCCAATTCATTAGCTGGCATGTGACGTGCAACTGGTTTTGGGGATACTAGTGATGCACTGATACCACCATTCTCGCGGCTCATCACGTGGTTCCCCCAGGCTGGGGCATATCCATGTGCTGGGGCAATATCCATGTGCTGGGGCAGTATCCATGTGCTGGGGCAGTATCCATGTGCTGGGGCAAATCCATGAGCTGGGGCAGTATATCCATGTGCTGGGGCAGTATATCCATGTGCTGGGGCAAATCCATGAGCTGGGGCAGTATATCCATGTGCTGGGGCAAATCCATGAGCTGGGGCAGTATCCATGTGCTGGGGCAGTATATCCATGTGCTGGGGCAAATCCATGAGCTGGGGCAAATCCATGTGCTGGGGCAGTATATCCATGTGCTGGGGCAGTATATCCATGTGCTGAATACATTTAGAATGTATGTAGCAGGTTTGAAAAAGCAAAACCAATTGGCTAAATCGCAAATAAAATCACAATATTCATTCAAGAAATCGCTATATAAGATTATTTTGTCATTATTGGACAGCCCTACCAAGTACCAATATTGACATCCAGTGCCATGTGGGAGATCACTCCGACAGGCAGCTCCCCCACATAAATACCCTCCCCAAATGCACACACAAAAGAAAATAATCTGATGTTATCTGCCTGTGCCGCTTGTCAAAAGCTGGGGGGGAAATGGCTGGCAGGTGAGATCTGTATGATCTCCATGCAGACCCAGAGCTCACAGAGCTCCACAGCAATAAAACTCACAGTAATGTGCGGTTTGTATGAGCGTATCACTGAGCTCCACTTAGATTGGCACAAGTCGCGCGGCGTTCATACAGAGTCATTACAGCGCTGCTTTATAGAGGCTGGGAGGACGCGGCGTTCATACGGAGTCATTACAGCGCTGCTTTATAGAGGCTGGGAGGACGCGGCGTTCATACGGAGTCATTACAGCGCTGCTTTATAGAGGCTGGGAGGACGCGGTGTTCATACGGAGTCATTACAGCGCTGCTTTATGGAGGCTGGGAGGACGCGGCGTTCATACGGAGCCATTACAGCGCTGCTTTATAGAGGCTGGGAGGACGCGGCGTTCATACGGAGTCAGTACAGCACTGCTTTATAGCGCATGGGGGAATGTGGGGTTAATGGGAGCTGCCTGTGAGGAGCTGCGCACTATAACTCTCATCATCCTCAGCCAGGTGAAAGGTGTCCATGTTTAAAGTGACAGCAGAGCTCCTCCCTGCGTGGCGATTAGGGATGTGCATTTCGGGTTTCGGAATTTCAGAATTTTCACGAAATTTCCCGATTCGGGTCTTTCGATGCGGCCGAAAATCCGAAATTTTTTAGATTCGAAATAGTCGAATCCGAACTGTTTTCCGAGCCGAATCGAAATTTCGAAATTTTTTCGGAATTTTCGAATGGACTTGAAATGTGTCAAATCGAAATCTATTGCTTTGAAACGAGAACAGACTTTCCGAAAAAACGAAAAATTTACCAAATCGAAAATTTTTCGGAATTTTCGAATGGACTTGAAATGTGTCAAATCAAAATCTATTGCTTTGAAACGAGAACAGACTTTCCGAAAAAAACGAAAAATTTGCCAAATCGAAAAAATTTCGGAATTTTCGAATGGACTTGAAATGTGTCAAATCGAAATTTATTTTCCCTCTATTCATGATTTCAGTTCCATTCGGGATTTCGGTTCCATTTCGGTAAGTCTGGACATCGTATATTTAACTAGTATCGTTATATCGCTGAATCTGTAAATTTTTTTTGTCCAATGATCCGATCAGAATGTTCGTATTTTGGTCAGATCCGATTCGTCCGCGGGTCGCGCATGCGCGCGCGCGCGAATGTCGTAACTTTATTGAGCCAGTTTTATTGACAACTTTTTGAACAAAATATGTTTTTATTATTCTTCATGATGGCCGCTGTAAGAGAGGAGTGCTGTACAAGCACCTCGTCATCATCTCATGATGAACCACCGGCACCCAGGAAGAAACGGGCCCAAAATATGGCGTTGAAGAGATGTTGGAGCTGGTCCGCATCTTTGATAGCAAAGATTATGATTGCCGGAAGGGACCTTACCGCAGGAAAATAAACGCCAGGAAGGATCGTATCCTTGACAAGCTACGCACCACCATTTTGGAGTTGTTTGGGAAGGACCGGACGAAGGACCAGGTCAGGAAACGCTGGTCTGATTTAAAAGTACGCGAGCAGGAGCAGTTGAGACGCATTCCGTCGCGTCATAGCGAAACGTAAGTGTCATGTTATATTGTAAAGCGCTGCGCAAACTGTTGGTGCTATATAAATCCTGATAATAATAATAATGTGCTTGCATGTGCTAATGTGAACAGAAATCTTATTATCTAGTCCCTTTTTTCATGCAATGTGATTGTGTATAGCTTTGCGTTTTGTAGCCGGAGTCAGACAGGTTCACTTCATTAACGGCGCCGGACCAGACACAAGCAAGGATTGTCCAAACACGAGTCTCTCCAGGAAAGGCAAGAGTTTATTGTGTCGTCACACAAGTGCTCACACAGGATTGAATCGCTTAGAGTGAGCCCCGATTACACAGAGACATGAGGTTTTATGCCCCAAATACATAATTAGGTACATCCCCATTAGCCCACCTCCCTATGACACTCTATTCCACCCCACGTGGGTTAATACCTCCCATCATTAATTCGAACACAAAGAACATTCCACATATAACTATAAATTGATACACTTCTCGTTAGTTTGACAGTCTGTGATTTGTTTGTGCTGTCTTTCTCCGGGGAGTGCCTCCCTCCCTATCGGCTATGTTTATTCAGATGGCCTGGGGCCCGGTCTTCTATACTCCTTCGTCTTTTCACGGGCCCAACGACCTTGGAATATCTACTTCTCCATGCCAGAAACAGCAAAGATCTTTCATAAGGCTTTAATTGCTTTTCTGCTAATCTAAACGCATTCCTAAATTTCTACGTATACCTCATTCTAGTCTCAGCTACAAACCTGTCTAGTTATATACAAGTGAACCAATATTCTGAACAAGATGGCCGCCTGTGTACAATGGCGGCCGTCTTCCAGCCTATTTCCACTTCATTCCCCCCTTGGCTCAAGTGTCAGGATCTTTTCCTGGCACTTGTAGCCATTATACTCCACTATTCTGAAACTACTGAAAAAGGGGGGTTTCTTTCACTGGGAACATACCCTGTGGAATTATCAGTGGTATCTTCTGTGTTTGTGTAGATATCAGTATCCTATGATCAAGATCACCACTATCATAAATATCATGGATCCAATCTTTGAGATGAATCGTCAAGATAGAACCAAACCATTCTCCCATTGCTCCAAACCCACGGAGCGGATTCCAGCCTTCGGCAGCAATCCTCCTGGCTGTGCCCTGCAACTGTGCTACCTTCTCCTGATAATCTTGAATTACCTGGTAATAGTCTGGGACTTCGTGTGTAGTGTTTCTGATGAAGGTGCAACATTCATAGTGCATTGTCATTTCACACAATCCATTCAAGGCCGCACTGATCTGCTCAAGCGCCATTTCATATATCATTTGCACCTTTCATAACTCACGCATTTCCAGATTCAACAGCTGGATATCCATACTGGTCCTATTCAGAATCTCATCCATCAGATTGACATAGCTATTCAATCTCCTCATCATCTCTCCTCCCCATCCAGTCCATACTGGCAACCATGTCCATATTCGATCCATCTTCGCAAACAATTCTCTCTTCGGTCTTTCAAACACCAGTGGGTACCTAGGGTGTAGTTCTGTGTCTGTGTTTGTGTCTTCTCCCCTTAGTTTCTGGATTGGGACCAGCTTAGCCAAATAACACATTCCCGTTATTGTTGGTGGTACCTATGTGTAACACACCCTTTCACAGCACACCTGGTATCCTCCTTTCACTATAAATAGCAATAAATGTAGTGTTCCCTTTGATATCTCTATCGCAAAATGTCTCAGCCGTCTCATCATATCCACTGCACCCTGCCTCCCATTGGTCACATTCCCAATCACCGCCTCTTGGTCTCTAGTGAGTTGCCTGCATCGTATGTATAAATAAATCGCCTTTTGTCCTGTTTTGAATATATAAATATATAATGTCCAGTTGAACTGACTTGAGTTACATAACCCCCCTCGTTATTTGTTTCTTTATCTGGTCCTAGTTGAAAACACCATTCTGGTGGATACACTGGTCCTATTATAGGGTACCCGGACTGACTGATTCTGTCTTTTCCCTGATACAAACATACTCAAATTCATTGGAACAGAGGCAAATGGTATATGAATTGTCTCTGGGTGCAGTCTACTACACACCCAGCATACAGTTTGCCCAGACTTTTTAGCATAGTCATATTTGAATTGCACAAGTAAATGTCCTCTTGGGTTGGTTCCAGATAGCGCCTCTCGTTTTTGTCTCCACATGGTACGGTTCTCCATCACCGGGTGCGTACCATTCCAGATATGGGAAATATCCACTTTCCCCACATTGCCCGTACAATTAGAGCATACTCCACGCGAGAGTCCATAAATCAAATTAGCAAAATATAAAATCAGCACCACAAATGCCCCGAGTGTCAGAATTCCTTGGGCAATTCTTTTTACAGTCACATAAACCCAATCCCTCCCCACTGGAATTTCAAAAGTAAAGAACATTTCTGGATAATCAAGGGTGGGGGCCGGGCCCCTAAAAAACACCCTGTGGGTATCCCCGTTGGCGGGTGGTCAGGACCTGTGCCCATCAAAACACCCACTTGTTGATCCTCTATTATCTGGGTTAGAATCATTTAGGTGCTCATGGCTGTGGTCTTTGTCAGCTTCAGCCTCAGTGGGTTGGTCTCGTTGGTAACAACCTTCCATATTGGTTCAGGACTGGCTGCGGCTGCTTTTACCCTGGAGTGATATATCCACGGGACCACCTCGGCAACCTTTACTGCTATAGGGGTTGATAACAGGACAAAATAAAAACCTCTCCATTTTGGACCTAGTGGATCATTTTTCCACTCTTTTACCCATACTGAGTCACCCGGACAATACTTATACAGTGAAGGATACAGAGAATACGGTATATTATCCCCCACCCAAATATTTAACTTCTGCATTGATTTACCCAGCATTACTACCTGATCATTTAGTTTAATTTCTCCCAATGCCCGAAGGTCCCCCCTTAGTCCATTAATCAGAGGGGTTGGCTGTCCAAACATAAGTTCGTATGGACGTAGCTTCAATTGGGGGGTTGGTCTGCACCTAATGTGCAAAAGGACTATCGGCAGTAAGTCCAACCAGCCTAGTGACGTCTCTTGGCACAGTTTGGACATCAAAGTCTTTAGGGTACGGTTCATTCTTTCAACTTTTCCCGAACTTTGGGGCCTGTTCTCGGGTTGTTCTTGGCACATGTTACACACTGCTGAGCTGTTGCTTTGCAGATTGCTGACAATCCTGGTACGTAGAAATGTGGCTCCAACTGTTGCTCCATCATTTCTCTTCCTCCATGGGTACTTGCGTGAAGTGCTCTTACGATTTCAGGAGCCAGTGTTGCTGGTAGGACTATTAGTCCGTTCTCCATCTGGAACCATCCATCTTCTCCATACCCTCCGGGTTCGTCTGTCAGCCACTTCTTTTCTTTCTCTGAGTACACAGATGTCCATTCGCTCAGTGGCGCCGGTAGGAGTGCAGCCACCACTGGTTTTGGTTTGTATCGTGCCAATTCTCCATAATTTCCCCAGATAAATTCTCCTAGACTGTGCAGTATTCGTGTGATTCGTAGATTATTGTGAGAATTGATTGTCAAATTTTCAAAACGTGACGCGAAATTTCAATTTTCTGCTCGTTCAACTTCAGTTATTTCTTTGTCTTCCTCCTCCCCCACTATTTTACGCCGAAGAATTTCAGCCTCATCTTGCAGACTCTGCGCAGTCTTTGCTGAACTTCTGAGGTGTTAACCATTAGACATGTCTCTTGCGGATTTAGGGAGTAGAGTAGAAATTTCGGCCTTGTGTTCGAGTTGGAAAAAACCATTGGATATAATCATAATTGAGTTCTAACAGTTCATAATCATCTTGCCATTTGTTCAAATTATTTCAATGAACTCGCCGTGGGGTTCAAATTTTTTTTTTAAATTCATATAGAACTCGTAATTTGGCATGGAAGATTGAGGCTCTTGCTTGCAGATCAGTACTTTAGCTTGAGCTTCTGCTTCTGTTGGTGGTGGCGGTTTTGCAGCTGCTTTTGCGGGTGGTCCGCGCGTCTGTTACCTTTTGGAATTTCATCACGGCCTTTTTGGGGCCTCGACAGTGCATGATGCTGACAGCACTTGGTTTCCACACTGCTTCCAGGAGGGCCGTGATTTCTGCAGCATATTTAATTTATTGTCCTGAAGACGTGAGTAGGCCTCTTTCTTTGTAGAGTGCGCCATGTGCATAGACTGTCATAAAGGCGTATTTGGAATCTATATAGATATTTACTCTTTTGCCTTCAGAAATTTCAAGGGCTCTGGTTAAAGCTGTTATTTCAGCTAGTTGTGCCGATGTATGGCCTGGCAGTGGCTTTGCTTTGATAACTTCTTCTGTTGAGACTACTGCATAGCCGGAGACTTCCTTCCCATCATCCATATAGCTGTAGATCGTATTTGTCTAGGGGTACGTCTTTCAAATCTGGCCTGCTACTGAACACTTCTTCCATGACTTGGAGGCATTCATAATTTGGATCCTCTTCACAGTCAGGCAGTAAAGTAGCAGGGTTTAAAGTAGCGATGAGGTCCAAATGAACCCGTGGATTTTCACACATCATGGCTTGGTACTTCGTCATCCGGCTGTTGCTAAACCAGTAACCTCCTTTGACATCCAGCAGAGCCTTGACAGCATGGGGCACCTTGACATAAAGAACTTGTCCAAGGGTCAGCTTGTCTGCTTCTGCTATCAGCATTGCGGTGGCAGCCACTGCTTTCAGGCATGGGGGTAGGCCGCAGACCACAGGGTCGAGTTGCTTGGAGAGGTAGGCCACAGGCCTCAGCCACGAGCCAAAGGTCTGGACCAATACTCCTGTTGCTGTTTGGTTATATTCATGTACGAACAGCTGGAAAGGCTTGCTATGATCTGGCAGACCCAGCGCAGGAGCTTCCATCAGCAGAGTCTTTAATTTCAGAAACGCTGCGGTTTGCTCTTCTTCCCAATGAAAGGGTCTAATTCTCTTTCCTTGGTTGCTTGATGAAGCGGCTTGGCAATTTCTGCGAAGTTGGGGATCCACAGGCGGCAGAAGCCTGCAGCTCCCAGGAATTCACGGACTTGTCTCCTGGTCTTTAGTTGGGGTATGCGGCACATTGCTTCTTTCCTTTCTGCCCCTAGTGCACGTTTGGTACCTGTTAACTGGAATCCCAGGTATTTTACACTCTGTTTACATATTTGTGCTTTCTTTTTTTTTTTAGACACTCTGTAACCTGTTTGGCTTAGCAGATGTAGCAAAAGTTTTGTGACAGATAAACAGTCTTTTTCTGTGGGGGAAACCAGTGTAATTAATCAACATACTGTAGCGTGGAAGGACAAAAGGTCCTGGCTGAGCGCGCATCCATTGTAGATACCTCCCACTGAGAAATAAAAAAAAAAAAAAAAAGTTGTCTTGCTGGAACAATGGTGTGTTCCACGGTGACACGCAGAATTTCAATATACCGTAGTCTTTAAATCTCTGCAAATATATTTGTATATTCTGCTTGGCTTTCTTTGGGATATAATATTGTCTTAGAGCCACCGGTATTGCGCCGGACTTTAATTCAACTAATCTGGGCGGGTTGTCCTCCGCCCCCCACCTCAGGAATTCCAAGGAGTAGTGCGTGCGGATCCAGCGTGGCAGACAGAGTAGGTGCCGTGCGCCATTCTTCTTCCCTCGGCATAACTACTGCGATTTTCACAGATTGGGGTTGTGCGCTGGCTGGATTATACTACCGAACAAAACTGCCACCCTCCGGCAGGTTTAATTGAACGTGACCCCCGGGAAAAAAAAAACATAATTTGGGCTTGCAATTTGCAAAAAATATCCTGCCCCAGGAGCTGGATGGGACATTCGGGCATATACATATACACATTGTGTAAATAATATTCTCAGAAATATTTTCCCATAGCCAAAAACAGACTCTTAATACTACATCGAAAAAAAACAATAAAAATAAATCATTCCATCAAAAATCAAACAAAAACATACCTTGTAAAAACAGTAAAGAAAAATTACTTTAATTATTTCTCAAATCAATTTTTCTAACCGTTCATATATCAATTTAGTTTGTTAATAAATTTATATTTTAGTAGGCAATATTGTATACTATTACATACTTATTATTATTATATGCAATAATATAAAAAAACCAGACTCCTTTTTCTTTTCTTTTCTATTTAATTCTAGCTCTGAACATAACTTAAACTTTCGAATAATATCAACACAAAATATAAACATATATCTTGCACTCAACCGACTTCAGACAAATATTCTATTGTAACACACACTAAAATTAGCTAAACATAGTACGCTGCACAAGTACACAAAGGGTTATTTTTCCACCTTTCAGAGAGCAAAGAAAAACAAACTGCTCCCTCCTCCTCCTCTCTCTTGCAAACAGTCTGTCAGAAAAAGGAGGGGCCTATTACACCAGGGACGACGCTCAATCTCAACTTTTAATTGAACAGTTTAATGATCAAAAAAAACACAATCGGACAAAATCAGTCTGAACCACACATATAAACTATACAGCACCGCAACTATCTCACTCCGTGAAATATTAATTAATTTATATATGCTCCATCGGGCATCTCAATCTTTTCTGGTGGAGCCTCTCTATCTCCCTTATTTTGGGGTCCTGTTTCTTATTCCTCCCCGCTATCATTATAAAATGACTCTGGTTTTTAATGCAATATCTCCATATATCTATATACGGGTATTGTTCAGGATGTCCATACTGCTCTGTAACTTGGGAATGTACCTTCTGTACTAACTCCGGGTCCATTGACCCCTGCTCTGGCCATCCTGGGACTAATAACGGGCACACAACTGTACACATTACTTTTAATTTCTCTTTTGTCAATTCTACACCATAATCATACGTTTTTATATAATGCTTCGAAATTCCGCACCATATATTCTAGGGGCATCTCACCCTCCTTTACCTTCTTGGGCTTAGATGACCCGTTACCCATTGTCACTCCTGAAAAAAATACTTTTTGCGATACAAATATCTTATTTCAACAACAGTTAAAATCTACAGTCTGATACTTCAGTCAACAATTTATCCGCATCCACATACGCTTCCCCCTTCAGTAGCCGACTGCAGTCGCCTGAGCCCAAACCGTAATTATCTGGGTCAAATCTCGTATTTGCTTCCTCGTGGAGCGAGTAGGCGCACGTTCACTCACAGCACTCAAGTCAATTCATTCACAACACATTCCGTATCAGATACTTTCAGCACAATACAGAACATATATCACTTCAACTCTTTCCATTAGCCGAGGGCGTATTCCCTCCTTAGTGGCTCCTTATACCCCGTAATTTGAACTCTAACTCTTGACTGCTTGTGGCTATGTGCACCTCGTTCCTTGTCTATCTCTGTAGCTATCGCTGGCACTATAAAGCCCTTTTCACTATACGGCGTACACACTAGGCACTGACTCAGGCTCTTAGCCCAGTCACAGAAAAAAAAAATCCTCTTCCTTTCCCTTTTACCCACGTGGCGAAGCTCTATTTACAAACACTGAACTATGCAACTCCACGCAGCTACCTTCTCCCTCTCATACAGAACTACCCTTTGATTGGCATTCAATTCCCCCGAATCCAGACGCCCGCTAGCCACTCTGGCTCCTTAGCAATGTCAGCGCTACCAGCGGCGGGCTAGATATGCCAATAGGATGTGGCCATCGCATCCTCTTATCCGTCTATCGCAGTCGGACGTTTCCCTTAGATACCGGTATTTCCTTTAGACATACAAAACATAGAAGACACGTTACCTATCGCCGGCGCTGCTTGCTGTTTCCTCAGACTCGTTGGTGTCCCAGTTTTCCCGGGTCAGGGGGGTCTGTTTGGGACGAGATGAGGTCCACTGTACAGGAAATCCTGCTTGGCGCCTGCAGATGTCAGCTCACCTTCAACGGACGCCCCCAACCATCGGGATTCTGGCACTGCTGCAGTCAAGCGCCGCACTGTGTTCAGCAGCCGTTGCCTGTGTCTTGGCAAAAGGCCCGTTATCCCGGCTATCGAGACCCCAGAAAATGTAGCCGGAGTCAGACAGGTTCACTTCATTAACGGCGCCGGACCAGACACAAGCAAGGATTGTCCAAACACGAGTCTCTTCAGGAAAAGGCAAGAGTTTATTGTGTCGTCACACAAGTGCTCACACAGGATTGAATCGCTTAGAGTGAGCCCCGATTACACAGAGACATGAGGTTTTATGCCCCAAATACATAATTAGGTACATCCCCATTAGCCCACCTCCCTATGACACTCTATTCCACCCCACGTGGGTTAATACCTCCCATCATTAATTCGAACACAAAGAACATTCCACATATAACTATAAATTGATACACTTCTCGTTAGTTTGACAGTCTGTGATTTGTTTGTGCTGTCTTTCTCCGGGGAGTGCCTCCCTCCCTATCGGCTATGTTTATTCAGATGGCCTGGGGCCCGGTCTTCTATACTCCTTCGTCTTTTCACGGGCCCAACGACCTTGGAATATCTACTTCTCCATGCCAGAAACAGCAAAGATCTTTCATAAGGCTTTAATTGCTTTTCTGCTAATCTAAACGCATTCCTAAATTTCTACGTATACCTCATTCTAATCTCAGCTACAAACCTGTCTAGTTATATTACAAGTGAACCAATATTCTGAACAAATGGCCGCCTGTGTACAATGGCGGCCGTCTTCCAGCCTATTTCCACTTCATTTTCACAATTCGTCAACATGCATTTTGCCATAGCTCTTCTTTTTTGTGATTTTACGTATTCGTGAAAATTGTGACATTTGATGTATGTAGATGAAATTACAATGCTGGATTTCTTTTGGCACTGTGGTGTACTAGTGTGCTGGGGGGGTTGTTGTGACTGAGTGATGCATATGAGATGACCGCAGCTTGCCCAATATTGACTCCCACCGCGCATCAACAAAAAATCTCTGCGTCTCTGCTAAGTGATAGGATGGGACATGTAGTTCTTCTGAAAGTGCATCCAACAGAGCTGCCTTCAATACATCCTCAGCAGCTGCTGCAGCAGTGTCATTGAATGCTTTAGAGGCAAATTTTAAAACAAATTGGTGGATTTCTGTTGTTGTTTCTGCAATATCCAGTTTTATTAGCAGAAACTGAAAGTGAAACTGAGGCTGAGGCCTTTCATAAAAATAAATAAAAAAGCAGTCGCACAATGCGCTTTGTACGCACACAACACAAATAATAGTTTTTATTGAATAAACGTAATGTTACTTCTGAAAAAAATATATAAATGAACGGTAATATATGTCTGTGCAGAGGAAATAAATAAATATTTTGTGACTTTAGACCTATGAGATGGGAGTAGTGGTGGGACAAGCTGGTTGTGGGGTAGTGGAGGGGTGTCGCAATACTTTCGGCAATATATTGTATAGATATACCATTTTTTCCAGTCTGCATTATTTACGTGTTATATTTTTTTTGGATTTGGCAGAAGACAGGAAGAAGGCCGCCGAATCTGCCAAGGCATGGACCAGTGCCCCAGCGGAGGAGGAGGGGAGCCACGGGCGTCCACCAGCGCTGGTATATACTGTTTTATTTAGCAACGACTTTTGGTCAAAAACAGAAACATTTTTGTTTACTGTATTTTAATTTAATTTTTTTATGTATAGCACAAGAGAGCAGGAGGAGGAAGAGGAGGAGCAGGAGGAGGGCGAAGGAGAGAGGCAGCCGGTGCAGCAGGAGGCCGCCAGTCCAGGTTTTTTTTTTTTTACTGTTGTATTTTGCATCGACTTTTGTTCAAAAATAAATCAGTTTTGTTGTTTACTGTATTTTTTATTTCTTTAATTTCTTACATATAGCACTGGATATGCCTTCGGTGGTGGTGGGGGAGGAGGAGTCGGAGGAGTCGGAGACTCAGGAGGCCGCCAGCTCTGGTATATACTACTGTTATATTTTTTCAAGACTTTCAGTCAAAAATAGAAACCTGCTTTACTTACTGTATTTTCCTTCTTTCATTTATTGGATATATAGAAGAAGCCAGACCGAGCAATCAAGAGGCGATTGGCGAACTAAGGCTGGCTGTCAGAACACTCGATGCCATCCAGCCAGAACTGCTGCAGGAACTCCGGGAGCACCTGAACAACACCGCGGACATCCTGGAGCGGCAGTAAGACAGAGACAATACTCAATATGGATGTGCCTCAGCTGCTCCTGCTCGCCTGCTTTGAGGTCGGACCAGCGTTTTCTGATCTGGTCCTTCGTCCCGTCTTTCCCAAACACCTCCAGGATGGTGGTGCGCGTAGCTTGTCAATGATACGATCCTTTCTAAAATTTATTCCCTGCCGTAAGGGCCCTTACTGCAGTCATAATCTTTGTAATCAAAGATGCGGACCAGCTCCAATATCTCCTCAAATGCCAGTAATTCTAAAGTGAACCAATACTCTGAACAAGATGTTCGCCTGGCTTGGAAGATGGCCGCCATTGTATGTTTGTTTGTGTTGTTTGTGCCCCTGTTGGGCAGTTTGCCATCCTTGGCATGTTCCCTTCCCTTCCCCATGTTGTAAATAAATTTTCTATTTTTTCTATATTTTCCTGTTTGTGTGCGTTGCTTTACGTTAATAAGTTAATTATGTATTGCTTGGTTTCCACACTGTTAACCACTTCGATGCGGAGGACGCGCTCAGCATGGCTGCTGGTATGCGGAGGACGCGCTGAGCGCATCCTCCCTTTGGGGTCAGCGTTCGGCCGGGTTCCGGCCGATCGCTGGCCCCCCCGGTGCGGGCTGACATCCTCGATGTCAGCCCAGCATCCGGAACCGCCGCCGGTGAAATTAGGTGTCATCGCGACAGCGCGATGACACCTAATTCAGGCGCCCCCCCAGCATGTGCACCATTTGGAAGGGCACAGCCTGCCCTTCCAAATGGTGCCTGGCATTAACCCCTGGGGAGCTGGATCGCGAATCGGCGCTGAAAAGCGCCGGTTCGTGATCCTTTCCCGGAGCTGGCCGACATCTTGGATGTTGGCCAAGCCTCCAGGAACTCCCCCTGAGGACTGGCGTCATCGTGCATAGCATCGTGCATAGAGTTAACCAACGGTGGAGATAGGGAGTTCCAATGAACTCCCTATCTCCCAATCCGTGGCAGCTAGGGGTTAAAGTTTGGTATGGTTGGATCGGCCAGAGCCTGGCCGTTCCAACGATACCAAACACTACAGTGAAAAAAGTTTTTAAAAAAAATAAAAAATTAAAAAAAATATATATTTAAAAAAAAATTATAAAAATTAAATAAACATTTTTTTTTCTTTTTTTTGGTTCGTTAATGCAGCAATATTGTTCCCATTTCAATTATAATGTGAACAATGATGCTGCACTAACGAGGTGGTGGGGCAATATCCACGAGGAGCTGGGGCATGTCCACGAGGAGCTGGGGCACATCCACGAGGTGCTGGGGCATATCCACGAGGAGCTGGGGCACGTCCACGAGGAGCTGGGGCACATCCACGAGGTGCTGGGGCACATCCACGAGGAGCTGGGGCACATCCACGAGGAGCTGGGGCATATCCACGAGGAGCTGGGGCATATCCATGAGGTGCTGGGGCAATATCCACGAGGAGCTGGGGCATGTCCACGAGGAGCTGGGGCAATATCCACGAGGAGCTGGGGCATGTCCACGAGGAGCTGGGGCATATCCATGAGGAGCTGGGGCATATCCAGGAGGATCTGGGGCATATCCATGAGGATGTCGGATGTCGGCCAAGCTTCCGGGAACTCCCCCTGAGGACTGGCGTCATCGTGCATAGCACGATCACGCCAGTCCCTGGAGTTAACCCCTAGTGCCACCAATGGTGGAGATAGGGGGTTCATTGGAACCCCCTATCTCCCGATCCGTGGCAGCTAGGGGTTAAAGTTTGGTATTGTTGGATCGGCCAGAGCATGGCCGTTCCAACGATACCAAAAACGAATGTGAAAAAGTTTGTAAAAAAATTAAAAATAAAAAAATATTTAAAAAAATTTATAAAAAAAAATAAACATTTTTTTTTCTTTTTTTTGGTTCGTTAATGCAGCAATATTGTTCCCATTTCAATTATAATGTGAACAATGATGCTGCACTAACGATTTTTGTATGCGGTGCGTTTGTTAAAAATCGTGTAATTTCCCCCCAAAAAAAATGTAACGAGACCCCATCTCTAATTTTTTTAACAAGCGCACCCCATACAAAATATAACCGCAATTGCTCGCATGTTAAAATGTGAAAAAAAAACACTTTACACGTTGTAAATTATTGAAAATCATATTTTATTGCATTTTTTGTTAAATATACAGCGGTCATGACGTATACATATAATAATGACATATTATTAATCTGCCGAGTCTGACGGAAAGAACGATATATAATATGTCTGGGTCATATACTAAAATAAGCCTTCAAAACACGTTTAACATGAGCAAAACCGGTAAAATGAGCTCAGCACAGAGGTGTGAAAAGACTCAGCAGCGAAAGGGTTAATTAAAAAAACACGATAGAATCGCCAGAATTATCGTATCGACAGAATGAATTATCGGATCCGAAAAACAAACCAAAAATTTATTATAAAAAATATATAAATTAGTATTAAAAAAGTAAACCATAGTAGTTTTCATCAAAACGAATAGAGTTAGACAGCTTTGAAACGAGAACAGACGTTCCGAAAAAACGAAAAGTTCGAAAAACGAAAAATGGGCGATATGCCGAAAACATGTACAATTCCGAAAAACGAAAAGTTCGGAAAAACGAAAAATGGGCGATATGCGAAAACCATGTACAATTCCGAAAAACGAAAATTTCCGAAATAACGAAAAGTCGATACAGAAACCTAGTAAAGTGACCCGAAAATACGAAAAAATGGTCGATATTCGAAAAATAAATGTACCGAAAACCGAATCGAGCCGAACCGAATCGAAACAGAAAGCAGTCGAAACGAGCCGAATCGAAAAGTTTAAAAATTCGAAAAATCGAATCGAATCGAATCTAAAAAAAAAATCGGTGCACATCCCTAGTGGCGATGTAATGGAGCTATGAGGGCTGCACTGTGACTGTCCCACAATGACACCAGACAGCTTTCCACGCATGCCTTAGATTTGGCACAGGTCCCCTAAATTTGGCACTTACCAGCAGGGCTGGACTGGGAATAAAAAGCAGCCCTGGAAGAAAAATTAGACCAGCCCTATATTGTGATAAGTGCAAACGATAATGTGCGGTGTGAATGAGCGTATCACAGAGCTCCACAGCAATAAAACCCATAGCAATGTGTGGTGTGAATGAGCGTATCACAGAGCTCCACAGCAATAAAACCCACAGTAATTTGTGCAGTGTGTATGAGCGTATCACAGAGCTGCACAGCAATAAAACTCACGCTCATACACACTGCACATTACTGTGAGTTTTATTGCTGTGTAGAGCTCTGTGATACGCTCATACATACTACACATTACTGTGAGTTTTATTGCTGTGAAGCTCTGTGTTACAGTAATGTGCGGAGTGAATGAGCGTATCAAAGAGCTCCACAGCAATAAAACTCACAGTAATGTATGCAGGTGTGTTGGAGCGTAACACAGAGCTCCACAGCAATAAAACTCACAGTAATGTGCAAGTGTGTATGAGCGTATCACAGAGCTGCACAGCAATAAAACTCACGCTCAAACACACTGTACATTACTGTGAGTTTTATTGCTGTGTGGATCTCTGTGACCTTATTTGCTCCCCTCCGCTGGAAAAATATACTTTATTAGGCCACCCATAAAAACAAAGATATTTATTTGCCCCACCCAGAATAAAATTTTTAAAAAATTAATTTGCCTTCCACCTGGGGCAAATTAATAATTTTTTTAATTTTATTCTGGGGGAACAAATAAAGTATATTTATTTCCTGCCAGGGGAGGGGGGGTGATGGTGAATAAAGTATATTTATTTCCTGCCAGGGGAGGGGGGGTGATGGTGAATAAAGTATATTTATTTCCTGCCAGGGGAGGGGGGGTGATGGTGAATAAAGTATATTTATTTCCTGCCAGGGGAGGGGGGGTGATGGTGAGTAGAGGATATTTATTTCCTGCCAGGGGAGGAGGGGGTGATGGTGAATAAAGTATATTTATTTCCTGCCAGGGGAGGGGGGTAAATATTGGCATTCTGTTTTTTTTTGCTGGCCAAAGCAAATATAAATTTTATATGGGGGGGTCATTATTTTTAGGCAACAGGGGCCAGGCCCAGATGACCTCACTTACAGGTCTGGTGCTGCTCGCTGAGGACTCCTTCAAGTTTTCAGGAGCTAGCTACCTCCAGCCAGCTCCACGTGCGGTGAAATGAGGGGGTGACTGGTCTCTTCAGTGTGGTGTGCAGCTACACCCTGGGCGGAGTCTGGAGATGTCATCAGAGGGGGCCGTCCACATCTCCTCCATCGGCCGGTGTTCCTTGCCACCTAGGTAGGCCGGCAAGCAGCCTAAAAACACGGCCGGGACAGAGGCACCGTGGCTGCAACTGCAAGCGCGGTGGTGGCTGTAATAAGCAAGAAATGTGACACCACTGGGGCTGAGCAGCTGTGAGGAGCCGCTGGCACTGGCTGCGCTCACTTGCAGCTGCGCGGCTGCTACATTTACATACCACTGACTCACTGTGTAAAGCGCCAGCCTGTCAGAGTGCTGCGGATGATCAAAGTGTCTCTGATATAAACATAGCACCAGCGGCTGCCTGCTTCTATGCGCGATGAGACTCCAGGCGTCGGCCAAACAACCCCCTCTCTCAGCTTGGCGGCCAGCGCTTTACCCCCCCCCCCTGCACTGCAGTATGGCCCTGCTTACCAGTGCAACTCCCAGGCGGCAGATCGGGTCTCCGCTGCTCTACCTCCGTTTTTGGATGGCTCCCGCTGGCTGGCTCGCTCCCGCTGGCTGGCTCCCACTGGCTGCTGGCTGTCTCACCTGGCTGTCTCCGCTGTCTCCCTCTGGCTGGAACGCGTGGAGAATGCTGCCCTGCCTGTGACGCATCACGTGGTGGGTCAGGTGACGTGCCGCACGTGGCTATCGCAAAGCACGCTGGAGGGGGCGGAGCCTAAGCCTAACACTGCCGCACCGCTGTTATGACTGCTGCGGCGGTTAAAAAACTAAAAAGCATGAGTCACCTGCCAGCTCGGTCCTCTCCCTACTCGCACACATTGAATTTCCACTCGCCAAATGCGAGCAGGCGAGTGGAAATTTCGAGGGCTGTAATAAACCATTTATTCTTTTAATCTTAAGTAAAAAGTCTTTATTTGTTGATCTTTTAGGCATTTTTTTGGGCAAAACGTTTTCCATTTTTTTTAAATAGCAGTTTTTCTTTTTTCTAGAACAGAACTTTTTACAATCATTCATAGGACCTTATATGTTAATTGCAGACATTTTCATTCTGTAGTTTTTTTGCAAACAGTTTAAATTTTGACAATTTCAATCGTACTGTTTCTTTTTCCCCCCGTTTGCCGTCTCTTTCCGGCCACTGGTTGTAGCTGTGTTCGGCAGATTGATGGCTTTTTCCAGACGGGTTAGGTGGGTTTGCAGCGGATGTTGTGGTTTTCTTTTTTTTCCCATTCGGCGGCTTTGCTGCGGCTTTTCCCCGCACTCCGGGAACCTTGCGGTGAATGCAGAATTCACCACAGGGCAAGGGAAATCTGATTCCCGAAGTGCGGGGAACAAGAGGTGCTCTGAATAACCCCTATAGTAACTTCACAGGAGGATAATTAGAGAAATTTGGAAAAAAGGATTGTAATTGAGCTGCCAACTTCAACTGTTATCCATTCCAATGTGTTTTCACAAGAAAAATAGGCCAAACTTAACCCGGCTGTGGGCCATAGTCCCTTGTTTGCACTAAAATGGAGATACTAACAGGGAAAATCTGCACCTGAAGATTCCCCCGCACTGTCCTCATGTCAGCGTGATATTCTGGGGCCGGCGCTATCTCAGCACCATGTCCCAGAACATAGCACTAACCACTGGGACACTCACGGTAGTGCTTTCACTGCGAGTTCCCCTCCTGGCGTCCCATGGGACTCCATAGAGGGTTGCTCTTTTGGGGCCTGAGCCCTGAGCGTTCTCACGAGATTGCGCCGTGGTGAGGAGGGAGAATGGGAACTATTTGTTTCCAGTCTCTGCTCCCAGGCCATATTATCAAAGTGGGATTAGAGGTGTGCATCGGATTTATTATCCATATTAGGTATAGGGTGCGCAAAGTACAGTAGGCTTGAGGAAGCTAGCGCAAACTCTGATGCTCAAACGGATTACTAACAGGGGTAGCATCAGGAATGTAATATGGAGGGCATGTGTTAAACACAGTTATCCTGGTGGTAACGTTTACATATCGAGGCGCTAACGTTAGCGTGAACTGGAGAATATAGCCCCGCGTGGTTTCAAAAAGTGAAACGAACAAAGGTCCTGTGATGCCATAGAGCTCGATAACTCATTAAGTCTTTAGGAAGCTTCCTATGGTCTATAGCTCTGACAGGGATCCACCCATGCACTCAGGATTTGGGCTGTAGGGAGCCCCACGGCCTCTGTAGACCGGCCACATATAAGTAATACTACCCGCCACTATGAGGCTTTTTGGCAACATATGAAGTCTCTTTATACAGGAGTCCTTGTGTCTGGTCATGTGACCAGGACTTCCCAGCTTCAGAAGGAAAAACTGCATGCCTAGAAGGGGAGGATATATGTGAGCTACTGCTCGTTTACATCAAGCAGAGAACAACAAGACTTTCCCTATGCACTAATAAGTGACCAGGGGAGGGGTCTGTCTAGATTAGCCTGTTAATCTGTGTGTATCAGGGACGTGCGGTCAGAGGTGGCAGATGAGGCAGAGCCTCATCTGCCATTAAGGGCAGCTGCACAGTCAAACTCACCTGCTATGTGTTCCTGTCAGGTTTCGTCGCTCCAGCCCTGTCCCCCTGCCCTCTGTATTCTTGTATGCTTGCCATGTGCGGGCATCTCCCTATGCTGCCAGTCCTGGGTTGCAGTTTAGGGGCTAATTGTTTCCTTTTTTGTCTGTCTGTTCACCTGCTGATCATTGTCCTGATCCCCTCCCGATTTAAAGCAATGGGCCCATATCCCATTGCTCTTTCATTGTTCCAGTTTGTCTACATCTAGCCTGCTGTGTTCTGAGCTCCTTGCTGTTATTCCAGTCTTAGTCTGTATTTTCTTGTTAAGTTTATTCCTTTTGGTTTCCCCTGTCTGTCTGTTGTTTTTCTCAGTTATTCTTGTGTTCCTGGTTTATGTTCGATGTATGCTGATTACCTGGTTCTGACCCTTTTGCTTGGCTGACTTATTCTTCTGGTTCTGGATCCCTGGCTTATGTATAAGGTACACGTTCTGGTTAATGACGCCTGGCTTTTCTTGACATTTCTTGTGGATTCTCCTTGTCTGTACGATTGTTATATTTCTCATGCACATTCCTGTATTCATCTGTATGTCCTTAGATTCTGCACGGCGCTGCTGTATTATTTTTCTTTAGAGCAGATCCGGCTATTCTAAAGACCGGTCTTTCAGAATAGGGATGCTTTCTACCGTGCAGGGTCTCTGACCTAGATTGTATACCAGTGCTGTGAGGAGTTCTCTTGTGTATCCTGAGCTGTACACTCCTGTTATTGTTGCCATGAGTGGTAGCTCTGTTTATAGGGGCTTTTACCTGGTCCAGAGCCTTGCTACACCACTGTCGGGTGTTGCCAGCGTTAAATAATGAAAGAGCCTATAATAAAGCCCGCAGAGTTAAGTGCCATTCTGGAAACCATGCTGCACATGTTAGGTGGTTTGGTTGCAGACTTGAAAGGGTTACTGAACCCAGGTTCAGCTCCTGATTATACTCATGTTTCCTTGGAGAGCAAGGTTCATGGTCCATTGTCTATGGATGAAATGAATAGAAGACGAACTGGCAACCTCTGCTTCTATTGTGCCAGTTCGGCACATTTCATATCTAACTGCCGTCTTAAGCCAGCAGATCCAGAGACTGGCAAGGTGCCGTGTCCAGAGACTGGAAAGGTGCCAGCGCATCCAGAGACTGGCAAGGTGCCAGCACGTCCAGAGACTGGCAAGGTGCCAGCATGTCCAGAGACTGGCAAGGTGCCAGTGCACCCAGAGGCTGGCAAGGTGCCAGCGCGTCCCAAGACTGGTGAAGAGCCCACTGTGCCAACATCCCGCAGTAAGGTCACTAAAGCCAGACCATGTTATGGGTCAGATGGTGTCAGACCCTGTTATGGGTCAAATGGTGCCAGGCCCCGTTATGAGTCAGATGTCACCAGGCCCCACTACGAATCACATATTGTCAGAACCCCTTTACCGTCCAGGTCTAGGAGAGCCCTACCTAGGGTAGCCAGGCCTGTGGAGGGGGAAACTGACATTCCAGACCCAGACATGCTTCCTGCTTATGGGTCAGATGGTGCCAGGCCCCGTTTTGGGTCAGATGGCACCAGGCCCTGCTACGTATCAGATGATGTCAGACCCCCTGTACCGTCTGGGTATAGGAGAACCCCATTCTAGGGTAACCAGGCCTGTGGATGGGGTAATTGATATTCATGAAACTGTCAAGCCTTCTGTCTATGAGCCTGAGGAGTACATGGATTATGGCTCTTACTCGGCCATGGAATCAGAGAAGGATAAAGCCATGGAGATCACTCCCATGATGGCTTCCTGTATGTGGCCTCTCCAAATGGCCAGACACCCTAATGGTGGTCCAGGGCGTCATACAGTTGCAGGTTGTATTACCTGCTGTACTGTCCGCCTATCTGAATCACCCACTGCACTCCCAGTGCCAGGCGGCAAGGCTGCAATCCTGGGGTCTGGCAGCAAGGCTGCAATCCTGGGGTCTGGCGGTGAGGCCACAATCCTGAAGTCTGGCGGTGAGGCCGCAATCCTAGAGTCGAGCGGCGAGGCCACAATCCTAGAGTCGAGCGGCGAGGCTGCAATCCTACTGTCAAGCAATAGAGCCACTGTGCCTTCGTCCCACAGTGAAGCTGTACTGTCTGATGTTGGCAATGTGCCACCCATGTCGATGATGGCAATGTGCCAGCGGTGTCCAAGTCAAACTGTGTGTCAACGGTGCCAATGATGCCCAATCCTGGCATGGTGTCCGAGTCAAGCTGTGCTTCAGCAGTGCCAGTGATGCCCAATCCTGGCGCGGTGTCCGAGTCAAGCTGTGTGTCAGTGGTGCCAGCGATGCCCAATCATGGCGCTGTGTCCGAGTCAAGCTGTGTGTCAGCAGTGGTAGCAGTGTCTGAATCAAGCTGTGTGTCGAGAAGCCAGTCATGTGTTCTACTGGCGGGATGCCAGTGTTGTCTGTTTTTGGCGAGATGCCAGTGTTGTCTGGTTCTGGTAACAACAGGCCAGTTATAACCGATCCTGTCAAGAAGCCTTCTATGTTGTGCTGCAAGGCAGCTGTACCCTCAGTGTCGAGTCCCAAGACCACTGTGCCCATTTCCCACAGTGGGTTTAATGATGCCCAGCCCAGCAGTAAGACACACATGGACAAGCCAGGTTGTGCCTCCATCAACATGTCAGGTATATTGGAAGGGAAAAACGGTAAAATGGATGCCTGTAGCCATTTTGTTTTTAAAGACCATCTTTTTGTTTCTCCAAATTTCCCTAGTTAGAAATGAACCGAGATTTTTTTTACAGAGTTCATGGCGGGGTGAGATCTTATATATTTTTTTAAAAATACCAGACATGAAGGAACCTTAAATGTCTTTGTGTGATATAATGCCCGAGCTAAGTGCTAAGATCTGTCATAATTAAATTTATTGGTCTGTTTTAAGTCTTTAAAACAAAAAGAGATTTTGTTTTTTTGGGTATAGGATTATAAGAGTTAATATCTTTGTAAGGTAAAATATATTAACAAAATATATGTTTATAATCAAGGTATATTTTATTATATTTACAGTAGAAATGTATGCTCCAATAAATATTGTATAAGTATATAATTGGTAAATAGATGATTACTGAAGAAGAGATTCTGTGAGTTAGAGAGGAATGTAAAACTTTGAAAGGAGTGAGGACATAAATTTGATATGACATGTAGAGACATAATGTCTATACTGGTGAGAGAGAAGGTCTTTGTTAAGTCAGATTGACCTCTGACCCGAGATATGGATATTAAAAAGAAATGGTGGAATTAATTGAGAAGTGCAATGCTGCCCTCTAGAGGATAGTAAATATTATAATTGATATTATAAGGGTATTGCTAGTGACGTCACATTGACTATAATTGAAGCGGCAATGTTGGTTGCAGTCAGTTCCGAAATTCAGAGACTCACACCGCAATGCATTCAGACTTCCAATATATATGAGAAGTTCCGAGATTCAGAGACTCACACCACAATGCATGCAGATTCCAGGACAATGCACTCAAGACTCTCACCAAATCTCTAACTTACATGCATTGATTATCTGATATTGATAATCTTCACATATTCCAAAACATTACATAAGGAATTCCAAGGCAGACTCATCAAAATCCAGATTGGAGAGGTAATGTATGAGAGCTATTTAAATTAAGGAATTAATGTAAATTATATATATTTGTAGATTTCTTGCAACATACAGACTGAGATTTCTCAGATTCTTGGTAGCTCCAAAAGTTTAAATATTTCTATTCTGCAGATAGAAATATGAAGAAGTGGACATAAGGATTTATCCTAAAAGAGACTGTTGTAGGATTGATACAGATATATATATTGAATTTGGAAATTACTGTAATTGAAATTAATAAGCAAGGAATTATATAACTACAAAATAAAAAGCAAAAGATTGGAAGTTTAATTCTCGAGAATAGGGGAGGATTCACTAAATAAGTTTTATTACTTATTATTTTAAATTAACTCATCTTTTGTTGATGCATATAGTATAATATATATATATATATATAAGATCTAGCTGGTTAAACATTGTTTGCTGGGAAATGCATGTTGTATTAAGCAGAAATGTTTATTAACCATTTGTGTATTAGTTACTAACTGATAAGGTAAATGATATTAATCATATATGCAGTTACTAACAGGAGATACATATGTTGTGAAGCTAGTTTTTATGTGCTGATGGATTGTGGTTTATAAATCTTTGTTTATGATATGAGATTTGAAACTTTTTTGTATACGTAATAAATATATATATGTTTTTATCCGATTATTGATTATTGTATTCTTCAAAGCAAAACACAGACAATTAAAAGAATTTAGGAGAATTTCTAGGAAATATAAACAATTGATATTTGTGTCTCGTATAGGTTTCTTGTGAAATAATAATCCCTGCCATATTGGATGCTTGGTTGAGAAGTCCAATATATACAACGTGTTGTATTCACGTGCAGAGATTATATCCGACATATTGGAGGCTACTGTTGAGATTGTAGTTTTTGTTTGGAATATAATTGTCAGTATTGTCTGATTAGACAGAGATAAAATATATATATATATTGACTCCTTGTAGTATTTTGACTTGTGGTTTTACGGTTGTCTACTAAACAGTGTAAAAAAATGTCAGAGTCAGAATCTGAGACTCAGGAAGATGTACAGATACATGCAAATCAAATAGTATTGATAGATGTTATGTCTTATCTAAAGGACAAGTTACACGTCACAGACAATTTATTTGATTGGATAAAGGAATTGAAATCAAATGTTTCTAGTTATGCTGATTCAATCTGGTCAGATCAATCAAATTTTCTTGAGGGTTTGCGAAAGATAAGTGCAGCCACAAATAAAAAAGACAAAGAGATTTTTGTTTTAAAAATTGTGCCTGAATGCATATACTTGATCGCAGAAATGAACAAGAGATTGAATGATGACAAAGAAACCAGAGACAGCTTAGAAAATAAAAATGGTGACTTGCATGATACCGTAAATAAATTAAAAGATGAGTCAGAACGAATGATAATGGAGTTGAAAGTGTGTGCAAAAGAGAAAGAGCAATGGCAAGATTAGAGTGATCAATTGTCCAAATTAAATAATGAATTGAATGCAAAATTGGCGAGAATGAAACGCGAACATGAGAAATTCGCTGATGAGTTACGTCAGGTTGAAACTGATGTTCGAAGGGTTAAACATCCTTCTTTAGAGAAGTTCCCTTTGAAAGCCGTGAGCTATAACTCATCACTGATTAGGCCTGGTGACAGATCGCTGCAGAGCGAGAGCGAATGCGAAAGTGAAAGTAAATCTCATGATGAAAAAAGAGCGAGGCCTCTTACACAGGAGTATTTCAAATCACATCACTCTAGCCAGCCACAGCCTATTAAGAAATCTCATAAAGTACAGGATTTAACGAAAATTGTCCATTTCTTAAAAAATTCAGTAGGTATCTTTGACCAAAAGGGCTCGCCAAAAATAATAAGCCATTTAGACATGTTTGAAGAAGCATTGTCAATTTTAGGGGTCACTTCAGATGCTCAGAATATTGAGTTTATCACATGGGTCTTTGAAGGCAAACATAGGTATTTTTTTCAGTCTTTGAAAGAATCTGGTATACGTAACTGGAGTAAAATAGTCTCCGAGGTCAAATCTGAATTTGGGCCTCACCGCACCAGTCTAGCTGCGAAAAGAGCAATTTTAACTCTAAAATGCAGACCTAATCAAAGCCCCCGTGAATTTCTTTCAGTCCTTAAAAATGCGTATAGCTTGGCTGAAAGAGACCCAGATTTTTAAAACCCTGAATTTATCCAATTATTTTATGACGCATTGCCAAATAAAGTAAAGGTAATTTTGGCAAGAGATTATGACCCAAGAAATGGGTTGGATTGGGTACTAAAAGAAAGTATGACCCTATTTACTGTATTTGAATATAGTGAAGAAACTACGGGGAAAAGAGTGAAAAACTCACCTGAGGAAATAGCGGAAACACACGTTAAAAAGGGTGATATTAAATTTGAGTCCCACAAAAAGAGTTATGCGGAAATATTGCGTGACTCCATACCTAAAAGGGAAAAATCTAAGCCAGATCAGGAAAGCGGGTTTGCCAGAGAAAATTCAGGAAGTAACTTTCAATCTAGAAAGCAATGGGTACCTAGAAGTCAATGGGTTAAATCAAGGGAAAATGTACCTAGACAGGAAGCGACCAGAGGTAAAACTGAATCTGATGAGTCTGATAATGCGCAAGCTTCGTCCCCAAGGACGAATAGAAAGCGGAGATATAATGTACGCCAGCGTATTGGTCAAATGCAGGAAAATTTCCGTGTGCTGACAGAAAAACTGAATCAGATCACTCAGTTAATGACTGGAAATAACCCTGGTCAGGTTGTAAGCGATGCAACACCTGCAGCCCCACCCAACCAGTGACTAGATGATGTTTCTGATGAAGTAACCAGTATCCATGACAATTTACCAGAAAGTGATGATGAAATGATTAATACAAATGTTTGTATGGTTGATGAGATTTTAAACCCTTCCCTGCAAAGAGAAGAAAAATTTATTTTATCTCCCCAGACTAAGTGCGAGCAAGCTGAGAAGACTGGATCCGAAATGGACAGCACAGCTGGCAAAAGCATGTTTGAGAGAGCAAAATCAGTCGGTAAAATCTGTACAAAACCTAATTTCATATCTCACTCTAAATTTCTCTGTAAATTGCATAGCATTGAAGACCGATATTATGTGAACGTAGAATTACAAGATAATTTACCACATATTCCGTCCTTGCTAGACACTGGAAGCCAGGTTATGTTAATATCAGGTAATTATTTTGAACAGGTCCAAGAACTGTCCTCCAGGAAGCCTAGATTAGATAAATCTAATGCTAATCTAGTGAGTGTGAGTGGCGCATCTCTGAATGTTCTGGGCACAGCTAAATTGGATTTTAAATTGGGGAATAAAGTAATTCGCAATCCAACGTTTATCGTGGATCTGCCCCAAAATCGCCTAATTATTGGAATGTACCTTCTCAAAAGGTTAAATCCAATCATTGATTTTATCAATGAGGTTATTTGGTCCCAAGTAAATGTTCCAATCAGCTACAATAGATCCCAATCCCTTCACGCTCAGCGTAACTGCCACGTGATTGAGGAAAGGCCTGATTCTATTGAAGTCCACTTCAGAAATAGCCAGACACCTGATATCTCTTTCTTAAGGCCAAAGCCCCTGACTCCAGGAGAGCAGGAGGATAACACCATATGTGTCCCCCCGAGAGAATTCGAGATATATGTCTGGAAAATGACGTGCTAATTATTCACCTCCACAAGAGGGAGACAGAACCAAATGGGCATAGTGACCATTCTCAGTTCTTAACTGAAATAGAGAAGATAAATGAAGAGGTATTTTTCCCTATACGTGTAAATAGTTTAGCTGGAGAAAAAATGGCTAAGCTAGATTTGCGCCAGGAATATAGCTATATTAGCAGGCAAATGCTAATAAAGTGATCAGATACCCAAATCCTCAAGATGAGTGGATAACAGATCTAGATAATGACGGAGACAGTCCTAATGTTATTGGAAAATGTATGTTATGTATTTCTAGAAGAAAAAAAACTGCCAAGCTCAATTGCATGATTGTCATCCTAGATCACCTCAGAATGTGAAGATGGAACAGCAGAAGACACTTAACTGGTATCATGTGAAGTGATGTTTTGATTAACATGTGATTCTTCTTCCCAGCATTCAGATGTTTAACTCAAGCTAGTAGATAAACTAGATCCGTATAGTTAATTAAGTTTAATCAGAGATCAGAGTATCTATAGGAAATTTGAGTGAAATCGCTAGTCTATGAATGGTTATTTATACTCTTTCTTTCAATAGAAATTGAGAAAAGTGGTTAATCCGAACCGTGACGCTAATTCGCAAAGATGAGTCGGACCACCAAGGAGACTGCGACTATCTGGAAATTCTACGGTTTTCCGCACAATTCCAAGCGGATCCAATGCTCAAGTCCCATGCGAATCAAGCTCATGCAAGCCTAAAAGACATGCTGGATAAAGCCAGGATACCGTTGATTGCTATGACAAGAACCACCAAAGGAAAAGATTTGCCGCATATATTATTGCAACCGCTGTTTTATTACAGAAAAATAAGCAAATGTTTACCGGAAGGATCTGGTACAAAACAAGAGAGTGTTTATACCTACACCAGTGATTCTCGTGAAAGTTCCTAAAGAATCAAGAGTTGTTATAGGAGAAGTTATTTTTTATAACTGAAGTCTGGTATGACGAGATACAAATCGTTGTCGTATTCCAAGGACGAGAGTTACCTATGAATCCAGATTTGAAATCTTTGCTAGAGAACTAGCCTGACCATACTATTGAACTTCTAGTAAAAAAGATAATCTAACAATTTATGCTCCAATGTATTCACAGCTTGATCATCAATTGCTATCTGTTTATAACGGGCCAAAGATTACAGAGATTGTGATTTGTATAGTAATTATGTTTCTAACTGTCTGGATGATTGTACTAACAAAGAAAGTACGTATATTGAAGTTTAAAAACACTGCATCTTCAATTATTAAATGGATGAAAGAAGAAAAACGTGTTGCGAAAGGTGGAAACCTAGCCTGATTGGTAAAAGGGGGAGATATTGTATGTTTTCCTCAATTCTATTTGATCAAAGAACAGATGAAACCAAAGGGGGGTTATGTCAGGTATATTGGAAGGGAAAAAAGGTAAAATGGATGCCTGTAGCCTTTTGTTTTTAAAGACAGTCTTTTTCTTTCTCCAAAGTTCCCTAGTTAGAAGTGAACCGAGATTTTTTTTTACAGAGTTCATGGCTGGGTGAGATCTTATATATTTTTTTAAAAATACCAGACATGAAGGAACCTTAAATGTCTTTGTGTGATATAATGCCCGAGCTAAGTGCTAAGATCTGTCATAATTAAATTTATTGGTCTGTTTTAAGTCTTTAAAACAAAAAGAGATTTTGTTTTTTTGGGTATAGGAATATAATAGTTAATATCTTTGTAAGGTAAAATATATTCACAAAATATATGTTTATAATCAAGGTATATTTTATTATATTGACAGTATTCTTGTATGCTCCAATAAATATTGTATAAGTATATAATTGGTAAATAGATGATTACTGAAGAAGAGATTCTGTGAGTTAGAGAGGAATGTAAAACTTTGAAAGGAGTGAGGACATAAATTTGATATGACATGTAGAGACATAATATCTATACTGGTGAGAGAGAAGGTCTTTGTTAAGTCAGATTGACCTCTGACCCGAGATAGGGATATTAAAAAGAAATGGTGGAATTAATTGAGAAGTGCAATGCTGCCCTCTAGAGGATATTAAATATTATAATTGATATTATAAGGGTATTGCTACTAACGTCAAATTGACTATAATTGGAGCGGCAATGTTGGTTGCAGTCAGTTCCGAGATTCAGAGACTCACACCGCAATGCATTCAGACTTCCAATATATGTGAGAACTTCTGAGATTCAGAGACTCACACCGCAATGCATTCAGACTTCCAAAATATATGAGAAGTTCCGACAATCAGAGACTCACACCACAATGCATGCAGATTCCAGGACAATGCACTCAAGACTCTCACCAAATCTCTAACTTACATGCATTGATTATCTGATATTGATAATCTTCACATATTCCAAAACATTACATAAGGAATTCCAAGGCAGACTCATCAAAATCCAGATTGGAGAGGTAATGTATGAGAGCTATTTAAATTAAGGAATTAATGTAAATTATATATATTTGTAGATTTCTTGCAACATACAGACTGAGATTTCTCAGATTCTTGGTAGCTCCAAAAGTCTAAATATTTCTATTCTGCAGATAGAAATATGAAGAAGTGGACATAAGGATTTATCCTAAAAGAGACTGTTGTAGGATTGATACAGATAAATATATTGAATTTGGAAATTACTGTGATTGAAATTAATAAGCAAGGAATTATATAACTAAAAAATAAAAAGCAAAAGATTGGAAGTTTAATTTTCGAGATTAGGGGAGGATTCACTAAATAAGTTTTATTACTTATTATTTTAAATTAACTCATCTTTTGTTGATCCATGTAGTATATATATATATATATATATATATATATATATCTCTATATATATCTCTATATATATCTCTATAAGATCTAGCTGGTTAAATATTGTTTGCTGGGAAATGCATGTTGTATTAAGCAGAAATGTCTATTAACCATTTGTGTATTAGTTACTAACTGATAAGGTAAATGATATTAATCATATATGCAGTTACTAACAGGAGATACATATATTGTGAAGCTAGTTTTTATGTGCTGATAGATTGTGGTTTATAAATCTTTGTTTATGATATGAGATTTGAAACTTTTTTGTATACATAGTTACATAGTTACATAGTTACATAGTTACATAGTCTGAAAAAAGACATGAGTCCATCGGGTTCAGCCTCTCCCACATAACCTACTGCTGTTGATCCAAAAGAAGGCAAAAAACCAGTCTGAAATATGCAACATACTGGGAAAAAAAATCCTTCTTGACCCCAGAATGGCAGTCAGATTTCTCCTTGGATCAAGAAGCTTTTACCCACATATTAAATATTATAACCCTTAATATTCTGTGTCTGCAGGAAGTCATCCAGTCGTTTTTTAAAAGTCTGTACAGACTCTGACCCAACCACCTTAACAGGCAGAGAATTCCACAGCTTTATTGTTCTCACCATATAAATAACCCTTCCTATGCTTTAAGCTAAATTTTCTTTCTTCCAGTCTAAATGGATGACCCCTTGTCCTATGTATAGACCTGTTAATGAATAGGTTATCAGACAATGGTTGATAATGGCCCCGTATATATTTATATAAGGTTATCAGATCCCCTCTAAGGCGCCGTTTCTCTAAACTAAACAGGTTTAAGCTTGTTAGTCTTTCCTCATAACTTAACCCTTCCATTCCCCTTATTAATTTAGTTGCCCATCTCTGCACTTTTTCTAACGCTATAATATCTTTTTTTAAGACAGGTGCCCAAAATTGCACCGCATATTCAAGGTGCGGCCTGACTATTGATTTATACAGAGGCAAAATTATGTTTTCATCCCGTGATTGAACTCCCCTTTTAATGCATGCCAATACTTTGCTGGCCTTGGCGGCTGCTGTTTGACATTGCACATTGTTACTTAGTTTGAAGTCTATGATTATTCCCAAATCCTTCTCCTGCTTGGATTTCCCTAACTCCGTACCATTTAGGGTATAAATTACTTGCGTGTTCTTCACTCCAAAGTGCATAACTTTGCATTTATCTAGATTAAATCTCATCTGCCATTTAAGTGCCCAGTCCCCCAATTTATCTAAATCCCTCTGCAGCGAAGTAACATCCTGCTCACATTGTATTACTTTTCCTAGTTTTGTGTCATCTGCAAACACTGATACCTGACTTTCAATGCCTATCTCAAGGTCATTTATAAATAAATTGATTAGTATTGGTCCTATAACAGACCCCTGAGGGACACCGCTTACCCCTGGTGTCCATCTTGAAAATGTACCATTTATGACCACTCTCTGTACCCTATCTTTTATCCAGTTTTCTATCCAACAACAAGTATTTTCATCTAGACCATTTTTTCTCAGTTTAAATAGTAACCTTTTGTGTGGAACTGTGTCGAAAGCTTTGGCAAAATCTAAGTAAATCACATCCACTGCGACCCCCTGATCTATACTTCTACTTACTTCCTCATAGAACGTAATTAGGTTAGTCTGACATGATCTGTGTTTCATGAAACCATGCTGATTTTTGCCAATTACATTATACCTCCCAATAAATTCCTGAATATTATCCCTTAGTAACCCCTCAAATACTTTCCCAGCCACAGATGTTAAGCTCACAGGTCTATAATTCCCAGGCACAAATTTTAAACCTTTCTTAAATATAGGAACCACGTCAGCTTTTCTCCAATCCTCTGGTACTATTCCTGAAAGAAAAGAATCTTGAAAGATTAAGAACAGAGGTTTACATATTTCAACACATAGCTCTCTCAGTACTCGTGGGTGAATTCCATCTGGCCCTGGGGCTTTATTCACATTCACATTGTTTAATTTCTGCAAAACCTTGTCTTGAGTCAACCAGTCACTTTGTATTAGTAAGTTTTTATTAATGAATTGCATGTCTCCTGTTATAGGTTTCTCTTTGATAAATACTGAAGAAAAATAATCATTTAAAATTTCTGCCTTATCCTGATCTTCCGTTAATAATAACCCTGACTCAGATTTTAGTGAACCTACATTTTCACTCTTGGGTTTTTTAGAATTTATGTACCTAAAGAATCTTTTAGGGTTGGTCTTGCTCTCTTTGGCTATTTCTTTTTCTAGTTTAGCCCATCTAATCGCATTTTTACATGCTTTATTGGCTGCCCTATATGCTTTATAATATGCCTCAGATTTATCAAATTTAAAAGCTTTAAAGGCCTTCTTTTTATTTTTCATTTCCTTAGTTACCTTCCTACTAAGCCACATTGGTTTCAGTCTGTTTCTTTTATATTTATTAACCAGTGGAATATATTGTGACGTGTACTTTTCTAGTGTTAGTTTAAAGATATTCCACTTATCCTCCGTGTTTTTCCCGTGAAAGAGTTTCTGCCAGTCAATGACATTGAGAGCTTCCTTTATTTTAATAAAGTTGGCCTTTTTAAAATTATATGTTTTAGCATGCCCATTATGAATGTGTTTTTTTGAGTTAATTTCAAAAGTCACCATGTTATGGTCACTGTTTCCCAACTGTTCCTTTACATTAATATTTGAGAAAAGATCCGCATTATTTGTTATAATCAGGTCCAGACAGTTATCCTCTCTAGTTGGCGTTTCTACCAGTTGTGACATGAAGGTATCATTTAAAATGTTCAGAAACCAGATTCCCTTTGCTGAATTACTAGTCCCACTATCCCAATTAATGTCCGGGTAAAAAAAATCTCCAATAATTAAAGTGCTACCATGATGTGCAGCCTTCCTAATTTGCTCTAACAGTTGTTCTTCCTCATCATTATCTATATTAGGTGGTTTATAGCATATGCCAACCAATAGTTGACTTCCCTGTTTATTCCCCAACGAGATATTTACCCATAAGGATTCCACATTTCCCTCATCGCTTTCCAGTTGTGTAATATTAGGCTTTAATCCTGATTTACATATAAACACACTCCACCCCCTTTCTTATGTTTCCTATCCTTTCTAAACAATGTATAACCGTTTAAGTTTACAGCCCAGTCATGCGTTTCGTCCCACCATGTTTCTGTTATTCCTATTATGTCGTATTGCTTAGTGTATGCTATTACCTCTAGTTCCCCATCTTGTGATTGAGGCTCCTTGCATTAGCAAGCATACATTTAATGTTGTCTCTACCCACACATGCTGAATGCGACTTTACATTACATGCCTCCACTGTTCTGACATTACCCATCCCCCCGGCTCCACCCCCCTTAGTCTGAACTGAAACCCTTCCGCTATCTGTTCTGTCTCCATTTTGTAAGATACTGTATCCCTCCCCCCCTTCCACTAGTTTAAAGTCTCCAACCTTTTAACCATCCTCTCCCCTAGCACAGCAGACCCTCTTCCATTCAGGTGCAATCTATCACGACTATACAGATTGTACCCCAGTGCAAAATGAGCCCAGTGCTCTAAAAACCCAAAGCCCTCCTTCCTGCACCAAGCTTTAAGCCACGCATTGACCTCCCTGATCTCCCGCTGCCTTTCCACTGTAGCTCGTGGCACAGGTAGGATCTCAGAAAATACTACCTTGGAGGACCTCTTCTTCAGTTTACTTCCTAATTCCCTGAAATCATTCTTCAGGTCCTTCCATCTTCCTCTTACTTTGTCATTGGTACCAATATGGACCATGACAGCTGGGTCATCTCCAGCCCCTCCCAATAATCTATCAACTCTGTCAACCACATGCCTAACACGGGCACCCGGCAGACAGCAAACTGTCCGGTTAAGGCGATCAGCGCGACAGATTACCCTGTCTACTCTCTTAATAATAGAGTCCCCTACCACCACAACCTGTCTAGGCTTACTTGCCCTCTTTATCCCTCCCTTACTTGGTGGGCTGATCCCCCTGCTGTTAGAGGGAGCAGCCTCCTCCAGTACTGCTACACCTGAGCTGATGCACCCAACATCTTCGCTCAAAGGGGCAAATCTGTTGGTGTGCGCAAGATCAGGACTAGCCAACCTTTTCCTCTTCCCTCCCCCCCTGCTACCACGTGTCACTGACACCCAGCTGCCAACCTGTTCCCCGGTTAACTCCACTCCTCCCACACCCCTAGATTCCTCAACTCTACTTTGCTCCGTGAGAAGCAGGCTCCTTTCAAGATTGTCAATCTGCCTCAGCGTTACGATTTGCCCTTCCAGATCTCCAATATGAGCTTCCAGAAGAGCTACACGTTCACACTTGCTACAGAGATATGGACCCTGGAAGGATTCCTCCAGACATGCATACATGCAGCAGGATGTGCACTGGGTCAAATCTTCAAGCTTGCTAATACTCATACCCACAACAAGAGAGCAAATATATATCACAATTTGTACCTGTTATTTCAACTCCTGTTTTTAACTCCACTTGAAAATAGCCCACTTAGGAGTAGACCACTGATAAGCCCTTGTGAGCAAGCTCAGTGAGCTGCCATTGAGTTTATGTAGCCATACAAGTGAAATCACCTGACAGGCTACACGCCCCCAATTAACAAGCCACCAGCTACTCAGGGAAAAAAAAGCACAACAGAAAAAAAAACAAAAAACAGCAGAAAAAAACAACCAAAGAAATTAAACAAATTGATAAATAAACCAGAGGTTTCTCTCCCTCTAGAGATACAAACCACAGACCAGTACAGGTAGAATCCCTGTTTTTAACTCCACTTGAAAATAACCCACTTAGGAGTAGACCACTGATAAGCCCTTACGTAAAACGTAATAAATATACAGTTGTGTTCAAAATAATTCAACCCCCAATGCTGTAAAGGGTTTTAGGGAATTTAGTGTACATTTGTAATTGTATTCAGAATGAAATCCTACAAGGACTTTTTAAAGAACCATATGCAACTAAAATGACATCAATTGGTTTTGTAATACAGTAGTAAATGTTTCTTTTGTGAATTCTTCATTGACACAATTATTCAACCCCTTAAAGACTACCACTCTGAAGAACAGAGGTTCATTCAAGTGTTTTTAATCAGGTATTGAAAACACCTGTGGATGTCACAGAGCAGCAATAAAGCATAATAGGCACCAATTAGGCAGCTTTAAAATGACTGTGATACTCAGCTCCTTCTAGACATTTACTGGTGTGGTTACAAACATGGTGAAGTCAAGAGAATGGTCCAGGAAGACAAGAGAAGAGGTGATTACTCTTCACAGGAAGGGCAATGGCTATAAGAAGATTGCAAAGATGTTAAACATACCAAGAGAGACCATAGGAAGCATCATTCGCAAATTCAAGGCAAAGGTACTGTTGAAACGCTACCTGGTCGTGGCAGAAAGAAGATGCTGACTTCGACTGCTGTGCACTACCTGAAGCGTAGAGTGGAGAAAGGTCCCCGTGTGACTGCTGAGGAACTGAGAAAAGATTTGTCAGATGTGGGTACTGAAGTTTCAGCTCAGACAATACGGCACACACTGCGTAATGAAGGCCTCCATGCCAGAACTCCCAGGCGCACCCCCTTGCTGTCTCCAAAGAATAAGAAGAGTCGACTGCAGTATGCCAAAAGTCATGTGGACAAACCACAGAAGTTTTGGGATAGTGTTCTGTGCACTGATGAAACAAAATTAGAACTGTTTGGGCCCATGGATCAACGCTATGAAGAAAAGAACACCTTGCCTACTGTGAAGCATGGCGGGGGGTCAATCATGCTTTGGGGCTGTTTTGCTTCTGCAGGTACAGGGAAGCTTCAGCGTGTGCAAGGTACCATGAATTCTCTTCAGTACCAGGAGATATTGGATGACAATGTGATGCAGTCCGTCACAAACCTGAGGCTTGGGAGACGTTGGACCTTTCAACAGGACAATGATCCCAAGCATACCTCCAAGTCCACTAGAGCAAGGTTGCAGATTAAAGGCTGGAACATTTTGGAGTGGCCATCGCAGTCACCTGATTTAAATCCGATTGAGAACCTCTGGTGGGACTTAAAGAAAGCAGTTGCAGTGCGCAAGCCTAAGAATGTGACTGAACTGGAGGCTTTTGCCCATGACGAATGGGCGAAGATACCCGTAGATCGCTGCAAGACACTTGTGTCAAGCTATGCTTCACGTTTAAAAGCTGTTATAACTGTAAAAGGATGTTGTACTAAGATTGAATGTCACTTGGGGGTTGAATAAAACTGATAATGATGTGAGCACAGAAAAGACATTTGTGGTTATTTCATTATAAATGTTATGTTATATTTGTCTGACCTACACATGCCTCTTTGATTTAATTGTAAGCAAGATGACTGAATGATCAAAATCAATGTCAAACTGGCCAAAACACTCAATTTCAGTGGGGGTTGAATAATTTTGAACACAACTGTATATATGTTTTTATCCGATTATTGATTATTGTATTCTTCAAAGCAAAACACAGACATTTAAAAGAATTTAGGAGAATTTCTAGGAAATATAAACGATTGATATTTGTGTCTCATATAGGTTTCTTGTGCAATAATAATCCCTGCCATATTGGAGGCTTGTTTGAGAAGTCCAATATATATAACGTGTTGTATTCACGTGCAGAGATTATATCCGACAAACACCGTGTCTTGTGGTATGGTTAGCTCCTCCAGCTCTAATCCAACTGGGTCTGAGGATGTCACGCTCCGCTCTGGGCCCGAGGAAGCCATGCTCTGCTCTGTGCCCGATGAGACCATACTCCATTCCCTTTATGAGCAGATCCAGGATTCAGGTAGTCTGACCGGTTCTAAGATCCCCAAATTAAGCCCTTTGCCCAAGGGATATGCACGAATGCCTTCTGGGGTCTTGGTTCGTGGGGCACACTTGGCTGTGCTTCGGAGACACCGCAATATCTGGAGGGGAATGCAGGAGGATTCTGACTCCGATGAGCGTGTGTATGATTCTGATGGGGACCTGTTGTAACTGTTGTTCATGTCTCGTGTCATGGTTTCCCAGTCTGGTTTATTGTCTTCGAGGGTGCCCAAGGGTCACCCATAGAGGCGGGGGAGGTACTGTCACGTTTTGTCACTCCAGCCCTGTCCCCCTGCCCTCTGTATTCTTGTATGCTTGTCATGTGCAGCCACCTCCCTATGCTGCTAGTCCTGGGTTGCAGCTTAGGGGTTAATTGCTTCCTTTCGTGTCTGTCTGTTCACCTGCTGATCGTTTTCCTGATCCCCTCCCTATTTAAAGCAATGGGCCCATATCCCATATGTCCTGTGTATGCTGATTACCTGGTTCTGACCCTTTTGCTTGGCTGACTTATTCTTCTGGTTCTGGATCCCTGTATTCATCTGTATGTCCTTAATACAGCAGCGCCATGCAGAATCTATTTTTCTTTAGAGCAGATCCGGCTATTCTAAAGACCGGTCTTTCAGAATAGGGATGTTTTCTACCGTGCAGGGTCTCTGGCCTAGATTGTATACCAGTGCTGTGCAGAGTTCTCTTGTGTATCCTGAGCTGTACGATCCTGTTATTGTTGCCAAGAGCGGTAGCTCTGCTTATAGGGGCTTTTACCTGATCCAGAGCCTTGCTACACCGCTGTCTGGTGTTGCCAGCGTTACAGTTCCCCTGCCATCGGCTCAGTCCGTCTTCTCTGGGCGTCGCACATTCTTTTTTTATTTACTTGCAGCAGCCTGAGCCTACACAATTTGCGTAGCGGGACGCTAAGCAAATTGCGTAGGCTGCCAAGAAGTGTGCAGCACGGCACGTCTGTTCAATGAACAGATGTCCGAGCACTGCCCACTTCCTGAACATTGCTCTTCCAGTGCCTCAAAGGCACTGGGAGAGCAATGGAATAGCTTGGACCAATAGGAAAGCGCTATTGGTTCAAGCCATTCAAAAAACGCAGGCCTTCCATGCATTGATTGGCGCAGGACAGCCATGTGACTGTCCTGTCTCGCACAATCAGTGGGAGCGGGGCTGTGCTTGGGGTGTGGCCTCAGTGTCACACTATGCTGCCTGGAATGGACGTGTATCTAGTTGTCTGTCTATATCTTATTATCTTTATGTATCCATCTATGTGTTTGCCTACTTTGGCATAGATACATAGGCCAAAAGACAGACATGCGTCCATCGAGTTCATATCATGTTTCTGGCCCTGGCGACGAAGAAGGGCTATTTTAGGGTGCTGGACAAAATCCCTACAGCCAGGTTCCCTAATGCCAAAATCCCAGCGGCCAACTTGCAGACAGAACAAGTGCCGGACATAAAGTTCCCTACACGGCCAACTTCCAGACATCCAAAATCCCAGCGGCTAACCCTAATACTAACACCCTAACCCTTAGGGAGTTAGGCTTAGGGGTTAGAGCTAGGTTTAGGGGGGTTCGGGCTAGGGCTAGGTTTAGTGGGATTAGGGTTAGGGCTAGGTTTAGGGGGTTAGGGTTAGGGCTAGGTTTAGGAGGGTTCGGTTTAGGGGATTAGGGCTAGGTTTAGGGCGCTAGGGCTAGGTTTAGGGGGGTTAGGGTTAGGGCTAGGTTTAGGGGGTTAGGGCTAGGGCTAGGTTAAGGGGGTTAGGGTTAGGGCTAGGTTTAGGAGGGTTCGGTTTAGGGGGTTAGGGCTAGGTTTAGGGGGTTAGGGTTAGGGCAAGGCTTAGGGGGTTAGGGCTAGGTTTAGGGGGGTTATGGTTAGGTTTAGGGGGTTAGGGCTAGGTTTAGGGGGTTGGGGAGTAGGGTTAGTGTTAGCCGCTAGGATTTTGGATGTCTGGAAGGTGGCCATCAGGGAGTTGTCTGTGTAGGGAAGTTGGCCGTCAGGGAGTTGTCTGTGTAGGGAAGTTTGACCAAAACCCCTACATTATCCTACATTTGCCTCGATCTGGGCCGGTTCGTCCATCTCTCAGGTCCATGGACTGCTTCCAATCTCCAAGCTTCCGATTTCTCTGCTTCTAGCTGCATTTCACATGCCACCTGTGGAGCTAGGTATTTAAGGAAGTCAAGCCCATTTCTCTAGGCTCTTGCAGTCACAGAAGAGGTGTTGTTTCTGCTCCCTTATCTCCTGCTCCTACTCTGCAATCCTGTACCCAGCCTTACGTCATCTAGTCCCTGTTTACACTCTTCCTCATCACCCACAGCATTGTCCCACTTGGATCCGGTCTCCTTGTCCTGCTACAATCCAGAGGCCAGTGATCCTGCTACCTTTGGTTCAGCCTTGTTCAACCTTTTGGTTCAGCCTTGTCTATTACCGGGACTTGTTCATCGTGCCTACATTTGTATTGACTCAGTGGCGGAAGTACCAGGGTCGCAGCGGTCGCAGTTGCGACCGGGCCCTGGCATTCCGCCACTGGAGGGGGCCCAGCGCCGCCCGCCAGATTCCGGCAATCAGCGCCGGAATCTGGGAGCCGCGCGCTGGCCGTCCCTCTCCCTGCGAGCGGCCACTGACATGCAGCTTGGCCGCTCACGTGGGATAGGAACCACCTGACCAGCGCACGAGATCCTCTCGCGAGACCTCTGCGCTGATCAGGTGGTTTCCGGCGAGCGGCCAAGACGCATGTTTCCAGCGGCCGCTCGCCTCAGAGGAACGGAATGCCGGCGGAGCCTGCCCGGGGCCAGCAAAGGTAAGAGCTGGGGGGCCCTTATACCCATGAGCTGGGGGGCCCTTATATCCATGAGCTGGGGGACCCTTATATCCATGAGCTGGGGGGGGGGCCCTTATATCCATGAGCTGGGGGACCCTTATATCCATGAGCTGGGGGTGCATATCCATGTGAGAGCTGGGGGGCATACCCATGTGTGAGCTGGGGGGCATATCCATGAGCTGGGGGGCATACCCATGAGCTGGGGGGCATATCCATGAGCTGGGGGGCATATCCATGAGCTGGGGGGCATATCCATGAGCTGGGGGGCATATCCATGAGCTGGGGGCCATATCCATGAGCTGGGGGGCAATATCCATGAGCTGGGGGGCATACCCATGAGCTGGGGGGCATATCCATGTGAGAGCTGGGGGGCATACCCATGTGAGAGCTGGGGGGCATATCCATGAGCTGGGGGGCATAACCATGTGTGAGCTGGGGGGCATAACCATGTGTGAGCTGGGGCAAATCCATGTGTGAGCTGGGGCAAATCCATGTGTGAGCTGGGGCATATCCATGTGTGAGCTGGGGCAAATCCATGTGTGAGCTGGGGCAAATCCATGTGTGAGCTGGGGCATATCCATGTGTGAGCTGGGGCAAATCCATGTGTGAGCTGGGGCAAATCCATGAGCTGGGGCAGTATGAATATATAATATATATATATATATATATATATCGGGGGATATACATGTGAGCTGGGGGCATTTTTATATGGTCTGTTCTTATTGGAAAGCGTCACATGACATTAAAGAAAAGTATCGTACTCGGTATCGGTGAGTACTTTTAAAAAGTATCGGTACTCGTACTCGGTCTTAAAAAAGTGGTATCGGTGCATCCCTAGGCAATACTATCTTTGTTTTATTTTGCAGTGAAAAATAAGTAAAAATACATAGATTTTTTGGGGGGGGGGGCCCTTCGTGGATTCTTGCACCGGGGCCCTCAGGTTTCTAGTTACGCCACTGTATTGACTTAAGCTCCTATTAGGAGAATAGGAAACTTTGTTTTTTTTTTTCAGTTCAGAGGCATTTTTCCAATGCCAATTCGGCTCAATTCAGCAGCTATTGACGCAATTCGGCGGTTTTCACCGACGTCCGATAACTGCTTTGGTGACTCCATTTTCAGCAAAACACTGA
Source organism: Leptobrachium leishanense (assembly GCA_009667805.1). NCBI lineage: Eukaryota > Metazoa > Chordata > Amphibia > Anura > Megophryidae > Leptobrachium > Leptobrachium leishanense. The sequence continues at coordinate 230,247,547 of CM019066.1, read as the reverse complement.
ACATTCACTAAAAAGGGAATTTGCTGTATTTTCAGCAAAATGAAATCACTGAAGAGTGTCGAAATGCGGTGAAACACAAAGCACCGAAATTGCATGCAATTTAAAAGAATATAAAATATGTTTTCATTTCACTAAATGCCAAAAAATCTAAATAAAATCTTTAGCTTCAGGCCCATAGATATCTTAATTGTTTGCATAATTTGAGTGGGCCGGTCTTGATGAAGTCCAGGGCCGTTGTTTTGTCCAGTGTAGCCCTGTATATACTGTATACCTATTAGCTCAATAGTGTGTGTGTGTGTGGGGGGGGGGGGTTGTCGAGTAAATACACTTGAGAACAGTAGGACTAAGATAAACACACTGGGGAAAGGGGGTGGGACAAGGACAAGCACACTAGGGAAAGGGAGCATGACAAAGGCGAGCACACTGAAGAAAGGAAGTAGGATTCCTCGTCTTCCTCAACCCCAATCCCTCCAGACTGTAAACTCTTATGAGCAGGGCCGTCTACAACTCTTGTTTCTATCCTGTGTCCATTTATTTGTATATCGTTCCCTTTGGTTATTGTAAAGCGCTGCGGAAACTGTTGACGCTATATAAATGATGACAATAATAATAATTACACTTGATCAAGCATATTTTGAGCCTGGTCCTTAAATTTATGTTTGCAATAAATTTCTACACAGAAGCATCAAGATATTTTTTATTTTTTTTCTTATCCATATTCTGCTCTGGATTGAATGGTTCATATATACAAGTATTGTTTTTTTGTTTTCTGCTTTCAAACATATACACTATATTGCCAAAAGTATTCGCTTACCTGCCTTGACTCGCATATGAATTTAAGTGACATCCCATTCCTAATCCATAGGGTTCGATATGACGTTGGTCGACCCTTTGCAGCTATAACAGCTTCAACTCTTCTGGGAAGGCTGTCCACAAGATTTAGGAGTGTGTTTATGGGAATTTTTGACCATTCTTCCAGAAGCGCATTTGTGAGGTCACATGCCGATGTTGGACGAGAAGGCCTGGCTCTCAGTCTCCGCTCTAATTCATCCCAAAGGTGTTCTATCGGGTTGAGGTCAGGACTCTCTGCAGGCCAGTCAAGTTCATCCACACCAGACTCTGTCATCCATGTCTTTATGGACCTTGCTTTGTGCACTGGTGCACAGTCATGTTGGAAGAGGAAGGGGCCAGCTCCAAACTGTTCCCACAAAGGTGGGAGCATGGAATTGTCCAAAATCTCTTGGTATGCTGAAGCATTCAGAGTTCCTTTCACTGGAACTAAGGGACCAAGCCCAGCTCCTGAAAAGCAACCCCACACCATAATCCCCCCTCCAAACGTTACACTTGGCACAATGCAGTCAGACAAGTACCGTTCTCCTGGCAACCGCCAAACCCAGACTCGTCCATCAGATTGCCAGATGGAGAAGCGCGATTCTTCACTCTAGAGCAGTGGAGACGTGTTCTCTGGAGTCCAGTGGCAGCGTGCTTTAAACCACTGCATCCAACGCTTTGCATTGCACTTGGTGATGTATGGCTTGGATGCAGCTGCTCGGCCATGGAAACCCATTCCATGAAGCTCTCTGCGCACTGTTCTTGAGCTAATCTGAAGGCCACATTGTCAGTCCTCGGCGGCTGGCGCGGCTGCGGCGTCCCTCCCTGCGGCCTCGGGGTCTCACGTCCTATGCGCGCGTGCCCTTGGGTCTCAACGGCTTTAAGCTTCTGCCGGCTGCACGCCGCATCTGACGTCATCACGCCTCCACCGTGGGTTTCCCTTCACCATGTGACCCTGATGGCCAATCGGATTGCAGGGCGCGATATTTAAAAGTGCGTTTGCCTTTTTCTCATTGCCCTTTCATGGTTTTGCTTGCCTATCCTTAGTGCTTATCTCTTTATACCTCTGATTGATTTTCTGTGTATGACCTGGCTTTTGGATATTGACCTGTGTATCTCTATACTCCCTTGACTCGGCTTTTGGAACTTGACTTCGTATATTGTTGAATCCCTACGACCTTAGATCGTGTTAGACTCCTCTGGTACCTCGTACTGTCTCTGGTTACCACCTCATATGTTTCATACTTACCTGCCTCCATACCAGCCACTCTAAGGACTGGTTTCTGTCCTCCTTGCTTGTTGTCCCTGCCTTATAGATTCACCTCTCGCTATTGCATAACCCAGCCACCTCAAGGACTGGTATCGCACCTAGGTTTAGAGTTATCTATTGTTACGTAGAGTACCGACCGTAGCACTCCCTTGATATTACGTGTGCTCGCCTGACACACATGAAGTTTGGAGGTCTGTAGTGATTGACTCTGCAGAAAGTTTGCGACCGCTTCGCACTATGCGCTTGAGCATCTGCTGACCCCGCTCCGTCAGTTTACGTGGCCTACCACTTCGTGGCTGAGTTGCGGTCGTTCCCAAACACTTCCACGTTCTTATAATACAGCTGACAGTTGACTGTGGAATATTTAGCAGCGAGGAAATTTCACGACTGGATTTGTTGCACAGGTGGCATCCTATCACAGTTCCACGCTGGAATTCACTGAGCTCCTGAGAGCGACCCATTCTTTCACAAATGTTTGTAAAAACAGTCTGCATGCCTAGGTGCTTGATTTTATACACCTGTGGCCATGGAAGTGATTGGAACATCTGATTCTGATTATTTGGATGGGTGAGCGAATACTTTTGGCAATATAGTGTATTTTGTGTTATTTATATTTTTGTATTTACACTGTATTTTAGCACATGTGCCTTTTTTGTTTGTATTAATTTATTGTGGTGGGGAGTGGGACATGGGTGTGTTGCTGCTTTTGTTTATTCATAGTTATAAAGGCAGTCATCATTTTTATGCAGGCGACGTGTCCCACACACCCATTGTTCTACTTACCTTCCTTCGCTCCCAAGGCCCATCTGTTTCTGCATGGCTCAGAAGCAGATTGAAAATTAAAAAAAATTATAATGCAATACGTTTGTACTATTGCAAACTAATATTTACGTTACCCTCGTCATGTGGGAGATGATAATAAGTACACAATATGCCATCTAAACATTAGCCCTACAGTGCTAAATTTTACTTTGCAGAGAAGTGGTAGATCTCTGTTAGTTTATGAAAGAAAAGTTTTTGGAAATATAACTGCTTAAGGAGTTATTCAAAGAGTGTCGAACTTGCCACCGAATTGCCCCGAATGGTGAATTTCACTGTACGGTTCAATTTCATGGCAATTTGACTATTTAGAAAGCTGGAAATTTGACAAATATTGTCGAATTGCAGCGAAATACAGTGCAATTCGCCTCACATCGCTGTAATTCAGTGACCTTCGACAACAGGGAATTTTCCCATAGAGAATTAATGGTTAGTCTATTCAAAGAACAGTACCGAAATGTTGGCAAAATGCCCAGATTTTCATTGCCTTAGTTCGACAAGTTTAAACAGACGAATGCCATAGGTTTCAATATAAAAATAAATTACCAATATTTTTTTTATCCCACCATTTATTCTTTTCTTATACAAGGAATGGTGCAGTGCCACACAACATGCATCCACCACCACGGCACCCCAGATGGCCAATATCAGGATATAGTGGTTTCCCCTATACCAGTACACATACATAAGAATATATAACCTGATTCAGCGCAAATAATGCTCTCTGGGGTCCTGGAATCTCACATATGCATGGGAGAAACAATAAAACAATAATGGTGCAGTACAGTTGGTATTGTAGATATTAACCCCTTAAGGACCCAGGACGTACCATGTACGTCATTGCAGCGGGTCTCTTTTAGACCCGCTGACGTACATGGTACGTCCTGCGGTTTTTTGAGCGCTGGAAGCGATCGGATCGCTTCCAGCAGCTCAAACGCCATTGCAGGATGCCTGGGAGTCCAGGCATCCGTGCAATGGCGGTGAGAAGTGCCGGGGCACCTTGTGATCGCTCCCCGGGAGCGATCAACATCCGGTTTTACCGGAGAGGTGCCGGCACTTCTAGAGAGCGCTGGAAGCGATCGGATCGCTTCAGCTGCTCTGTGTATATTGCAGGGATGCCTCGACATCGAGGCATCCTTGCAATATGCTTACCTGCCGCCGGTCCGCTAAGTGATCGCTCCCCCCGAGCGATCACTTCCGGTAGCGGCAAGAAGTACTGAGTGCCACGAGGTATCGTGGCACTCAGTACAAAACGATCACATGAGTGATCAGGTGCTCTGCTGGGTGCCTCGAGGGATCAAGGCACCCAGCAGAGTAAAAAAAAGTGTAAAAAAAGTAAAAAAAAGTAAAATAAAAATCAAGAAAAATGAATAAATAAAATAAACTGACAGCCAAGATGGCGCTGCCCTTCTAAGGGCAGGGTCATCTTGGGGCTGAGTGGGATGTTCCTAGCCTGCCTCATCAGAGAGGCAGGCTAGCAACATCCAATCAGAAGTAAAAAAAAATCAAAATAAAATTTCTAATTTGTCAGGTCAGGTCAATATTTTGTAAATATTGGCCGTGACCTCTGTGATTCTCCCTCCCTCTCCTCACTTGTGTTTTGGTGAGCGAGAGAGAGAGATCAGGTTTGACAGGTTAGAGATTTTAGTGAGATTAGAAAAATTGAGGCAGATTTAGAGAGATTTTAGGGAGATTTAGAAGAATTGAGGCAGGTTTAGAGTGATTTAGAGAGATTTAGGTGTTTATTTGTATTTTCTTGTGAAACCCAACGGTTCTTCTAAGAACCAACAATCCGCTTATTATATATAATAATTATAAAAATTTATAATCTATTATATATAATGTCTGAGAGGTGTACAGCGCCGAGGAGGCATATGCCATCCTGGCGTCAGAATCTGAGGCATCTGCGTCAGACTCCGACCCTGATTTCGACCCCGCCAACTGCTCAGAGACGTCGCTAGATACATCATCTACGCGGGCTGATGTATCTAGTGATGTTTCTGATGCAGATCCTGGGTCACCACCTGCCAGCAGGAGACGCACAGCTCCAGCTGAGGAGTGGGTAGTGCCTCATCGCCAGAGGCCAGATATCCCTCCTTTCACGGCAAATCCTGGCATCAATATTGATGTTGCAGGATTTACCGCCACACAGTTTTTGCAGGTGTTTATGGGGGATGATTTGTTGGGCCACATCGTGGCCAATCAAATCTGTATGCCCATCAGCATTGTGCTGCGAAGCCAGACTCCTACTTGGCAAGGCAGCAATGGACCCCGCTAGATGTGCCAGAATTTCTGAAATTCTGGGCACTTACTATGCTGATGGGCATCATAAAGAAGCCCTCAATTCGCTCCTACTGGAGCAGTAGCCCCATATGCTCTACGCCCATTTACCCCCAATCAATGTCACGTAGAAGGTATGAAAACATTTTCCGTTTCATGCACTTCAGTGACAACAGCCTGTGCCCTCCTAGAGAGCATCCCCAGTTTGACAGGCTGTATAAAATCCGCCCCCTGATTACCCACTTCGCCGCCAGGTTTGCAGAGGCTTATACACCTGGAAGGAATATCTGCGTGGATGAATCCCTAATGAAATACAAGGGAAGGCTGGGATTCAAGCAGTATATTCCTTCCAAAAGCTCCAGGTATGGAGTGAAGGTGTATAAGCTCTGTGACAGCGAGAGTGGGTATACTAGGCCTTCCGGGTGTACGAGGGAAAGGATAGTAGCCTTGACCCTCCAGGTTGCCCAGAACACATGGGAACCAGTGGCAAGATTGTGTGGGACCTACTTTTTCCCCTGATGAACAAAGGTACCACTTGTATGTTGATAATTTTTATACGAGTGTCCCTTTGTTCAAGCTGCTGTATTGTTTTGATACAGCAGCATGCGGTACTGTTCGCAAGAACCGCGTAGGTTTCCCAGCACAGCTTGTCCGCACCCGGTTAAAAAGGGGGGAAACCTCAGCTCTGCGCCAAGAGGAGCTGTTGGCGGTCAAGTACAGAGACAAGAAGGATGTATACCTTCTATCCACCATCCACACTGAGAGGTCTGTGGAGGTCTCTGTACGTGGCAGAGCTGAGCGCATCAGGAAGCCAGTGTGCATCAAAGCCTATAACCGGCATATGGGAGGGGTTGATCTGGCAGATCAGCTGCTCCAGCCCTACCAGATTATGTGGAAGTCAAGGGCCTGGTACAAAAAGGTTGCAATTTACCTGATGCAAATTGCAACCCACAATGCCTTTTTGCTCTGCAAAAAGGCAAACCCCGGAGTGACGCTGTCCTTTTTACAGTTTCAGCTCCAGGTCATTTCGGGGCTTTTGTACCAGGATGCACCTGCTCCCCGGGCGGTGATGGGGGACAGAGTTGGGGCTACGCATTTTGTTTATAAAATCCCCCCTACTGAGGGCAAACAGAAACCCCAAAAAAGGTGCAGGGTGTGTTTCAAGAGGGGGCAGAGGAGAGACACAATCTTTTACTGCCCAGAATGCCCTGGACAACCCGGTCTGTGTCTTGGGGACTGTTTCAAGCTATATCACGGCTTGAAGGAGAAAAGTTACCAAGAAAGGCTTAATGATCTTAACATGTACAGCTTGGAAAAAAGACGAGACAGAGGAGATATGATAGAAACATTTAAATACGTAAAGGGAATCCACAAGGTAGAGGAAGGGAGTATATTTAAAAGGAAACAAAATAGCAAAACAAGAGGACATACAGGGTTATCCAAAGAGATCCGAATTGCTTGAGAAAGGTAACCGAATGCTGAAAATCAGTGTTCGGTTACCTTTCCTGGCCATTCGGCTATCCAGAGAGCAGGCAATTCGCCAAATCCTGGCGAATTGCCTGAACATACGGTGCCTGTTCGGTTCCTGTTCGAGGGCAGTGAAATCCCCATGAAAAAGCACTGCTTCGGCTATTCCGAGAACACAAACCAGCAGTGAAAGGTTCCCCTAATGCCCTGCCATTCGGTGGTTTCATTCGGCAAATTTATTCAGGAGAATCCCATAGGCTTCAATGTTAAAAATATTCCTGTTTTAATTCAATATCTAATAAACCGTTCAATATAAAATTCTACAGCAAAAAGTCTCTGTATTTATAGATTTTTTAGGATACTTTAAGCATTTTTCTGATTTTTTTTTTTTTTTTTAAAAAGTCCGATTTTTTTTTTTTTTTCTTTCAGTTAACTTATTTTTTTTGTAACAGCCCTCTTTATTATCATTCCCTGGATCTCCTGTGAAAATTTCAGACATTTTCGCTCAGTAGTTTCTTTGCAAACAGCGTTTCATTTTCCCAGATTCATACAAATGGTTTTTCTAATTTATTCACTGCCTCCTCTACGTCACAGCTGCTTCGGCTCTGTGTGATTCGGCTCCTGTTCGGCTCCTGTTCGGCTCCTGTTCGGCTTTTTCGAAGGTTAATCCAGATGTTTTTGCTTGTTTTCAGCATGCATTCGGTTAGGTTTCGTCAGGTTTTCGGCAGCTTTTCCCTGCAATTCGGGGACCCTGTGCTCTTTGCTGAATACACCGCAGGGTCACCGAAATGCAATCGGCAAAAGGAACCGAATTGAAGAGAATGAAAAGTCACCGAACGTGCGGTGACTTTTCGAATCTCTTTGGATAACCCTGATAGTCTTAGATTAGAGGGGCAAAGGTTTAAAAGTAACATCAGGAAGCATTATTTTACTGAGCGGGTGGTGGATACATGGAACAGTCTTCCAGTAGAAGTGGTAGAGGCCAAAACAGTAATTGAATTTAAGCAAGCATGGGATAGGCATAAGGCTATCCTAAACAAAAGATAAATCCAGGTAAAGTATCCATGTAATTGGGCAGACTAGATGGGCCGAAAGGTTCTTATCTGCCGACATTTTTCTATGTTTCTATGTTTCTATGTTTCTATCACACTGTGCGTGATCTGTGATTTTTTTTTTCCTTTCTATTTTTTCTCACACTCCAGTTAGTTAGTTCAGTTTAGTTTTTTTTTTCTTTTACTGCACCACACTTTTACATTTTATTCGTACATTTTTATGTTCTACAATTGGTGCTGTATTTTGCCAAAATCTTTGCACACCTATGCATGGGGGGCATGGGTGTACTCAGGAGACCTTGCAGAAAACAACCTGGAGAGTTTTCATGCAGTAACAAACAACAGTGTCTCCTAAATCACAGTCCAAATCTAATGTGGGCGTAAAAATAAAAAATTGAAAAATTACCGCCACACACCTTCTCAAATGTTTTGGGCTAAAACCGTTGCATCCATGGCATCAAAGCACTCCATATGCAATACCTTGGGGTGTCAACATAACAAATATAAACAATTTTCTGGCAATAATTCAAACTGGGGTATGCGGTAGACCCAAAACCAAAGATAGGCCTAGCTGAAGAAATAATCTCAATTTCAACTCCAATTACAAAGTCATAAAAATTGTATTTGAACCTTCCCAAAATCCTGGCAAATCTATGCATGGGGGGCATGGGTGTACTCAGGAGACCTTGCAGAAAACAACCTGGAGAGTTTTCCTGCAGTAACAAACAACAGTGTCTCCTAAATCACAGTCCAAATCTAATGTGGGCGTAAAAATCTGAAAATTGAAAAATTACACCACACACCTTCTCAAATGTTTTGGGCTAAAACCTTTGCATCCATGGCATCAAAGCACTCCATATGCAATACCTTGGGGTGTCAACATAACAAATATAAACAATTTTCTGGCAATAATTCAAACAGGGGTATGCGGTAGACCCAAAACCAAAGATAGGCCTAGCTGAAGAGATAATCTCAATTTCAACTCCAATGACAAAGTCATAAAAATTGTATTTGAACCTTCCCAAAATCCTGGCAAACCTATGCATGGGGGGCATGGGTGTACTCAGGAGACCTTGCAGAAAACAACCTGGAGAGTTTTCATGCAGTAACAAACAACAGTTTCTCCTAAATCACAGTCCAAATCTAATGTGGGCGTAAAAATCTGAAAATTGAAAAATTACACCACACACCTTCTCAAATGTTTTGGGCTAAAACCGTTGCATCCATGGCATCAAAGCACTCCATATGCAATACCTTGGGGTGTCAACATAACAAATATAAATAAATATCTGGCAATAATTCAAACTGGGGTATGCGGTAGACCCAAAACCAAAGATAGGCCTAGCTGAAGAAATAATCTCAATTTCAACTCCAATGACAAAGTCATAAAAATTGTATTTGAACCTTCCCAAAATCCTGGCAAACCTATGCATGGGGGGCATGGGTGTACTCAGGAGACCTTGCAGAAAACAACCTGGAGAGTTTTCATGCAGTAACAAACAACAGTGTCTCCTAAATCACAGTCCAAATCTAATGTGGGCGTAAAAATCTGAAAATTCAAAAAATTACACCACACACCTTCTCAAATGTTTTGGGCTAAAACCGTTGCATCCATGGCATCAAAGCACTCCATATGCAATACCTTGGGGTGTCAACATAACAAATATAAACAATTTTCTGGCAATAATTCAAACTGGGGTATGCGGTAGACCCAAAACCAAAGATAGGCCTAGCTGAAGAAATAATCTCAATTTCAACTCCAATGACAAGGTCATAAAAATTGTATTTGAACCTTCCCAAAATCCTGGCAAACCTATGCATGGGGGGCATGGGTGTACTCAGGAGACCTTGCAGAAAACAACCTGGAGAGTTTTCATGCAGTAACAAACAACAGTGTCTCCTAAATCACAGTCCAAAACTGATGTGGGTGTGAAAATGAAAAATGACCACCAAACAGTATCCAATTTGTTTGGAGCAAACGGTTGCATCCATAGCATAAAAACACTCCATTTACAATACTTTGGGGTGTTAGATTACCAAATATATGCACGTTCATAAAACTGGGGTATGTAAAAAGGCCCCTAAAAAGAAGATAAGCAAAGAAGATACTGTATGTCAAATTAGAAAATTGACAAGCACATGTCAAAGATTGGCGTAGCACCCCAAAAACAACAGAACAAATCTATATATGGGTGGTATCACTTTACTCAGAAGATGTTGCTGAACATATTTTGGGGTGGTTTTTGGCAGTAACCCATAACTGGATTTGACAATTCATGCCTAAAGTACAATGTGTGTGAAAAAATAACACAAAAAGTGACTACCTGAAAGTTTGACATAGAGCTAGTGCATGGAAAGTGTTATAATACAACTCTTTGAAGCACCCTAGGGTGTGCCCTTTCTAAAAATATATGATTTGATGGGGGTAAATTACTTTGGCCGGCTTCAAAAATGTCCCAAATAGGACATGGGTGCATGATGACGAAATGTGAAAATTCCAAGTTGGAAAACTGAAATGCGCACCCCCCAAATAAGGCCTAATAGCCCCCAAATGACCCGACATACCAATACATGGGTGGTATCAATTTACTCAGAAGATGTTGCTGAACATATTTTGGGGTGTTTTTTTGCAGTAACCCATAACTGGATTTGACAATTCATGCCTAAAGTACAATGTGTGTGAAAAAATAACACAAAAAGTGACTACCTGAAAGTTTGACATAGAGCTAGTGCATGGAAAGTGTTAAAATACAACTCTTTGAAGCATCCTAGGGTGTGCCCTTTCAAAAATATATGGTTTGTGTGGGGGTAAATTACTTTGGCCGGCTTCAAAAATGTCCCAAATAGGACATGGGTGCATGATGACGAAATGTGAAAATTCCAAGTTGGAAAACTGAAATGCGCACCCCCCAAATAAGGCCTATTAGCCCCCAAATGACCCGACATACCTATACATGGGTGGTATCAATTTACTCAGAAGATGTTGCTGAACATATTTTGGGGTGTTTTTTGGCAGTAACCCATAACTGGATTTGACAATTCATGCCTAAAGTACAATGTGTGTGAAAAAATAACACAAAAAGTGACTACCTGAAAGTTTGACATAGAGCTAGTGCATGGAAAGTGTTAAAATACAACTCTTTGAAGCACCCTAGGGTGTGCCCTTTCTAAAAATATATGATTTGATGGGGGTAAATTACTTTGGCCGGCTTCAAAAATGTCCCAAATAGGACATGGGTGCATGATGACGAAATGTGAAAATTCCAAGTTAGAAAACTGAAATGCGCACCCCCCAAATAAGGCCTATTAGCCCCAAATGACCCGACATACCTATACATGGGTGGTATCAATTTACTCAGAAGATGTTGCTGAACATATTTTGGGGTGCTTTTTGGCAGTAAACCTTAAAGTTCACAGTACATGTATTCTTAAATTGCGTTCAAAAAAAAAAATCACCAAACAATTTTTTTTTCTCAAACTTTGGCATAGATTTGTGGTAAAATGGTTTGCATGGAAAGAGTCAAAATACCCCAAGTTTAATACCTTGATTTGTGTACTTTAAAAAAATATGTATATGTGGAGAGTTATTCAGGAATTAGTGACAGATATGAGTGTTACAATGTCACTATCACTAGTTTTGAAAATAAACTCTTTGGAAACGGCAAAGTGCTACTTGCACTTATTGTTGCATAAAATAAGGAAAAAAGCGAGGAATATGTAAACATTGGGTATTGCTAAACTCAGTACTAAATTTAGAAACTACTAAGGAATTAATTTTTTTTGACGGTTGTTGATACATAAAAAATTTTGGGGGTCAAAGTTCGAAAAAGTGGTGTTTTTTCAATTTGTTTGTCATATTTCACAATATTTTTTATAGTAAATTATATGAAATGATGAAAAAAATGGTATCTTTATAAAGTCCATTTAATGACGAGAAAAACAGTGTAAAATATGTGTGGGTTACATAAACGAGTAAGAGGAAAATTTGACGTAAACACTAACAGCGCAGAAACGTAAAAACAGCAGCGGTCACTAAAGGACAGATTTGTGTAAAACCGCCCGGTCACTAAGGGGTTAAAAAAGATTAAAATAATGTCCCACTCACAAGTGAAGAGCCCAGACACTGGCTTTGAGTGGGTCCACACGTGCGGGTAAATTGCCTTTAGATTTCTCAGGTGACCCCCACCTTATTGGGAATATTCCATCCAAGATCATGCAATGGAAAGCAGAAAAAGAAAACTCCTTGCGCAGATCTGCTAAATTCACAACTTGATATACTGGTGGTTTTGTACTCACATTTCAAGGAGCTCACATAGCTCTTGGATAAACGCCCATTGTTTTTTTCAGATTGGGAAACCCAGAAGAAAACCACCAAGGATCCAAAAACTGGCACAGCATAGACAGGAATGGAGATGAAAAAAGTAAGAATTTATTAAAACCTAGCTAAAACATACTCCAGAACGCGTTTCGCCGCATGGAATGGCGGCTTCATCAGCTGGTATGGTTGTGCTGGACCTACAGGTCCTCAAATAGTGTCCATAAGTGTTTAATTGTCCCCATATGTCTGTCGCGGTGGCCGATGTCCAAGGTCGTGCCACTCCTCCGTCTGTGGTCGCGTCGTCATGGCAGCCGATATCCAGAATGCTTCTTACCAGGGTAATGTTTACCACCGGACAGAGATCAGGGAGAAAGGTGCTTGCCAACCTATAGGTTACAACATCCGCCAACCACATCCGGATGTCAGGTCCGCCAGCGAATCAGAGGCACAGGTCAAGAGAGATAACCAATCAGTAGGCTTGACCAGCGACCTTATGGTGGACCAGGGAGTCTCCTCCATCCTCCAATAGGAGATCCAGTGGCTCCATTTAAAGGGCTTCCTTCCTCACTATCATTGCGCTAGCATGGTTCTACATACGCCTAAGTGCCTTGTCGTGTTAAATATATATTTATATATATTACCTCTACTCTGATTGTCTCCCTGGTTATCTCGATCCCGGCTAGCCCTCGTTCATTCTGTCTTCTGGTACCCTGAAATATTGGCTTGTTATTTACCAACCTCTATCTACATTATCTGTGTTAGCTGCTACCAATAACCCGGCCACCATTAAGGACCGGATAGCTAAAGTCTGTGGTATTACTTTTATAGTAGGTTGCTTCAACCGTGACACTCCAACCTCTATCTATATTATCTGTGTTGTCTGCTACCAATAACCCGGCCACCATTAAGGACCGGATAGCTAAAGTCTGTGGTAATACTTTATATAGTAGGTTGCTTCAACCGTGACACTCCAACCTCAATCTACATTATCTGTGTTGTCTAACCCCAATAATCCGGCCACCATTAAGGACCGGATAGCTAGAGTCTGTGGCATCACTATATACAGTAGGTTGCTTGACTGTGAGAACCACGCCGTTATCTCTGTCTGAACTTCAATATATAGCCCAACCATTATCAAGGAACCGATTGGTAAAGAGTGTTGGTTTGTTGTCTGTGAGCGGATTTACCTGATCCTGACAATGTCCTGTACGGTGCCTTGATTGATCCTTCCATTTTCGCTTCAATCGTCTAGCGCGGGCGTCGCCATTTTGCGCGTTCCAACCGCTGTTCATTCACTTCCGGTCGATGTTTTTTCTACCGCAGGTGAAAATTCAAGTCCATCTGGAGTATCTGACGTCCCCAAAGTCTCTGCCTTATCAGCTTCGCTTCATGATGTATCTCATCTTGGATGTCAGCCCAGCACTCTGCGACCCCGGCAGGGCCATTAGATGTCATTGCGGCGGCGCGATGACATCTAATTCAGGCGCCCCCCGCGTGTGCGGAGGAGGCGCCTGAAAGGAAGGGGGAGGTCCTTCGGACCTCTCTCCCTCCCGATCGCCGGGGCCACAGGATTAAGGCAGGCATCGTTTGGAAGGGCACAGCCTGCCTTTCCAAACGGTGGCTGACATTAACCCCTGGGGAGCCGGATCACAATTCGGCATTGAAAAGCGCCGGATCGTGATCCTCTCCCGGAGCTGGCCGACATCTTGGATGTCGGCCAAGCCTCTGGGAACTCCCCCTGAGGACTGGCGTCATCGTACATAGCACGATGATGCCAGTCCTGGAGTTAACCCCTAGCTGCCAGCAATGGTGGAGATAGGGGGTTCCAATGAACCCCCTATCTCCCGATCCGTGGTAGCTAGGGGTTAATGTTTGATATTGTTGGATCGGCCAGAGCATGGCCTTTCCAACGATATCAAACATGACCATGTAAAAAGTTTTTTTTAAAAAATAAAAATAAAAAATATTAAAAAAATCATATAAAAAAATAAAAAAAATTTTTTTGTTAATGCAGCAATATTGTTCCCATTTCAATTATAATGTGAACAATGATGCTGCACTAACGATTTTTGTATGCGGTGCGTTTGTTAAAAATAGCGAAATTTTCCCCAAAAAAAATGTAACGAGTCCCCATTTCTAATTTTTTTAACAAACGCACCCCATAGAAAATATAACCGCAAATGCTCACATGTTAAAATGTGAAAAAAAACACTTTACACATTGTAAATTATTAAAAATTCAAATTTTATTGCATTTTTTGTTATAATATACAGACAGGAGATGACGTATCCATATAATAATGACATATTATGAATCTGCCGAGTCTGCCGGAAAGAACGAAATATAATATGTCTGGGTCATATATTAAAATATGGCTTCAAAACGCGGTTAAACATGATGAGCGAAAGCGGTAAAAATTACCTCAGCACAGAGGTGTGAAAAGCCTCAGCAGCGAAAGGGTTAATCTAAGCCAGAGAGTCTTGACCAATACAGAGATTAAAGTCCTAAATAAAGGTTTAAAGTTCGCTCCTACAAAACAGATGGACAAATTTAGTATGTATATAGATCTACAACGTTTCAAAAGAAAATTTAGCCTAAAAAGTACTTTTCAAAATCTCCAATAGAAAAGGATATAACAACTGATCACGATAAATTTGTGCATGTCAACCTAAAGAAAAAGTCTAAATTTTTTCCACGCCATGTTATCTCTGCTGAAATTAGAATGTTTGAAAACTTGGTATAGACGGAATGGCGGTTAAGGAGAAAAATCATAACCTCACTAAGAAAGAGAAAAAACCAATAAGAGATAATGATGAGACTATTAAAATAAAACCTGCGGACAAGGGGGGATTGTTATCTGGTCAAAGGAAGCCTATAACGAAGAATCATTTCGTATATTAGGGGACGAAAAGACATACAGTAAACTTATAAGTAACCCCGTAGCAACCATTAGAGAAGAACTATATGCTCTCCTCCAAGATGGCAAGGATAAAGAAATTCTTATCGAACATGAATTTCAGTACTTAATGGTTGAACACACTAAAACACCTAATTTTTATATATTGCCCAAGATCCACAAAAGTTTAATTAAACTGCCCGGAAGACCGATAGTAGCAGGGATCAATTCTATTACAAGCTGTCTGTCTGAATATGTGGATATTCTTCTTCAGCCGATTGTTAGGGAGATACCATCATATTTAAAAGACACCATTAATATGTTACAAACATTAAAAGAAATAAAATGGGAGGAAGAATATATAATGGTTACATGCGATGTTAACGCATTATATAGTAATATACCCCATGCTATGGGTATACAAACAGTTAAGGAAGTAATAAGAAATTACAAAAAACTGGATGATATACAGACAGACTTCATTATGGAAAGCATACACTTCATCCTAAATAATAATTATTTTAAGTTTGGAGATGATTTTTTCTAACAAAAGAATGGTAAGCCGATGGGTACTAAGTTTGCGTCCAGCTATGCGAACCTATATATGGCAGGCTGGGAATCCCAGTTTGTCTACAGTTCGCGTAGCTGGGCGCACAACATCCCAATTTACAAACACTATATCGATGATGTGTTTTTTGTTTGGAGAGGTAGTGAGGAAGATTTAATTACCTTTTTGGACAGCCTTGATAACCAGGATTGGGGTATAACATTGGACAGAAAATGGAGTAAAGAAAAGGTGACATTTCTCGATCTGGAAATATATATTAGTGAAGGACTAATTAAATGTAAAACTTTCTTTAAAGAGGTCGACACGAACACCTATATAAGTACTACAAGCTGTCACAATCCATCTTGGCTTAAAGGGGTCCCAAGGGGACAGTTCACGCGCTTGAGGAGGAATTGTTCAGATCTTAATACTTTCAAACAACAAGCAAATCGGTTAAAAAATAATTTTATAGAGAAGAGGTACAATGCACTCGAGTTAGATATAGTTATTAACCAACTTAAACAGGAAGATCGAGGAAATCTACTCCAGTATAAACCTAAAAAAAGTATAAAAGAAGGGGAGGGTTTGTTCATTTGTGATTACAACAGCAAAGCAAAAAATATGAAAAAAAAATTAAGAAACATTGGCAATGTCCTCCGGAGAGATAAAGATCTAAATGGTATATTGGAGGAACAACCTAGGGTTGTATATAGAGGGGTTAAGAATCTGAAGATGAATCTGGTGCATAGTAAACCAAAAAATAAAAAAAGCTCTAAATAAATTCAACCTAAAAAATGGTTTCCATGTCTGTGGACAATGCCTGGCCTGTAGGTCGACTGGCAACAGGAAGGGTTGTAGAACGGAATATATTAACAGAAAGAGTGAACAAAAGATACAAATGAGGGAAGTGCAGAATTGTTGCTCAAAGAGCGTGATCTACCTTTTGGAATGCCCTTGCGGCCTTCAATATATTGGACAAACAAAAAGATCCCTCAATGTAAGAATTTCTGAACATGTGCGAAACATAAGGAAGCTATATGAAAAACATTCTGTTTCTTTACATTTTAAACTTAAGCATGGAGATTCCCCCATAGTTAGTTTATGGCCATTAAAAAGATATATAGAGTAGATGTGGATGAGGATATTGTCAGTAGATTGGGACAAGAGGAGATGCGAAGCATCTATGAAATGGACACTATGGCACCTGGTAGGTTGAACAACGACTTTGAGGTTGTTCATTTTTTGTGAACAGTCATATATTTCTCTGGATCCCTAAAGATCGCTGACAATAGGTTATTTATCATATTTTCATCATCAATATTTTTAAATTAGGATCACTTTTGGATAAAAAAAAAAAAAGAACTGGAGCTTTCACATCTCACAAACACTTAATAAATTAATTTATTTAATTACGCACATTGTTAGTTCCTAATATTATTCACATCCCCACATATATATATATATTATAGTTCACAATATAGTTGTAATTGGTTAACATCATATAATAATACTATATTGATTAATGCATTATATATTAGTAACTACATAATAACATCCATTTATTATGTTATTCCTTTATCACAGTTATTATTATTACATATATTGTAGCACTTAAATTTTATATCAAGTCAGGGGGCTTCATATTTTGCATTCTCTTTTCTTTACTAAACCATCAGCAGCAAAGAGAGTTTTACATAGCAACAGTAGTAACCAATAGATAACAAGAGAGCCCTCTTTTCTTTGCTGCTGACCTCCAGGTGAGACGTTTGCGAAACAGCTCCTGGTTGTCAGGCTTAATTTGTTGTATTGACTGGGTTTTTTAAACTGCTTTTTCTTAATTAGCTTACTTGTTACTCGTTTAACTATTGCATGACTTAACGTTATTGTTTTCTTCCTAAGGTTTTTTCTCCCTGCTGTCTGGGCACTATCCCACCTGCAGACGAGCATTGCATGGTTGCTCGCTCTCTCCCGGTGGTCGGGGGGGGGGTTCCCCTGCCCATCGGGTGATTTGAGCCGTTTTTGAAATATTTTTCTCGTGTTCTTTTTCCCTGTTTCGGCTTCCGCGCGTGCGCGGCTTTCCTTCCCCTCAGAGTGCGTGGCATGCATCTGCGCTTGCGCACGCCGGTGGCCATTTTAAGTCTTAACGTAATGATTGCCGCCATTCGGACATACGTCTCCTCGTGTCCCACTGCATTAGATTGCTCTTGCAGTTTGGGGAAGCAGCGGAGGCAACAGACAGCTCCACTCTGCCGAGGATACCGGATGTACCTCTGAGCTCTCGGGTGAGCCCCGAACTCGATAATTAAATAAATATATATTTTTTCCTCGCGGCTGGCACAGGTTGCCTCGGGTGAGCCCCGAATCACGCAAATATAAACATACAATTGTTTTTTTTGTGGCTGCTGCAGTTTACTGCTAGTTCCCCACCACTTTACTGTATATTTTATATAAATACGTACCCTACGGGTGAGCCCCGTTAACCCTCCATTATGGACCCTCCCCACCTCCCTAACAACACTGAGGAGCTCAAGGCTTGACTTTTAGCTGCCATCACCGAAGCTTTAGCGGCCATGTGTCACGGTTCCCGGATCCCACCACGCAGTCCTTAAAGCCCAACACTCCACAGGGCCCAAAAGCTACCAACAGGGTAGCTGTAGAAGAATCCCTAACTGTCTGGTCCTTAGAATTGGCCAGGTATACTAGCTAGACAGTAAGGGTTACTCAAAGACAATGTCGTAATACAAAACCAGGTCAGCAACACGGGGGTAGTCAGACGAGCCAGAATCAGGAATACAGAGTATAGAATAGTCAAATGGAATAGCCGGGTCGATATCAGTGCAGAAGCGTAGTACAAGAAAATAGTCTAGGGCAACGGAAGGCAAAATAGTCAGAAAACAAGCAGAGGTCAATAACAGGTTAAATCACGAGAGAATTCAGGTACAAGGAGCTCAGGTATGGATAACCACGATCTGGCACTGCTTAGAAGGAACTGTTGGTTTTTAAATGACCTTCACCAGACCGCACCCCCCTCTCAAGCCACACCTCATGCAGCCACCTCCCTGCCTGTTTCAATTTAAACCAGGTGTTGTGAGCGAGCAGCATCAGACATGCTGCCCTCAAGCACACCGGAAAGGCTGGAAGCCCCCAACGTTACAGTACCCCCCTCTCCACGGGAGGCCACCGGACGACCAACAGGACAAGTGGCAGGATGACCACCAGGGCAATCGGGTGCGAGGCATGGAACGCCCTGACCAACCTAGAGGCAGACATGTTGGAAGCCAGAATCCAGGACCGGTTCTCCGGACCATAACCCACCCAATCGACCAGGTACTGCAGAGCACCCCTGAACAGCCTAGAATCCAGAACTTTCCTAACCTCATACTCCGTCTCTCCATCAACCTGAACAGGTGGAGGAGGAGGAACGACCCGCGTGTACCTGTTACACAACAAAGGCTTCAGTAGGGAGGTGTGGAAGACGTTGTGCAAGTGAAGATGTCTAGGAAGGGCAAGAGCATAAGCCACAGGGTTAACGCAGCGAATGATCTTGTATGGACCGATAAACCGAGGTGCCATTTTCATAGAAGGCACCCGCAACTTCACATTCCTAGTGGACAACCAAACTCTATCCCCCACGTTGTAGGAAGGAGCTTGTAACCTATGCCTGTCAGCCTTGTGTTTCTGGACAGCAACATTGCGCTCCATGTTTTCGCGAATCTGTCTCCAAATATCCTGAAGTTGTGTGAGATGTTCATCGAGAGCCGGGATGGCCTGTTCAGCAAACTGAAGCGGTAGAGCCAGAGGGAAAAAACCATAGATATCAGAAAAAGGAGAGTGGCCAGTGGTCTCGTTAACGGCGTTATTACGTGCATACTCAGCCCAGGACAACAACTCCGACCAATTGTCTTGTTGTTGTGTGGTAAAGCAACGTATGTACTGCTCGAGACCCTGATTTGCCCTCTTTGCTGCCCCATTGGTTTGTGGATGATATGCTGTAGAGTAGGCCAATCGCACCCCCATCTCCGCACAGAAATCCCTCCAGAAACGAGAGACGAACTGAGCCCCTCTGTCAGAGACTATTTCAAACGGAACCCCATGTATTCGTACAATCTTTCTAGCAAAGACGACGGCCAGTTCTTTGGCTGTAGGAAGCTTAGGTAAAGGAATAAAATGAGCCATTTTGGAGAAGCGGTCTACAACTGTCAGAACCACAGTATGCCCTTTGGACTTCGGCAAGTCCACATTAAAATCCATGGATAGATGAGACCAAGGCCTATTAGGAATGGGTAAAGGCTGCAATAGACCGACAGGCAAGGTTTTACTGGTTTTGCTTCTGGCACAGACTTGACAAGCCAAAACAAACAGACGTACGTCCTGTCGCATGGTGGACCACCAGAACTGTCTGGAGATACTGGTAAGAGTCTTAGTAAAACCAGGATGACCTGCTGGTTTTGAATCATGAAACATTATGAGTAATTCTTGTCTTTCCTTTTCAGGCACAAACAACATATCTGGAGGCTTGCTAGGTGGAGCCCCCATTTGAGCTACTTGGAGGCGTTCCGGAAAAGGCGAGGAAACAGACAAGACCGTGGAAGCCACAATACGTTCAGGAGGAACTATAGGATTGTGGTCTTGTGTATTTGATTCATACGGGTCATATTGACGAGATAAGGCATCAGCCTTTACATTGCGGTCACCTGGTCTGTAAGTCAACACAAAATTAAACCGAGACAGTAGTAATGACCACCTGGCCTGTCTCGAGTTCAGACGTTTAGCATCCCCGATGTACGTAAGGTTCTTATGATCAGTGATTATCAACAAAGGGTCAAGAGTACCTTCCAACAAATGTCTCCACTCTGACAGGGCAGACACAATAGCAAGCAATTCTATGTTACCGATATCATAATTGCGTTCTGCTGGTGATAATTTTCTTGAAAAGAACCCACAAGGATGTAGAGGCTTCCCTGGAGACTCTCTTTGAGATAGGACAGCCCCAATGCCTATCTCGGAAGCATCAACCTCAAGAACAAATGGAATTCTGGGATCAGGATGCCGTAACACGGGAGCAGAAGTGAAAGCCTGTTTGAGAGCTTCGAATGCCTGTTTGGATTGTGAAGACCAGACCTGGTTCTTCAGACCTTTACGTGTCAGGAGAAGCTACAGCAGAATAATTCTTGATAAATCTCCTATAATAGTTAGAAAACCCCAGAAACCTCTGTATGGCTTTGAGGCCTTGAGGGAGAGGCCATTCTGAGATGGCCGTGAGTTTGGAAGGATCCATCTCAAAACCTTCTGGAATGATAATGTACCCAAGAAATTTTACAGTAGTAATGTCGAATAAACACTTCTCTAGTTTGCAATAAAGACCATTGTCTAGTAGTTTTGCTAATACCTGTCTGACATGTTCATGGTGGGTTCTAAGATCGGGAGAGTAAATTAGTATATCGTCTAAGTATACGATAACAAAGGATTGCAAAAAATCTCTGAGCACATCATTAATGAAATCCTGGAATACAACTAGAGCATTACAGAGACTGAATGGCATGACCAGATATTCATAATGCCCACTCCTGGTGTTAAATGCTGTTTTCCATTCATGCCCATCTTTTATACGTATCAGGTTGTAAGCCCCTCTCAAATCGAGTTTTGTGTATACTGCTGATCCCCTTAACCTGTCGAACAGTTCTGATATGAGAGGGAAGGGGAACACATTCTTGATGGTGATCTTGTTAAGCCCCCTATAAATCGATACACGGGCGTAAATCTCCTTCTTTTTTAGATACAAAAAAGAACCTAGCCCCTGCTGGAGAAGAGGAACATCTGGTAAAACCTCTCTCCAAATTCTCCTTTATGTACTCCTCCATGATTTGGTTCTCTTTTATGGATAAAGGATATACTTTGCCTCGAGGAGGCATGGTACCTGGATGAATATCTATGGCGCAATCATACGGTCTATGTGGAGGTAGTTTCTCTGCCTCTCTTTTATGGAATACAGCCCTGAGATCGGCATACCAGTCAGGAACCTCTGTAGACAATGGAGGAGCTGTAGGTGTGTTCAGGGCACCAATATGCTGAATGGGTATTAAACAAGTCCCAAAACAAGCAGGTCTCCAAGACAGTATATCTCCCTTAGCCCAATCAATAACAGGATTATGTTCCACCAACCAAGGGAAACCAAGCACAACAGGATTGGAAGGTGAACGGATAACCTGAAATATGATCCCTTCTTTATGCAAGAGACCAGTGGTAAGAACCACTGGAAAAGTATCCGGAGTAATTATGGGACAGGATAACGGCCTACTGTCTGTGGCTTCGACGACCAAGGGTGTCTCTCTTACAACCAGAGGGAGAGAAATGGAGGAAGCGTATTCAACATCAATGAAATTACCAGCAGCCCCAGAGTCAACAAAAGCGGTAGTATGCGTGGTCTTGGTGTCCCAAGCCACGGATACTGGTAACAAGAGTCTAGTGTCTTTGACAGGAGACATGAACGTCACACCCAAGGCCTGTCTCCTCAGTTGCCTTAGGTGCGGTAGTTTTCCGACTTATCATGCATTCTAGGGCGAGTGGGACATTGAATTCGTAAATGTCCTTTTAAACCACAATACAGGCACGATCCCTCAAGAAGACGCCTTGTTCTCTCTTCCTCTGTAAGCCTAGTATGGCCTAGTTGCATAGGCTCAGAGGGAGGGGATAACTCTCTTGGTGGTGCTTGAAAGACAGGGGCCAACCTTGGTAACGGTCTCTTAGGTTTCTCTCTTGGAGTTCTTCTGTCCCTTATCTGATTATCCAGATCTATACAATAATCTATAAATTCACTCACCACCTCAGGTAATTTACGAGGAGCCAACTCATGCATCAATGACTCTGATAACACCTCCATAAAAGCCAGAACCAGAGCTTCATTAGTCCAGTTCACGTCAGAAACCAATGTTTTAAACTCTATAGCATAATCAGACACAGTCCTGTTCCCTTGACGTATGCGGAACGAGGATTTTCCAGCTACCTTGGCCTTTCTGGTAGGATTAAACGTACGTTTTAACTCGGCTATGAATTCTTTATAGTTCAGTACGATAGGCTTCTCTGCCTCCCATAAAGGATTCACCCATGTCAACGCTCTGCCAGACAGATGGTTAATAATGAACCCCACTTTGGCTATGTCAGTGATAAACATTTGTGGATTTAATTTAAAATGAATATCCACATGGACCAAAAATCCCCGGCACTCCGAGGGAGTACCGTCAAACCTCATAGGAGCGGTCATGTGTACCTGGGATGTCTGAACAACAGAGGACACAGGTATAGCAGGCGGAGGTGCAACCCCAGCTGGTTCCAGGTGAGCCATATGAGTCAGGATAGTTTGTAAGGCGAGAGCAAACTGATCCATCTATGTCCTGCTCGTCCTGTCTGGATACAAAGTTACTCAAATGCTGTGTTAAGTCTGCGGGATCCATTTTGGCCAGATCGTAATGTCACGGTTCCCGGATCCCACCACGCAGCCCTTAAAGCCCAACACTCCACAGAGCCCAAAAGCTACCAACAGGGTAGCTGTAGAAGAATCCCTAACTGTCTGGTCCTTAGAATTGGCCAGGTATACTAGCTAGACAGAAAGGGTTAATCAAAGACAATGTCGTAATACAAAACCAGGTCAGCAACACGGGGGTAGTCAGACGAGCCAGAATCAGGAATACAGAGTATAGAATAGTCAAATGGAATAGCCGGGTCGATATCAGTGCAGAAGCGTAGTACAAGAAAATAGTCTAGGGCAACAGAAGGCAGAATAGTCAGAAAACAAGCAGAGGTCAATAACAGGTTAAATCATGGGCTCAGTCATCGGCCCGTTCAGAGGACTCCCAATCAGACCAATCTGAGGCGACAGCGCCATCTCGTAAAAGACCCTGGAAGGGTCAATCTGAGTCCACAGGCAAGGGTAAGGGCCTTGCTAAAAAATCCTCCCGCATTTCTGGCCAAAATGAAGGGGACGATGATTACAACCTTGTCGATTACCCCGAGGAGGAAGGAGCCGGTTCCACCGTTGACCCGCTGGTTGCTCCGAGCTCAACGGGTGAGCCCCGTTCTGATATGTTGGTGTAGCGCTCACTCCCGGAGGAGCCGCTGAATAAACCGCGGGTTAGTCTCACCGCACTAGGGAATAACTATACACCAGCACTGTTATGGATTTTTATATATTATATTCTTTACTGATCCCATTAAAGCAGCATAGATTACACATATACGGTATTTAAATGACAAGAATTCGTAATGCGGGAAAAACATGCGGCGGCAAAAGAAACGGTTAACCCCCTCAGTTCTGGAGTGTAAGTACCGTGAATAATAGCTCAAAAATGTGTATGTGTGTTGTCTCGGGTACCCGGGTACTGTATTCAACTGGCCAGTGAATGAACAAAACAATCTTTGACTAGTCACCGTTGGGGCCCTGTAGATTTAAACAATATTGCAGCGTGCGTTTCTTATTTGGGAACTGCGGCCTGGGAGGCCTCTCACCCATCCGATGAACGAGACTGTCCAGCACCCGATGCCTCAATCAAAGGATCTTCTCTGCTGTACACTGGGACTCTGTGCCACTGAATCTGCTCCCTGCTTGCCAAATCTCCGCAACTGGAACAACGATCCACCGCCTGCACTCCCAATCGATCAGCGCAGTCTTCTAACTCGGGGTCCTGCCGGATCTAACTCTTCCTCCAGACCTCTCAGCGCTGCGCAGGTAGGTCTTAACACGGTCACTGTCCCGATCTCCTGCACCAGTAAGACAGCGTCTGTACTCCGGCCTGGTTGCGATCCCTGACAGCTCCAACATGCGTCCTCCACCTTTCACTGCTCCACTCACTGCTCTCCCTTGCACGTGGCTGCTGAACTCCTTTCTCTTCCTGTACCACCTCCTTCCTGTCCCCCCCGCAAAGGCTGATGGTAGTTGTAGTTCTGTTTTTTCCAGCATATTCCACAATGTCTCTGTCTCCCTCTGGTGACAGCAATAGTTCAATGCACCAGAATACAGTGTTTTTAAAGTAGCGCTACACTCTCCCCCCTTACACTCCAAGGGAGTGTAACAGATACATAACATTGCAATATTTACATTAAGCAATACATTCAGGTTCAGTAGCAAACATATAATGAGTCAGATATATATCCTCAAGCTAACTCATGTCCCTAGCTACCTCAGCCAGCATAGCAGACACTTCGGGCAGCCTTCGCACAGTTGTAATCGCTTCTTCTGTGTTATGTCCCGGTGAATCATATGTAAGTCTCTGAGGAGGCCGTATTGAACGTTTAGGCTCAGATTTATCAATTTCCTCTTCAGGTGGAAGGGCTACATTTACAGGCTCAGTTCTCTCTTCTACAACCGGAGCAGACACCTCTTCAGAGTACGAGCCTTCCAGTGAAGGCATAGAACTATAGTCTATTGATACATCTTCTAGGATTTCAGGAACTTCCAAGGTTTCAGGTACTTCAGGTCTGAATTCTGGAGCATCAGGCCTCAAGTTACTTTCACACCGAGCAGAGGCCGGAATAACTTCTTCAGGCTCAGGTGGGCGCACCCAGCTCAAACACCAGTCCTCTTCCTCACTGTCTTCTTCACTTTCTCCGACAGAACGTAACTGCTGAGACCGAGTAACAGAAGCCGAACAAGGAACAGGCGGATTAGGCAAGGAAAGTTTGTCTCCAACTGGTATCCATACCGCCTCTTTCAAAGGTAACAGATGATTTCTGTGCCAGTTCTTTAGAGGCCCCGCCTTTTCCATCCGGACGGAATTTGTATACCGGCAGACCAGGCAGTTGCTTGCAGACAATGTAAATTTGAGAACTCCATCTATCGGCCAGTTTGTGTCTTGCAGAAACACCCAATTTCTTTAACAAAACCCTATCGCCGGGCTGTAGGTCCTGTACCCGAACTCTCGCATCGTAATTTCGCTTGTTTCTCTGCTCTCTACCTTCTGAGGTCAAACGGGCCTGTTCAAATGCAGCAGCTAGCTTTCTCTGGAGTCTGTCCACATAATTTTTGTAGGAAGTGACAGACGTCTGGTCAATAGATAGGCCAAAAGCTAAATCAACTGGCAGTCGAACCTCTCTTCCGAACATGAGACGATAAGGCAAGTACCCAGTTGCAACACTCTCAGTACTACTGTACGCATGCACCAGCGTAGCTATGTGACGACTCCAACTCTGTTTCTCTTTAGCTGACAGTGTCCCCAACATATTCAGTAGAGCGCGATTAAACCTTTTTGGTTGAGCATCACCTTGGGGGTGATATGGAGAAGTTCGAGTCTTCTGAATTCCTAGTACTTCTAACAATTGCCCGACAAGTCGGCTCTCAAAGTCTTGCCTTGATCTGAGTGGATTCTTTGTGGTAGGCCGTAATGAACTAAATACTTTTCCATTAAAACTTTTGCTACTGTAGGAGCACGTTGGTCTTTTGTAGAAAAAGCTTGGGCATAACGAGTGAAGTGTTCAGTCACTACTAAAATATTTCCCTGCCAACTAGCATCAGGCTCTAAGCACAGGAAATCAATGCACACCAAGTGTCAGGCTCGCGCCATGATGGAGTCATGGCGTGGCCTTATGTTTATTTTCCCAGACGCTGGGGGAGAGCAAATCAGGCAGACACAGGAAGCAGTATAAGTAATTAAGTGTATTCTCAAGGTAAGCACACAGCAACAGTCTTATATACACTTGCAGAATACTGAAAACAAATAGACAAGTCCTTCACAAAGGTAGTCTCTTCTACTGTACCAGATATAGTGGACTAGGTAGTGCTCCCCAAGTAGGGTCCAGGAGCTCTTCACAAAAGGTACCTTTAACACAGATAGCCACAGGAGTAGTCTGGATACACAGGAATAGTGGGCTAAGCAGTGTCCACTGCTGACAAGATCCACAGGCCTGGAACCAGGAGCTCTTCGCAAAGGGTCTTGATGTAACGCAGGCAGATGAATCAGGAACACTAGAATAGCAATAACAGCACAGAGGAATGTAGGGAATAGACAGACTCAGGGAGAGGCGGCTCGCAACACCTCACAAGTAGGGATGTGAGTTTCGGGATCTCGGAATTTTCACGAAATTTCCCGATTCGTGTTTTCGGATGCGGCCGATTTTCTGAATCGGATCGGACCCGAAAACCGACAGATCCGAAAAAATTTCCGAGCCGAAACGAAAAATTTTCTGATTTTTCGAATGGACTTGAAATGTGTCAAATCGAAATTTATTTTTGCTCTATTCATGATTGACCGTATCCTCGATAAGGTTCGCACCACCATCCTGGAGCTGTTCGGGAAGGACCGGACAAAGGACCAGCTACGAAAACGCTGGTCCGACCTCAAGATGCGCGAGGAGGAGCAGCTGAGGCACATCCGGCGTGTCATAGCCAAACGTAAGTGTCATGTTATATTGTAAAGCGCTGCGCAAACTGTTGGCGCTATATAAATCCTGTATAATAATAATAATGTGCTTGCATGTGCTAATGTGCACAGAAATACGTTGATTTATCTAGTCCTTTTTTCATGCAATGTGATTGTGTATAGCTTTGCGTTTTCACTACTCGTCATACATGCATTTTTGCCATAGCTCTTCCTTTTTGTGATTTTACGTATTCGTGAAAATTGTGACATTGATGTATGTAGATGAAATTACAATGCTGGATTTCTTTTGGCACTGTGTGTACTGTAGTGTGCTGGGGGGGGAGGTTGTTGTGACTGAGTGATGCATACGAGAAGACCCGCAGCTTGCCCAATATTGGCTCCCATCTGCGCATCAACAAAAATCTCTGCGTCTCTGCTAAGTGGTAGGATGGGACATGTAGTTCTTCTGAAAGTGCATCCAAACAGAGCCGCGTTCAATACATCCTCAGCAGCTGCTGAATTGTTGCAGCACAGCAATTCAGTTTGCTGCAGCAGTGTCATTATTGAACGCTTTAGATGCAAATTTCAAAACAAAATGACGGATTTCTGTTGTTTCTGCAATATCCACAGTTTTATTCGCAGAAACTGAAAGTGAAACTGAGGCTGAGGCCTTCTATAAAATAAATAAAAGCAGTCGGCACAATGCGTTTTGTACGCACACAACACAAATAATAGTTTTTATTGAATAAACGTAATGTTTACTTCTGAAAAAATATATAATTGAACGGTAATATATGTCTATGTGCAGAGGAAATAAATAAATATTTTGTGATTTTAGAACTATGAGATGGAAGTAGTGGTGGGTCAAGCTGGTAGTGCTAGTGGGTAGTGGAGGGGTGTCGCAATACTTTCGGCAATATATTGTATAGATATACCATTTTTTCCAGTCTGCATTATTTATTTACGTGTTATTTTTTGGATTTGGCAGAAGACAGGAAGAAGGCAGCATCTGCCCCGGCGGGCACCAGTGCCCCAGTGGAGGAGGAGGAGCCACGGGCGACCACCAGCTCTGGTATATACGGTTTTATTTTGCAACGACTTTTGGTCAAAAACAGAAACATTTTTTGTTTACTGTATTTTAATTTAATTTTTTTATGTATAGCACAAGAGGAGCAGGAGGAGGAAGAGGAGGAGCCGGAGGAGGAGTCAGAGCCTCAGGAGGCCGCCAGCACTGGTATATACTACTGTTATATTTTTTTTTTCAAGACTTTCAGTCAAAAATAGAAACCTGCTTTACTTACTGTATTTTCCTTCTTTCATTTATTGGATATATAGAAGGAGAAGCCAGACTGGACACGTCCAGCATTAGAATAATAAATCGGATGGCGATCGGCGAGCTACGCCTGGCTGTTACGACCATAGATTCCATCCAGGAACTGCTCCAGGAATTGCGGGAGCATATAAGCAATGCCGCTGACATCCTGGAGCGGCAGTGAGACCAGCCTCCTCCTCCCCTATGTTTGTGCCCCCGTTGGGCAGTTTGCCATCCTTGGCATGTTCCCCATGTTGTAAATAAATTTTATATTTTTTCTATATTTTCCTGTTTGTGTGCGTTGCTTTTCCTTACTTAATAAGTTAATATGTATTGCTTGGTTTCCACACTTTTAAAATTATATGTACATAAATTTATTGACATTTCTATGGACCCTTTGTCATAAATTTGTCAACATATTTGTGGCCATGAATGGGACTGTGCACATTCTACACTTCCTGCCTGGCCAAAAAATGTCACACACTAACACAACTTGTTGTACTGCCTTGAGATTTGATTACCGACGTGGCCTGGTTTTGTTAAGCTTAGGCGATGTCACAACAACACGGATTTTTGTCCATAGTCACATTCATTGTATAACCAAGAATTTATCAAAAAATATTGATGGCAGCACTGCGTGAAGTCTTCTCCAACACAACCCAAAGATCCTCAGTGCGGCTCAGGTCTAGTTTATTTGTCCCTGTTTGCAGCTTCACGCAACACCTCCTCCCAGCTATGAGCTCTCTCTCTCCCACCGCTGCCCGCTAAGACGCTGCCCGCCAACATGGTCACGTCTTTGCAGGAAGACAACAGCGTGGGGGAACAGCAGCTGCCGACAGTCCCAAGACCTCGTCACAATGACGTCAGTTCTGGAGTTAACCCCTAACTGCGACCAATGGTGGAGATAGGGGGTTCATTGGAACCCCCTATCTCCCGATCCGCGGCAGCTATTGGTTGGTTAATGTTTGGTATCTTTGGATCGACCAGAGCATGGCCTTTCCAACAATAACATGACAATGTTAAAAATTATAAAAAATTAAAATATAAAAAAAAATAAACAGGTTTTTTGTTTTGTTTTGTTAATGCAGCAATATTGTTCCCATTTCAATTATAATGTGAACAATGATGCTGCACTAAGGATTTTTGTATGGGGTGCGTTTGTTAAAAATAGTGTAATTTTCACCAAAAAAATATAACAAGTCCCCTTTTCAATTTTTTTAACAAACGCAACTCATAAAATATAACCGCAAACACTCGCATGTTAAAATGTGAAAAAAATACCTTACAACTTGTAAAACAAACATTGAAAATTCTAATTTTATTGCATTTTTTGTTATAATATACAGACAGGACATGACGCATACATATGATAATGATATATTATGAATCATCTGCCGAGTCTGCCGGAAAGAACGATATATAACATGTCTGGGTCATGTTATAAAATAAGGCTTCAAAACGCGTTTAAACAAGAGGAGCGAAACTGTTAAAAATTAGCTCAGCAGCAGACCGCACACAGGCGTGAAGGGAAGCCGTGAAATGCCTCAGCAGCGAAATGGTTAATTTTTTTTCGTCTGTTTTAAATCATTTTATTTTTTTATTTTTTTTCGTTTCAGATCATTTTGATCAACTATTTTTCCGTTTTAAAACCTTTTGTTCTGGTTTTTATTTTTAAAGTCAGACCATTCGGGTCAGTTTAGCGTTTTTTAAATCGTTTTGTTCATTTTTTTTTTGTTCCTTGGCTTTCATACCATTTTTTTAATGTGATTAAATAAAGTTGTGAAATGTATATTCATAAGAAAAAAAGGATCTTTATTTAATTTAATTAAAAAAAAAACACGATAGAATCGCCAGAATTATCGTATCGACAGAATGAATTATCGGATCCGAAAAACAAACCAAAAATTTATTATAACATTTTTTATAAAGTATAAAAAAGTAAACCATAGTAGTTTACATCAAAACGAATAGAGTTAGACAGCTTTGAAACGAGGAGAACAGACCTTCCGAAAAAACGAAAATTTCCGAAATCACGAAAAGTCGATACAAAAAACTAGCAAAGTGACACGAAAATCCGAAAAATGGTCCATATTCCGAAAAAAAATGTACACGAAAAACGAGTCGAGCCGAACCGAATCGAAACAGAAATCGGTCAAAACGAGCCGAATCGAAAAGTTTAAACATCCGAACCAAAACAAAATAAATTTCGGTGCACAAGCCTACTCACAAGTAAAGGGCAGGGAACACAAAATGAGAGAGCCCTGAGAGAAGGGTGTGTCCAGGTTTTATGCACACCACAGATCAGGGCAGGAATTAACCCTTGAGCGATACAGACAGGCAGAGAATGGAAAGCCAGACTGGTCATAGCAGGTTCCCAGGACTTAGGCATGACACCAAGTCCATGGGTCCTTGACTTTGCAGGTGGCTCATTGGAGCAGTTCGGGTTGGTAGGGTCTTTCTCTGAATACACCTCAAACACGAATGGCAGTAACTTTCAACTTCAGATCTCATACAGGGCCAATAGAATCTGTCTCGCACCAGTTTAAAAGTTCTTTATGCACCCAAATGTCCATGATGATCGTGCAATGCTCTCAACACACTTTCTCGGTGCTTCTCTGGGAGGAACAATTGTTGCGTTTCTTCAGCATTGTTCGAGGGGCACCTTCGGTAGACCACCCCATCTAACACCTTCAGCCGCTCTCACTCTTTATAGATCAACCTTCGAGGGAATTAGTCAGCAGAAGCCCCCTTTGACCCGCGTTCATTGCTTTTATTGTCAATCCGATCAGGGGATCTCCGGCCTGATCTGCTCTCAGGTCCTGTTTCGAGAAAGTAGGTAAGCTTTCACTCCTCAGTTGTGTAGGATTACAATAAAGTTCTGGAACGCCCGCAGCCATAATTCCTATAGCTTCTGCCCTAATCACTCCCTTGACCCGGCGCTCGGCCCCTTGACATAAGGCTTTCACCCCATCAGGAGTCAACTGAGTCCATTCTGTATTATAAGGCCTTCTTGACAAAGCATCTGCATCTCGATTATTTACTCCAGGCGATACTTGAGGCTGAACCGGAAACCCTGACAAAGCGGCTAACCACCAATGTCCTGCCGCATCCAGTTTCGCAGTAGTAAGGACGTACGTAAGAGGATTGTGGTCGGTCTTTATCACAAATTCGGCCCCATAGAGATAATCTTTCAGCTTGTCCACGACCGCCCACTTCAAGGCCAAGAATTCCAATTTGTGAGTAGGATAATTCTTCTCTGAAGGCGTAAGACTTCGGCTCACATAAGCTACAGGCCTCAGCAGACCATCATATTCTTGATACAAGACTCCCCCTAGACCTTTTCTGCTGGTGTCCACATGCAATTCGTACGGTTTATGAGGATCAGCTTAAGCCAGGACGGGAGCTCGAGTCAGACTCTCTTTCAGCTTCACAAAGGCACTTTCACACTGATTAGTCCACTCTTCTTGGATGGATTCTCGAGCCTTCCTAGGCCCTTGAGCCAACGAACTTCGATCAGAGGCCTTGGAGTCTTCTCCCACTTCTTCTTTTCGTAGGAGCTTATTCAAAGGTTGAGCTATCTTAGCAAATCCTCCTACAAATCTTCGGTAGTATGAGCAGAACCCCAAGAACAATCTAAGTTCGGTAACATTCTGGGGTCTAGGCCAGGAAGCTACGGCTTCCAACTTCCGAGGATCTGTCGAAACACCTTCCGCCGAAACAACATGTCCCAGGTACGTAACTGAAGGTAGACAAAATTGACACTTCTCCAGGGACAGTTTCAACCCCTCTTCATGGAGCCGCTTCAAGACCTTCTCCAACCGTGCTGGTGGGGTCCCAGTCTGGTTGTATTAAGCCCAGTATGCAGTGAGTTCAGGAGTTATTGACAGACAGTACCTTGCGGTATAGCGTGGGGTCAAGAGGGCTAGGCAGGAATCATAGTCAGGAGATGGTCTGAGATTCAGGAGCTGGCAGAGAGGATGCAGAGTCGGTGGGCAAAGCAGAGGTCTGGTACACATAGAGAATAGGCAATCATAGGTCCTTTCAGGTCAAGGTATGGGAGATAATGCTGAAGTCCAGAGGGAGGGGCAGAGAGAACCTTTATTGCAGACACAGGGGTGTGGTGTGTGTGTGTTTTGTAATTTAACTGTGAAGGTTCTGGTTTTGTGCTGAACCTGAAGGCAGCACTTTTCCTGGATATGCTGCAAGCACGGATAAGGCAGCGAACGGCAGGCATGGATCCTGACATATCGCCCCCCCTAAGGAGTGACCTCTGGACGCCAACAGGCTTGCTTGATGACCTGCAAGAATAAAAAAAGTTCATATAGGTTCATCACCAGAAGGTGCCGGATCCTCCGTTTTTTCAGTAGCCAGGGTACTGGCCTGCCTCTGACGTCTCCTCGCTTTGGTCTTGGAGGATTTCAGAGTACCTTCACAGGGGTGGACAGTAGAAGGCTCACTGGTAAGGTTTTCCAGGATGGGTATTTCTTCTGAATCTGTGGATACAGGAATGGCAGAGACTACAGGAGGATTATGCATACCCAGGGATGTGGTGGTGATTAGTCTCTTGCGGGTATGACTGATGGGGGTGTCCACTTTAGATATTCCTGTAATCCTTCTGGAATATTCAGATGTCCCTGAGGGAATATCCAGATTGAAAGCTGGCACAGGTATGATGGAAGGGATGGATTCCAGGTGTGACTCCAGGATGGCAGCATACCGTAGCTGGTGAAGCTGAATAACCTTCACTAATTCAGTGAGGGCACTGACCTGGTTAGCAAGGCTGGTCACGGAGGAGACAATAACACCAAAATCTTCTACAGTAATGACTTTGGGGGTCTCGACTGAAGTCACTTGGGGTGCAGATTCCGCTGCAGGTACCTGGGGTGCAGGCTCCGTTGGTGGTGCCAACGGTGCAGGCTCCACTGCAGATACTGGGGTTGCAGGCTCTTTCTGAACGAGGGTCTCAGGATCCCCAGGCTCGATTTCTTGAAATAGTTATTGAGGGAGTGGAGTCCAGGATGCCAGGGTTAGCAGTACAGAAACATGGAGCCCTCTGAGGGGGCTGGATAGCCAGGGTAGAAAATACAGCACCACAGAATACAGGATATGCCATAGGTGAATGTCTGGCAGTACTGGAGACGGAGTTGGAGTTGGCAATAGCCGTGCCAATATAGCCATTATTTTTCTCAAATGCCAGCAATAGGTCTTGCAGAGAAGGTAGGTTTTCCAGATCCTCGTCGCTGGATGCCCACTCTGGATCATAGCAAGGAACTGCAGCTTTTCGTCTGACACTTGGCTGGTGAATGGCAGCGCCGATACTTCTGGCAGGACCACCCAGAGGCCCTTGGGCACGTCTTGCAGTCTGGTGTCGGGGTCTATGATGGCATGAGTTCACTGGGGCTGTCTCTACCTCGCTGTCTGAGTTGATAGAGAACCATTCATCAGCAGACTCTGATTCATGCAAAGAGTGGCACAGTGATGGTGGTGGCGGGTCTTGCCTGGGCATTTGATACACCGTGGCAGAAGTGGGTGCAACTGGTATTTTCTCCACAGGTTGAACGTGAACCAAAGCTGAAGGGAAAACAGACACAGAAGCAGGCGAACTGTTACCCGTAGCAGTGATAGGAGTAGCAGTACTACCCAGGAGGTGCTGTCTGGACATGGACTTCACACCTGGAGTCTGGATACACATAATCTCCATGGCTGGATCAGAAGCCACAGGCACGGTGGGATCTTGCTCCATAGGTATGGGATACACAGGTTCCGTGGTCACAGTGTTTTCAGTTTCCATTGGTATCACCAGATCTTCCTCCTCACTTGGTCTGGTAGTCTTGAACTCCATACACCTAGGGTCAGCAAGCATAGAGGGTAGCTTCTTTCTGGGTACGGGTGTACGTATGGGTGCTGGAGGTTCTCTGGCAGGCCTGGACCGGGGTTCAGCCACAGGAGCAGGAGCTCTTCTAGTGTCATGCCTGGGCCGGGGTTCAGCCACAGGAGCAGGAGCTCTTCTAGTTTCAGGCCTGGGCCAGGGTTCAGCCACAGGAACATGAGCTTTTCTAGGAACAGGCTTGGATACAGGTGCAGTCTTTTTTATTGGGGCTTGCTGTGAAACGGTAGCCAGCTCGGGCACAGGAGCTGGCCTTCTTTGGGGTCTCACGGGACAGTTCATTAAGAAATGCAAGGGATCCCCACAGTACAGAGGTTCTGTGTTTTTCTCCAGGCACGTTCCTCTGCAGTTAGCGGGCCTCTTTTCCCAGGTGGGACACGCACCCCCAGAGAGATGTTCTGTACAGAGTCTCTAAAGTTCCACATATCTTCCAATAACCCCAATAGCTGAAACTCGAAGCTCTGCAGGGCTGACAGAATCACCGTGGGCTCAATGGTGTGTGACTTCAGCATTCTGTCAGGCTCAGTGCTGGTGGGGTCCCAGTCTGGTTGTATTAAGCCCAGTATGCAGTGAGTTCAGGGGTTATTCATAGACAGTACCTTGTGATATAGCGTGGGGTCAAGAGGGCTAGGCAGGAATCGTAGTCAGGAGACGGTCTGAGATTCAGGAGCTGGCAGAGAGGATGCAGAGTCAGTGGGCAAAGCAGAGGTCTGGTACACATAGAGAATAGGCAATCATAGGTCCTTTCAGGTCAAGGTATGGGAGATAATGCTGAAGTCCAGAGGGAGGGGCAGAGAGAACCTTTATTGCAGACACAGGGGAGTGGTGTGTGTTTTGTGATTTAACTGTGAAGGTTCTGGTTTTGTGCTGAACCTGAGGGCAGCACTTTTCCTGGATATGCTGCAAGCACGGATAAGGCAGCGAACGGCAGGCATGGATCCTGACACCTACACTCTCTAGATGAGTTCACTGGCTGTTCTCTGTGGCGGGCGTTGCTCCTCACTTCGGCGCTCACTCCATGCGGGGGGCGGCGGCTTCCTCTGTTGCAGACACCGGGGGCTCCCTGTCCGACATACTAGCAGCTTCTGACTGGTCTAGGGCGGTCACCTTTCGTACCTTTTATTTTTGCCCTCGTTCCCATGCATCTGGGGCTTTAATGCAGCTTTAAAACTGCAAAATATGAAGCCTCCTGACTTGATATAAAATTGTGGATTATTCCAGCCTTGGCGTTAGGAGGCGAATATTTTTCCCTCCCGCCCGTACCCATGTTTCTGTCACATTGTACCAGTTTTTCTGCTCTAATTGTAAAATGAATAAAAAAATGAAAAAAAAAATGTGTAGAATTTTGTAAATTGCTCCACCTCTTTGTAATCGGCTTCGTGTCCATTATTTCTCTAACTGTTTTCTCCCCTTAGTAGGGTTTGTTGTTTGCATATCTGGTTTAGCCTAGTTTAGGGCTGCTTTTTTAAATTTGTTGATTATGATGTTTCACCTTTTGCTAGTAAGTTAGGTGAACTGTTTATTGGCACGTTTCCATCACATGGTACTTTGACGTATCCTCTGTTTTTCTCCATAGCTTGATTTGCGTCTGCGGACCCGTTGGTTTCCGGTTCTTCGCCTGCCCATCTCGTTGGTCTCTGTTTAGGCTTGGTTTCCTCCTCTTCAGTTTCCGGGTTTTCTACTTCATGACTCTCCGGTGTTCTACTTCATGGATCTCCTGCTCGTTCAGCATACCAGAAAAGAGGGTGTGGCAAGGACTTACTGCTCTCTTGTTGTCTATTGTTACTACTGTTGCTATGTAAAACTTTCTTTGCTGCTGATGGTTTAGTAAAGAAAAGAGAATGCAAAATATTCGCCTCTTGTCTTTATTAAAAATTAAGATTATTCTAACACCAAGGCTGGAATAATCCACAATTATACATAACAGTAGGTCATACTTCATCATTACATTTATTTATTTATTCACTTCAAGCAATAAGGCACTTTGTAACCATATATAATTTTTAATAAGAATTTTCAAAATTTTTCACTAATAAACAGCAATGTTTAATAACACAGTTACACCTAAATAGATCTAATTGTACTAATAATTGTATTGCTCATAATACATTGTGTTTATGATATTCAGCAAGTATATATAAAGATGTTGATTGATCTAATATGAATCTACTTCAATACTTCATATTAATTTTAGTTTATAAGTTGGAGCACAGGTGAAATTTAGATAATCAGAATCTAAATATTGAGTTACTAAGAGATCAGGCGAGATGCACTGCGATACTACCGAATGGGAACCTTCTTTGTATTTTAAACATGTGTCCCTTGAGTTGAGATACATATGTATATCAGGGAGCGCACAGAACCTTTACCAAATCACACACACCATGTGTCAAAAGTGATTTATAGAGAAAGATTTACTCATCTTTAATATGTTCTCAAGTTGGGAACGATTACGTATTCCTAAAGAATTAAAATGGAACAAATGTGCGGTATCAGAGTGTCATATACAGCATTAAACAGTAGTCTATAAATTACACACTCACAAGTCTGGAGCCTATTGGGCTCACTGTCTTCACTTGTAAGCCACTAAGGGGGGCTTCTCCCACCAATGGATGTGTCCTTGATTCAAGTATACAAGATGAAAGGGCTGGACCTCAAAAGAGATGCAGAAATAGCGCAATATTGTTGGAAACCATATGAAATTGGGTAATATATATGGAAAAACTCACATGCGTCAGAGCCTCCTGGAATGGTGGCTCGGTAATAGTAGCCTCAGACCACACAAGGGAGGTCTCACCCTTCTTTAGTCGCAGGAACAGTAGAATGGTCCATAAATGATTCAATGGAACTTGAGTAAATAAATAAAAAATCCGACGAAGTCGAATCTGACTGAGGAAGCCTGGAGGATAGCAGGAGAAATGCGTTTCGGTACATATTCCCCTATTTCTTGTTTTTATTTGGAATAAATGTTTATTTATTTACTCAAGTTCCATTGAATCATTTATGGACCATTCTACTGTTCCTGCGACTAAAGAAGGATGAGACCTCCATTGAAAACGTCTGCCCCTTACAAGACAGGAAAGGTTTGATAATTTCAGAGTGGTTTGCATGTTACAACACAATACATGTGTGTCTCCTCTGCAAGAACACTAGGATACTATCACCTATGAGACCTGCATATCATAATTCTAAATCTCAAACACTTGGATAACCCAATAGCTTTTTATCAATACACCAGAGCCGTTTATTTGTTAGAGGCGGTCTGTCTCAACATACACTTATCATGACAAAGAAATTGTACAGTGAGCGACAAAGATAATGATATTGGAATCTTGATTAACGCTCTAAATCAATGTTCATTCAGGTGGGCAACCATTCTAATAAGTGTAAGAATCTGGAATCTGTTAGACAGCTCTCCTTTCCCCTTTGGTCCTAGTCACTAGTACGGTCGACCAGAGGATACGGAATGCAGACAAACACAATCAGGGTTATCCAAAGAGATTCGAATTGCTTGAGAAAGGTAACCGAACGCTGAAAATCAGCGTTCGGTTACCTTTCCTGGCCATTCGGCTATCCAGAGAGCAGGCAATTCGCCAAATCCTGTCGAATTGCCTGCACATACGGTGACTGTTCGGTCCCTGTTCGAGGGCAGTGAAATCCCCATGACAAAGCACTGCTTCGGCTATTCAGAGAACACAAACCAGCAGTGAAAGGTTCCCGAATTGCCCTGCCATTCGGTGGTTTAATTCGGCAAATTTATTCAGGAGAATCCCATAGGCTTCAATGTTAAAAATATTCCCGTTTTAATTCAATATCTAATAAACCGTTCATTATAAAATTCTGCAGCAAAAAGTCTCTTTATTCATTGATTTTTTAGGATACTTTAAGCATTTTTCAGATTTTTTTTTTTTTTTTAAAAAAGTCCGATTTTGTTTTTTTTTTTTTTTTTTCAGTTTGCTTATTTTTTTTGTAACAGCTCTCTTTATTATCATTCCCTGGACCTCCTGTGAAAATTTCAGACATTTTCGCTCAGTAGTTTCTTTGCAAACAGCGTTTCTTTTTCCCAGATTCATACAAATGGTTTTCTAATTTATTCACTGCCTCCTCTATGTCACAGCTGCTTCGGCTCTGTGTGATTCGGCTCCTTTTCGGCTCCTGTTCGGCTTTTTCGAAGGTTAATCCAGATGTTTTTGCTTGTTTTCAGCATGCATTCGGTTAGTTTTCGGCAGGTTTGCGGCAACTTTTCCCTGCAATTCGGGGACCTTGTGGTGTTTGCTGAATACACCGCAGGGTCACCGAAATGGGATCGGCAAAAGGAACCGAATTGAAGAGAATGAAAAGTCACCGAACGTGCGGTGACTTTTCGAATCTCTTTGGATAACCCTGAGTGTCTTGTTCAAATATCCTATTGATTTATTGTGTGTGCCAAGTTTTTTTTTTCGTATTAAAGGTTTTTATTATCATCACGATATAAAGTCAGCAAAATAAACACATAAAGAGAGGCATCACAGGACCAATGTGTGTCATCGAGAATATTGGATAAGTGGTCGCGCAGGACCAAAACAGTTCGGCTAAAAAGAAAATCATATTCAATATAGCATTTAAACATGCGAACATACTGCGTAAAAGGTACTGAAAAGTCGTCCAAGGACAATCATCCCCGATTAGGGGGTCTCATCAAAAATTAAAGATAGAGATACAAAAAATGGCCTCTTGCTAGTAGACAACACAAGAAAATAGAATATAATGGAGGGGGGGGAGAAATGAGGGGTAAATTTTTTTTAAAAAAATGGCAAAGGCCATAACGGTGCCACCCCTGGCTCTTACCCGACCGGCCAAGAAAGACCACGGGAGAAGCCCAAGGAGGGAAAATGGCACCAGGCTGGGCCCCGGGGTACAGCCGGACTCCAGGCCACGGCCCAACCTCCAGGACCACCCAATGAAGCCAAAATAAAGAAAGATAGGGAAGGGAAAATATAAAGGGGGAGGGGACACAAAAAAAAGAGAAAAAAAACCCACCAAAAGTCTTTTAAAAATCTCATTCAAATAAGAGCAATAAACGTTAAAAACGTAAGAACAAAAAAATAATAAAAATAAAAAATGGTCTTGCAGGACCAAAACAAGTCATCTTAACGAAGCACTGCATAAGAATAGTATGCTTAATGAGGAATGAAA
Source organism: Leptobrachium leishanense (assembly GCA_009667805.1). NCBI lineage: Eukaryota > Metazoa > Chordata > Amphibia > Anura > Megophryidae > Leptobrachium > Leptobrachium leishanense. The sequence goes on along the minus strand of CM019066.1, from coordinate 230,208,345 downwards.
ATACACTGCTGTAAAGATCTATTCAAAGAGTCTGCATATGATTGCAGGGGGCCAACATGGGTCCCAAAAATTCACAGGAAAGATCATCAATAAAAAAAAAAAAAAAAAGTCAGCAAAAGGGTGTCCTATCCAAAAATCAGAAAGAATCCTCATAACGTAGGACAAAAACAAAACAAAATATGGTCATCAGGGGACAAGTCCTTCCAGCATGGCACAGACCAGGGGTGAGGACCACCTCAACCCGTACCGAGCCAAAAGACAGGGAGGTAAGCAGCATCAGTCCCATAGTCCTGGCGCTCTGACAGCTCCCCTGTAACTCCAACTCCCTTTACAGCGCTCGGTAGGTCAGAAGCCTCTTCAAACCGCAGGCCCCAGCGAGATAGCGCAGGCAGGCCGGCAACTCCCACAGACACCCAGACCTCGTAGGCTGCTAAAATGTCACCTCCGCATGGGTCACAGAGTTCCCCCTCAAGCAAAGGACCCAGGGACAGCTCCACATCCGGGCTGCCAGAACCTGCATCACATCCCACCTCGTCTTCGGGTAGCAGCCCGTCAGCCACAGAGCAAGGAAGCAGGGACATCTCAGGCTCACTCTCCTGCGATCCGCCGCGTCCCGCAGGCCTGCAGCACGGCCATCATGCGACGCCAAGTACCCCTCGTAAGTGGGCTCTCATTGTCCCCCGACAGCATTGCCAGGCACTCATCTAGGCCCTGCAGCACAGCTTCCTCCCCCTGTCAAAGAGGGGAGGAAAGCCTCTCCGCAGGTCACCGGCACCCTCACCCTCCGCCTCAGAGCCATCAAATTCGGCTGGGAAATGTGGGCCCTCCATCTCCACAGTCTGTGTCGAAGGTCTCTGCAGGGGATGAAGTCGGCAAGGAGGAGGGGAAGTTTCAGTGAGGGATCCGCATGAACCAGGCCGCAAGATGCCACCGCCAAAATAGCACAGACAGCTTCAGCGTCCAGGACGCGAGTCTCTGGTCCAGAGGGGGGAAGTGAAGGCTCCGGACAGGTACACCCTATGGCCGGCCAAGGAGGGACCACAGCAGGGAAAATTGGCAGAAAAATCCAGCCCAAAACCCCCCTTTGCAGGGAAGTTCAAGACGGAGCACCACCAGGCACATCTTCTCCCATCCACGGCTCCTGCTCGCAATGCCAATCGTTTATGCATTTCATGGGGGAGGATAGATACATAAGCGAAAAGGGGGTGGTAAGGGGTTACAGGACAACCAAACCTGGGAAAACTGGTTCCCTTTTGCTTGAAAGGAGCCATCAGTGGCATGGCCTTTGCATTTCACGATTACTAACTTAGCAGGTAATTGTATGGCTTCAAGTAAGTCAGTGATGAGATCTGAATGTGCTATTGTCTTACCGTCCTCTGTCTGAAAACCACGTCTCGTCCACAACACACCAAAAATCATGCACCACCCCAAAAGCATACCTGAAATCTGTGTATATAGTCACTTCTTCATGTTTGAACAATCTACATGCTTTTGTCAGTGCTATCAATTCTGCTGCTTGTGCTGAACTGTGTGGCAATCTTCCCGAGTCATGTATTATGTCTGGTAATTCTACCACTGCATACCCTGTCATGTATGTACTGTCTGTGGGTCTGCGGCATGAGCCAACAACAAATATGAGTCTTATCTTGTCACTTTCCATAGGGGTAGACATAAGATCCATACGTGGGGAGGTTACTGCGTGTATGAGAGGCAAGCAGTCATGCTCGTCATCTTCTGGTGTATCACATAATCTGAGTAAACGGTTTAGTGCATGTATTGGGCCAGCGGTTGGTGATGAGTATTTGACAGTCTGGTTTTGTGTGGATGTAAGGATGATCTCATAACCATGGAGGCGTTGTGCTGTCACGTGTTGTGTTGTGAGATTGTTGAGCACCTTCAGGACATGATGTGGTGTATGCAAAACATTGTCATGTAATAATGTAATGGCTTGTGCGGCTTCTACAGTCATGGCAAATGCTGCTACAGCTCTTAAACTTGCTGCAATACCTTGTACTAGGAGAGGCAACACCCATGATAGGAATGCAGTCGGCCTGAGAACTCCTCCGTGAACCTAGGCAAGTACCGCCGCCATGGCTGTACAATCTTCGACAATACAGGTGAAAGGGTACATGATAATTGGGCAAACCTAGAGCAGGTGCGGATGACATCAAAACCTTTAACATTTCATATGCGGCGCACATGGTCTCGTCCCAGTCTAGCGTATCTGGTGCGTCCTGCTTTGTAGCCTTACGCAAAATATTGTCATAGTGGGAGCAATCGGGAATCCATTGTCTGCAGAAATTGACCATACCGAGAAAGCTCATCATATCTGCTTTGCTGGTGGGCTGGGCCAGCTGTGAAAAAGCTTTTATTCGAGAGGGGGAGACATGCCGCTCACCTGGGGAAAGTGTGAAACCCAGGTATGTGACTTGTGGCTGGCAATACTGCAATTTTGACAAGGAAACCTTATGTCCCTCTCTTGCCAGGTGCACGATCAGGGTTCACGTATCCTGCTTACATGCATCTGCATCTGGGCTACACAGCAACAAGTCATCCGCGTACTGCAATAGGACTGAACCAGACGGCGGCGCCCACTATTTGAAAGTCTCACGGAGTTCTCGGCAGTGAGCAGCCGCTGAGTCAACGAAGCCCTGCGGGAGTCTGGCCCAACAGAACTGTGTGCCCTCAAATGTGAAGGCTAACAAGGGTTGTGTCTCCCTGTCCACAGGTATAGAGAAAAAGGCATTGGACAGATCTAAGACTGAACATGTTAGCTGTAGCAGGGATGGATGTGAGTAGTGACTGTGCATCAGGTACAATGGGAACGACAACCTTGTTCAGGGCCCTAAAAACTTGGGTAAAGCGAAAACCTTCCCCTTTAGGAACAGGATTCACTGGTGTATTATAGGGTGACACAGTTGGTCTCAGGATACCGGCTTCTAGGAACATATGGATGTATTCTCTAATGCCTTCTGTCTTAGCTGGATTTAGGGGTTATTGTTTTTGATAGACCGGTCCTGCACCAGGTTTGAGGGTAGATTTGAAAGGTGCAAAGTCATCAGTCTTACATCATATGAGTGTTCCGCCCATACAGAGTTTGGAATGTCTGTCAAGGCTTCAGGGATAGTGAGTGCAGGGAAATGTTGTGTTCCAGTTGTACGGTCTTGTGTTGTAGGCGGATAAAAATAGATTCACTTTCAAGACGGCGCCGGACCAGACACAAGCAAGGATTGTCTAAACACGAGTCTCTTCAGGAAAGGCAAACTTTATTGTGTCGTCACACAAGTGCTCACACAGGATTGAATCGCAAAGAGTGAGCCCCCCCTTTCACCCGTGCAAGGGATCTTATACCCAAAAATACGTAATTAGGTACATCCCAATTAGCTCACCTCCCAATGACACTTTATTCCACCCCACGTGGGTTAATACCTCCCATCGTTAGTACAAAGAAATTACACATTTAACTATAAATTGATACACTTCATGTTAGTTTGACAGTCTGTGATTTGTTGTGCTGTCTTTCTCAGGGCAGCGCCGCACTCCTATAGGCTGTGTTTATTGAGATAGCTTGGGGCCTGGTTTTCTTTCTACAATCTCTTTGTTTCTCTGCTCGTCTCAGTGACCTTGCCCCATTCATTTATCTTCCTGTCTCTCCGTGCCAAGAACCGGCCGGATTCTGCCTGGTTTTATTGCTAGTCCTAATCTACCACACATTCTTTGAATTCTATGTAAGCTTCGTCTTTCACATCTAATAAAATCTATTCTATTTACTGGTGAACCAATATTCTGAACAAGATGGCTGCCTGGCTCATAATAGCAACCATCTTTCAGCCTGATTTCACTTCATTCCCCCCTTGGCTCAAGTGTCAGGATCTTTTCCTGGCACTTGTAGCCATTACACTCCACTATTCTGAAACTCCTTATACTGGGAGGGGTTTTCTTTCACTGGGAACATACCCTGTGGAATTATCAGTGGTATCTTCTGTGTTTGTGTGGGTGTCAGTGCTGTCTTGCACAGTGGCCATAGGCATAGCCCTATGCGGTATATCAGTATCCCTATGATCAAGATCACCACTATCATGAGTATCATGGATCCAATCTGTGACATAAATCTCAAGATGGAACCAAACCATTCTCCCATTGCTCCAAACCCACGGAGCGGATTCCAGCCTTCGGCAGCAATCCTCCTGGCTGCGCCTGCAACTGTGCTACCTTCTCTTGGTGATCTTGAATTACCTGGTAATAGTCTGGGACTTCATGTGTAGTGTTCCTGATGAAGGTGCAACATTCATAGTGCATTGTCATTTCACACAATCCATTCAAGGCCGCACTGATCTGCTCAAGCGCCATATCATGTATCATCTGCACCTTTCGTAACTCACGCATTTCCAGATTCAGCAGCTGGATATCCATACTGGTTCTATTCAGAATCTCATCCATCAGATTGACATAGCTATTCAATCTCCTCATCATCTCTCCTCCCCATCCAGTCCATGCTGGCAACCATGTCCATATTCGATCCATCTTTGCAAACAATTCTCTCTTTGGTCTCTCAAACACCAGTGGGTACCTAGGGTGCAGTTCTGTGTCTGTGTTTGTGTCTTCTCCCCTTAGTCTCTGGATTGGGACCAGCTTAGCCAAATAACACATTCCCGTTATTGTTGGTGAACCCATGTGTAACACACTCTCCCACAACACACCTGGTATCCCTCTTCTAACATGAATGGTGATAGGTGTAGTGTTCCTTTGCTAATTCCAACATCATTCGCCTCATTCGTCTCGTTGTCTCCAGCACACTCTGAGTCCCTCCGGACTCGCTTGCAATCACTTCTTCTTGCTCACTCGTGAGTTTTCTGCACTGTATGTATAGGAAATTTGATTGTTCCTTTGTGTCAATTGTGTATATGTATGATGTCCAATTGAATTTGCTTGAATAACACCCTTCCTTTTATGTGTGTCCCTATCTGGTCCTATTTGGAAACACCACTCTGGGGGGTATATGTACCCTATTATGGGGTATCCGGCCTCGTACATTTCTGGTTGTTCTCTGGGTGGCCGAAAAGAGTGTATTGTGATATTCCTGATGCAAACATACTCAGGTTCATAGGAACAGAAGCAAATGGGATATGAATTGTCTCTGGGTGCATTCTGCTGCACACCCAACATGCTTTCTGCCCAGATTTCTTAGCATAGTCATATTTAAATTGCACAAGTAAATGTCCTCTTGGCAATATCTCGGATGAGACTTCTCGTTTTTGTCTCCACATGGTACGGTTCTCCATCACTGGGTGCGTACCATTCCAGATATGGGAAATATCCACTTTCCCCACGTTGCCTGTACAATTGGGGCATGCTCCACGTGAGAGTCCATAAATCAGATTAGCAAGATATAAAATCAGCACCACAAATGCCCCGAATGTCAGGATTCCTTGGGCAATTCTTTTCACAGTCACATAAACCCAATCCCTCCCCACCGGAATTTCAAAAGTAAAGAACATTTCTGGATGATCAAGGGTGGGGGCCGGGCCCCTAAAAAGCACCCTGTGGGTATCCCCCGTTGGCGGGTGGTCAGGACCTGTGCTCATCAAAACACCCACTTGTTGATCCTCTGTATTATCTGGGTTAGGATCATTTAGGTGCTCATGGCTGTGGTCTTTGTCAGCTTCAGCCTCAGCGGGTTGGTCTCGTTGGTAACGACCTTCCATGCTGGTTCAGGACTGGCTGCAGCTACTTTTACTCTGGAGTGATGTATCCACGGGACCACCTCGGCAACCTTTACTGCTGTAGGGGTTGATAACAGGACAAGATAAGGACCTCTCCATTTTGGACCTAGTGGATCATTTTTCCACTCTTTTACCCATACTGAGTCACCCGGACAATACTTATGCAGTGAAGGATACAGAAAATGCGGTATATTATCCCCACCCAAGTATTTAATTTCTGCATTGATTTACCCAGCATTACTACCCGATCATTTAGTTTAGTTTCTCCCAATGCCCGAAGGTCCCCCCTTAGTCCATTAATCAGAGGGGTTGGCCGTCCAAACATAAGTTCGTACGGACTTAGCTTCAATTGGGGGGTTGGTCTGCACCTAATGTGCAAAGGACTATCGGCAGCAAGTCCAACCAGCTCAGTGACGTCTCTTGGCACAGTTTGGACATCAAAGTCTTTAGGGTACGGTTCATTCTTTCAACTTTTCCCGAACTTTGGGGCCTGTAGGCGGTATGTAGCTTCCAGGTGATGCCCAGTAGCCGGGCAAGTTGTTGCAAACAGTTCTGGATAAATGCAGGGCCATTGTCCGACCCTATTTCAAGTGGAAGTCCGTAACATGGTAATATTTCTTTCATCAGGCTCTTTACCACTTCTGTAGTCTTTTCGGTTCTCGTTGGGAAGGCTTCTACCCATCCTGTCAAAGTGCACACCATTACTAGTAAATATTTGTATCCTTTGCAGGGTGGTAACACTGTAAAGTCTATTTGTAATGATGCCATTGGGGATAGCCCGATTGGCTGTTTCCCTGGGGGTTGAGATGGTCCTGTTCTCGGGTTGGTTTTTTTTTGGCACATGTTACACACTGCTGAGCTGTTGCTTTGCAGATTGCTGACAATCCTGGTACATAGAAATGTGGCTCCAACTGTTGCTCAATCATTTCTCTCCCTCCATGGGTACTTGCGTGAAGTGCTCTTACGATTTCAGGAGCCAGTGTTGCTGGTAGAACTATTCGTCCATTCTCCATCTGGAACCATCCATCTTCTCCATACCCTCCGGGTTCTTCTGTCAGCCACTTCTTTTCTTTCTCTGAGTACACAGGTGTCCATTCGCTCAGTGGCGCCGGTAGGAGTGCAGCCACCGCTGGTTTTGGTTTGTATCGTGCAAATTCTCCATGATTTCCCCAGATGAATTCTTCTTTTGGGAAATAGTATCGCCATGCGAAAAATAACAAATCTTGTCTGTCTTGTGCCCAGACTGTGCAGTATTCGTGTGATTCGTAGATTATTGTGAGGATTGGTTGTCAAATTTTCAAAACGTGACGCGAAATTTTCTGCTCATTCAACTTCAGTTATTTCTTTGTCTTCCTCCTCCCCCACTATTTTTACGCCGAAGAATTTCAGCATCATTTTGTAGGCTCTGCGCAGTCTTTGCTGAACTTCTGAGGTGTTAACCATTAGGCGTGTTTCTTGCGGATTCAGAGGAGTAGAGTAGAAATTTCGGCCTTGTGTCCGAGTTGGGAAAAGCCATTGGATGTAATCGTGATTGAGTTCTAACAGTTCATAATCATCTTGCCATTTGTACAGTATTATTTCAATGAACTCGCCGTGGGGTTCAAACTTTCTCAAATTCATGTAGAACTCGTAATTTGGCATAGAGGGTTGAGGTTCTTGCTTGCAGATCAGTACTTTAGCTTGATCTTCTGTTGGCGGTGGCGGTTTTGCAGCTGCTTTTGCGGCCTGGTCTGCGCGTCTGTTACCTTTTGGAATTTCATCATGGCCTTTTTGGTGGCCACGGCAGTGCATGATGCTGACAGCACTTGGTTTCCATACTGCTTCCAGGAGGGCCGCTATTTCAGCTGCATATTTGATTTGTTGTCCTGAAGACGTGAGTAGACCTCTCTCTTTGTAGAGTGCACCATGTGCATGGACTGTCATGAAGGCGTACTTGGAATCCGTGTAGATATTTACTCTTTTGCCTTCAGAAATTTCAAGGGCTCTTGTTAAAGCTGTTATCTCAGCCAATTGTGCAGATGTATGGCCTGGCAGTGGCTTTGCTTCGATGACTTCTTCTGTTGAGACTACTGCATAGCCGGAGACTTTCTTCCCATCATCCATGTAGCTGCTACCATCGGTGAATAGCTGTAGATCGTATTTGTCTAGGGGTACGTCTTTCAAATCTGGCCTGCTACTGAACACATCTTCCATGACTTGGAGGCATTCATGATCTGGATCCTCTTCACAGTCAGGCAGTAAAGTAGCAGGATTCAGGGTAGCGATGAGGTCCAAATGAACACGTGGGTTTTCACACATCATGGCTTGGTACTTCGTCATCCGGCTGTTACTGAACCAGTAACCTCCCTTCACAACCAGCAGGGCCTTGACAGCGTGGGGCACCTTGACATGAAGAACTTGTCCAAGGGACAACTTGTCTGCTTCTGCCATCAGCATTGCGGTGACAGCCACTGCTTTCAGGCATAGAGGTAGGCCGCAGGCCACAGGGTCGAGTTGCTTGGAGAGGTAGGCCACAGGCCTCAGCCATGAGCCAAAGGTCTGGACCAATACTCCCGTTGCTGTTTGATTATGTTCATGCACGAACAGCTGGAAGGGCTTACTGTGATCTGGCAGGCCCAGCGCAGGAGCTTCCATCAGCAGAGTCTTTAATTTCTGGAACGCTGCTGTTTGCTCTTCTTCCCAATGAAAGGGGTCTTGTTCCCCCCCTTCGTGGCCTGATGAAGCGGCTTGGCAATATCTGCGAAGTTGGGGATCCACAGGCGGCAGAAGCCTGCAGCTCCCAGGAACTCACGGACTTGTCTCCTGGTCTTTGGTTGGGGTATGCGGCACACCGCTTCTTTTCTTTCTGCCCCCAGTGCACGTTTGGTACCTGTTAACTGGAATCCTAGGTATTTTACACTTTGTTTGCATATTTGTGCTTTCTTTTTAGAAACTCTGTAACCTGCTTGGCTTAGCAGATGTAGCAGAGCTTTTGTAGCGGATAAACAGTCTTTTTCTGTGGGGGAAGCCAGTAATAAATCATCAACATATTGGAGTAACACTACTTTGTCTGGCTGAGCGTTGAAGGCGAGGAGATCTTGGCTAAGCGCGCACCCGAAAATCGTGGGCGAATTTTTGAAACCTTGAGGGAGGCGCGTCCACGTCATTTGATAGCGCGCCCCCGTGGTAGACTCTTCCCACTGAAATGCAAAAAGGGGCTGGCTTGCTGGAGCCAGGCGGATGCAAAAGAAAGCGTCTTTTAAATCAAGCACTGTGTAATATTTTGTATCTCCGGGAATTAATGCCAGCAAATTGTATGGATTAGGAACCACAGGGTGTAGTGTTACTGTGGCCTCGTTGACAGCTCGTAAATCTTGGACAGGGCGATACTCTTGTGTCCCCTCTTTCAAGACTGGCAATAGGGGTGTGTTCCATGGTGACACGCAGAATTTTAATATACCGTGATCTTTAAGTCTCTGTAAATGTATCTGTATATTCTGCTTGGCTTTCTGTGGGATATGATATTGTCTTAGGGCCACAGGTGTTGCGCCGGGCTTTAATTCAACTAATCTGGGCGGGTTTTTCCTCCACCCACACCTCAGGAATTCCAAGGAGTAGTGTGTGCGGGGACAGCTGGCAGAGTAGGTGCTGTACGCCATTCTTTCTCCCTTGGCATAATAACTGCGATTTTCACAGACTGGGGGTGCTGGCTGGCTGGATTATGCTGGAAATCCTGCTTGGCGCCTGCAGATGTCAGCTCACCTTCAACGGACACCCAACCATCGGGATTCTTGCACCTGCAGTCAATCTGCCACAGTGTTCAGCAGCCGTTGCCTGTGTCCTGGCAAAGGCCCGTTATCCCGGCTCACGAGGCCCCCAAAATGTAGGCGGATAAAAATAGATTCACTTTCAAGATGGCGCCGGACCAGACACAAGCAAGGATTGTCTAAACACGAGTCTCTTCAGGAAAGGCAAACTTTATTGTGTCGTCACACAAGTGCTCACACAGGATTGAATCGCAAAGAGTGAGCCCCCCTTTCACCCGTGCAAGGGATCTTATACCCAAAAATACGTAATTAGGTACATCCCAATTAGCCCACCTCCCAATGACACTTTATTCCACCCCACGTGGGTTAATACCTCCCATCGTTAGTACAAAGAAATTCCACATTTAACTATAAATTGATACACTTCATGTTAGTTTGACAGTCTGTGATTTGTTGTGCTGTCTTTCTCAGGGCAGCGCCGCACTCCCTATAGGCTGTGTTTATTGAGATAGCTTGGGGCCTGGTTTTCTTTCTACAATCTCTTTGTTTCTCTGCTCGTCTCAGTGACCTTGCCCCATTCATTTATCTTCCTGTCTCTCCGTGCCAAGAACCGGCCGGATTCTGCCTGGTTTTATTGCTAGTTCCTAATCTACCACACATTCTTTGAATTCTATGTAAGCTTCGTCTTTCACATCTAATAAAATCTATTCTATTTACTGGTGAACCAATATTCTGAACAAGATGGCTGCCTGGCTCATAATAGCAACCATCTTTCAGCCTGATTTCACTTCAGTGTGGCTATCTTGAAACAAGGGTAGGGTGATGTGATGTCTAAGTCACCTTGTGACCCACATGTAATCTGTATTTCTAAGTCACCCAACACATCCCGTCCTAGTAGGTTCACAGGACAGGTAGGTAAAATGGAGAAACTATGTTTGTTCCCATCGTCATCCCATATGCGTAAGAGTTCTCTTGGTTTCAGTCAAGACCCCATTAATTTCCATAGAAGGCTCAGCATCCTCAAGATCACCAGTATACCATTCGCCCATAATAGTGGACGTAGTGGCACCTGTATCAACCAAAAAAGGAATCCACTGATCTTCCACTCAGATTTTGATGAGTGGTAGTTCAGTATAGGCATCGGTGATCTGGACCAGGCTGAGGGAGTCCCCCTCCGGGCAGCCCTATTGTCTGTTCTGGTTTTGCCAGTCAATCTGATGTCTGGGTGGTCTGAACTGGGGATCTCATGTGTCATTCTGTGTTGTGTGATAGGTGTTGGGGTATGTACCCTTCTTGCTGTCTCTCAGCCTCCATCCGTCCAGGCCCTGAGGCAGCAAAGCAGCCCCAAACCATGATGCTCCCTCCGCTATGTTTTACAGTGGGGATGAGGTTTTGATGTTGGTGTACTGTGCCGTTTTTTCTCCACACATAGTGTTGTGTGTTTTTTCCAAACAACTCAATTTTGGTTTCATCTGTCCACAGAATATTTTGCCAGTAGTGCTGTGGAACATCCAGGTGCTCTTTTGCAAACTTCAAAACGTGTTGCAATATTCTTTTTCGACAGCAATGGCTTCTTCTGTGGTGTCCTCCCATGTACTCCATTCTTGTTTAATGTTTTCCTTATTGTAGATGCGTCAACAAAAATGTTAGCCTGTGCCAGAGATTTCTGTAAGTCTTTAGCTGACACTCTAGGATTCTTCTTTACCTCATTAAGTATTCTGCGTTGTGCTCTTGCAATCATCTTTACAGGACGACCACACCTTGGGAGAGTAGCAACAGTGCTGAACTTTCTCCATTTGTAGACAGTCTGTCTGACAGTGGACACATGAACATCAAGGCTTGGAGATACTTTTGTAACCCTTTCCAGCTTCATGCAAGTCAACAATTCTTGATCGTAGGTCTTCTGAGAACTCTTTTCTGTGAGGCATGGTTCACCTCAGGCAGTGCTTCTTGAAACCAGTAAACCCAAAACTGGTGTGTGTTTTTAAAGGGCAGGACAGCTTTCAGCAACACATCCAATAATATCACACTGATTGGACTCAAGGTTGGCTCACTCCTGGCTCCAATTAGCTCTTGGAGAAGTCATTAGGCTAGGGGTTCACATACTTTTTCCACCCGGCACTGTGAATGTTTACATGTTATGTTCAATAAACACATGAAAACATATAATGTTTGTGTTGTATTATTTTAAGCAGACTGTGTATTTCAAATTGTTGTGACTTAGATGAAGATCAGAGCACATATTTTATGACCAATTCATGCAAAACTCCACGTAATCCTAAAGGGTTCACATACTTTTTCTTGCAACTGTATATGATTCGGGGTTACCTTTTTTTATACTATTCCTATTAAATTAACAGTAATTTTTGATGTATTTTATTGAGTAGAAACTTTTTTTTGCCTGTATAACATGTGCTTTGTGTGTACATTTTAATTTAGTTAGTGGATTCCTGTCCAGTGCGGTGAGAAGCAAACGTAATGCAGTGTAGAGATGCTGTGAGGCGGAGTGGAGTGAAGTCAAGCCTGCAAAATGTTTGCTTCTCTACGCTGTGCGGCAATACACGCTCAGTGTGTCTCAGCCTTTATTCCCGCATCGCTAGCTTACTGAATCAGTTTGTGTACTTGTTACTGACCTTTCTTGTTCTGAGGACCCGATCTCTTGCCGACTTTGTCTGCCATTTGACTATTCTCTCTGTGTATTCCCTGCCTGTTCTGTTTGCTTCCTGTTGCTACTGGTGTGCGCCGATTCTCACCATATACAGTAGCGCAGTACAAGTGCCTAAACATTGCTGACCCTGTTTTGTTACAGATGCTGATGTAACTGAATAGATCGGGGATCTCTTCTGCATTACCAAATCCTCCACCACTGCACTCTTCCACAATACCTCAGAGGGGTTACGGTTTGAAGGCACTTGCTGCCACCAAAGGCAAAATATTTGGGAGCACTGACGCCTATACCAGATTCATATCATTTTAATATTTGACCGCAGGGTCCAACCCTGCACTATTCCACAATACCACAGAGGGGTTACGGTGTGACGGCACTGTTGCCGACACTAAAGGCCCAATTTTAAAGCACCTATTGTTACTTTCATCCAAAGTTTCACCATAATTTAGCCCAAAAATCACTAAACTTGTTCTGCGTGTCCTAAAATCTCTCTTTCCTACAGGCTGCCGCCCCAAGCAGTTGTTTATGAATCGATTAAAGGAAAAACATTTACCGACATTTGAAATGTCATTTTTTTTGTTTTTAAAGGTTTCTATACATCCTACAAATCTGCCACTTCACGGGCAGGTTATGGGGACCTCCTAGGCACGATATTTGAAGGAATTTTTCGTTTTTATCCTTAACCTTTATTTCATGGAAAACTCACTGTTCCTTTAAAAACTTTTTGTCCTTGTTTCCTGTCCCCCAGGGCACTACCCGGACCCCCATACACCTTTTATGGCAAATATCTTGCATAGGGCACTCTAAAATTCAAACGTTCGAGTCCTTGCATTGAGTTCGAATCGTGTTCGTATTCGAACTTTTGAAATTGTTCAAGTTCGAATTCGAACCGAACACGGGGGTGTTCGGCTCATCACTAGTGCTGATAAAGGTTATATGTTAAACCATTTTGTTGTTGTGTTGCTTTATTTTTCCTTCCTGTGGGTGCGATTTTAATGATGTAAATTAAACAATACATTATTACCATCCTAGCACTCTCTGGCTTTGTTAGAGAACCAGGTGTCTGGTTCTCTTTTGTGTTTATTCTGTGTCTGGTTCTCTTATGTGTTTATTATTTTTTTTTTACATGCGGTGAAACTAAACCTTTTTCATAAAAAGAGGAAATAAATTGTGGCCAGAACACCGTCATGCGAATAAGCAGCACATGAACATACAAAAAAATAAGCAGAGAAAAATGCATTTAAAAAGTTTCATTCCCACATAAGACTCTCAAATTTTATTCCAAGAAATTGTTTCCACCGGAGAATTTTTTGGTGGCCAAAAATTGTGGGGCCCGAAAAGGAATAGCATAGTCTGAATTGGAGGTTTTTTGTCTCCAATGTCTTTGACAAGTCTGTTTTGCTCCTATGCCATTTCAATAATAAACACTAACAGGGTTATTCAGAGAGCATGAAAAGCAGGAGAATGAAAAATTCTAGGTCAAAATAGCCGATTTGGAAAGTGAGATGAAAGGGAGAATTTTTCTGGTTTGGCTATTTTGACCTAGAATTTCTCATTCCCCAGTCATTCTCCTGTCATTCTGCTTTTCACGCTCTCTGAATAACCCTGTAATTCGTTTGTGAGGGAGGGAAAACACTTAAGTTACTTGGAATTGAGGTCTGTAAAAATAGCCAAAAATTCCTTTAACGTCAAGTAAACCAATGTGGTGTGATCTTGCTAGCAGCTTCAACTCCCTGCTTATGTTTAGTGACTAGATGCTTATGTTAATAATTTAGTCAAACTGGGAAAGTTCTATAATTTGGCTAAATTTCTAATTTTTGGAAATACAAATTTGAAATAAATTAGCTATTTCTCCCCAAAACAAGTTGTGTTTACACTTTGAGTTCACAACGTAGTGAATCTATGCTGTAATAAGTGACACGTCTTAACAGATTTAGGTAATTGTTCGGTCTAATGTGACACACAGATTTCATGTGTCAAATATGTTTGTTACCCTGTTTTTTTCCACAGCAAGACAGGCTAGTTACTGTTAATTAAAATCAAAAGATCAATTTAGCATTGCACTTTGATCTCTAAGCAGCATAAGTATTCAGCACAGCTGGATCATGAAATGCCATAACTGTATTCACTGCCAATTCAGTTACTCTCTTTTGATGACTTAGATCTGATTTAAGAAGAGCACTTATGAATCCAACAGTTCAGCCTTTTTTTTATATATGAGGCTGTCATGGCGGCACCCGACATGAGCTGAGGTGGGGCCAATGTTCAGGATTAAAAGCCCAAAGTGCAGGGCATACCACTCACACAACACGTATAATGACAGAAGGTGAGAACACCACATGGCTTGAGAGAGACTCCTGCCCCGCACAACCACAAGGAACCTGTCACGTGGCGTGTGCGGGTCAGGTGAGAGCCCAGCAGGCAGCGACACAGAGGGGAGGCCAGACAGGAATCACACAATGAATAAGTTTAATGAAACTTAAATAGGCCTTGGCAGCAGGCACTTGAAAGAATAAAGAAATATATAAAGTGCAGGGAAAGTTCTTGGATGGAGAGTCAGGATAGTGGACTATGCAGTCCCAGACTGCAGACAGGGTCCACTAGGAATAAATCCAGATAGCTGACAGTGGTACCTTGAGATCAAAAGGTCAGAGACGGTGGTAAACACTTGTAATCCACAGGTAGAGATCGCTGAGAGTCCCTTGCACAGACAGATGTATCCAGGAACAACAAGGTAGACAGATGGATTAGCAGGAGCAGGTTTGCACACATCCAGATGACCTCAGTCAGGGAGCACAATGCAGAACCACTGCTGGTTCAGTCTCTCTGCCTTTTAAGGAGGTTAAATCATAGATGGGCCTCAGCTGGAACTCCTAGGCTGGACGGGAATACCCAGTGGCGTCACTAGGGTTGGTGTCACCCGGTGCGGTAATTTATGGTGTCACCCCCCCCCCCCGAGTTTTACAGATTATTTTTTTTTAACTATTCTTACTCCTAAATCAGTACTCCCATATAACACTGAATGCTCATACACACACAGTGCACATTACTGTGAGGTTTATTGCTGTGGAGCTCTCTCATATGCTCACACAAATTTTAGCCAACTGCCAGCAAGTACGTTGCCTGTTCGAAGGCAGTGAAAGCACACATGGATATATATTGCCCCCAGGAGCTCTGGATATATTGCCACCAGCAGCTCTGGATTAGACTGGATATATATTGCCCCCAGCAGCTCACCCATGGATATATATTGCCCCAGCTCACATATGGATATATTGCCCCAGTTCACAGTTATATATTGCCCCCAGCAGCTCACCCATGGATATATATTGCCCCAGCTCACTTATGGATATATTGCGCCTCAGCTCACACATGGATATATTGCGCCTCAGCTCACACATGGATATATTGCCCCAGACCAGCTCATACATGGATATATTGCCCCAGACCAGCTCACACATGGCTATTGCCCCAGCTCTCATGGATACTGCCCCCAGCACACATGGATATGCCCCAGCTCCTCTCATGGATATACTGCCCCAGCTCCTCTCATGGATATACTGCCCCAGCTCCTCTCATGGATATACTGCCCCAGCACATGGAATGCCCCAGCACATGGATAATGCCCCAGCACACATGGATATGCCCCAGCAGCTCATGGATATGCCCCAGCAGCTCATGGATATGCCCCAGCTCACACATGGATATGCCCCAGCTCACACATGGATTTGCCCCAGCACCTCATGGAATGCCCCAGCTCACACATGGATTTGCCCCAGCTCCTCATGGAATGCCCAGGTCACACATGGAATGCCCCAGCTCCTCCTGGATATGCCCCAGCACACACATGGAATGCCCCAGCTCACACATGGATTTGCCCCAGCACCTCATGGAATGCCCCAGCTCACACATGGATTTGCCCCAGCTCCTCATGGAATGCCCCAGCTCACACATGGAATGCCCCAGCTCACACATGGAATGCCCCAGCTCCTCATGGAATGCCCAACTCACACATGGAATGCCCCAGCTCCTCATGGAATGCCCCCAGCTCCTCATGTATATGCCCCAGCACACAGATGGATTTGCCCCAGCACCTCATGGAATGCCCCAGCTCACACATGGAATGCCCCAGCTCCTCATGGAATGCCCAGGTCACACATGGAATGCCCCAGCTCCTCATGGAATGCCCAGGTCACACATGGAATGCCCCAGCTCCTCATGGATATGCCCCAGCACACACATGGAATGCCCCAGCTCACACATGGATTTGCCCCAGCACCTCATGGAATGCCCCAGCTCACACATGGATTTGCCCCAGCTCCTCATGGAATGCCCCAGCTCACACATGGAATGCCCCAGCTCACACATGGAATGCCCCAGCTCCTCATGGAATGCCCAGGTTACACATGGAATGCCCCAGCTCCTCATGGAATGCCCCAGCTCCTCATGGAATGCCCCAGCTCACACATGGATTTGCCCCAGCTCCTCATGGAATGCCCAACTCACACATGGAATGCCCCAGCTCCTCATGGAATGTCCCAGCTCCTCATGGAATGCCCCAGCTCCTCATGTATATGCCCCAGCACACAGATGGATTTGCCCCAGCACCTCATGGAATGCCCCAGCTCACACATGGAATGCCCCAGCTCCTCATGGAATGCCCAGGTCACACATGGAATGCCCCAGCTCCTCATGGAATGCCCAGGTCACACATGGAATGCCCCAGCTCCTCATGGATATGCCCCAGCACACACATGGAATGCCCCAGCTCACACATGGATTTGCCCCAGCACCTCATGGAATGCCCCAGCTCACACATGGATTTGCCCCAGCTCCTCATGGAATGCCCCAGCTCACACATGGAATGCCCCAGCTCACACATGGAATGCCCCAGCTCCTCATGGAATGCCCAGGTTACACATGGAATGCCCCAGCTCCTCATGGAATGCCCCAGCTCCTCATGGAATGCCCCCAGCTCCTCATGGATATGCCCCAGCACACAGATGGATTTGCCCCAGCACCTCATGGAATGCCCCAGCTCACACATGGATTTGCCCCAGCACCTCATGGAATGCCCCAGCTCACACATGGATTTGCCCCAGCACCTCATGGAATGCCCCAGCTCACACATGGATTTTCCCCAGCACCTCATGGAATGCCCCAGCTCACACATGAATTTGCCCCAGCTCCTCATGGAATGCCCCAGCTCACACATGGAATGCCCCAGCTCCTCATGGATATGCCCCAGCTCACACATGGATTTGCCCCAGCTCCTCATGGAATGCCCCAGCTCACACATGGATTTGCCCCAGCTCCTCATGGAATGCCCCAGCTCACACATGGATTTGCCCCAGCTCCTCATGGAATGCCCCAGCAGCTCATGGAATGCCCCAGCACATGGATACTGCCAGGCCCCCAGCTCACCTCCGCCGCGTGTTCTGTTCGCTCCCTCTGAGCGTCCAGTGGCGCGCAGCTTGGGCGCTCGTCTGGGGGAGCCACGTGACCAGCCGCGATTGGCTGGTGACGTGTTTCTTCCAGGCGAGCGCCGAAGCTGCATGCTTCGGACGCTCACAGGGAGCGAATACGCGGCGGGGGGTGAGACACCCGCCCTTAGGGTGACGGTGTCACCCTAAAAGGCGGGTGTCACCTGGTGCGGGCCGCACCCCCCGCCCCCACGTTACGACGCCACTGGGAATACCCAGGCTGGATCTCCAGGAGCCTGGACATGGCACTGGGCTGAGGTAAACCTCGGATTGGAACCCAATACAAAAGCATACCAGGACAAAGGCTGTTAGGACCAGGCTGTGCAATATAGGTACCTCAGGAGGTACCCCGGGTGGACCGTGACAGAACCCTAATACCGAAAGGCCGGTGTTTAGGGTAGTCGGATCTGAACTAATAGAAAATACCACAGGGCTGTGCAGAATCTCAGGATATAAACAGTATATACAGAAAGGAGTCAGCACGGTATGGGTTAAGACAAACCCGTGCTCATATAACAGCCAGAGATCATATGAAAGAGCGGGTAGTCGGAATTGCCAGGGATCAGAACACCAGAGAGGAACTTCAGAACAAGCTAGGGTCATACACAGAATATTAGCAGAGGAAAAAAAATAAACCAGAGACAGAATGATGAATGTACATACACACCGAACAGTAGGAGGGAAGGACCCTGCTCGAGAGTTTACAATCTAAGAGGAGAGGGTGGCACAGTAGGTGAGTAGCTACTGGGAGTATGTGAAGTAGCGGGGTGCATGTAGGCTGATTGGGAAAATGGAGCAAGAAATGTACAGTGAGGGATCATGGAGGGAGCCGATAGGCTTCGCTAAAGTAATGTGTTTTCAGAAATTTCTTGAAGGACTGGAGACACAGAGTCTAATGTTGCGGGGGAAGGAGTTCCATAGATAAGGGGCAGCTCGGGAGAAGTCCTCAAGGCGGGAGTTGGGGGTGCGGGTATTGCCTGATTGCCCTGGCATAGGAGGGGTCCCATAAAGGCCTCCCTATGGCTTAAGCAGGCCTGCCCTTTCAGTGGGGCCCCATGACACTGCAGGTCAGAGGCGTCTCTAGACTTTATGAGGCCTTAGGCGAAACTTAAATATGAGGCCCCACTAACGGCCCAATGAAAAAAAAATGCAAACGCGGGCCTGGTGCTGAGGATTTTGGGGGCCTTTTAAAAGAAATAAAATAAAAAATAACAACAGGTATCTTACCTTGAAGCTGACCCGATGATTTTTGTTTATGGATTTTGTAACTTGGCGATAGAATGCTTCCCAGCACAGTCTCCTCTCTGCTGTCTGAACAATAAGAAATACATGGAAAGAGAAGAGTCGGTGTTCGGCGTGTCCGCGTACGCGGTAGGGGGAAATATCTAATACTCAAACGAAATGAACATACAATAATTGTAAGAGGAGATAACATACAATATAGATAGCTGGGTTGGATGACTCGAAGTTCGTCAAAATATTCCTAAAAAGGAAAAAAGAGTATAATAGTGAAGTCCAGTCATAAAAAAATGAGAAAATGAAGGGGGGAGATGGATCCACTCACACTTTCCAGAGCCTCGTTAGGCTCGATCACCTCGCCTGTGGGTGTTTACGTGGCTCACCCAGTAGCTCTCAGAGGTAGACCCGTCTCACAGCCTTGATGTCCTTTCAGGATCCTGGGTCATCCACAGGTTCTCCAATATTTAGGTGCCAATGGTTCTCAACAACTCACTTATCTCAGGCCTTGGCATTCCTTTGGGGTCCTGGGTGTTCACAGGTCGTAACCTGTCGTAACTTGTAGAAATCTACAAAACTCAATGAGTTAAAGCAGAGTTCTGTCCTATTATTTAAACGTTTATTGGAACATAAAATAAAGGACAGAAACAGTAAAATAACAGGTAACAAAACGCGTTTCACCCTTTAGGGCTTCATCAGTTGTTTAAAAAAATAAAAATAAAGTAAATAACACAATAAAAGGAAAATACAATAATATAGGTGCGCTCCCCCTATTAGGGTTAGTATTTATAGCCCAGTGTAGAAGGCATCTGGTCTTTTTCAGATAGCTAATTATCACCACTCGTTTCAGGTGGGTGTGAGCAGGTGCGGCTATCAGTGGTCATCACCACTCATTTCAGGTGGATGGGAGCAGGTGCGGCTGTCAGTGAATCAGTCTGTGTGTGTGGGAACCCATTTCCGTAATCTACAGTGGAGCGCATTAATTCTACCAACATCCGCGTCTATTTCCGCGTTCCACCCTGGAACGTATGCGTTTCCGCCCACTCTTCCAGTCATATGGTGTCGTCATCACTTTCCTTCGGGGCGCCACATCCACACTACGCCGCACGCTCCGCCCCCTCCTTCGGACCTCTCTCCCTCCCGATCGCCGGGGAGCAGGGAGTTAATACAGGCACCGCTTGGAAGGGCACAGCCTGCCCTTCCAAACGGTGGCTGTCATTAACCCCTGGGGAGCCGGATCACGAATCGGCGCTGAAAAGCGCCGGTTCGCGATCCTTTCCCAGAGCTGGCCGACATCTTGGATGTTGGCCAAGCCTCCGGGAACTCCCCCTGAGGACTGGCGTCATCGTGCATAGCATAGCATTGTGCATAGCACGATGACGCCAGTCCTGGAGTTAACCCCTAGCTGCCACCAATGGTGGAGATAGGGGGTTGCAATGAACCCCCTATCTCCCGATCCGTGGCAGCTAGGGTTTAAAGTTTGGTACTGTTGGATCAGCCAGAGCATGGCCGTTCCAACGATACCAAACATGACTATGAAAAAAGTTTTTTAAAGAAATATATAAATAAAAAAATATTTTAAAACAAAATTATAAAAAAAAAAAAAAGTTTTTTTTCTTTTTTTTGGTTTGTTAATGCAGCAATATTGTTCCCATTTCAATTATAATGTGAACAATGATGCTGCACTAACGATTTTTGTATGCGGTGCGTTTGTTAAAAATCGCGTAATTTTCCCCAAAAAAAATGTAACGAGTCCCCATTTCTAATTTTTTTAACAAGCGCACCCCATACAAAATATAACCGCAATTGCTCGCATGTTAAAATGTGAAAAAAAACACTTTACACGTTGTAAATTATTGAAAATTCATATTTTATTGCATTTTTTGTTATAATATACAGACAGGTCATGACGTATACATATAATATTGACATATTATGAATCTGCCGAGTCTGACGGAAAGAACAATATATAATATGTCTGGGTCATATACTAAGGCTAGGGTCAGACGAACGCATTTTCACGTTGTCTGTGAAAAAGTGCGTTCGAACGAATGGACGCATTTTTTCACGGAGTACGCGAGAGCGGTCATACGATGCGCATTTTTCGTCCGTGATTTTGTACGGATCATCAATAAAACACTTTGTGCATCTGAACGTTATGTTGGCCGGACATTAGCAGTGTCTGACGTCTCCTAATCACGCACACACGCCTCTAGCAGACGCAGCGCACTCTGTACGTCAGTACTAGCAGTTTAACGTTCTCGAAAAAATGCGTTCATTTTCCACTTGCGTTGCGCGGCCGGACTTTCGTGCGACCGTACTTCGTATATTGGCCGTCATTGCCCGTCATTTGCTGCTAGTGCGGCCGTGATTATGTGCGCCTGCACGCGCGTTCGCACTGCCTCAGTCTGACCCCAGCCTAAAATAAGCCTTCAAAACATGTTTAAACATGATGAGCAAAACCGGTAAAAATGACCTCAGCACAGAGGCAGGAAATGCGCTGCGTCTGACATGTCATCACTCACACAGAACACGACGCGGACGTGGCGCACTCTGCGTGTCCGTGGTAGCGGTTTTAAGTTCTTGCTTAACTTGCGTCCGTTTGCCACGTGCGTTGTGCGTGCGCAGTTCAGTGCGCATGTACTTCATTTGTGAGTCTCTATTGATCATGATTCTATGCTACGGCGGACGTTAACCTTTGCAGCAACATGGACATGGTCACTGCGTTCGTCTGACATGGGCCTTAGAGCCCCAGATCAGTCCATCAGATATCAGAGTGCCCAGATCAGACCACCAGATATCAGAGTACCCAGATATCAGATCAGAGCCTCCAGATATCAGAGCCCCCAGATCAGACCACCAGATATCAGAGCCCCCAGATATATCATCAGATCAGAGCCCCCAGATATCAGAGCCCAGATCAGACCATCAGATATCAGAGCCACCAGTTTAGAGCCCCAGATCAGACCACCAGATATCAGAGCCCCCAGATATCAGAGCCACAGATCAGTCCCCCACATATCAGAGCCCCAGATCAGACCACCAGATACCAGAGCCCCAGATCAGACCACCAGATATCAGAGCCCCAGATCAGACCACCAGATATCAGAGCCCCAGATCAGACCACCAGATATCAGAGCCCCAGATCAGACCACCAGATAGAGACACCAGATCAGAGTCCCCAGATACCAGATCAACAGATAAGAGCCCCTAGATATCAGAACCCCAGATCAGACCATCAGATCAGAGCCCCCAGATCAGACCACCAGATATCAGAGCCCCCAGATATATCATCAGATCAGAGCCCCCCATATCAGAGCCCAGATCAGACCATCAGATAGAGCCACCAGTTTAGAGCCCCAGATCAGACCACAAGATATCAGAGCCCCCAGATATCAGAGCCACAGATCAGTCCCCCACATATCAGCGGCCCAGATCAGACCACCAGATATCAGAGCCCCAGATCAGACACCAGATATCAGAGACACCAGATCAGAGTCCCCAGATACCAGATCAACAGATAAGAGCCCCTAGATAACAGAGCCCCAGATCAGACCATCAGATCAGAGCCCCCAGATCAGACCACCAGATATCAGAGCCCCCAGATATCAGAGCCCAGATCAGACCATCAGATATCAGAGCCACCAGTTTAGAGCCCCAGATCAGACCACCAGATATCAGAGTCCCAGATATCAGAGCCACAGATCAGTCCCCCACATATCAGAGCCCCAGATCAGACCACCAGATATCAGAGCCCCAGATCAGACCACCAGATATCAGAGACACCAGATCAGAGTCCCCAGATACCAGATCAACAGATAAGAGCCCCTAGATAACAGAGCCCCAGATCAGACCATCAGATCAGAGCCCCCAGATCAGACCACCAGATATCAGAGCCCCCAGATATCAGAGCCCAGATCAGACCATCAGATATCAGAGCCACCAGTTTAGAGCCCCAGATCAGACCACCAGATATCAGAGTCCCAGATATCAGAGCCACAGATCAGTCCCCCACATATCAGAGCCCCAGATCAGACCACCAGATATCAGAGCCCCAGATCAGACCACCAGATATCAGAGACACCAGATCAGAGTTGCCAGATACCAGATCAGCAGATAAGAGCCCCTAGATATCAGAGCCCCAGATCAGACCACCAGATATCAGAGCCCCCAGATATCAGATCATCAGATGAGACCACCAGATATCAGAGCCCACAGATATCAGACCATCAGATCAGAGCACCAGATATCAGAGCCACCAGATCAGAGCCCCCAGATATCAGAGTCCCCAGAAATCAGATCAGTGCCCCTAGATATCAGAGCCCCTGATCAGACCACCAGATATCAGAGCCCCAGATCAGACCCCCCAGATAACAGAGCCCCAGATATCAGACCATCACATCAGAGCCCCCCGATCAGACCACCAAATATCAGAGCCCCCAGATATCAGAGCCCCCAGATATCAGAGCCTCAGATCAGACCCCCGATCAGACCCCCCAGATATCAGAGCCCCAGATCAGACCCCACCAGATATCAGAGCCCCCAGATATCAGACCATCAGATCAGAGCCCCCAGATCAAACCACCAGATATCAGAGCCACCAGTTTAGAGCCCCAGATCAGACCACCAGATATCAGAGCCCCAAGATCAGAGCCCCCAGATATCAGAGTCCCCAGAAATCAAAACATAGAAACATAGAAAAATGTCGGCAGATAAGAACCTTTCGGCCCATCTAGTCTGCCCAATTACATGGATACTTTACCTGGATTTATCTTTTGTTTAGGAAAGCCTTATGCCTATCCCATGCCTGCTTAAATTCAATTCCTGTTTTGGCCTCTACCACTTCAACTGGAATGCTGTTCCATGTATCCACCACCCTCTCAGTAAAATAATGCTTCCTGATGTTACTTTTAAACCTTTGCCCCTCTAATCTAACACTATGTCCTCTTGTTTTGCTACTTTGTCTCCTTTTAAATATACTCCCTTCCTCTACCTTGTGGATTCCCTTTACGTATTTAAATGTTACTATCATATCTCCTCTGTCTCGTCTTTTTTCCAAGCTATACATGTTAAGATCATTAAGCCTTTCCTGGTAACTTTTCTCCTTCAAGCCGTACACCATTTTAGTAGCCCTTCTCTGAACTCTCTCTAAGATGTCTATATCCTTCTGGAGATACGGTCTCCAGTACTGCACATAGTACTCCTTAGTGAGGTCTCACCAGTGCTCTGTACAGTGGCATGAGCACTTCCCTATTCCTACTGCTAATACCTCTCCCTACACAACCAAACATTCAGCTAGCATTTCCTGCTGCTCTATTACATTGACTACTTACCCTTAGATCTTCTGAAATAATAACCCCTAAATCCCTTTCCTCAGATGTTGAGGTTAGGACTGTATCAAATATTCTATATTCAGCCCTTGGGCTTTTACGTCCAAGGTGCATTATCTTGCACTTATCCATATTAAAACTCAATTGCCACAGCTCCGACCATTTTTATAGTTTACCTAAATCATTTGTCATTTGGCTGATCCCTCCAGGTACATCAACCCTGTTGCAAATCTTTGTGTCATCAGCAAAAAGACATAGTTTTCCATTAATACCTTCTGCAATATCACTAATAAAAATATTAAAGAGAATGGGTCCAAGTACTGACCCCTGAGGTACCCCACTGGTAACAAGACCTTGCGCAAAATAAACTCCATTTACCACAACCCTCTGTTGCCTGTCACTCAGCCACAGGGCCGGCGCTAGTGTAAGGCAGCACAGGCGGCTGCCTTACTATTCTGGCTTTCTGCCAGTTGAGGGGCGGAAAAATCTGGACCACCCAGCGAGCGGAGGCCTTGCAAGGATCGGGCACAAGGTTTCCCATTTACTCGGCAGCGTGTGGGATCCCACTCCCACACGCTGCACCGGAAGTAAAGGCCCTGGGGGGGGGGTGCAGAGGAGGAGGAAGACGAGGCTGCCAGACCACAGCTCACATGTGAAGATGCTGGCCCCGCCCATCCACCCCCTTCCTCCTCACAGCAGCTAGCAGAGCCTCCCTCCCCTGCTCCTGTGCAGGAAGTGTCCAGCACGTGCAGGGTGGGGGGAGTGGAGAGAGACCAGCTGAGCTGTAACCACGGAGGCAGCCAGGGATTTGAATCCTAGGGTAAGTAGCAAGCAGGGGGTGTGAGTATGGGGGTGAGCATGGGGGAGGTGGGTGTAAGCATGGAGTGTGTGTCTGTGTGTGTGAGCATGGGTGAATGAGAGCATTGGGTGTGTGTGAGCATGGGGAGGTGGGTGTGAGTATGGGGGTGGGTGGGTGTGAGTATGGGGTGTGGTGGTGTGAGTATGGGGGTGTGTGTGTGTGTGCAGGGTGATGTATGTGTGTGTGAGCAGGGGTGATGTATGTGTGTGTGAGCAGGGGTGATGTATGTGTGTGTGAGCAGGGGTGATGTATGTGTGTGTGAGCAGGGGTGATGTGTGCGCAGGGGTGATGTTTGTTTGTGTGAGCAGGGGTGATGTTTGTTTGTGTGAGCAGGGGTGATGTGTGCGTGTGAGCAGGGGTGATGTGTGCGTGTGAGCAGGGGTGATGTGTGAGCAGGGGTGATGTGTGAGCAGGGGTGGTGTGTGTGTGAGCAGGGTTGTGTGTGAGGGGTGATGTGTGAGCAGGGTGATGATGTGTGAGCAGGGGTGATGTGTGAGCAGGGGTGATGTGTGAGCAGGGGTGATGGTGAGCAGGGGTGGTGTGTGTGTGAGCAGGGGTGATGTGTGTGTGAGCAGGGGGATGTGTGTGTGAGCAGGGGTGATGTGTGTGTGAGCAGGGGTGATGTGGTGTGAGCAGGGGTGATGTTGTGTGAGCAGGGGTGATGTGTGTGTGTGAGCAGGGGTGATGTGTGTGTGTGGTGAGCAGGGGTGATTCTGAGCAGGGGTGATGTGTGAGCAGGGGTGATGTGCGCGTGTGAGCAGGGGTGGTGTGTGTGCGTGTGAGCAGGGGTGATGTGTGCGTGTGAGCAGGGGTGATGTGTGAGCAGGGGTGATGTGTGAGCAGGGGTGATGTGTGCATGTGAGCAGGGGTGATGTGTGAGCAGGGGTGATGTGTGCGTGTGAGCAGGGGTGATGTGTGCGTGTGAGCAGGGGTGGTGTGTGTGAGCAGGGGTGATGTGTGAGCAGGGGTGGTGTGTGTTGAGCAGGGGTGATGTGTGAGCAGGGATGTGTGTGAGCAGGGGTGATGTGTGAGCAGGGGTGATGTGTGAGCAGGGGTGGTGTGTGTGAGCAGGGGTGATGTGTGTGTGAGCAGGGGTGATGTGTGCGTGTGAGCAGGGGTGATGTGAGTGTGTGGAGCAGGGGTGATGTGGTGTGTGAGCAGGGGTGATGTGTGTGTGTGAGCAGGGGTGATGTGTTGTGTGTGGTGAGCAGGGGTGATGTGTGTGTGTGTGAGCAGGGGTGATTCTGAGCAGGGATGTCTGAGCAGGGGTGATGTGTGCGTGTGAGCAGGGGTGATGTGGCGTGTGAGCAGGGGTGATGTGTGCGTGTGAGCAGGGGTGATGTGTGAGCAGGGGTGATGTGTGAGCAGGGGTGATGTGTGAGCAGGGGTGATGTGTGAGCAGGGGTGATGTGTGCATGTGAGCAGGGGTGATGTGTGAGCAGGGGTGATGTGTGCATGTGAGCAGGGGTGATGTGTGAGCAGGGGTGATGTGTGCATGTAAGCAGGGGTGATGTGTGAGCAGGGGTGATGTGTGTGTGGTGAGCAGGGGTGATGTGTGAGCAGGGGTGATGTGTGTGTGTGAGCAGGGGTGATGTTTGTGTGAGCAGGGGTGATGTGTGAGCAGGGGTGATGTGTGTTTGTGTGAGCAGGGGTGATGTGTGAGCAGGGGTGATGTGTGAGCAGGGGTGATGTGTGAGCAGGGGTGATGTGTGCGTGTGAGCAGGGGTGATGTGTGTTTGTGTGAGCAGGGGTGATGTGTGTTTGTGTGAGCAGGGGTGATGTGTGTGTGAGCAGGGGTGATGTGTGTGTGAGCAGGGGTGATGTCTGAGCAGGGGTGATGTGCGCGTGTGAGCAGGGGTGATGTGATGTGTGTGTGTGTGTGTGTGAGCAGGGGTGATTTGTGATAAGGGTTGATGTACGCGTGTGAGCAGGGGTATGAAATGAATTAAAGGGAAGAATGAATTGAAGGGGTGGATGAATTGAGGGGGTGAAATTAATTGAGGGGAAGAATGATGTGAGCTGGGGGCAAATTTACCCATGTGTGAGCTCTGGGGCATATATCCATGTGTGAGCTCTGGGGGCAAATATATCCATGTGTGAGCTCTGGGGGCAAATATACCCATATGTGAGCAGGGGGCAAATATACCCATGTGTGAGCTGGGACAAATATACCCATATGTGAGTTGGGGCAAATATACCCATATGTGAGTTGGGGCAAATATACCCATATGTGAGTTGGGGCAAATATATCCATATGTGAGCTGGGGCAAATATACCCATGTGTGAGCTCTGGGGACAAATATACCCATGTGTGAGCTGTGGTAAATATACCCATATGTGAGCTGTGGTAAATATACCCATATGTGAGATGGGGGCAAATATACCCATATGTGAGCTGGGGGCAAATATACCCTTGTGAGCTGGGGCTATATATATATATCCATGTGAGCTGGGGGCAATATATATACCCTTGTGAGCTGGGGCAAATATATCCATGTGAGCTGGGGGCAATATATATATATCTGGACATGTTCTGGTCTGAGGTCTCTGTGTGTATATATATATTTATCTGGACATGTTCTGGTCTGTATATATGTATCTGAGTGGGCATGATATTGGTGAATACCTGAAAAAACGTATTGGTACTTGTACTCGGTCTTAAAGTGGTATCGGTGCGACACTAGAGTGTGTATATATGTATGTGTGCATATATAGAGATTATTATGGCACCTCTATCCTGATTGGCTTGACATGACACGGATGGGGGGGCACCAAAACGCATCTTCGCCTGACTAGACAAAAATGCTTGCACCGGCCCTGCTCAGCCACTGCCTAATCCATTCAACAATATTGGAATCCAAGCTCAAAGATTGCAATTTATTGATAAGCCTTCTATGCGGAACAGTATCAAAAGCCTTACTGAAATCTAAATAAGCAATGTCTACTGCACCACCTGTGTCTATTATTTTTGTTACCCAATCAAAAAAAATCAATAAGATTAGTTTGGCATGATCTCCCTGAGGTAAACCCATGTTGTTTCTGATCCTGTAATCTATGTGTTTTTAGATGTTCAACAATCCTTTCCTTTAACATGGTTTCCATTAATTTCACCACTACTGACGTAAGACTAACTGGCCTATAGTTCCCCGATTCCTCCCTACTACCCTTCTTGTAAATGGGCACAACATTTGCTAATTTCCAGTCTTCTGGGACGACTCCCGTTAACAAGGATTGGTTAAATAAATCTGTTAACGGTTTTGCTATTACATCACTGAGCTCTTTTAATAATCTAGGGTGGATCCCATCAGGCCCCATTGACTTATTTGTCTTTACTTTAGACAGCTGCTGTAGAACCTCCTCCTCTGTAAACTCATATGTAAATGTCTCATGTCATATGTAAGTGTTTCCTCCTAACTGAGGTCCCTTTCCTTCCTTTTCTTCTGCAAAGACTGAACAAAAATATTCATTGAGGTAGTCAGCGAGACTTTTATCCTCTTCTACATACCTTCCTTCCTTTGTTTTTAATCTAACTAATCCTTGTTTTACATTTCTTTTCTCGTTTATGTATCTAAAAAATGTTTTGTCCCCCTTTTTTACTGACTGAGCTATTTTCTCTTCTGCGTGTGCTTTGGAAGCTCTTATAAATTGCTTTGCCTCTTTCTGCCTAATCTTATAGGTTTGCCTATCTTCTTCACTCTGAGTTTTTTTATAATTATTGAATGCTATATTTTTGTTCTTCACTATTTTGGCCACTTCTGCAGAGTACCAAAGTGGTTTCTTCCCTTTTTTGTTTTTGCTAACAAGCCGATTGCAATTGCCTGTGGCCTTCAATAATGTTTCCTTAAGGCTAGGGTCAGACGAACGCATTTTTCACGTCGTCCGTGAAAAAGTGCGTTCGAACGAATGGACGTATTTTTTCACAGAATACGCGATAGCGGTCATACGATGCGCATTTTCGTCCGTGATTTTGTACGGATCATCAATAAAACCCTTTTTGCTTCTGGACGTTATGTTGGCTGGACATTAGCAGCATCTGACGTCTCCTAATCACACACACACGCCGCTAGCGGATGCAGCGCACTCTGTACGTCAGTACTGGCGGTATCACATTCTCGAAAAAATGTGTTTGATTGCCGCTTGCGTTGCGCAGCCGCACTTTCGTGCGGCCATACTTCGTGTATTGCCCGCCATTGGCCATCATCTGCTGCTGCTACGGCCGTGATAAAGTTCGGCTGCACACGTGTTCGCACTGCGACCCTAGCCTTAAATAATCCCATTTCTCCTGGACTCCCTTTAAACTCCTCCAGTCTGATAATGACTCATTCACACAAAATCTCATTTTAGAAAAATCTGTTTTTTTAAAGTCTAAAACTTTTGTTTTTGTGTGGTGCGGCTCCATCCCTGTTCTTATATTAAACCATACTGACTGGTGATCACTAGATCCCAAATTTTCACCTACAACAACGTCTGATACCAAACCTCCATTTGTGAGTATTAAATCCAATATGGCCTCTTTACGGGTCGGCTCCTCAACTACTTGTGTTAGAGATAATCCCAGTAGGGAGTTTAGAATATTTGTACTCCTGGTGCACCCAGCTATTTTGGTTTTCCAGTTCACATCAGGAAGATTAAAGTCCCCCATGATAATAACTTCCCCCTTCATTGCCATTTTGGCTATTTCCTCAAACAGCAGATTATCTAGCTCTTCTACTTGTCCAGGTTGTCTATAGATCACACCTACACGAGCTACTGTATGATTGCCAAATGTTAGCGTAACCCAAACTGACTCTATGTTCACCTCGCTCACTTTTATTTGGTTTGTTTTTATGTTGTTTTTCACATACAGGGCCACTCCTCCTCCTTTCCTACCTTCTCTGTCTTTTCTATATAAAGAGTACCCCGGTATTGTTATGTCCCAGTTATTTTTCTCACTGAACCATGTCTCAGTAACCGCCACTAAATCTATTTTTTCAGCTGCCATCATTGCCTCCAGTTCATTGATTTTATTAAGCAAAGAGGGTTTATACTGTGGAAACACCCAAAAACAATGAGCAGCAAAAAAACACCACCCTGATATCCACCAAATTCAGAAAGCATATAACATGAAAAACAAAAATTGGTGGTGTTGCGCTAAAGGAAAATAATAAAACTTATGTATGGTCTATTTTGAAGGCATGCTATACTGCACAGCAAAAAAGAGAAAGAAAGTTCTATTTCTCAATAGTTCGTTCAATGGATATCCAGTCTCTGTTGTAGAAAGGATTTTCAGTGAAATCTTCCAAGACTTTGGAACGAATGACCACTTCTTTGGTGAATCTTCATTAAAAAGTATATATCTCGGAAAAAGAGAAACTCGATAGTGTTATACCGTTTATTAATGTGTATACAAATCTACTGACATAATATACGTACAGAAAAAAGAGGTAGTGGGTTTAGGATTTGATCTCACCCACTGCCAGATAAAACATCACGTCCCAATCAAGCCTCTATAGACAAAACCACCAGGAGCTCCCGGGCTGCTTCCAAGGTGGTCACTCAATACCAAAGGTGGGACCGCGATGATAAAGTGACGTAGTGCTGACGCGTTTCGCCCCGCCCACGGACTTCATCAGAGCATACGTCACTATGCCATCATCCTCTCTAAATAGTGTCTTAACTTGACACACCTGGTGAAATTCTAATGAAATTCTCTGTAGCCACTCCCTATGGGAGATCCTACAAATGCTTCAGTATGTTTAAATATATTGCAAATGGAAGCACAAAAACAAATGTATTAAAAGATTGCCATATATAGGCGATCACAAACAGCCCTAAGAATAATCTTTAAGGCAAAAATTCATAACACCCATAAAACACTCTGTGTATGGATCAATGATTATTTTAAAAAACAATATAAAAAAACAGCATTGAAAACGAACAGCATTAAAAACGAACAGCATTTAAAAAACGAACAGCATTCAAAAAAAAAAAAAAAAACCAACAGCATTAAAAACGAACAGCACTAAACAACGAACATTAGAAAGAGTATAGATTCTTAATACTTCTAAGAACGCTCCAAAAAGGGGAGGGGAGGGATCTTAAGACATAACTACATAATTATAAGAGTAAAATGTAAAAAAGTAAAAAACATATGGACAAAAACATCCGTAAAATATTACATCATTCAAATACTATTAATAATAAAGTACAAACAGTAAAAATATACCGCATACAATGGAATACGTATAGCCATAATAGAGACACATAATAATACATGATGAAGGGCAGGAATCATAACTACCATAAAAATACAATTAGGTAAAAATTATATAGATCGAAATCAACATTGAGACCCAAAGGCATAGATGAACATATTCGCAATATTAGGAATGGGTATATGCAACATTTTGTTTCCGCACATTTCTTTAAGTCTCATAATTCGGACCCAAGAGGTCTAAAGTTTTTGGGCATTAAAAGGGTAGGAAAATATTGGAGAGGAGGCAATAACATTCAGAGAATGGGGCAGGAAGAGATGAGGACAGCATACGATTTAAGAACTTTCACTCCTTTGGGTCTCAATGTTGATTTCGATCTATATAATTTCCTTACCTAATTGTATTTTTATGGTAGTTATGATTCCTGCCCTTCATCATGTATTATTATGTGTCTCTATTATGGCTATACGTATTCCATTGTATGCGGTATATTTTTACTGTTTGTACTTTATTATTAATAGTATTTGAATGATGTAATATTTTACGGATGTTTTTGTCCATATGTTTTTTACTTTTTTACATTTTACTCTTATAATTATGTAGTTATGTCTTAAGATCCCTCCCCTCCCCTTTTTGGAGCGTTCTTAGAAGTATTAAGAATCTATACTCTTTCTAATGTTCGTTGTTTAGTGCTGTTCGTTTTTTAATGCTGTTTTTTTTTTTTTTTTTTTTTTTTTTTTTTTGAATGCTGTTCGTTTTTTAAATGCTGTTCGTTTTTTAATGCTGTTCGTTTTCAATGCTGTTTTTTTAATATTGTTTTTTAAAATAATCATTGATCCATACACAGAGTGTTTTATGGGTGTTATGAATTTTTGCCTTAAAGATTATTCTTAGGGCTGTTTGTGATCGCCTATATATGGCAATCTTTTAATACATTTGTTTTTGTGCTTCCATTTGCAATATATTTAAACATACTGAAGCATTTGTAGGATCTCCCATAGGGAGTGGCTACAGAGAATTTCATTAGAATTTCACCAGGTGTGTCAAGTTAAGACACTATTTAGAGAGGATGATGGCATAGTGACGTATGCTCTGATGAAGTCCCGTGGGCGGGGCGAAACGCGTCAGCACTACGTCACTTTATCATCGCGGTCCACCTTTGGTATTGAGTGACCACCTTGGAAGCAGCCCGGGAGCTCCTGGTGGTTTTGTCTATAGAGGCTTGATTGGGACGTGATGTTTTATCTGGCAGTGGGTGAGATCAAATCCTAAACCACTACCTCTTTTTTCTGTACGTATATTATGTCAGTAGATTTGTATACACATTAATAAACGGTATAACACTATCGAGTTTCTCTTTTTCCGAGATATATACTTTTTAATGAAGATTCACCAAAGAAGTGGTCATTCGTTCCAAAGTCTTGGAAGATTTCACTGAAAATCCTTTCTACAACAGAGACTGGATATCCATTGAACGAACTATTGAGAAATAGAACTTTCTTTCTCTTTTTTGCTGTGCAGTATAGCATGCCTTCAAAATAGACCATACATAAGTTTTATTATTTTCCTTTAGCGCAACACCACCAATTTTTGTTTTTCACATTGATTTTATTGACTAAACTGCGAGCATTTATAGACACGACTCTGAGCTTGTCATTTTTTACTCCGCATGTTGCTTGCACCCTCCGATTTAGTTTTGGGGGACAATTGGGCAGATTGTTTTTTACCCTTTTGTCCCCCCTCCTAGTTTTAATATTCCTTTGTGAAACCTTTGAACTTCTCACTGAGAACATATGTTCCCCTATGAGTAAGATGCAAACCATCTTTTTTATACAGTTCCTTTCTGCTCCAATTAGAGCTATCATGGGACACAAAGCCAAATCCTTGCTCCCGACGCCATTCCCGAAGCCACAAATTAAATTCCCTATTGCGCATCTGCCTATCCTGAATGTTATGCACAGGCAGAACTTCAGAGAATGACACAGTGGACGCAATATGCTGTATTTCACCTCCAAGAACACAAAAATCTTCCTTAATCTCAGAAACCTCATTGCTAGCCAAGTCATTTGTCCCTAGATGGACTAGAACGTCCACTTCCCCTTGCTGCTTTGCTTGTTTGACAATATTGAGAATACGTCTCTTGTCTCTATGAGCAGTAGCCCCAGGAAGACATCTCACCAAACCACTACTCTCCAGCTCAACACCTCTTATGATAGAATCACCCAGCAACAATTGCCTTCTATCAAGTCCCACCTTTTCCTTTTTGTCCTTGGTTGCAGTCCTGCATACCTTAGGCATAGGGGATGGTGGTTCCTCAACTATGGTGTCTGAGCCTACTTCCGTCTTACCACTAAACTCTGAAAGTGCCTCAAAAGAATTAAGAAGAGCCACAGACTGTGGGACATGCCTTCTATCCACATCTCTAAGTCTAAGAGATCCTACAGTAGTCCATCTGCCGCTCCTAGGAAGCCTCTGTGGCAGTGGCTTTGTAACAGTCATAGCCTGAGTTTGTCTAACAGATAATTTACAAATCTCAGACTTCAAACAGGCAATTTCCTGCTGCAATAAAGACAACTGCCTACATATCAGGCACACTCCAAACCTCCAAAAATTGGATCTAAAAACAAATGCATGACAGCTCTTACACTGGACCAAGCCTGCCATTATAAAAGAATGGATATAAAACCAGCAAATCTTACCTTTTTGTAGGTTTTCTACCTCCTGTCTAACCTCAGACTACCTCCAGAGTATCTCCAGAAGATCTCTAAGTGCTCACGTTGAAGGCTTGCACTTAGAAGGCTGCACAAGCTCTATTAGACAAGCTAATATCCCTAAACTTTATATAGTCACCTAAGAACACCTCCCCCAGCAAGGCGTGGACAAGCTTAACCTCTTAGCAAATAGCACCCAATTGATTCCAATTCTATGCTAATCAGTAAGAAAAATGAGTCACCAGCCTAACCTAATTTACTCACCAGACCTAATTTAAAACCTTAAGATAAAAAGAAAAGATCTGTTTGAAACAAAAATCAAAATCCCTCACCAGAAGACCTCTAAGTGCTCACTTTGAAGGCTTTCACTTAGAAGGCTTCACAAGCTCTAAATCAGATCAGTGCCCCTAGATATCAGAGTCCCAGATCAGACCACCAGATATCAGAGCCCCAGATCAGACCCCCCAGATGTCAGAGCCCCAGATCAGACCCCTCCCCCGATATCAGACCCCCCAGATATCAGAGCCCCAGATCAGACCCCTCCCCCCAATATCAGAGCCCCAGATCAGACCCCCCAGATATCAGAGCCCCAGATCAGACCCCCCCAGTTATGAGCCCCAGATCAGACCGCCAGATATCAGAGCCCCCGGTCAGACCACCAGATATCAGAGCCCCCAGATCAGAGCCCCCAGATATCATATCAGAGCCCCCAGATATCAGACCATCAGATCAGAGCCCCCAGATATCAGACCATCAGATAAGAGCCCCTAGATATCAGAGCCCCAGAGCAGACCACCAGATATCAGAGCCCCCAGAAATCAGAACCCCAAATCAGACCACCATAGATCAAAGCCCCTAGAAATCAGAGCCCCCATATATCAGAGCCCGCCTTACCTTACCCTACCCAGATGAATGCGTCTGTCCCACGCAGATCCAGAGCGAGGGATCTGCGTGGCAGCCGGAAAGCAGGCAGGCATGGGCACAAATGTCTGGCACTCCCTTTCTGACATCATCAGAGAGGGTCGCTGGCCAGCACGCCCTCTTCTGACGGCACCAGGGGAGGCCATCTTAGTTTCTCCGGCAGGCAGACCTAGTTCGGCAGCAGTGACTCCTCCAAGTCCTGCGGCCCTTACTAACAGCTGCCGCTGGAGTGACCGATTAGGCATGCGCGAGGCCTTATTTGGCCTAATTGGAGAAAAAAATTATAGGACAATAGTATCAGAAGGCAGGTTTAATGCTCATTTCTGATTAACAGTGAAGAGAGATGCAGAGGGACAGTGCTCCACCCATGTGCCTGTGATACTTGTGAATGCATAAGGAATGACGGGTCCAGAGTAGGGATGAGCTGAACACCCCTGTGTTCGGTTCGCATTCGAACTCTAACAATTTCAAAAGTTCGAGTTCGAACGCGAACACGAACTGAACTCAATGCAAGTTAATGGGACTCAAAATTCGATTTTTAGAGTGCCCTCCAAGAGGGCATATATGCAAGATATTTGCCATAAAAGGTGTATGGGGGTCCGGCTAGTGCACTGGGGGACAGGAAACAAGGACAAAAAGTTTTTAAAAAAAAGTTTTTAAAGGAACAGTGAGTTTTTTTTAAAATAAAGGTTAAAAATAAAAACGAAAAATTCCTTCAAATATCGTGCCTAGGAGGTCCCCATAATCTGCCCGTGAAGTGGCAGATTTTTCGGATGTATAGAAACATTTAAAAACAAAAAAATGACATTTCAAATGACGGTAAATGGTTTTCCTTTAATCTATTGATAAACAACTGCTTGGGGCGGCAGTCTGTATGAAAAGAGGAGACATTTTAGGAAACGCAGAACAAGTTTAGTGATTTTTTGGCTAAATTATGGTGAAACTTATGCAGGCTTTGGATGAAAGAAACAATAGGTGCTTTAAAATTGGGCCTTTAGTGTCGGCAACAGTGCCGTCACACCGTAACCCCTCTGTGGTATTGTGGAAGAGTGCAGGGTTGGACCCTGCGGTCCAATATTAAAATGGTATAAATCTGGTGATATAGGCGTTAGTGGCAGTGCACCCAAATATTGTGCCTTTGGTGGCAGCAAGTGCCTTCACACCGTATCTCCTTTGTGGTATTGTGGAAGAGTGCAGGGTTGGACCCTGCGGTCCAATATTAAAATGATATGAATCTGGTAATATAGGCATCAGTGGCAGTGCACCCAAATATTGTGCCTTTGGTGGCAGCAAGTGCCTTCACACCGTAACCCCTCTGTGGTATTTTGGAAGAGTGCAGGGTTGGACCCTGTGGTCCAATATTAAAATGAAATTTTATGGAAGTATGTGACACCCCCTGATAGCTGACTGTCAGTGACTGAGAAGACACACTTTCCACCACCAATTCCCAGATATCTGCAACAAGTGAGCCCCCCAAATTGCTGCTGTCACTGACTGAGAAGACACACTTTCCATCACCAATTCCCAGATATCTGCAACAAGTGAGCCCCCCAAATTGCTGCTGTCACTGAGAAGACACACTTTCCACCAATTCCCAGATATCTGCACCAAGTGAGACCCCCCAATTGCTGTCACTGACTGAGAAGACACACTTTCCACCAATTCCCAGATATCTGCAACAAGTGAGACCCCCCAATAGCTGTCACTGGCAGTGAGAAGACACACTGACAGAACAATCTCCTCTCACTCCTGCAGAAAAACACGTGCTGGCTGGGCTGGGTTCAAGCCTTATATAGTGTGCTGCGGGACTTAGCTCTGTGAGCCCATGATTGAGCCGTGATTGGCATAGTCTTGCACCTAAACTGTGGTGAGGTGCAGGCTGTAGCCAATTACAAGCTCCAGGCCAGTGGAAAAGTGCATTGTGGTCCATTGTGGTGCATTGTGGGCAAACATGTGGCGAACACGCGGAAATGTTCGTAGTTCGCGAACATGTGATGTTCGAATCGAACTCCGAACAGATCGAACCGAACAGCTCATCCCTAGTCCAGAGGAACCCTGGGCTGTGCGGCCTTTACAATCTACTGAAATGACTGGCCACTGTTTAGGTGGGAACCCATGCTGCCAATGAGCTCATGCATGTGGAGGTTAGGCGGAGGGTCCTCTTGCGTGCCATAACCACATAACGGGGTAACCCATGAGATCCTATTGCCCAGGTCCCCCAAGTTTTCCTAGTCCACCACTGTCCCAATGCATTTCGCCACAATTTGGTGTGATTCGGTGGCACCAAAATTGTCCCTTAGAGAACTAATGATTCATCTATTCTGAGAACACTGAATTGCACAGTAATTGCAGTGAAATTACCTTATTTGTGACTTCAATTCGACAGGATTAAACAGGCAGATATAATTGGTTTTAATATAATAAGAGGGTTATTTCCTAAGTATCGAAATGGAGTACAATTTCAGTGTTTTTAGTTTCAGTGCATTTCACCACAATTCGGTGATTCTATTTCGGCGAAAATACGGCGTGGTCCTTATTCACCTGATGGTCATCATATTGAGACAAAAATGGAGTCGCTGAAGTATCAAACGTTGGAGAAAAGTGCCAAAAAGCGGCAAATTGGTCTCTGCAAATTTCACCAAACCGAAAAACAAAATAGGAAGTCTCCTATTCGCCTTACAGAAAGTTAAATCAATAAAAATGCATCTAAATAATAAAAAAGTATTTTAGAAAATAATAAAATTGTAAAAATAAAAAATAAAAAAAGGATCTTTTAAATTAAAGAAAAAAAAATCTCCCTTGAGAAAGAAAGAAGAGAGCGTCAAAATTAAAACTTAACATTTATTAAAGTTCATAAAATACAACATAGACCAGTGCACTGTTCATTACATAAACACAAAGGGCTACATTACAATCTATGTGCTAACCTTAACGTTCACCTGCGTGTTAGCCGCGGTGTCTACCGCATATTACAATCCAAACACAAACGGGTTAAGTACCCCGTTTGCATTTGGTACCTTGCGCTTTACAGCACGAGGTTACTGTACTTTGAGCTCCCTATAATTAACATGGGGAGCGCAAAGTGGTAATCAGCGTTAGGATTACAAAGTCCTTACGCTGATTAACGTCCAGGTTTGGTTAGCAGAAAGTTAACCAGAGCCAGGAGTTGGTGTTAACGGATTCTGCAGAAGCGGAATCCGTTAACACCAGCCAAAAAAATAAAAAAAACAACCGTATACTCACCTCCTGTCCCGCGGCTCCAACCGCCTCCTCCGTCCGGTGGGAGCAGGGAGAGACTGGGGGAAAAGTTCCTTAGTCTCCCCCCTGCGTATCACTACGCCGACTGGCTGGATCTCACAAGGCGTGATCTGGCAAGTCATGTGACCGCCAGCGCCTGGCTCAATGAAGTCCTATGGACTTCATCGAGTGGATGCTCGCGGTAGCACTCAGCGCTGCCGCGAGCATCCTGGGGCATAGCACCCGCTACAAATGCAGGCAGTATTTTTTGCGCCTGCATTGCAATCCCCTGTTAAAACGGGGCGGTAGGGGGAAAACTGCGGGCGCAGATTTTTCTCCCTACCGCCCGCGTTTTAATGCAGGGATAAAAATATAGCAGAAAGGATCGATCACACTATACCCTTCTTATTATTTAACCATATGTTAAATAGACCCAATGTGACTGAACATAACAGTGATGTTCCGATACTAATAATCGCCATTCAATTTAGACAATTGCTGCTTAATAACTGGCAACTCAAAAATTGGTTTAGCCAATTGCTGCTTACTAGCTGGCAATTCAGAAATTAGTTTAGCTAAACATATCACAAAATTCCATATATGTGTGATTTAACATGCCGTTTTATTATCTCAATAAATCATTTTCAACACCAACTGCACAGTATGGGATTATGGTCCAGAAATTGTCTCGTACTATGGCTTAATGCAAAGAGGAATGATAGAAAAAACATGAATAATGGCCACAAGTTAACTTGCTATGCAGACAAGTGAGTCATGCGGCTCAAGGTATATATCGCATTAATGCCTTAAAGCTACCTTATATTGATGAAAAATATCATTTAACCCTTTGGCTCCTTTAGGAACGTCCTTATTGACTCACGCTATATGCGGGGGACGTTCCCCACACATCCTCCGCAAGCGGGAGCCCCCAGAGAGATACTTACCTCTCTGTCTGGGGTCCCGCAGCGTTATGACTTCCTTGAAGTCAGACGTCGAATTTATACCCTCTCGGCGTCAATGACGTCATTGCGCCATGGCGACATTTTCAGGCAACCCCTCGGCAATGCCGGAGATCGCCTGAAAGGGAGGGGAGATCCTTTTGGATCCCTCTCCCTCCCGATCGGGAGGGTCTGCAAAGAAAAAACAGACACCGCTTTAAGTGATGCCTGTTTTTAACCCCTTACATGCCGGATCGCCATTCGGCACCGGATCGCGATCTAGCTCCGGTGGGGGCCACCATCTTGGATGGCGGCTCCCCCTCCGGGTCCCCCTTCGCTGCTGGACATCATTGCGCATGGCGCGATGATGTCAGTTAGCTGGGGAACCCCTAGCTGCCTGGGGATTTCCTAAGGAAATCCCCTGGCGGAGATAGGGGGTTCCTTTGAAGCTAGAGGGGTCATGTTTGATATCCAGGCCAGAGCATGGCCTTTCGAATGATACCAAACATGACCCTGTTTAAAGTAAAAAGAATAAAATAAAAAAATAAATAAATAAATAAATTCAAGAAGAAGGGGTCTCCGCGACGCATCCAAAAATTATTTCATTATTTTATCTTTTTTAGTATAAATTATATGTGACTCAATTGTATAAGACACAATAAACACTTTCGCGTATCAAGTCGTGAACAAATTAATTGAATCACTGGTATACAAACAAATTTTTCAATGCAAGTGCTTAGTAATTAAATATAACTATATACTACTGCCCTCTAGTGGTTGTTTGATCAAATCAAATCAAATCAAAATAAGCTTTATTGGCAGGACCAAATACATTTTAGCATTGCCAAAGCATATGGGGTGGAGGGGGGGGGTAGTGGGACATATATGGGGGGGAATGGGCAAGTCCATGGACATTATCAGGGGTAAGGGATAATGTGATGCTAATGCAATTTGATAGTGCAACTGTACATAGAAACAGTTGCAGTTTAATAGTCTGTGCTTAGCAATGCTTGAAGAACCTGTCTTTGAAGTGCCTCTATGTTTCAGTAATTGTTCTATTTAACCTACAGTATGTGGCAGATATTTATTGAATAGATTCAAAGTAATGGGAAATTATAGTTATCAACCTTTGGCAGTAGATTTATGTTAGTGCAAATAGAAAGTGCGGTAGTGCATGAAGAAGAAAAAAAAATAACGTATTTTTCGCTCCATAAGACGCACCTGACCATAAGACGCACCTAGTTTTTAGAGGAGGAAAACAGGAAAAAAAATATTCTGAATCAAATCGTGTAATAATGGATAATGCCCCAGCTCCTCTCATGGATATACTGCCCCAGCTCCTCTCATGGATATACTGCCCCAGCTCCTCTCATGGAAATACTGCCACAGCTCCTCTCATGGATATACTGCCCCAGCTCATGGATAATGCCCCAGCACATGGATACTGCCTCCAGCTCATGGATATGCCCCAGCTCATGGATATGCCCCAGCTCACACATGGATTTGCCCCAGCTCATGGATTTGCCCCAGCTCATGGATACTGCCCCCAGCTCATGGATTTGCCCCAGCTCACCTGCCGCCGCCGCGTTCGGCTCCCTCTGAGCATGCGTCCGGCGGCATGGAGCTTGGGCACGTGTCTGGGGGAGCCACGTGACCAGCCGCGATCTCGCAAGACGCATTCGCTCCATAAGACGCACCCACTTTTCCCCCCACTTTTTGGGGGAAGAAAAGTGCGTCTTATGGAGCGAAAAATACGGTAAGTCCATAGATGGAGGATCGCGATTTGCAGCTCCATCAACGCATGTCCTAGCGCTTTGATGGAGAGGGCTGCTGCACAGATGCAGCACGGCCACTGTTGCATGCGCAATTCGCCAGAAGGCATGTCAGTATGAGTGCACATAGTGCACTCATCTGACGCCAGCCTAATTTAGCATTTTTGGCTTTCATTATGTTACAATGCAAAATTGAGATTAAACATTTATTTGGCAGTGTAAAGGTTAATGGGTTAAATATGTGTTATTCCAAATCTATGGACTATTCTAATTCCACAAAAATATATGTACTGACAGGGTTATTCAAAGAGCTCCGAACTGCTAGCGAAAGGTAACCGAACGCTGAAATTCAGCATTCGGTTACCTTTCCTGGCCAGTCGGTTATTCAGAGCAGGCAATTCGCCAAATGTTGGCGAATTGCCTGCACATACAGTGCCTGTTCGGTGCCTGTTCGAGGGCAGTGAAATCCCCATAGCTTTGTCTATTCAGAGAACAAAAACCAGCAGTGAAAAGTTGCCGAAATGCCCTGCCATTCAGTTGCTTCATTTGACAGATTTATTCAGGCCAATCCCATAGGATTCAATGTTAAAAATATTCCCGTTGTAATTCAATATCTAATAAACCGTTTATTATAATATTCTGCAGTAAAAAGTCTCTTTACTTATAGATTTTTTAGGATCTGTTAAGCATTTTTTTTTTTTTTTCTGTAACAACCCTTTTTATTATCATTCATTGAACCTCCCATGTAAATTTCAGACAATTTCGCTCAGTAGTTTGTTTGCAAACAGCGTTTCACTTTTCAAACATTCAAGCATACTTTTTTTTTCACTCCATTCGTCTGCGGTGTCGGGTTTTTCTGGCGGCTGCTCTGCGCGGTGATCGGCTCCTGCTCGGGTTTCTCCGGTTTGTTCGGCGGGGTTAATCCAGATGTTTTTGCCGG
Organism: Leptobrachium leishanense; assembly: GCA_009667805.1. Classification (NCBI taxonomy): domain Eukaryota; kingdom Metazoa; phylum Chordata; class Amphibia; order Anura; family Megophryidae; genus Leptobrachium; species Leptobrachium leishanense. The sequence continues at coordinate 230,166,587 of CM019066.1, read as the reverse complement.
TTTCGGTGAGCCTTCGCCGGGTTTTGCGGCGAGTTTTCGGGGGTTTGCAGCGTCTTTTCCCTGCATTATGACGGCCCTGTGGTGCTTGCTGAATACACCGCAGGGCCGCCGAAATGGGATCGCCAAATCGCACCGAATTGAAGAGAACGAAAAGTCACCGAACGTGCAGTGACTTTTCGATTCTCTTTGAATAACCCTGTATGTGACATCTGGTGGTAACACATGTGAACATGTACAAGAGAAATATTATGGTGACTAGACCAAATAACAACGTAACTTTTAATAACATGAAATGATAAAAGCATAAAAGAAAGAAATAGCAAATTAAAAAAACAAAACAAAAAAACTCGGCCCCGGACTATTTATTATCCTTACAAGGACAGTGATGTAAGCATGTTGCATGTGAAAAAGTGCCATGTGCTAAATTTATGAGCTGGTGCTGCTACAGAATGTGTTTACAGCGATAAGTACTTTCAGAGATTATACACTTACTGTATATGCATACATCTACTATACAGTATGAAGTAGTCAGCCAGTTGGCACATGCTATTGTCCGCTGCGTGGGCTGCAGTACTTCATCTGTGCAACTGGGAGGACATTGATATCTCATGAGAGAACCACCAACAGGGGAACTCCTGAACAGTATCCAGACTGCGGTCATGATGATATGTCTTCATGGTACACTATCATATCCTAGCATGGTCCCATAGATGGCCGCACCAGTTGCTTGTGTTCCTGGAAACATTATTATATTATTTTAGATACTGCACCAGTCATGGAGCTCAGTACCCAGCGTGGGTTTTTCCAGGCAGCAGGCTCCAACATGCCATCAATCTCCTAAAGAAATGTGGATTCTGGCCCAATCCCACTCCGTCACTCACCTGAGCTCATTATAGGGTGAAAACAAAGACTTCAACTCCTTTATTTGGGAGTTACAGCAGTATACACACACACAGAGCATACCCAGGGAAGGAACAAAATAACAAATGGGACAACACACACAGGGGATAGACAGTGTAAAAGTAAAACACATTCTATAGCTAACATACTTAATAGCCTTACCCTTTCCCCACACATGCACTTGTTTGACAGACTAAGGAAGGAACTCTCCATTGCATAGTAGGGAGGAGAATTGTGGGGTCAATTTCCCCCCTACCACCAGATCCCCCATTCTTTTTAGCCAGCAGGTCCCCAATAACCCAAAATCCCCTACCTCTCCTTGCTGGGGGGGAGGGGGCGACTTCCAGATTCTTCACAAATATCCCCCTACTCCCCATGGTAATAAGTTCCCCTAGCAATCCACTACAGAGAAAAGCTCTCTGTTCCCAGAGCAAGTGCTGAGTGGTCTGCACTCCCAGGAAAAGGGTTTATTCTGGTCACCCAGCCTCTAAACCACCAGAGATGTATTACAAGGTCCCAATGGCATTCGTCAGGGTCCTGGTCCCCCTGCAGACACTGAGCCTAGTACGCCCATACTCCCTGTACCACACAGCCGCTGATAACGGCTCTGGTCCGACCCACCGAAACACACAGTTCCACAATTCACAAAAGCATTTCCAGGTTCATATACCCCAAGTGACTACCGACACTGCACCCTAGCCAAACAACCCCTAATGGACATGATTAAAAAACATGACTAGCGTTTTAAAGTGGCCAGGCTGTGTATTGTTTACCCCTCCCCTAGGGGCCAATCTGGAGAAAGCGCTGTGTGAAGTGGAGGAGACTCCTCCAAAAACACACATTTCACAAGCAGCTGACATTGTCAATTGCTGGTCAGCAAAATCGGTCACTAGTGATGTCAGCATGCTTTGCTCTGTTCTGAGTGATGAGCAATTTGTATATCCAATGCAACGCAATTTGCATAAGAGGGTGAGTATTAGCATTAATTATTTAAGGGTAAAGGGGGTGGGGCTTAATTAGCCTGTCATTTTAACTTTACTGTCAAGTACCAAGCAAGAGCAATTTCAACACAGACTGTGTTATACTATTGGACAGCTGAAGACAGAACTACCATGTGTCAGGCTCGAGCCAGGCTGGAGCCATGGCAGGGCCTTATGGTAAGTTTTATTTCCCAACGCTGGGGTGAGCTTGGCAAGCAGACACAGGAGACTTGAATGCAGGGTACGTAATGTATTATAAATACACAGCACACTGACACAGTCTTAGCATGTATGAAGTCCAAATCAAATAGACAAAAAGAATGCCAAGCAGAGGATGGTGAGCTATACAGTCCAAAACAGTCTGGAGAATCCACTTGAAGCAGCAAGGGTGTGGGTAGCAATACCTTGATAGAAGGTCCTTTATAGCTGGCACAGGAAGGGTGTCTGTTAGCCACGAATGTCTCCAGGCCCCGGTGGTTAGTGGGCCACGTAGTCAAGAAGCTGCAGACTCCAACTGGAAACAGCAACAAAACCTATGGCAGCAGGATACACAGGTAAGGTAGATAACTGGAACTCAGGAACCCAGGCAGATCTCCAGTCCACTATCCTGTGTGGGCTATGCAGTATAAGTCCAGCAACAAGAGCCAGGAATGCTTGAACCACAGGACAATAACAGATGAAGCTCACATGAACAGGGAAAGGTAGAAAATGACAGGGTGTGTCCAGTTTATATGCACACCCACACAGGATCTGGCACAGTTATTCACCCCTGAGTGGAATGCAGACATGAAGCCAACAGCAAACTTTGTGGCTACAAGCAGGCTCCTAGCGCTGAGGCATGACAGTACCTCCCTCCTTACAAGGTGCACTCCGGGCACGTAGGACGTGGCCTAAATCAGGAGCAGCAAGGAGGTCACCACCCCCCATCAGAGTCTGTGTCATCATAAATGTCCCCATGGGCAAGCAGGGCCTTCTCAAAGATTTCAAGGTCCTCTTTGCGGATCAACGTTCCATTTGAAGCCTACACGCGACCCTCAGGGGTAGGTTTGTCCACAGGTGGAACGGGCATGAGAGGAGTACAGGTGACGATACCAGCGACAATGGGTGGAGAAACTTGCTCTTTATCTGCCAGGTGCTGCTCGTAAGCAGCAAGTTCAGAATCAGGCACAATGAAGCCATCAGAGGCTAAAGAAAAAGTCTTGACACCCTCAGGTGGGCAATATTGAACATTTTGAGGTAGGGTGTCACAACCATAGAACCCAAACTTAGATACAGTTTTTTGATCAGGGCCCCAATTTCTCTCCCAGGACCACCATGAGGATGCCTAGCGGTCTGAAGAGTCCTGGTGGGGGCTACCAGGATGGGAGCAACCTCCATGGGTACTAGAGGTTCAGTGTCAATGGGTAAGCTGGGCTCCATATCCATAGGTCCCGCTTTAGGAGGCAGGTTCTCCAAGGGCACAGAAGGTTCTGGGAGCATTACCTCCATGTCCTCTACAATGGAGTCCTCAGAGGAGACATCCTCTTATACAGGCCTCCTGGATATGGTCCCTGACCCGAATACAGGCCTCCTGGATATGGACCCTGACCTGAATACAAGCCTCCTGGATATGGACCCTGACCTGAATACAAGCCTCCTGGATACGGTCCCTGACCCAAATACAAGCCTCCTGGATACAGTCCCTGACCCAAATACAAGCCTCCTGGATACAGTCCCTGACCCGAATACAGGGGACCGGCGAGGCCCGGCAGCGGCTGGAGTCTGGCGAGGCCCGGCAGCGGCTGGAGTCTGGCGAGGCCCGGCAGCGGCTGGAGTCTGGCGAGGCCCGGCAGCGGCTGGAGTCTGGCGAGGCCCGGCAGCGGCTGGAGTCTGGCGAGGCCCGGCAGCAGCTGGAGTCTGGCGAGGCCCGGCAGCAGCTGGAGTCTGGCGAGGCCCGGCAGCGGCTGGAGTCTGGCAAGGCCCGGCAGCGGCTGGAGTCTGGCATGGATTGATGGGTCTGCTGGGACAGAAGTCAATTTTGTGCAGATCTGACCCGCAGTAGAAGCATAGATTCAGCCTCCTACGCCTTTCTCTCTGTGACTCCACAGAAGGTGCCTGGGTTTTGCATTCAGGTGGAGAGCGATTAGATTCAGCTGGTTGCTACGATGCTCTGCTCACTGGTGAAGGCCTGACAGGGCCAGGTGTGGTTGGAAATGAGTCTATTAGATTCCACACATCCTCTACCACAAGGAGCAGCTGATACACAATATCATCCAGTGCAAGCCTGGTATTTGGCTCTGTCATTATGTCAGGCTCGAGCCAGGATGGAGCCATGGCAGGGCCTTATGGTAAGTTATATTTCCCAAGTGCTGGGGGTGAGCTTGGCAAGCAGACACAGGAGACTTGAATGAAGGAAAGGTAATGTATTATAAATACACAGCACACTGACACAGTCTTAGCATATATGAAGTCCAATACAAATAGACAAAAGGGATGCCAAGCAGAGGATGGTGAGCTATGCAGTCCGAAGCAGTCTGGAGAATCCACTTGAAGCAGCAAGGGTGTGGGTAGCAATACCTTGATAGAAGGTCCTTCATAACTGGCACAGGAAGGGTGTCTGTCAGCCACAAAAGTCTCCAGGCCCCGGTGGATAGTGGGCCACGTAGTCAAGAAGCTGCAGACTCCACTGGAAACAGCAACAAAACCTATGGCAGCAGGATACACAGGTAAGGTAGATCGAAAAAGGGTATGGGGTTTTCCTAGTGGCGCAATTAATATTGATATTGTAGATCTTTGGATCAAAATGTCTATTTGACTTGTAGTGTATACCTAATATCACTCAGATGAAATGCATCTTAGCAGTGCAAATGTAACTTCCAGGAAGTGCAAAGTGCTAATGCAATAATTAAAACATGAAGTGCTACAAAGTGCAAGATAGTGCAAATACATCAATAATGCAAATAAGAATATGTCCAAAGTCCAATTATTGGCAATGGCATCCAAATGCAGGAAGTGAAGAGGGCCGTATGCCAATGTCCAATGTGTACTAAAAATCTGGTGTCCTTGTCATTCACTTCCAAAATCCCTAAGTGAATGGGTTGTGCAACAGAAGTTCATCAAGATTACCCTTTTCCACAAAAGGATGGGTCAAAAGTTCTTCCTACGGTCCCAATATGCTCCGTAATAAACAGGAGATAAGAAGAGAGAAGGGGGGTGATAGTGCAAATAGCATCTGTGCAAGTTAGGCAGCGTGTATAATAATAAATGAACACTTACAAATTCCAGAGCCTCTTAAATCCAGGCTCTGGAGTGAAGCACCTCGAGCCAAATATAGAGTGGTCACTTCCCTTCTTCATAGCTCCGTCAATGCTTCAAACAGGGGAATGCAAAAGGAGAGAGCAGAGAGACAGCGCTCTCATAGCACAGTATCAACTAATAATTTGGTAGTGTAATGAAATAGGTCGCACTCACCAATTCAGAAGCCTTAGCAATCCAGGCTCAACTGTTGTGCATGCGGTGCTTCTTGTCGGTGAGCACGTGGACCTCTTTAGCTACTCCTTTCTCGGTCAGGCTGTCGTCATCTGGGTCTCCACTGTATAACTTCTGAGCTTACCAGAGTTATGTGGCCAGATAAATTGATATGTTAAATCCTCACGTCGGACACCAAATTGAAATGTTTTCTGCAAAATCACCAACAGGACTGACCAAGCTCTGTGATGATGGAGATGTGTTGTTTGTCGCTTGATCCAGAAAGCATAAAAGAAAGCTATATACTCGAGTGAGAACCGGGGAACGACATGGACATGAACGACGTGCACATGGATATGAAATTACTTTTGGGAGGTGTGGGATTGCAATTTTTGGTTGGTCTGATATTTTACATTGAAATAGGAGAAGGGTGGGAAACAAAGTCTCCCTTTGGCCCTTGTTAGTACAGGGTGTCCTTGTTCTCTGCGTACTATGTCTGTTTTGTACCTTGAGAGTTCTGTTGTATTGTTCCCTGATGTGTTTAGTGTAGAGTGTCGTGTTGTATATAAGTGCTGTTTTTCTCTATTGTGTAATGCTTTGTTGTGCTATTGTCCTAAATTTTTCTCCATACTCTCATCTAATCAGGGCTTAAGCTTTTAAAATAAATATTAATAAATAGTAAATTTAATAATAAGTATTAAAGTTAATAATATTAATTAATAATAATTATACTTAACCACTTCGATGCGGAGGACGCGCTCAGCGCGTCCAACCGCATGTCACGTTGCATGTGGAGGACGCGCTGAGCGCGTCCTCCCTTTGGGGTCAGCGTTCGGCCGGGTTCCGGCCGATCGCTGGCCCCCCCGGTGCGGGCTGACATCCTCGATGTCAGCCCAGCATCCGGAACCGCCGCCGGTGAAATTAGGTGTCATCGCGGCAGCGCGATGACACCTAATTCAGGCACCCCCCCGCATGTGCGGAGGAGGCGCCTGAAAGGGAGGGGGGAGGTCCTTCGGACCTCTCTCCCTCCCGATTGGTGGCGTTGCGGGGGTTAACCCAGGCACCATTTGGAAGGGCACAGCCTGCCCTTCCAAATGGTACCTGGCATTAACCCCTGGGGAGCTGGATCACGAATCGGCGCTGAAAAGCGCCGGTTCGTGATCCTTTCCTGGAGCTGGCCGACATCTTGGATGTCGGCCAAGCCTCCGGGAACTCCCCCTGAGGACTGGCGTCATCGTGCATAGCACGATGACGCCAGTCCTGGAGTTAACCCCTGTCTGCTACACCAGGGCGTGTGTTTGGGAGGGAGTGGCTATTTAATATGTTGATGCCAGGCTGTGCTTTACTTTTGAAGACATATACAGGCACTGAGTGGTGCAAAAAGATATGTGCAAAAAACAACTATTCACGTGATAAATTCTGCCAATCAGAACACCAATATAAAAATTGACTGTGCTCGTGTTCTGCATACAAGAAATCCATGCATATATTGAGTATATACAATATTTATATTTGTCTTGTTGATCCAGGTCCCAGGCTCTAATTATTTGACCATAAGCCTTAAAAATGAAATAAACATAGAAAGATAATAGTGCAAATCCGCAAGTTTGTACAGGTTATATATGTATAAAGAATAACTGATGTTCTTGTGTACAGGGAACTCACTTTTTCCAGAGTCACATCTATACCTGGCTCTGGTGTGGCAAGCGTACCGTTATATAGAGGGTGAATCTTCCCTTCTTTTCACAGGTATCCCCCCCCAAACACATAAAATAGGACAGAGACTCCAATAATGCAGCAATATCAAACTTGATAAGCCCCTATATAGTCACACAGGAGTGCACTCACCGATGCTGGAGCCCTTATTCTTTTGGCTCTGTTCTTGTGTTTAGCACTCTTTTGGCGAGTGCCCATTCATTAGGATCCTTCCCCTGGTAGTAACAGGTAGTGGTAACAAGAAATAATCCTTGCTCAGACTCTGGGTAAAACCAGAAACATTTGTTCCTATACAGTATAAAATAAATCAATATTGCTCTGTGCAGAGCTGTCATGTATATAAAAGAGTATCTAAACCTGACCCCTTGATCAAGAGTAGGGATGAGCGTTCGGTTCTGTTCGGAGCTCGATTCGAACATCGCCCGTTCGGCTGTTCGTCGAACTCCGAACATTTCCACGTGTTCGTCGCATGTTCGCCCACAATGGACCACAATGCACTTTTCCACTGGCCTGAAGCTTGTAATTGGCTACAGCCTTGCACCTGACCGCAGGTCAGGTGCAAGACTATGCCAATCACAGCTCAGAGTCCCTTATTGGGCAAATTTTGCCAAATCATGGGCTCACAGAGCTAAGTCCTTCAGCACACTATGTAAGGCTTCCCTGCCTGCAGCCCCAGCGTGTGTGTTTGCAGGAGTGAATCAGAGAGGGGAGGAGATTGTTCTGTCAGGGTGTATCAGTGAAGTTGCAGGAGATTTCTGGGAATTAGCCTGACAGTGCCAAGACAGATTCTAATTCCCAGAAATCTCCTACAACTCACTGAAACACACTGTCCCTGATAGCCTGGCACTGCCAACACAGATTCAAATTCCCAGAAATCTCCTATAACTCACTGATACACACTGTCCCTGATAGCCTGACAGTGCCAACACAGATTCTAATTCCCAGAAATCTCCTACAACTCACTGAAACACACTGTCCCTGATAGCCTGGCACTGCCAACACAGATTCAAATTCCCAGAAATCTCCTATAACTCACTGATACACACTGTCCCTGATAGAATCTGTCTTGGCACTGTCAGGCTATCAGGGACAGTGTGTATCAGTGAGTTATAGGAGATTTCTGGGAATTTGAATCTGTGTTGGCAGTGCCAGGCTATCAGGGACAGTGTGTTTCAGTGAGTTGTAGGAGATTTCTGGGAATTAGAATCTGTGTTGGCACTGTCAGGCTATCAGGGACAGTGTGTATCAGTGAGTTATAGGAGATTTCTGGGAATTTGAATCTGTGTTGGCAGTGCCAGGCTATCAGGGACAGTGTGTTTCAGTGAGTTGTAGGAGATTTCTGGGAATTAGAATCTGTGTTGGCACTGCCAGGCTATCAGTGAGTTGTAGGAGATTTCTGGGAATTTTAATCTGTGTTGGCACTGCCAGGCTCTCAGGGACAGTGTGTATCAGTGAGTTCTACCACAGTTCAGCAAATTAGAATCTGTCTTGGCACAGCCTGTTAACAGTGTGTATCAGTGAGTTATACCACAGTTCATATATAGAAAAAAGAAAATGGGCGCAGATCGTAAAGAACAAACAAATAAAAAATATTAAACAAATAAAAATGAAAGAACGCTGCAAGGTCCCATGTGGATCCACTTCCTATGTCCACATAACAATGAATAACAGTAAAAAAGGAAAGGTCCTCGCGCAATATGAACAAGATATATTCAAAATCTTCTTTGATGATCCCTCTGAATTCCTATAAGACATAAAGATGGACACATATTGCGCAGTATGTCTGGAAATGGGAATCAAGATCAAGAAAAAAATAGTAGTTCAACTCACTATTTGAAGAGCCATATAAGCCGGCTCTAAGCAAACAAGCATGGAATATGTACAATATGGCAACGATATATTCACCAACGTCAACAGCTTGTTTGTAGGATAGTCCGCTCCGCCAGTATGAAATCCAGAATGGTGATGGATAATATTCAATCAGCGAGACAACTCTTATAAGGTTGATATCCCAAGGAAATAATGCACGTAGATAGATCCAATCCAATTTAAAATATTTATTGAAATAAATGGAATGGAATGGCACTAACGCGTTTCGACTCTCAGTCTTTCTCAAAGTGCATCTAAAATACAATACATCAAATTCACATTTTTATACTTACAAAAATCAGGAAATGATAAAAAACGGCGCCAAAAATAAGCGAACGTTATAGAAGTAAAATCTCGCCGGTTACACATACTTCCGGGTTTCGGCGCACATTGATGACAAGCTACGTCTCACCGGCGGGTGCGCAATCAACCCGCCGGCTAAGAGACGCCACCTGCCCACACATAATCTCAAACGCCATCTTAACTCAGGGAAACCGGACAAAAAATAAATACACAAAAACGGAATTCAAAGGAAAAATATTATAACAAGGGAAATACAAATGGATGTGGCATAGCAATATTTATCATGGTACAGCTAACTGTATCTTAATATATAGATAAATCAAATTAAATCACAATACAGTATTCCCCCGAAATTCGCGGGGGTTACGTTCCAGCAACCACCGCGAATATTGAAAAACCGCGAATTTTGGATGCGTCAAAAAAACGCTCAGTACTATACAGTAAAATGTATGGGTACTCACCAATAATACTGTACAATGAAAGCAGGTGATTTAGAGCTCCTATTCTTCAGGTGTTTCAGTGGTATCTTCTGACAGGTCGTCTTCTGGTGGGGTTTCATGCTGGCTTTGCTTGATAGGTTTAAGGAACATTGTAATGGGAAGTTGCTGTCGTTGTTTCTTCATGGTGGTGAAGACGGTTTTATATGTTTGAATGGCAGCATCAATGCCATTATTAACTTTTAGAGCCCGAACCATATGGGGATCCCATGCTTCAATCATCCCTTGCAACTCTTTTGTGGTTCTCATTATCTGGGACAGACGTTCCAACGTCAAGCCGTGCTCCTGCTCCTCTTCCTCGCGATCTGTCACTTCCTTCTCCTCTTCACTGACAGACTCTGTTAACTCCAACAAATCCTGATCCGTCAGGGGTTCAGAGTGGGCATCGATGAGATTGTTGACCTCCTCTTGAGTGATGTCTTCGAACCCTTCGCCACCAAGTATCTTTGCCAGTGTCACAGCCTTGTCGACAGCTTCATGCTGAATTTCTTCAGGCGACAAGCCCTTGTAGTCATGGACACACTCTGGCCACAGCTTCTTCCAGCATGCATTGAGGGTTTCCTTTTTCATCTCCTTAAGCGCAGTTTGGATGACTGAAAGGCACGTTGCAATAGTAAAGTTACTCCAGTAACCCTTTAATGTAAAGTTCTCATCCGTGTCCATTGCATCCACAAGGTGTTGGAGAGAATTGCGGGTATAAAGAGCCTTGAAGGCACGGATCACACCTTGGTCCATAGGTTGGATGAGGGAGGTGGTGTTGGCAGGGAGGAATTCAATCTGGACTCCCTCATAATACAGATCCAAAGGGTGGCCCCCAGCATTATCCATAATGAGAAACACCTTAAAGTCCATACCTAAATTGTGGAGGTATTCTTTAGCTTGAGGGATGAAGCACTGGTGGAACCAGTTAGAACCTAGGACTTTGGTAATCCAGGCTTTAGCGTTGTGCATCCAGTAGACCGGTAGCAGGTTTTTATTTTTGTTTTTGAGGGCCCTGGGGTTCGCTGACTTGTGAATGAGACCTGGTTTCATCATGTAACCAGCAGCATTGCCACACATAATGAGTGTCACTCTGTCCTTTTGGGCCTTAAACCCTGGAGCTTTGGCTTCATCCTTCATGATGTAAGTTCTGGACGGCATCTTCTTCCAGAACAAACCAGTCTCATCCATATTGAAAACTTGTTCAGGCTTGTAACCCTTCTCCTCTATCATGTGCCTGAAGGTCTCAGGGTACTTCTGCGCAGCTTCTGTGTCTGCAGATGCTGCCTCACCATGTAGAGAAACACTTTTAATATTGAATCGTTTCTGAAAAGATCGAACCAGCCCTTACTGGCTTGAAAAGCTTGAGGGTCCGGTGCTGTTGATGGTCCTGGATTTTCTGCATCTGTAGCAAACTGCTGGTACAATTTTCGTGCTTTCTCACGGATGATGTTACCATCCAAGGGGATGTTTTTCTTCCTGCAGTCAGTGATCCACAATGCCAAGGCAGATTCCATCCTGACAATATTCTTATTTCTTACAGTTGTTACCTTCTTGGCACTGTCACAGAAACTTACTGCTACAGTGCTCCTGATCGCTGCCTCGTTCTTCTTTATGTAGCGTACGGTGCTTTCGTTGATGCCGTAATGGCGCGCTACTGCTGCATAACTTTTTTTCTCCCGGAGTAAATCCAGCAGTTCAACCTTCTCCTGAAGTGTTTTAAACTTCTTCTGCCGTTTTGCTTCATTTGTAGAATCCTTAGAAGGAGCAGAGCGTTTGTGCGGCATCTTAGTGCTGTTCTTTCCCCCCAACAAAACTCTCGCGAGAGCTACCACGTGGTAAGCGGCAAAATCCGCGAATGACTGAGTCCGCGATTACCGAACCGCGAATATGCGGGGGAATACTGTAATCCATTAATATCCATATCTATATTTAACCCCTCTGGGGTTAAACTGCCCATGTCAAAAATCCATTTAGCCTCTATCTTATTTAGATTATTCAGATGATCACCTCCTCTCCAATGTTTATCAACCTGTTGTATCCCAATGAAACTCAACAAACTAGGGTCACTATTATGATATTTCTGGAAGTGAACTGAAACACTATGCTTATCATAGTTCCTCTTAATGTTGTACATATGTTCCGAGATTCTCACTTTGAGCATCCTAATGGTGCGGCCCACATATTGAAGGCCGCAGGGGCACCATAGTAAGTATACAACGTTAGAGGAACTACATGAAATATAGGAGTTAATGTTGTGGCTGCTATGGTTGGAATAGGATGTAAAAGATTGGATACTTTTATTTCCTTTTATAGTATTACAACATTTACACATACCACATCTAAAAAAACCTTTTTTATTCTTTTTAAATCCGGACAGAAAGGTTTCCTGGGAATTAGAATCTGTGTTGGCACTGCCAGGCTATCAGTGAGTTGTAGGAGATTTCTGGGAATTTTAATCTGTGTTGGCACTGCCAGGCTCTCAGGGACAGTGTGTATCAGTGAGTTCTACCACAGTTCAGCAAATTAGAATCTGTCTTGGCACAGCCTGTTAATAGTGTGTATCAGTGAGTTATACCACAGTTCAGCAAATTAGAATCTGTCCTGGCACAGCCAGGCTATCAAGGACAGTGTGTATCACTGATTTATAGCATTGTTCTGGAGAATCTGTATATCTTTGATCTAATTCTAGATACCATACAATAACACAGTTTAATCAGAGTTCATCTGTTTATCTATTGAGAGTTGAATCCGGCTGTTGCCAGCTATCAGGGTGTTGCAGCCTGCAGGAGAGGAAGTGAATCAGAGCGAGAGAGCGAGTAGAGGACATTGGCAGTAGGGATGAGCCGAACACCCCTGAGTTCGGTTCGGATTCGAACTCGAACTTTTCAAATGTTCGGATTCGAACTCGAACTCAATGCAAGTTAATGGGACTCAAAATTCGATTTTTAGAGTGCCCTCCAAGAGGGCATAAAAGCTAGATATTTGCCATAAAAGGTGTATGGGGGTCCGGGTAGTGCCCTGGGAAACAGGAAACAAGGACAATACGTTAAAAAACAAAGTTTTTAAAGGGACAGTGAGTTTTCCATGAAATAAGGGTTAAAAATAAAAACGAAAAATTCCTTCAAATATCATGCCTAGGAGGTCCCAATAACCTGCCCATGAAGTCGCGGATTTGTAGGATGTATAGAAATATGTAAAAACCAAAAAATGACATTTCAAATGACGGTAAATGGTTTTCCTTTAATCTATCCATAAACAACTGCTTGGGGCGGCAGTCTGTATGAAAAGAGGAGACATTTTCAGACACGCAGAAAAAGTTTAGTGATTTTTTGGCTAAATTGTGGTGAAACTTATGCAGGCTTTGGATGAAAGTAACAATAGGTGCTTTAAAATTTGGCCTTTAGCGTCGGCAACAGTGCCGTCACACAGTAACCCCTCTGAGGATATGAATCTGATACAGGCGTCAGTGGCAGTGCACCCAAATATTGTGCCTTTGGTGCCAGGCCAGCAAGTACCATCATACAGTAACCCCTCTGTAGTATTGTGGAAGAATGCAGGGGTGGACCTTGCGGTCCTATATTAAAAAGATATGAATCTGGTAACGGCGTCAGTGCACCCAGATATTGTGCCTTTGGTACCAGACTGCCAGGCCAGCAAGTACCATCATACAGTAACCCCTCTGTAGTATTGTGGAAGAGTGCAGGGGTGGACTTTGCGGTCCTATATTAAAAAGATATGAATCTGGTAATGGGCGTTAGTGCACCCAGATATTGTGCTTTTGGTGCCAGACTGCCAGGCCAGCAAGTATCATCATACAGTAACCCTTCTGTAGTATTGTGGAAGAATGCAGGGGTGGACCTTGCGGTCCTATATTAAAAAGATATGAATCTGGTAATGGGCATCAGTGCACCCAAATATTGTGCCTTTGGTGCCAGGCCAGAAAGTACCATCATACAGTAACCCTTCTGTAGTATTGTGGAAGAATGCAGGGGTGGACCTTGCGGTCCTATATTAAAAAGATATGAATCTGGTAATGGGCGTCAGTGCACCCAGATATTGTGCTTTTGGTGCCAGACTGCCAGGCCAGCAAGTACCATCATACAGTAACCCCTCTGTAGTATTGTGGAAGAGTGTAGGGTTGGACCCTGCGGTTAAAAAAATTAAAATGATATAAATCTGGCACAGGCGTCAGTGCAGCCAAATATTGTGCCTTTCATGGCAGCAAGTGCATGCATTCCGTAACCCTTTTTTGGTATTGTGGAAGAGTTCAGTGCTGGAAGTTTTGTGAATGCAGAAGACATCCACAATCTATTCTGTTACGTCAGCATCAGGGGATTGATAACTGCTGATCCAGGACTGATTCATTTTTATAAATGTCAGTCGGTCTACAGAGTCGGTGGACAGACGCACTCTTTTGTCTGTGACAAAACCACCAGCGGCACTGAATGTCCTTTCAGAAAGCACGCTAGATGAGGGGCAACCTAGTAGCTGCATAGCATATTGGCTAAATTCTGGCCAGTGATCCAATCTCAACACCCAGTAAGCCAGTGGATCATCTGCTGGAAACGTATCCAGGTCTGCCCTTGCCCCTAGGTAGTCCTGCACCATATGGTGAAGACGCTGACAATGGGTGCCTACATTTGACATCCCTGGGCGTCGTGGACTAGAACAATTTAAAAAGGCATCAGTCAAGTGGCCCCGGCCTTCACCACTATTCCTCTGATCATCCGTAGCCTCAGAAGCACCTGTGTCATCACTTGGTAACCTACCAGTGCCTGGAAAGGTGTTACACAAGTGTCGCTTTAGAGCGTCCTCAAGTTTTTTCATCCTGTGCTCCCTCTGTGCGGACAGGATGAGCTCTGCAACTTTACCCTTGTATCGTGGATCAAGAAGGGTTGCCAACCAGTAATGATCCCTCTCCTTGATAGCACGAATCCTGGGGGTCCTTTAGCAGGCTTTGCATTATAAGGGAGCCCATGCAGCGTAGGTTGGAGGTGGCATTAGCTAGACTTGTGCACCGATTTTTTTTTTTCGGTTCGGTTCGATTCATTCGGATGTTTAAAATTTCGTTTCGGCCGATTTCTGTTTCGGTTCGGTTCGGCTCGTTTTTCGTATACATTTTTGTTTCGGAATATCGACCATTTTTTGTGTTTTCGGGTCACTCTCCTCGTTTTTGTATCGACTTTTCGTGATTTCGGAAATTTTCGTTTTTTTCGGAACGTCTGTTCTCCTCGTTTCAAAGTGTCTATCTCTATTCGTTTTGACGTAAACTACTATGGTTTACTTTTTTTATACTTTATATATTTTTTTATAATTAATTTTTGGTTTGTTTTTCGGATCCGCTAATTCATTCTGTCGAAACGATAATTCTGGCGATTCTATCGTGTTTTTTTTTATTACATAAAGATCCTTTTTTTCTTATGAATATACATTTCACAACTTAATTTAATCATATTAAAATGGTATGAAAGCCAAGGAACAAAAAAAATTAACAAAACGATTTAAAAAACGCTAAACTGACCCAAATGGTCTGACTTTAAAAATAAAAACCAGAACAAAAGGTTTTAAAACGGAAAAATAGTTGATCAAAATGATCTGAAACAAAAAAAAACAACAAATAAAATGATTTAAAACAGACAAAAAAAATTAACCCTTTCGCTGCTGAGGCATTTCACGGCTTCCCTTCACGCCTGTGTGTGGTCTGCTGCTGAGCTAATTTTTAACAGTTTCGCTCCTCTTGTTTAAACGAGATTTTTTGAAGCCTTATTTTAAAATATGACCCAGACATGTTATATATCGTTCTTTCCGGCAGACTCGGCAGATGATTCATAATATATCATTATCATATGTATGCGTCATGTCCTGTCTGTATATTATAACAAAAAATGCAATAAAATTAGAATTTTCAATGTTTGTTTTACAAGGTGTAAAGTGTTTTTTTTCCCATTTTAACATGCGAGTGTTTGCGGTTATATTTTATGAGTTGCGTTTGTTAAAAAAAATTTAAATGGGGACTTTTTTGGGTGAAAATTACACTATTTTTAACAAACGCACCCCATACAAAAATCCTTAGTGCAGCATCATTGTTCACATTATAATTGAAATGGGAACAATATTGCTGCATTAACAAAACAAAACAAAAAACCTGTTTATTTTTTTTTATATTTTATCATATTTTAATTTTTCATAATTTTTAACATTGTCATGTTTGGTATTGTTGGAAAGGCAATGCTCTGGTCGATCCAAAGATACCAAACATTAACCGATAGCTGCCCCGGATCGGGAGATAGGGGGTTCATTGGAACCCCCTATCTCCACCATTGGTCGCAGTTAGGGGTTAACTCCAGAACTGACGTCATTGTGACGAGGTCTTTGGACTGTCGGCAGCTGCCGTTCCCCCATGCTGTTGTCTTCCTGCAAAAACGTGACCATGTTGGCGGGCAGCGTCTTAGCGGGCAGCGGTGGGAGAGAGAGAGCTCATAGCTGGGAGGAGGTGTCGCGTGAAGCTGCAAACAGGGACAAATAAACTAGACCTGAGCCGCACTGAGGATCTTTGGGTTGTGTCGGAGAAGACTTCACGCAGTGCTGCCATCAATAGTTTTTGATAAATTCT
Organism: Leptobrachium leishanense; assembly: GCA_009667805.1. NCBI lineage: Eukaryota > Metazoa > Chordata > Amphibia > Anura > Megophryidae > Leptobrachium > Leptobrachium leishanense. Next base: position 230,150,280 of record CM019066.1, on the reverse strand, counting down.
TGGTTATGCAATGAATGTGACTGTGGACAAAAATCCATGTTGTTGTGACATCGCCTAAGCTTAACAAAACCATGCCACGTCGGTAATCAAATCTCAAGGCAGTACAACAAGGTTGTGTTAGTGTGTGACATTTTTTGGCCAGGCAGGAAGTGTAGAATGTGCACAGTCACATTCCTGGCCACAAATATGTTGACAAATTTATGACAAAGGGTCCATAGAAATGTCAATACATTTATGTACATATAATTTTAACAGTGTGGAAACCAAGCAATACATATTAACTTATTAAGTAAGGAAAAGCAACGCACACAAATAGGAAAATATAGAAAAAATATAAAATTTATTTACAACATGCCACATGGCATTGGCAAACTGCCCAACAGGGGCACAAACATAGAGGAGGAGGAGGCTGGTCTCACTGCCGCTCCAGGATGTCAATGGCATTATTAAAATGCTCCCTAAATTCCTGGAGCAACTCCTGTATGGCATCGAGGTTGCTGCCAGCCAGGCGTAGCTCGCCGATCGCCATCCTGACGCTGGACCTTTCAGTGTCCGGTCTGGCTTCTATATATCCAATAAATGAAAGAAGGAAAATACTGTAAGTAAAGCAGGTTTCTATTTTTGACTGAAAGTCTTGAAAAAATATAACAGTAGTATATACCAGAGCTGGCGGCCTTCTGAGGCTCTGACTCCTCCGATTCCTCCTCCTCCACCACCACCATCAGCATCTCTTCCGGTGCCATATCTAAGAAATTAAAGAAATAAAAAATACAGTAAATAACAAAAACTGATTTATTTTTGAACAAAAGTCGATGCAAAATAAAACAGTATATACCAGCGCTGGTGGTCGCCCGTGGCTCCCCCTCCTCCTCCTCCACTGGGGCACTGGTGCTGGCCGGGGCAGATGCTGCCTTTGCCTTCCTGTCTTCTGCCAAATCCAAAAAATAACACGTAAATAATGCAGACTGGAAAAAATGGTATATCTATACAATATATTGCCGAAAGTATTGCGACACCCCTCCACTACCACTACCAGCTTGACCCACCACTACTCCCATCTCATAGTTCTAAAGTCACAAAATATTTATTTATTATTCCCCTGCACATAGACATATATTACCGTTCAATTATATATTTTTTTCAGAAGTAAACATTACGTTTATTCAATAAAAACTATTATTTGTGTTGTGTGCATACAAAACGCATTGTGCTGACTGCTTTTAGTTATTTTATAGATGGCCTCAGCCTCAGTTTCACTTTCAGTTTCTGCTAATAAAACTGCGGATATTGCAGAAACAACAGAAATCGTCCATTTTGTTTTGAAATTCGCATCCAAAGCGTTCAATGACACTGCTGCAGCAAACTGAATTGCTGCGCTGCAACAATTCAGCAGCTGCTGAAGACGTATTGAATGCGGCTCTGTTTGGATGCACTTTCCGAAGAACTACATGTCCCATCCTACCACTTAGCAGAGACACAGAGATTTTTGTTGATGCGCAGGTGGGAGCCAATATTGGGCAAGCTGTGGGTCATCTCGTATGCATCACTCAATCACAACAACCCCCCCCAGCACACTACAGTACACAGTGCCAAAAGAAATCCAGCATTGTAATTTCATCTACATACATCAAATGTCACAATTTTCACGAATACGTAAAATCCCAAAAAAGAAGAGCTATTGCAAAAATGCATGCATGACGAGTCGTGAAAACGCAAAGCTATACACAATCACATTGCATGAAAAAAGGACTAGATAAATCAACATATTTCTGTGCACATTAGCACATGCAAGCACATTATTATTATTATACAGGATTTATATAGCGCCAACAGTTTGCGCCGCGCTTTACAATATAACATGACACTTACGTTTGGCTATGACGCGACGGATGTGCCTCAGCTGCTCCTCCTCGCGTGCCTTGAGGTCGGACCAGCGTTTTCGGAGCTGGTCCTTCGTCCGGTCTTTCCCAAACAACTCCAGGATGGTGGTGCGTAGCTTATCAAGAATACGGTCCTTGCGCGCATTATTCTTTCTGCCATAAGGGCCCTTACAGCAGTCATAATCTTTTTTATCAAAGATGCGGACCAGCTCCAACATCTCCTCAAATGCCATGTTGCTGGCCCGCTTCTTCCTGGGTGTCTCTGGGGGTGGAAGCAGATGAGGAGGTGTCCGAATGGGACTCTGTCTCTTCCTGCAGCCATGATAAATTATAAATAATTTCTATATTTTTTGGCCTGTCAAAAAATTGTCAAAACTCTCTACAAAAATGGCTCAATAAAGTTACGACATTCGCGAGCGCGCATGCACGACCCGCGGACGAATCGGATCCGACCCGATTACGACAGAATTATCGTATCGACAGAATTATCGGATCATTGGAAACAAAAACAAGTGATACGCATTTACGCATTTACAAATACAAAAAAAGTTAAATATACGATGTCCAGAATTACCGAAATGGAAACAAAATCACGAATGGAACCGAAATCATGAATAGAGCGAAAATATATTTCGATTTGACACATTTCAAGTCCATTCGAAAAATTTTCGTTTCGGCTCGGAAAACTTTTCGGATCTGTCGGTTTTCGGGTCCGATCCGATTCGGAAATTCGGCCGAATCCGAAGACACGAATCGGGAAATTTCGTGAAAATTCCGAAATTCCGAAACCCAAAACGCACATCCCTAGCATTAGCTTCCGAGTCTTCCTGGTCAATGAGGATGACCCTCCTCCCTGTGCACTTCCTCCTCCCAGCCACGCACTAGCCCTTGTGTTTCTGGGCACACGAAACCCTCCCTTGAGGAATCCCCACCTTCAATGCCCCCACTACTTAAATATTCCTCCTCCTCCTCCTGTCTGATCTGAGTAGGACCCACTGGAATGCTGTCTGCGGAAAAACTGGGGCCTTCAGAGCTAGGGAAGGCCTCCTCTTCCTCCCGCTGCTCTGCCTCTAGAGCCACATCTATAATTCCCCGCAGTGTGTGCTCCAGCAGGAACATAAAGGAATTGTGTCACTGATGCATGCACTGTCCCTGCTCACCATCCTCGTTGCCTCCTCAAATGGTGACAGTACAGTGCATGAAGGAAAAGTGTGGATCCAGGATACTGCAGAAGACATCCCTTTGTGCGGTGCTTCTGGTTGCTGGCATAGGGGCATAGGGGTCTCCAAGACGCGTTTCGCCGGCTCCCTGGCCAGCTTCACCAATTGATGAAGCTGGCCAGGGAGCCGGCGAAATGCGTCTTGGAGACCCCTATGCCCATATTTTAAAGACTTTTAACCTCCAATGGATTTTGGTCTTTTACTTTCTGATACTTTTAAGATTTTTTTATTTATTTTTTATTGCGTTATATTTTGATGTGAGCTGTCTCAATAAATATTTGCACAAGCCAACCTCCCGCTGCATCCAGTTGCCATCTTTTAACATGGCCAGCAACCAGAAGCACCACACAAAGGGAAGTCTTCTGCAGTATCCTGGATGAGGAAATTCAAAAGACAAGGCACCAAGGAGCAGATGTAAAGAGGAATTCTTGGCAGAGCGCAACAGACAGAGCAGCATCCGTCACCGCACTAGCGTAAGTGTATCAGTCCTTACTCTCTGCTATATCTGACAGACGCGGACGCGTCCTTAATCCCTTCTCTCTTTCTCGGAGGAATATTGAAGGGACGAGAAAAGCGGAAGCAGTCAAGATCAGAAGGACTCACTTGATTACAAAGAGAAAATTCTTTTTCTTTTGTATCCTTTTTTTTGTGCAATATACAGTTGTGTTCAAAATTATTCAACCCCCACTGAAATTGAGTGTTTTGGCCAGTTTGACATTGATTTTGATCATTCAGTCATCTTGCTTACAATTAAATCAAAGAGGCACGTGTAGGTCAGACAAATATAACATAACATTTATAATGAAATAACCACAAATGTCTTTTCTGTGCTCACATCATTATCAGTTTTATTTAACCCCCAAGTGACATTCAATCTTAGTACTTAGTACAACATTCTTTTACAGTTATAACAGCTTTTAAACGTGAAGCATAGCTTGACACAAGTGTCTTGTAGCGATCTACGGGTATCTTCGCCCATTCGTCATGGGCAAAAGCCTCCAGTTCAGTCACATTCTTAGGCTTGCGCACTGCAACTGCTTTCTTTAAGTCCACCAGAGGTTCTCAATCGGATTTAAGTCAGGTGACTGCGATGGCCACTCCAAAATGTTCCAGCCTTTAATCTGCAACCATGCTCTAGTGGACTTGGAGGTATGCTTGGGATCATTGTCCTGTTGAAAGGTCCAACGTCTCCCAAGCCTCAGGTTTGTGACGGACTGCATCACATTGTCATCCAATATCTCCTGGTACTGAAGAGAATTCATGGTACCTTGCACACGCTGAAGCTTCCCTGTACCTGCAGAAGCAAAACAGCCCCAAAGCATGATTGACCCCCCGCCATGCTTCACAGTAGGCAATGTGTTCTTTTCTTCATAGGCCTTGTTCTTCCTCCTCCAAACATAGCGTTGATCCATGGGCCCAAACAGTTCTAATTTTGTTTCATCAGTCCACAGAACACTATCCCAAAACTTCTGTGGTTTGTCCACATGACTTTTGGCATACTGCAGTCGACTTCTTATTCTTTGGAGACAGCAAGGGGGTGCGCCTGGGAGTTCTGGCATGGAGGCCTTCATTACGCAGTGTGCGCCGTATTGTCTGAGCTGAAACTTCAGTACCCACATCTGACAAATCTTTTCTCAGTTCCTCAGCAGTCACACGGGGACTTTTCTCCACTCTACGCTTCAGGTAGCGCACAGCAGTCGAAGTCAGCATCTTCTTTCTGCCACGACCAGGTAGCGTTTCAACAGTGCCCTTTGCCTTGAATTTGCGAATGATGCTTCCTATGGTCTCTCTTGGTATGTTTAACATCTTTGCAATCTTCTTATAGCCATTGCCCTTCCTGTGAAGAGTAATCACCTCTTTTCTTGTCTTCCTGGACCATTCTCTTGACTTCACCATGTTTGTAACCACACCAGTAAATGTCTAGAAGGAGCTGAGTATCACAGTCATTTTAAAGCTGCCTAATTGGTGCTTATTATGCTTTATTGCTGCTCCGTGACATCCACAGGTGTTTTCAATACCTGATTGAAAACACTTGAATGAACCTCTGTTCTTCAGAGTGGTAGTCTTTAAGGGTTTGAATAATTGTGTCAATGAAGAATTCACAAAAGAAACATTTACTACTGTATTACAAAACCAATTGATGTCATTTTAGTTGCATATGGTTCTTTAAAAAGTCCTTGTAGGATTTCATTCTGAATACAATTACAAATGTACACTAAATTCCCTAAAACCCTTTACAGCATTGGGGATTGAATAATTTTGAACACAACTGTATAAAACTGTTTTCTTTAAAGACTGTCATACATCACCCCCAACACAAGGGGGGTGTATTCCTATAGGAATATATATTTTCTACACTCTCTCTTTTTATATGTCACACCAAGCTGTTACAAAATCAATATCCCATTGCCATACCTTACTATATTGTCGACATTTCCTGAAGAGTGTTGCTACACCAAATTTTCAAAGAGGGATTGCATCGCTACTTTAACAGACACAACCAGCGAGTAGCGCCTGACAAAGGGGTAGGCCACACTTTTCCTTCAATTAACCTGTAGCAGCAACAAGGCTCTGCAACCACCCCTAAGTTGGCAGCACACCCGCATAGTTAAACACCATACACTCACCAAAGAAAATCTCAACACCGCACAGCGCCTTAGGATACCATTTCCTTAGTACAGTGCATGCATCCCTGATCATCAGCCACTGCAGGGGGGGAAAAAAACAAGTTGACCTGAACCTGTCCTTGTGCCATACTCACACAGGTACTCGTTGATGGCCCTCTGCTGCTTGTGCAGATGCGGAAGCATTGCTAATGTCGAGTTCCACCTGGTGGGCATGTCACAGATCAGACGGTTTGTGGGAAGGTGGAATTCTCTTTGAATTTCTGCCAGGCGAACACTGGGAATGACCGTCTGAAGTGGCTGCAGACTTTTCTGGCCTGGCTGAGAAGCTCTGCCAGCCCTGGGTACTTGGTTAGGAAATGCTGTACCACTAGATTTAGGACGTGTGCTAGGCATGGTACATGCGTCAATTTACCCTTGCATAGGGCAGAGAGAAGGTTGCTGCCATTATCACAGACGATCATTCCCAGCTGAAGCTAGCGTGGTGTTAACCATCTCTGCACCTGGCCCTGCAGAGCTGACAGAATTTCTGGCCCAGTGTGGCTCCTGTCCCCTAAACAAACCAGCTCAAGCACAGTATGGCTTCTTTTTGCTTGCGCCATTGCATAGACCCTGTCAGGCGTCGGTTAAACTGCCACTTCGCCAGAGACAGAGAAGGAGGAGGAGGGAGAGGTGGTGGTGGAGCAGACAGACCTCATACAAGCAGCTTTCTGGAGGCATGGTGGATGAACAAGCTCCAGCACAGAGCCCCGTCTTGGATCCCTCCCAGCTGCAATCAGAGTTACCCAGTGTGCCGTGAAGGAAATGTAACGACCCTGTCCATGCTTGCTGGACCACGTATCTAAAGTCACATGCACCTTGCTGCTGACTGCCTTTCCCAATGACTCGATAACATTGTCTTCCACGTGCTGGTATAGTGCTGGAATGGCCTTGCGTGAAAAGTAATGGCGTTTTGGAACCTTCCACTGTGGTACAGCACATTCAGCAAATTCACAGAAGGGAGCAGAGTCTACCAGCTGGAAAGGCAGCAGCTGCAATGCGAGCAATTTTGCTAAGCTGGCATTTAGACGCTGTGCTTGGGGATCGTTGGGACTATATTTTTTCTTACGCTGCAGCAGCTGCGGCAACGTAATCTGACTGCGTAAATCTTCAGCTGATGAGATGATGTCACATTGTGAGGAAGGACCTGGTACATCCATTACAGTAGCATCATCCCTGTCAGTGCAGGTTGTAGGCAATGACATGGCAGGACATACAGTGGGGGTAGAGACAGATGAGGAGGAGGAGGACCTACGCAAAGTTTTGCGCCAACGGGATGTGTGGCACTTGTTCATATGTCGCCTCAAGCACGTGGTACCCAAGCGTCTGGTGTCTTTCCCACGCTTGAGCCTCATCTGACATAGAATACAAATAGCAACGGTGGGGTCTGCTGCACCTTTCTTAAAGAACTCCCAGACAGCAGAGTTCCTGGATGTGTGCTTTGAGACAACAGCGCTCTGCACCTCAGCAGCTCTGACATCTGATGCCTTGGACTGGCTAGTGCTACGGTTGGTCATAGAGGATGTTGTGCCTCATGTTTGCTGTGCCTCCTCCTCCCCCTCCTCACTTGATTCCTCTGTTCGATTAGGCACCCAGGTGGAGTCAGTGACCTCATCATCATTGTCATCATCACCCCCTATCTCCTCGTCACTGGAGCCAACTTGGCAGTATGCTGCAGCTGCTGGGCAAGCAGGAATGCCAGTTATTTGTGTGTCATCACTGGCACCCCCTTCCTCTAGGTTGATTTTACTCCCTTCCTCAACCTCAGAGATTGAATCAGAGCACTATACTTGCTGCGCATCCTCAAGCAGCATGTCACTGTCATTGTAGTCAAAGAATTCAGCTGACTCCTCCGTGTGTGATAGCGAGGCTACAGCAGGAGTAGCTGTGGACATGGAGGCTGCATTAGATGCTTTGGCAGCTGAGGTGTACTGTAAACCACTAGAAGCCTGGCTGGCAGAGGACTCAGAGGATGAGGATGGCCTGGTTAGCCAATCCACCAAATCCTCTGTATGTTGCTGCTGCTTAAGACGGCCAGCACCAGTTAGAAAGGACAAGCGTGCCCCTGCAGAGGATGCACCATGTCCACCATGACCAGAGGCACAGCCTCCTGACACAGGGGCTGCTTGCCCTCTTATCTGTGTCTGGGAGCGTCTGCCTGTCCTTTATGTTCTTTCAGACATGGTGAGTGATATATAGATTAAATATATACAGAACTCTGATTCAACTCTGATATAAAGATTTACAGGACTATGGTATAACTCAGTGAGACACCCTGATAGCTGGCAGCCAGTGACAAGAAACAGATTACAATTCCCAGAAACCTCCTATAAATCAGTGAGACCCCCTGATGGGTGGCAGTGAGAAGACACAAATTACAATTCGCATAAACCTGCTAGAAGTATGTGGGACCCTCTAATGGGTGGCAGTGAGAAGACAGATTACAAATCGCAGAAACCTCCTATAAATCAGTGTGACCCCCTGATGGGTGGCAGCCAGTGAGAACACACGGATTATAACAATTCCCAAATATTTTGTAGAAATTACTGACGCCCAAAATACTGTGTGGCACTGGCTGTGTGACAAGACACAGATCACCTCAATTCCCAGATATTTTGTAGAAATTAGTGACCCCCAAAATACTGCGTGGCACTGGCTGTGTGACAAGACACAAATCACCTCAATTCCCAGATATTTTGTAGAAATTAGTGACCCCCAAAATACTGCGTGGCACTGGCTGTGTGACAAGACACAGATCACCTCAATTCCCAAATATTTTGTAGAAATTAGTGACCCCCAAAATACTGCGTTGCACTGGCTGTGTGACAAGACACAGATCACCTCAATTCCCAGATATTTTGTACAAATTAGTGACCCCCAAAATACTTGCTGGCAGTGACAAGACACAGATCACCTCAATACCCAGATATTTTGTAGAAATTAGTGACCCCCAAAATACTGCGTGGAACTGGCTGTGTGACAAGACACAGATCACCTCAATTCCCAGATATTTTGTAGAAATTAGACCCCCCAGACCCCCCCAGTAGTGTGGCAGACCAGCAGTAAGAACACACAACAACAATTTCCTATGAAATCTCCTCTCAAATGCGTGCAGAAGCGCTGCGTGGAAACCTTGTATAGTGGGCTGCCGGGACTTAGCTCTGTGAGCCCATGATTGGGCAAAATTTGCCCAATCAGGACTCTGAGCCGTGATTGGCAGTGTTGAACCTGTCTTGCACCAGATCTGTGGTCAGGTGCAAGGCTGTAGCCAATTACGAGCTTCAGGCCAGTGGAAAAGTGCATTGTGGTCCGTTGTGGTGCATTGTGGGCGAACACGCGGCGAACACCTGGAAATGTTCGTAGTTCGCGAACATGCGAACAGGTTATGTTCTATGCGAACTCCGAACCGATTGAACCGAACAGCTCATCCCTAATTGGCAGCCTTGCAGGGAAAATATCAGTAAAATCGCCGACTTATATCAGAGTTCTGAATATCTTTAATCTATATACCAGAGTTAAATCTGAACTCTGCATATCTCCAATCTTTATACAAGAGTTGAATCAGACTTCTGTATATCTTTAATCTATATATCACTCACCACTCAGAAAGACCAAAAAGGACAGGCAGACGCTCCCAGACACAGATAAGAGGGCAAGCAGCATCTGTGTCGGAAGGCAGTGCCCCTGGTCGTGGTGGACGTGGTGCAACCTCTGCAGGGGCACGCTTGTCCTTTCTAACTGGTGCTGGCCGTCTTATGCTGCAGCAACATACAGAGGATTTGCAGGATTGGCTAACCAGGCCATCCTCATCCTCTGAGTCCTCTGCCAGCCAGGCTTGTAGTGGTTTACAGTCCACTTCAGCTGCCAAATCATCTAATGCAGCCTCCATGTCCACAGCTACTCCTGCCGTAGCCTCACCAACATACACGGAGGAGTCAGCTGAATTGTTTGACTACAATGACAGTGATATGCTGCTTGAGGATGCGCAGCAACTACAGTGCTCTGATTCAAACTCTGAGGTTGAGGAAGGGAGTATAATCAACCTAGAGGGAGGGGGTGCCAGTGACACACAAATAACTGGCACTCATGTTGCCCCAGCAGCTGCAGCATACTGCCAAGTTGGCTCCAGTGACGAGGAGATAGGGGGTGATGATGAGGTCACTGACTCCACCTGGGTGCCTGATCGAACAGAGGAGTCAAGTGAGGAGGCGGCACAACAAACACGAGACACAACGTCCTCTATGAGCAACCGTAGCCAGTCCAAGGCATCAGAAGTCACAGCTGCTCAGGTGCAGAGCGCTGTTGTCTCAAAGCACATGTACAGGAAGTCTGCTGTCTGGGAGTTATTTAAGAAATGTGCAGCAGACCGCATTGTTGCTATTTGTAATCTATGTCAGAAGAGGATCAAGCGTGGGAAAGACATCCCACACTTGGGTACCACATGCATGAGGCGACATATGACCACCTGCCATGCATCCTGTTGGCACAACACTTTGCATAGGTCCTCCTCATCTGTCTCTACCCCGACTATATGTCTTGCCATGTCATTGCCTATAACCTCCACTGACAAGGATGATGCTACAGTAATGGGTGTACCAGGTCCTTCTTCAGAATGTGACAGCATCCCATCAGTTGAAGATTTACGCAGTCAGATTACGCTGCCCCAGCTGCTGCAGCGTAAGAAAAAGTATAGTCCCAACCATCACAGCGTCTAAATGCCAGCCTAGCAAAATTACTCGCATTACAGCTGTTGCCTTTCCAGCTGGTGGACTTCTGCTTCTTTCCGTGAATTTGCTGAATGTGCTGTACCACAGTGGCAGGTTCCAAAATGCCATTTATTTTCACGGAAGGCCATTCCAGCACTATACCAGCACGTGGAGGACAATGTTATGGAGTCATTGGGAAAGGCAGTCAGCAGCAAGGTGCACATTACTTTAGACACGTGGTCCAGCAAGCATGGACAGGGCCGTTACATTTCCTTCAAGGCACACTGGGTAACTCTGCTTGCAGCTGGGAGGGATCCAGAATGGGTCTCTGTGGTGGAGCTTGCTCATCCACCACGCCTCTAGAAAGCTGCTTGTATGAGGACTGTCTGCTCCATCACCTCTTCCTCTTCCTCCTCCTCCTTCAATGTCTCTGGCGAGGTGGCAGTTAAACCGACGCGTGGCAGGGGCTATGCAATGGCGCAAGCAAAAAGATGCCATACTGTGCTTGAGCTGGTTTGTTTAGGGGACAGGAGCCACACCGGGCCAGAAATTCTGTCAGCTCTGCAGGGGCAGGCGCAGAGATGGTTAACACCACGCCAGCTTCAGCTGGGAATGATCGTCTGTGATAATGGCAGCAACCTTCTCTCCGCCGTATGCAAGGGTAAATTGACGCATGTACCATGCCTAGCACACATCCTAAATCTAGTGGTACAGCGTTTCCTAACCAAGTACCCAGGGCTGGCAGAGCTTCTCAGCCAGGCCAGAAAAGTCTGCAGCCACTTCAGATGGTCATTCCCAGCAAGTGTTCGCCTGGCAGAAATTCAAAGAGAATTCCACCTTCCCACAAACCGCCTGATCTGTGACATGCCCACCAGGTGGAACTCGACATTGGCAGAGGGCTATCAATGAGTACCTGTGTGAGTATGGCACAAGGACAGGCTCAGGTCAACTTGTTTTTTTTCCCCCCGCAGTGGCTGATGATCAAGGATGCATGCACGGTACTGTCACCATTTGAGGAGGCAACGAGGATGGTGAGCAGGGACAGTGCATGCATCAGTGACACAATTCTTTTAGTGTTCCTGCTGGAGCACACTCTGTGGGGAATTATAGATGTGGCACTAGAGGCAGAGCAGCGGTAGGAAGAGGAGGCCTTCCCTAGCTCTCAAGGCCCCAGTCTTTCCGCAGACAGCATTCCTGCGGGTCCTCAGATCAGACAGGAGGAGGAGGAGGAGGAATATTTAAGTAGTGGGGGCATTGAAGGTGGTGATTCCTCAAGGGAGGGTTTTGTGTGCCCACAAAACCCAAGGATTAGTACGTGGCTGGGAGGAGGAAGTGCACGATGGGGTCATCCTCATTGACCAGGTAGACTCAGAAACTAATGCCACCTCCAACCTACGCTGCATGGGCTCCCTTATCCTGCAAAGCCTGCTAAACGACCCCAGGATTCGTGCTATCAAGGAGAGGGATCATTACTGGTTGGCAAGCCTTCTTGATCCACGATACAAGGGTAAAGTTGCAGAGCTCATCCTGCCCACACAGAGGGAGCACAGGATGAAAAAACTTGAGGACGCTCTAAAGTGACACTTGTGTAACACCTTTCCAGGCACTGGTAGGTTACCAAGTGTTGACACAGGTGCTTCTGAGGCTGCGGATGATCAGAGGAAGAGCGGTGAAGGCCGGGGCCGCTTGACTGATGCCTTTTTACATTTTTTTAGTCCACGATGCCCAGGGACGTCAAATGTATGCACCCATCGCCAGCGTCTTCACCGTATGGTGCAGGACTACCTAGGGGCAAGGGCAGACCTGGATACCTTTACAGCAGATGATCCGCTGGCTTACTGGGTGTTGAGATGGGATCACTGGCCAGAACTTAGCCAATATGCTATGCAGCTACTAGGTTGCCCTTCATCCAACGTGCTTTCTGAAAGGACGTTTGGTGCCGCTGGAGGTTTTGTCACAGACAAAAGAGTGCGTCTGTACACCGACTCAGTAGGCCGGCTGACATTTATAAAAATGAATCCGTCCTGGATCAGCAGCTATCAATCCCCTGATGCTGACGTAACTGAATAGATTGAGGATCTCTTCTGCATTCCTATATCCTCCACCACTGCACTCTTCCACAATACCACAAAGGGGTTACGGTGTGAAGGCACTTGCTGCCACCAAAGGTAAAATATTTGGGTGCACTGACGCCTGTACCAGATTCATATCATTTTAATATTTGACCGCAGGGTCCACCGCTGCACTCTTCCACAATACCACAGAGGGGTTACTTACGGTGTGAAGGCACTTGCTGCCACCAAAGGCACAATATTTGAGTGCACTGCCACTGACGCCTATACCAGATTCATATCATTTTAATATTGGACCGCGGGGTCCACCACTGCACTCTTTCACAATACCACAGAGGGGTTACTTACGGTTTGAAGGCACTTGCTGTCACCAAAGGCAAACTACAGTGGCAAGAAAAAGTATGTGAACCCTTTGGGATTACGTGGAGTTTTGCATGAATTGGTCATAAAATGTGCTCTGATCTTCATCTAAGTCACAACAATTTGAAAAACACAGTCTGCTTAAAATAATACAACACAAACATTATATGTTTTCAGGTGTTTATTGAACATAACATGTAAACATTCACAGTGCAGGGTGGGAAAAGTATGTGAACCCCTAGTCTAATGACTTCTCCAAGAGCTAATTGGAGCCAGGAGTGAGCCAACCTTGAGTCCAATCAGTGTGATATTATTGGATGTGTTGCTGAAAGCTGTCCTGCCCTTTAAAAACACACACCAGTTTTGGGTTTACTGGTTTCAAGAAGCACTGCCTGATGTGAACCATGCCTCGCAGAAAAGAGCTCTCAGAAGACTTACGATCAAGAATTGTTGACTTGCATGAAGCTGGAAAGGGTTACAAAATATCTCCAAAAGCCTTGATGCTCATGTGTCCACGGTAAGACAGACTGTCTACAAATGGAGAAAGTTCAGCACTGTTGCTACTCTCCCTAGGCGTGGTCGTCCTGTAAAGATGACTGCAAGAGCACAGCGCAGAATGCTTAATGAGGTAAAGAAGAATCCTGGAGTGTCAGCTAAAGACTTACAGAAATCTCTGGCACATGCTAACATTTTTGTTGACACATCTACAATAAGGAAAACATTAAACAAGAATGGAGTACATGGGAGGACACCACGGAGGAAGCCATTGCTGTCCATAAAGAATATTGCAGCATGTTTGAAGTTTGCAAAAGAGCACCTGGATGTTCCACAGCACTACTGGCAAAATATTCTGTGGACAAATGAAACCAAAAAGGAGTTGTTTGGAAAAAACACGCAAAACTATGTGTGGAGAAAAAAAGTCACAGCACACCAACATCAAAACCTCATCCCCACTGTAAAACATGGCGGAGGGAGCATCCTGGTTTGGTTTGCTGCCTCAGGGCCTGGACGGATTGTTGTCATTGATGGAAAAATTAATTCCAGAGTTTATCAAGACATTTTGCAGGAAAACGTAAGACCATCTCTCTGCCAACTGAAGCTCCGCAGAGGATGGGTGATGCAACAGGACAATGACCCAAAGCATACAAGTAATTCAACAAAAGAATGGCTTCAACAAAACAAAATACGCCTTCTGGAGTGGCCCAGTCAGATTACTGACCTCAACATGATTGAAATGCTGTGGCATGACCTTAAGAGAGCGATTCACACCAGACATCCCAAGAATATTGCTACACTGAAACAGTTTTGTGAAGAGGAGTGGTCCAAAATTACTCCAGATCATTGTGCAGGTCTGATCTGCAACTACAGGAAACGTTTGGTTGAGGTTATTGCTGCCAAAGGAGGGTCAACCAGTTATTAAGTCCAAAGGTTCACATACTTTTTCCACCCTGCACTGTGAATGTTTACATGTTCTGTTCAATAAAAACATGAAAACATATGTTTGTGTTGTATTATTTTAAGCAGACTGTGTTTTTCAAATTGTTGTGACTTAGATGAAGATCAGAGCACATTTTATGACCAATTCATGCAAAACTCCACGTAATCCCAAAGGGTTCACATACTTTTTCTTGCCACTGTATTTGGGTGCACTGACACTGACGCGTATACCAGATTCAAATCATTTTAATATTCCACAATACCACTATTCCACAATACCACAGAGGAGTTACGGTGTGATGGCACTGTTGCCGACACTAAGGCCCAATTTTAAAGCACCTATTGTTACTTTCATCCAAAGCCTGCATAAATTTCTCCATAATTTAGCCAAAAAAATCACTAAACTTGTTCTGCGTGTCCTAAAACGTCTCCTCTTTTCATACAGGCTGCCGCCCCAAGCAGTTGTTTATGAATAGATTTAGGCTAGGGTCAGACTGAGGCAGTGCGAACGCGCGTGCAGGCGCACTTAATCACGGCCGTAGTAGCAGCAAGTGCCAGGCAATGACGGCCAATATACGAAGTACGGCCGCACAAAAGTCCGGCTGCGCAACGCAAGTGGAAAACGAACGCATTTTGTCGAGAACGTAGAACCTCTAGTACGGTTGTACAGAGTGCGCTGCGTCCGCTAGAGGCGTGTGTGCGTGAATTGGAGACGTCAGACACTGCTAATGTCCGGCCAACATAACGTCCAGATGCACAAAGTGTTTTATTGATGATCCGTACAAAATCACGGATGCAAATGCGCATCGTATGACCGCTATCGCGTACTCCGTGAAAAAATGCGTCCATTCGTTCGAACGCACTTTTTCACAGACAACGCGAAAATGCGTTCGTCTGACCCTAGCCTAAAGGAAAACCATTTACCGTCATTCGAAATGTAATTTTCTTTCTTTTTAAATGTTTCTATACATCCGACAAATCCGCCACTTCAGGGGAGGTTATGGGGACCTCCTAGGCACGATATTTGAAGGAATTTTTCATTTTTATTCTTAACCTTTATTTCATGGAAAACTCACTGTTCCTTTAAAAACGTTTTTTTTCACTTTTTGTCCTTGTTTCCTGTCCCCCAGGGCACTTCCCGGACCCCCATACACCTATTATGGCAAATATCTAGCATATATGCCCTCTTGGAGGGCACTCTAAAAATCGAGCGTTCGGGTCCCATTGAGTTTGGATCGTGTTCAAGTTCGAACTCAAACTTCTGAAATTGTTCGAGTTCGAAGTCGAAGCGAACACGGAGGCGTTCGGCTCATCCCTAATCAAGACGCATTTCAGCGCTCCCGCATTCCTCAGTAGAATAAATATTTCTGTTTTTACTGTTTTTCTGTTTTTCTCCGAGTGCGGGTGAATCAATTTCATGAACAAGTGTATCTTAGCCTCCACCTCTGTTAATATTTCCCAGACTCTCAAAAAATATATACTTAATACTAGGTTGCACCGATACTAGTATCGGGATCAACAACGGGCATTTGTACGAGTACTTGTACTCGTGCAAATGACCTCGATACTAATACCAATACTGAAAGTCACCACTAGGATGGTATCCAATGGCTGGGGCCAATTGGCAGAATGCTCTAACAAGATTCTGCCAAGCTCGCCGGCTGGCCGGGTTCCAGCAAGCAGCTGCTGGCGTGTCAGAGTTAGAACATGGCTACTCCTGGATCCCTAAGAGAGACAGATCCCGACGGAGCCCCGTTTTAACTTTCACATGCCAGTGGCTGCTTGCTGGAACGGGGCTAGCTGGATCGCCTTGTTAGAGCATTCTGCCAGCAGGTCAAACGGTGTCTGATTTCTGGTGTGTGTGTTTCTGAGGTTGTGTCGGAGGTCTGGTGTGTGTGTCTCAGATCTTGTGTGTGGTTGGGTGTGTTTATGAGGTCCGAGGTGTGTGTCTTAGGTGTATGCAGGCCTCTGCAGTGGCTGAATGGAGTGTATGGCAATACCTTTCAATACTACCATAAATTGGACAGGCTTTGAGCAAAATCTGATTTATTGGAAAACTCTCACATGACATTAAATAAAAGTATCGGTAATCAGTATCGGTGAGTATCTGAAAAAAGTATCGGTACTCATACCCTGTCTTAAAAAAATGGTATCAGTACATACCAGGTCAGGTTGAGGTAGCTTTTGAGAGATTATTTGTTTCTGAACAACTACTTAAATTACAGGTTGCCTGGCCACTTGGAATCTGTATCACTCTTACCCAGATTTCTGTCACATTTTGGTGGCCATATCTTAGAAAGGATGTCAGTAAATTTAGGAAATTTGCAATATATGTGCTTAGTGCGAGATTTCCCATCAGTTATTATATTTAATATAAACAATAGGTAATATAAGGTGCAAATAACAGTGTTCCAATTGACAACCAGTGCAGCAACCATTGTGAAAGATTGTGACAAACAAATATAATAATGAAGAGATAGTGATAGCCTGTACCATTGGCGCCACCTGGTGGTGATAACATGATACAACCTCAATAAAATACAAGTAAAATTCAATGCAAGTTAAAAAGCAGTATAAGTTGGATAAAACGTTAATAAATAACAGACGTTGGCCCCTATTACATTCTTCACGCTAACGGTAGCGCTCACCTGCGGTATCTGCCGCATATTACAATCCAAACGCAAACGGGTTAAAAAACCCGTTTGCGTTTGGGACCTCGCACTGTTCAGCGCGAGGTCACTGCACTTTGCGCTCCCTATACTTAACATGGGGAGCGCAAAGCGTTAATCAGCGCTGGTATTACAATGTCCCAGCGCTGATTAACGCCTGGCTCTGGTCGACGAAAAGTTAACCAGAGCCAGGACCTGGTGTTAACGGATTCCGCCAGTGCAGAATCCATTAACACCAGCTTAAAAATAAAAATCCCATACTTACCCTCTATCCCGCGGCGAGGACCGCAGCTCCGGTCGCCTCCTCCGGCCGACGGGAGCAGGGAAAGATGGGGGGAAAGTCCCCTCAGTCTTTCCCTGCATATCCCTACGCCGACCGGCCGGATCTCGCGATGCGAGATCTGGCTGGTCACGTGACAGGCAGAGGGGAGCTCAATGGAGTCCTATGGACTCTATTGAGAGGATGCATGCAGCTGCGCTCAGCGCTGCCGCGCGCATCCTGATTTTTGACGCTTGCTAACAATGCAGGCAGCATTTTTTGCGCCTGCATTGTAATCTGGCGTTAAAACGCGGGCGCAAGCGGGGAAACTGTGGGTGCAGTTTTTTCTCCCCTGCGCTCGCGTTTTAACGCCAGGAGCGTAATAGGAGCCATTGTATGCCAAGACTTATTCTGTATATGCCAGATTGATAAAAGTCCTTGTCGTATGTGCAGATCTTAAAAGTGCGTAATAAAAGTCAGAAACTGTCTTGTTTTTTTCTGGAATGAGCCGCCTCTCCAGACCACTCAGTGGTTTATCCCTTTCCCACCTTGTAAATCAGTGTAGATGTAAGATGTGCTGGAGTTGGTGCTTCTTTTCATATTGGTGTCTCCTTATGGTATGCTCCTGGGCTCAAACAGGTTTCGTTATGGGGTTAACCTCCTCCTTAGCCCTCAAAACAAAATAACTCACATAGAGCAATATCACATAGCAAGGAGTGCAAACAAGGGAAAAATGTTATACTCACATGTACTGGTGTCTCATCATTCAAACACCAGATTTGCAGTAAGCTGTGACTTCATAAGGTGCACTGAATCATCTAGCAGCCTCAGCCACCTCCTCGGTGAAAGAAAACATCCAGGACCCAGAATAGGTGCAAAAAAAGCCAGATTATATTGAATAGGTTAGACAGAAGGTAGAAAACCTACAAAAAGGTAAGATTTGCTGGTTTTAAATCCATTCTTTTATAATGGCAGGCTTGGTCCAGTGTAAGAGCTGTCATGCATTTGTTTTTAGATCCAATTTTTGAAGGTTTGGAGTATGCCTGATATGTAGGCAGTTGTCTTTATTGCAGCAGGAAATTGCCTGTTTGAAGTCTGAGATTTGTAAATTATCTGTTAGACAAACTCAGGCTATGACTGTTACAAAGCCACTGCCACAGAGGCCTCCTAGGAGCGGCAGATGGACTACTGTAGGATCTGGTAGACTTAGAGTTGTGGATAGAAGGCATGTCCCACAGTCTGTGGCTCTTCTTAATTCTTTTGAGGCACTTTCAGAGTGTAGTGGTAAGACGGAAGTAGGCTCAGACACCATAGTTGAGGAACCACCATCCCCTATGCCTAAGGTATGCAGGACTGCAACCAAGGACAAAAAGGAAAAGGTGGGACTTGATAGAAGGCAATTGTTGCTGGGTGATTCTATCATAAGAGGTGTTGCGCTGGAGAGGAGGTGTTGTTTGGTGAGATGTCTTCCTGGGGCTACTGCTCATAGAGACAAGAGACGTATTCTCAATATTGTCAAACAAAGCAAAGCAGCAAGGGGAAGTGGATGTTCTAGTCCATCTAGGGACAAATGACTTGGCTAGCAATGAGGTTTCTGAGATTAAGGAAGATTTTTGTGTTCTTGGAGGTGAAATACAGCATATTGCGTCCACTGTGTCATTCTCTGAAGTTTTGCCTGTGCATAACATTCAAGATAGGCAGATGCGCAATAGGGAATTTAATTTGTGGCTTCGGGAATGTTGTCTGGAGCAAGGATTTGGCTTTCTGTCCCATGATAGCTCTAATTGGAGCAGAAAGGAACTGTATAAAAAAGATGGTTTGCATCTTACTCATAGGGGAACATATGCTCTCAGTGAGAAGTTCAAAGGTTTCAAAAAGGAATATTTAAACTAGGAGGGAGGGACAAAAGGGTAAAAAACAATCTGCCCGATTGTCCCCCAAAACTAAATCGGAGGGTGCAAGCAACATGCGTGGTAAAAAATGACAAGCTCAGAGTCGTGTCTATAAGTGCTCGCAGTTTAGTCAATAAAATCAATGAACTGGAGGCAATGATGGCAGCTGAAAAAGTAGATTTAGTGGCGGTTACTGAGACATGGTTCAGTGAGAAAAATAACTGGGACATAACAATACCGGGGTACTCTTTATGTAGAAAAGACAGAGAAGGTAGGAAAGGAGGAGGAGTGGCCCTGTATGTGAAAAACAACATAAAAACGAACCAAATAAAAGTGAGCGAGGTGAACATAGAGTCAGTTTGGGTTACGCTAACATTTGGCAATCATACAGTAGCTCATGTAGGTGTGATCTATAGACGCCCTGGACAAGTAGATAATCTGCTGTTTGAGGAAATATATTCTAAACTCCCTACTGGGATTATCTCTAACACAAGTAGTTGAGGAGCCGACCCGTAAAGAGGCCATATTGGATTTAATACTCACAAATGGAGGTTTGGTATCAGACGTTGTTGTAGGTGAAAATTTGGGATCTAGTGATCACCAGTCAGTGTGGTTTAATATAAGAACAAAAGTTTTAGACTTTAAAAAAACAGATTTTTCTAAAATGAGATTTTGTGTGAATGAGTCATTATCAGACTGGAAGAGTTTAAAGGGAGTCCAGGAGAAATGGGATTATTTAAAGGAAGCATTATTGAAGGCCACAGGCAATTGCATTCGGCTTGTTAGCAAAAACATAAAAGGGAAGAAACCACTGTTGTACTCTGCAGAAGTGGCCAAAATAGTGAAGAACAAAAAGATAGCATTCAATAAATATAGAAAAACTCAGAGTGAAGAAGATAGACAAACCTATAAGATTAGGCAGAAAGAGGCAAAGCAATTTATAAGAGCTTCCAAAACACACGCAGAAGAGAAAATAGCTCAGTCAGTAAAAAAGGGGGACAAAACATTTTTTAGATACATAAACGAGAAAAGAAAAGTAAAACAAGGATTAGTTAGATTAAAAACAAAGGAAGGAAGGTATGTAGAAGAGGATAAAAGTCTCGCTGACTGCCTCAATGAATATTTTTGTTCAGTCTTTGCAGAAGAAAGGGATGGTAAGGTACCTCAGTTAGGAGGAAACACTAACGAGTCATTTACATATGAGTTTACAGAGGAGGAGGTTCTACAGCAGCTGTCTAAAGTAAAGACAAATAAGTCAATGGGGCCTGATGGGATCCACCCTAGATTATTAAAAGAGCTCAGTGATGTAATAGCAAAACCGTTAACAGATTTATTTAACCAATCCTTGTTAATGGGAGTCGTCCCAGAAGACTGGAAATTAGCAAATGTTGTGCCCATTTACAAGAAGGGTAGTAGGGAGGAATCGGGGAACTATAGGCCAGTTAGTCTTACGTCAGTAGTGGTGAAATTAATGGAAACCATGTTAAAGGAAAGGATTGTTGAACATCTAAAAACACATAGATTACAGGATCAGAAACAACATGGGTTTACCTCAGGGAGATCATGCCAAACTAATCTTATTGATTTTTTTTGATTGGGTAACAAAAATAATAGAAACAGGTGGTGCAGTAGACATTGCTTATTTAGATTTCAGTAAGGCTTTTGATACTGTTCCGCATAGAAGGCTTATCAATAAATTGCAATCTTTGAGCTTGGATTCCAATATTGTTGAATGGATTAGGCAGTGGCTGAGTGACAGGCAACAGAGGATTGTGGTAAATGGAGTTTATTCGGCGCAAGATCTTGTTACCAGTGGGGTACCTCAGGGGTCAGTACTTGGACCCATTCTCTTTAATATTTTTATTAGTGATATTGCAGAAGGTATTAATGGAAAAGTATGTCTTTTTGCTGATGACACAAAGATTTGCAACAGGGTTGACGTTCCTGGAGGGATCAGCCAAATGACAAATGATTTAGGTAAACTAAAAAAATGGTCGGAGCTGTGGCAATTGAGTTTTAATGTGGATAAGTGCAAGATAATGCACCTGGGACGTAAAAAGCCAAGGGCTGAATATAGAATATTTGATACAGTCCTAACCTCAACATCTGAGGAAAGGGATTTAGGGGTTATTATTTCAGAGGATCTAAGGGTAAGTAGTCAATGTAATAGAGCAGCAGGAAATGCTAGCAGAATGCTTGGTTGTGCAGGGAGAGGTATTAGCAGTAGGAAAAGGGAAGTGCTCATGCCACTGTACAGAGCACCGGTGAGACCTCACTTGGAGTACTGTGTGCAGTACTGGAGACCGTATCTCCAGAAGGATATAGACATCTTAGAGAGAGTTCAGAGAAGGGCTACTAAAATGGTGTACGGTTTGAAGGAGAAAAGTTACCAGGAAAGGCTTAATGATCTTAACATGTACAGCTTGGAAAAAAGACGAGACAGAGGAGATATGATAGAAACATTTAAATACGTAAAGGGAATCCACAAGGTAGAGGAAGGGAGTATATTTAAATGGAAACAAAGTAGCAAAACAAGAGGACATAGTCTTAGATTAGAGGGGCAAAGGTTTAAAAGTAACATCAGGAAGCATTATTTTACTGAGAGGGTGGTGGATACATGGAACAGCCTTCCAGTTGAAGTGGTAGAGGCAAAAACAGTAATTGAATTTAAGCAGGCATGGGATAGGCATAAGGCTATCCTAAACAAAAGATAAATCAAGGTAAAGTATCCATGTAATTGGGCAGACTAGATGGGCCGAAAGGTTTGTATCTGCCGACATTTTTCTATGTTTCCATGAATAGTAAAGTAAAAGTATTAACAATACACCAATACCCGTTTCGCTTATATAGCTTCCTCAGTTGGTGTTGCTGTAACTTACATTATAACGATTATATTGCTTTTAATTACCTTTTACTTCTACTAAAGTAAATTCATTTAACCATCCATCTGTGTGTCTTCTTTTATTTGCTATATTACGTTCACGTTATAGGTCGATATAACTTTTAAATTAAAAATGGTGTAGAAGGAATTATGTATATTAATCTTAGATAATAACCCTGCCTGTATACCAGATATTGCTTCGTTTTTTGGATGCTATTAAGTGCATTTTTGGTTCTGTACAATTGATTTGCTTGTTACTTACTCATTGAGCACATGGCTGTCAGCCATCTTGGGGCCTCATGGCCAGCCACATAACTGGCGGTCATTTTCTTGGTCATTGAAGCCACACGGTGACATCCATCTTAGGGAGGCGGCACACGAGCATACTGTACTGCGTCTGTTACGGACGCACTTTTTCACGGGAGATATTGTGAGTACTACGTAAAGTGCGTCCGTAACGTCTGATGTCTCCACACCCTAGGAAAATACATGGCAGTGTTGTTTCTGCGTCCGTTTGCTTTTTCACGTTGATGTTATTTTTGCGTCCGTGGCTTTATGCTTTGCCCGTCCGTGAACAAGTGCGCAGGTGCTTCGTGTGATGTATTTAATTGACTCCTTTATAAAGCTACAACGGATGTCAAACAGTACGGTCAAACGGACGCAAAATGTTTGCTAGTGTGCCGCCAGCCTTAAGACTCACTGAAGCCATATGGCCGCAGCCATCTTGGTGCTCACTTGAGAGCATAGTAATGACATAGCTGTAATTGTACAACCTTCTGTGCAAATACAGGTGAAACTCGAAAAATTTGAATATCGTGCAAAAGTTAATTTATTTCAGTAATGCAACTTAAAAGGTGAAACTAATATACATGTATGAGATAAATCATCTTGCTTTGCATATAATGAGTCTGTCATAACTGATGATTATGGCTTACAGCTCATGAAAACCCCAAATCCACAATCTCAGAAATATTAATTAATTAGAATAAATAAATTAATTAGAATATTGTGAAAAGGTGCAATATTCTAGGCTCAAAGTGTCCCACTCTAGTCAGCTAATTAAGCCATAACACCTGCAAAGGGTTCCTCAGCCTTTAAATGGTCTCTCAGTCTGGGTCAGTAGGAATCACAATCATGGGAAAGACTGCTGACCTGACAGTTTTGCAGAAAACCATCATTGACACCCTCCATAAGGAGGGAAAGCCGCAAAAGGTAATTGCAAAAGAAGGTGGATGTTCCCAAAGTGCTGTATCAAAGCACATTAATAGAAAGTTATGTGGAAGAGAAAGGTGCACAAGCAGCAGGGATGACCGCAGCCTGGAGAGGATTGTCAGGAAAAGGCCATTCAAAAGCGTTGGGGACTTTCACAAGGAGTGGACTGAGGCTGGAGTCGGTGCATCAAGAGCCACCACACACAGACGGATCCTGGACATGGGCTTCAAATGTTGTATTCCTCTTGTCAAGCCGCTCCTGAACAACAAACAACGTCAGAAGAGTCTTACCTGGGCTAAAGAAAATCAAAATTAATCACGACTGTGACTGTGTCAATTGGAGTGATTAAAGCTTAACTTTTATTGTAACTATATATAAAATATTAAACATATAAAAAAAAAAAAAAATAGATCTGACAGGTATAGTAACTGGCTATTAACAAATGAAAGAATTTTTAGAACACGGGGAAATAAACACAAGCCAGTGTCAGTTGTGGGCATGAACCCTGGTAAATATCGAAAAAAGAGTGTGGTAGACACCGGCTACCAAAATAACCTTTATTGGACGAAATACAAAGTAAACACACAATAATTAAAACACATATAAATTGATGGAATGAAAGCCTCCTTGGACCAATAGTAACTTGCCCCTGTAAGGGAATTAACCCGAATGGGATTATGTGTTATCAGATCTAAATGATAATGTGCATTTAAATGCTATCGCTAAGCCACTGCGAAACGACGTCATAGATAGCAATGTTACACAATCCTGGACAGTTGTGAGCAAGGAAGATAGTGGAATGATGAATACACAATTAGATGAAAAAATACCCTGGTATAAAGTCACAAAAATTCCCTGGTACGAAATCACAGTAAATTCCCTGATATAAAATCACAACAATTCCCTAATACAAGAAACAAATTGCAATTGCATAGAATACAATTGCGGAAAATACAAAGTTTGTTTTCTAATGTAGGGCACTATTGATTACATTTGAAACAAGCTTTGTATTTTTCGTATGTTGGTACCTTGGTAGATTTTTGCCGTTCAATTGTGACCTTAATGATTGTTCAGCAAACCTAAGGCATTCAAAACTTGGCATGAATGAACTCTTTAACTAAATGATATCCTATCAAAAAATCTTTTTTTAATATCATTAGTGCTAAAAATACCATCAGGTTCATTCAGAATATTGCGGCGATTTGAATTATATGCTCGATCATGCCATTTCAAACCCGGTTACCTACATATACTGCTTGAAATTATCTCTAAAAATCTTTCTTTGCAAACAGTATTGCCCTTCAGTAAGAGTAATCATTGCATTTAATTTGCATGTTTTGCACAGCGCATATCGGCTGTGTTAAATCATTCCGATTACTTATTCAACACTCCGGCCATATACCAAAGTGTGGTACATAACCATTCTTATGCAAACCAAAATCCTTTGCAAACAGTCTCTAAATTAAGCAGAAACAATCTTGAAGCTTAAATTGTGTATTTGTATAGCGGTTGTAGCTTGTGGTGAACTTTCTAGATTAATCATAAGAACAATCCAGCCATATACCGTAGCGCCGTGTATAATTTCTCCTCTTTTTCGTTGTAATTAACAACATTTATTGTGTGCCAAGTATATTGAAAGATTGGCTCAATTACTCAAACACGGCACACCATTCAAGTATATATGTTCGGTCTATACCAAGCATGTTATCTTAATTACATGTGCAAACAAGAAAAGTCTGCTGCAAGAATTCTTTTGTGAACCAAAAGAAAAATAAATTAATGCAACCAGGACTAAGTGGTGCTCGCTGTCAAATGCATTATAAACTTTTTTCTAGGACAAATCTATCTACTCCACTAATACCTACCGAGGGTTCCAGCACTTCGAACCGCATATTCAATCACGGTGTCCTATATAATGCCTTTATTGTTTCTATCCTCTATGACAATTGATTTTTTTGTTGATCTAAAGTATTGGTTTGAAATTCAAATATTAAACATCATTGAACTATAAATGGTCGCTACACACTTTAATGGCCAAATAGATACTATTAGCAACGAATATCGGGTGATTACAATTTAACTGGGCAAGTACAAAACCATGTTGTTTGCAACTTAGAATCTCAATGATTAGTTTCAGAACAAGCACTGCTTATTACTTATTCATTACATTATTGGTAACAAATTACCCAATAGCTTGTGTAAATTTCTCTAGTTACCCTTAGTCTGTGAATCAGTTTAGCTTTCAGGGCTCTATGTTAAGGGAATTATTACATTATGCTAATTAAGCTCATTACTAATGTAAATTAAATTTCTCTGATTTAACAGGACACTAATTTTTATCCAGTGGGATAGCCAGTTACTATACCTGTCAGATCTATTTGTTTGTCTTTTATATGTTTAATATTTTATATACAGTTACAATAAAAGTTAAGCTTTAATCACTCCGATTGACACAGTCACAGTCGTGATTAATTTTAGTATTCAATTGTGGGTTACCCCCCTTCTTTTCAATCAGGAGAACATTTCTCTTTAGCTCTCTTATATATTACCCGTTCGTAGTGGGTTAATATATTAACATTCCGCTAAAGAAAACCAGACCTGGTCTGTTGCTCAGTGCCCAAAGTCCTCTTTTCTGATGAGAGCAACTATTGCATCTCATTTGGAAACCAAGGACCCAGAGTATGGAGGAAGAATGGAGAGGCACACACTGCAAGATGCTTGAAGTCCAGTGTGAAGTTTCCACAGTCTGTGTTGATTTGGGGAGCCATGTCATCTGCTGGGGTTGGTCCACTGTGCTTCATGAAGTCCAGGGTCAACGCAGCCATCTACCAGGAGATTTTGGAGCATTCCAGCTTCCTTCCGCAGATGAGCTTTATGGGGATACTGACTTCATTTTCCAGCAGGACTTGGCACCTGCCCACACTGCCAAAAGCACCAAAACCATGGAATTACTGTGCTTGATTGGCCTGCAAACTTGACTGACCTGAACCCCATAGAGAATCTATGGGGCATTGCTAAGAGAAAGAAGAGAGACATGAGACTGAACAATGCAGAAGAGCTGAAGGCCGCTATTGAAGCATCCTGGTCTTCCATAACACCTCAGCAGTGCCACAGGCTGATAGCTTCCATGCCACGCCACATTGAGGCAGTAATTGCTGCAAAGGGGCCCAAACCAAGTACTGAGTGCATATGCATGCTTATACTTTTCAGAGGTCCGATATTGTTCTATGTACAATCCTTGTTTTATTGATTGCATGTAATATTCTAATATTCTGAGATTGTGGATTTGGGGTTTTCATGAGCTGTAAGCCATAATCATCACAATTATGACAAATCACGGCTTGAACTATCTCATATATACTTTTAAATTCCATTACTGAAATAAATGAACTTTTGCACGATATTCTAATTTTTCGAGTTTCACCTGTAATTCATCCAAAGAGACACAAAGGGCAGTATTACATAGTTGGTGCTAACTTAACCAGAGCTGTTGTAAACTTACCAGAGCCATTATAGTCAATGGAGTTGTTAAGTTTACAACAGCTCTGGTTAAGTTAGCACCAACTTTGTAATATAGCCCAAACTATTTTAAAAGGCATATCGCGCAGGATTATCACCTGAAGTGATATTGAACCAAAACAGGCGGCCTCTAGTAGCACAACAGGTATCTGATGCACGTTCCATTCTGCAATCTTTCTTCCTGTGCAGAGTACGGTAGGGATGTGCGTTTCGGGTTTCGGAATTTCAGAATTTTCACGATATTTCCCGATTCGTGTTTTCGGATGCGGACGATTTTCCGAAAATTTTTAGATCCGAAAATGGCAGATCCGAAAAGTTTTCCGAGCCGAAAAGAAATATTTTCGGAATTTTCGAATGTACTTGAAATGTGTCAAATCGAAATTTATTGCTTTGAAACGAGGAGAACAGACGTTCCGAAAAAACGAAAATTTCCGAAAATATGAAAAGTCGATACAAAAAACAAGCTAAGTGACACGAAAATACGAAAAATGGTCGAAATTCCGAAAAAAATGTACACGAAAAACGAGTCGAGCCGAACCGAATCAAAACAGAAATCGGTCGAAACGAGCCAAATCGAAAAGTTTAAAAATCCGAAAAATCGAACCGAAAAAAAAATCGGTGCACAAGCCTAGAGTACGGCTGGCATACCAGGTGAAGAAGAGTTGCACCATCTTTGCAGGCCAGTGAATTATTTCCACAATTGACAGAGCCTCCTTAGAGACAAATTGGCGGGCAACAGTCTTATATATGGACAACATAAATTCAGTTTCTGCTTGTAAAATAGTGCAGGAAATGTGTTCTGATCTACAGGACTTGAGCCCTGACACTCCACAAGAGAAAAAGTGGGCACAAACGAAGTACTTCTTAAAATGCTATAAACATAAAAAGAGATTATTCATTAAATCTGTAATCATTGGATACAATTTCTTAGTTATTTTGACTTTATTTGTATTATATTATACATTTATACACAAGTTTCTGTGTAGTCTAGAAATTCCTGTGTGTGTGTATGTGTCTTGTACTCTCATGCACAGCATATTACTGTTCGTTTTATCACTATGGAGTTTTGCGATACGCTCATACACATCACACAATACTTAGTTCTATTGAGGAGACACAGCCTACATCGTACATTACTGAAACAGGGGTACGCTTGAAAAAGCTGCTGGTTGAGCGGTAAAACCCGTGTTGAGTGTTTATGTTTCAGCAGACACAAAGTACTAAGGCCGTTGCCCCTAATCTCGAGGGCAAAGGGTCAGCAATCTTGGCCCTCCAGGGGCCATAACACCTCCTTCAAGCTGGCACTAGCATGAGCATTAGTGTCACGAATCCCCCTGAATACCAGAATAGTGGTCCCTATACGTAGACCGCTCTCTACCCTTCCGATCCTTGAATGGTCGGCACAACTAGACAGATAATTAACCAGACAATAGACAAACAAGGGTAAACACCAGACAGATGTACAGAATAGAGTATTCGTTCTCCCTAGGACCTTAGTAATATAAGAGGTAGTCTGATGTGTGCTTAGGGTGCCACACAGACTGACCTCGGTACCAAAGTTAAGAGCAGAACCGTGAGAAGAGTAAATGCCAATACCAGGGGTTATACACAGGGTGGTTCGTTCGCCAATGCCAGGGGTCATACACAGAATGGTTCGTTTGCCAATGCCAGGGGTCATACACAGAATGGTTCGTTTGCCAATGCCAGGAGTCATACACAGAATGGTTCGTTTGCCAATGCCAGGGGTCATACACAGAATGGTTCGTTCGCCAATGCCAGGGGTCATACACAGAATGGTTCAAGTCAGAAGCAAGGTCAGACACAGATATTTTGCCAATAAACACAAGAGCTCTGCGGGAAGTGAATACCACGTCAGGGCACCGGCGAACTAGTGAAGCCGGGTTTTAAAACCGGCGGGTCCGCGTCATGACGCCAGGCTCCGCCCCCCGGCGTCCCACGTGAGCGCACCCGGTGGCGTTATTATTCGGCGCCTGGCCAGCGAGCAGCGAGGAATCTGCTGCCAGGCGCCCCAGAACAGGGCCATCCGTGACAGAACCCCCCTCCACGGGCGGCCACTGGACGACCCCCAGGGGCACGGGGGTGTGTCACATAGAAGGCCTTCACCAACCGAGGGGCATGGACTTCAGCAGCCGGAATCCAAGAACGATCCTCTGGACCGTAACCCACCCAATCGACCAAGTACTGTAAGGACCCCCTAGACATCCTGGCATCCAAAATGGCCTTAACCTCGAACTCCTCCTCGCCCTCCACAGAGACAGGAGGAGGTGGAGCACGGGCCTTGGTGTACCGGTTACATAACAACGGTTTCAAAAGGCTTACGTGGAACACATTGTGTATCCTAATATGGGGGGGCAATGCCAAAGCATAGGAGACTGGGTTGAGTCGCCGCAGAATCTTATAGGGGCCGATATATCTAGGTGCCAACTTCATGGAAGGCACTAAGAGCTTGATATTCCGTGAAGAAAGCCAACCCTGTCCCCAACTTGATACACGGGTGCCTGCCTCCTGTGTCTGTCGGCCTTTGTTTTCTGGATGGCACTACTCTCTTCCAGTGCCTGTTTGACTCTCTCCCAAGTCTCTTTCAATGATGCCAAATGCTCATCCAAAGCAGGAATCGTGGTATCAGGAAACGTAGCGGGAGCGGGAGCACGGGAGGATCAAAACCATAAACAGTGAAGAAAGGGGAATGTCCTGTGGATTCACTCACTGCACTGTTCAAAGCATACTCTGCCCATGGTAACAGGTCTGACCAGTTATTTTGTTGTTCTGATATAAAGCACCTGAGATATTTCTCTATATTTTGGTTGGCTCGTTCTGCTGCTCGTTGGTCTGGGGTGATAGGCCGAAGAGAAGGATAAGTCTATCCCCACATTCTTACAAAACCCTTTCCAGAATCTGGAGACGAATTGGGTCCCCCTATCAGAGACAATCTCCAGAGGAATACCGTGTATGCGGACCACGTTAGAAATGAAAATGGGCACCAGTTCGGCTGCCGAAGGTAGTTTCCGAAGAGGAACATAATGACCCATCTTGGAGAATCGATCTATGACCGTAAGTATAACTGTATTCCCTCTTGACTCAGGTAAGTCTACTATGAAATCCATGGCTACATGCGACCATGGTCGTTCGGGGATCGGCAAAGGCTGGAGTAAACCAATGGGTGCTGTTTTGGGATTTATGTCTTGTGCACACCTCGCACACAGCTATGTAATCTTTAACATCTCGGCGCAATGTGGGCCACCAGAGGAGTTTACGGATACTAGACACTGTTTTGGTGATACCCATATGCCCAGAGGTTTTATTGTCATGATAAACGTTAAATACTTCCTCTCTTTCGTTCTCAGGTACAAAGAGTTTCGCGGGAGGTTTCCCCCAGGAGCTGCACCCTGGACGGTCTGCAACCTTTTCACTAGAGGAGACGAGACACTAATCGTGGTAGAGGCTATAATCCTTTCCTGGGGTACAATGGGATGCTGAT
Organism: Leptobrachium leishanense; assembly: GCA_009667805.1. Taxonomy (NCBI): domain Eukaryota; kingdom Metazoa; phylum Chordata; class Amphibia; order Anura; family Megophryidae; genus Leptobrachium; species Leptobrachium leishanense. Next base: position 230,120,011 of record CM019066.1, on the reverse strand, counting down.
CTTGGATATTATGTTCATAAGATTCATACTGTCTCGATAAAGCGTCTGCTTTAATGTTTCTGGACCCAGGTCTATAGGTAAGCACGAAATTAAAACTTGAAAGAAACAATGACCATCTCGCTTGTCTGGAATTTAAACGTTTAGCATCTCCAATGTACGTGAGATTCTTATGATCGGTTATGATAACGATCGGGTCCCTAGACCCCTCCAATAAGTATCTCCATTCTGCCAAGGCCGAGATGACTGCTAACAACTCTCTATTTCCGATGTCATAGTTCCTCTCTGCGGGGACAATTTCCGGGAATAGAAGCCGCATGGATGCAAGGGTTTGTCGGGTGCCTCCCTTGGGACAAGACTGCACCAAGACCTAGTTCGGAGGCGTCAACTTCTACTTGGAAAGGCAGAGCCGGATCTGGATGTCGGAGAACAGGGGCAGTAGTAAATGCTTGTTTAAGTACCTCAAAGGCTTGAGTGGCTTGAGGTGTCCATTTCTGATTTCCCACCCCTTTCTTTGTCATAGCCGTGAGGGGAGCTACCAAGGCTGAAAAGTCTTTAATGAATCTCCGATAGTAGTTAGTAAACCCCAGAAACCTCTGGATGGCTTTAAGCCCTTGGGGTAGAGGCCAGTCAAGAATTGCTGAGAGTTTTTTAGGATCCATTTGAAAACCCTCAGGGGTTATTATATAACCAAGGAAATGCACTGTTTCTATGTCGAATAAACATTTTTCTAGTTTACAATACAATCCAGCCTTCAATAGTTTTTTCAACACTTGTTTCACGTGGGCGTGATGAGTTTCCACATCAGGAGAGTATATCAGGATGTCATCCAGATATACTATGACGAACTCTTGCAGAAAATCCCTTAGGGTATCGTTTATGAGGTCCTGAAAAACGGCTGGCGCATTACATAATCCAAAGGGCATCACCAGGTATTCATAATGCCCGCTCCGTGTATTAAAAGCCGTTTTCCATTCATGCCCTTTTTAACCCTAACCAGGTTGTAAGCTCCGCGTAAATCGAGTTTCGTATATATACGGGCCCTTTAATCGGTCGAATAATTCTGTTATGAGAGGTATGGGATATGCATTTCTTATAGTTATCCTATTCAAACCTCTATAATCGATGCAAGGTCGCAGATCTCCCTCTTTTTTGGAGACAAAAAAGAAACCTGCTCCTGCTGGAGAGGAGGACCGTCTGATGAATCCTCGCTCTAGATTCTCCCTTATGTATTCCTCCATAATGTCATTTTCTTTTTGTGACAAAGGGTATACGTGTCCCCTAGGAGGCATAGTACCGGGGAGTAAATCAATAGCACAGTCGTATGGACGATGTGGTGGTAGGACCTCAGTCCTGGCTTTAGAGAACACCTCCTTTAATGCCAGATAACAGTCAGGGACCTCTGTAGATAAAGGAGGGGCTGTGGCAATATTGAGGCTACCAATCACATTGACCCTGCCTAGGCAATTAGACTGACAACTAGGACCCCAACATTTTATGTCTCTCTGGACCCAATCAATAACCGGGTTGTGCTCTGTTAACCATGGAAACCCAAGAACGACAGGACATGAGGGAGATTCAATAATTTGAAATCTTATCGTTTCATGGTGCAAAACTCCTGTTTTCATACATACATCGACAGTGTCGTGAGTGATATGTGGACATGACAGGGGTTTACCATCTATGGCCTCCACCATTAGAGGCTTCTCCTTGAGAACCAGAGGTAAGAGGTTTTTGGCAGCAAAATATTTGTCCATGAAATTACCTGAGGCCCCAGAGTCTAAGAACGCCTCAGTCTTGAGGTGAACCCCTCCCAGGTTAGGGAGATCGGTACCAGAATCCTGGATTTTTTTTTCACACTCCACAAAGGAGGCATACAGAGAACCGATAACCTGGGTATTGGCTGTTCTTTGACCCGATTTGCCACTCTCCCCCTGCTAACCCTGGGTCTCTGAGGACATTGAAGGCGGAAATGATCAGCCCCTGCACAATAGAAGCAGAGCCCCTTTTCTCTTCTGTGAGCTCTTTCTGCTTCCGAAATACCCGTTTTTCCTATTTGCATAGGTTCAACGACTGGCATATCTGTTTTTGCGTTCTCCGGGTTACCTGACGTACTGGTGTGTCTGGGTAATAAGGGTAAAGGAGGCAAGACCCTTCTGGGTCTGTCTCTGGGGTGTCTCCTTTCCCTAATTTGATCGTCCATGGCTATGCAAAAATCAATCAGATGGTCCAGATTTTCTGGTAATTTTAAGGGAGCCAGCTCAAACATAAAAGCCTCGTTCAGGCCTTCGGTAAAGGCTAAGGTTAAAACGTCGTTCGGCCAAAGCACCTCTGACGTCAAAGTCTTAAACTCTATGGCATAGTCGGAGACCCTCCTATTACCTTGTTTAATGTGAAACAAGGACCTACCCGCATTGGTAGCCCTTCTAGAGGGATCAAAGGTACGTTTTAACTCAGAGGTAAAACCCTCATAGTCATAGATGATGGGTTTCTTATTTTCCCACAATGGCGTAGCCCATAATAAAGCTTTTTCTGTTAAATGATTAATCAGATAGCCTACTTTGGCTTTATCAGACATACAAGACCCTGGGTTATTCTCAAACAAGATCTCGAGTTGGGTCAAAAAACCCCGGCATAAGCTTGGTGTACCATCATAGCGTAAGGGTGCCTTCATACTAAGCCTATGTCTTTCAGGAGAGACCGAACTGACCCTAGGTAATACTGGGTCTGGAGGGTTTGTGGTACCTGTATTGGACCGATTTAACAGGGTTTGCAGAGCGAGAGAAATCTGGTCCATCCTATGGTCCTGCTCCTCTTGTCTGGCTGCGATACGTGCCAACTGAATAGAGAGGTCTGCGGGATCCATTGGCCCTGACGTAATGTCACGAATCCCCCTGAATACCAGAATAGTGGTCCCTATACGTAGACCGCTCTCTACCCTTCCGATCCTTGAATGGTCGGCACAACTAGACAGATAATTAACCAGACAATAGACAAACAAGGGTAAACACCAGACAGATGTACAGAATAGAGTATTCGTTCTCCCTAGGACCTTAGTAATATAAGAGGTAGTCTGATGTGTGCTTAGGGTGCCACACAGACTGACCTCGGTACCAAAGTTAAGAGCAGAACCGTGAGAAGAGTAAATGCCAATACCAGGGGTTATACACAGGGTGGTTCGTTCGCCAATGCCAGGGGTCATACACAGAATGGTTCGTTTGCCAATGCCAGGGGTCATACACAGAATGGTTCGTTTGCCAATGCCAGGAGTCATACACAGAATGGTTCGTTGCCAATGCCAGGAGTCATACACAGAATGGTTCGTTCGCCAATGCCAGGGGTCATACACAGAATGGTTCAAGTCAGAAGCAAGGTCAGACACAGATATTTTGCCAATAAACACAAGAGCTCTGCGGGAAGTGAATACCACGTCAGGGCACCGGCGAACTAGTGAAGCCGGGTTTTAAACCCGGCGGGTCCGCGTCATGACGCCAGGCTCCGCCCCCCGGCGTCCCACGTGAGCGCACCCGGTGGCGTTATTATTCGGCGCCTGGCCAGCGAGCAGCGAGGAATCTGCTGCCAGGCGCCCCAGAACAGGGCCATCCGTGACAATTAGTGATACAAAGGTGATCTGGGTGCAGCGCTATCTCCCTCCGTGATCACTCTGCCGACCAGCAGGATCTCGCGAGAGGAAAGATCCTGCCGGTCATGTGAGCTCGCAGGAGAAGCCCATGGAGGGGATGCTTGGGATGGCACTTTAGCGCTGCCCCAAGTATCCGCAAGCCTAGTGATCACTACGGGACAGGCTGCTGGACTAAGCGTCTGCCCCTCAAACTGCTGGTGAACCCAGGACACACAGGGGAAATTAGCGAATGCAAATTTTTCCCCATTGCGTTCCGGTTTTAGCACAGGGCAGCCGATAGTGCCCCAAATGTTTGGAACTACATCTCTCACGAAGCTCAGCAACCCATTAGGTTGGTTGATCCTCATGGGAGAACTAGTTCTGAAACCTCAGGAGGGCCAAGGTTCAACTAAGACATTAGGGATTTGGAGACAGTACCGTAATTAAAAATTGAGATAGGGGCAATATGGGAGAGAATAATGTTTAATACTAAATGTGGTCACTACAAACTTCTTCTAGATTAGATGGAAATATTAGAGTGATTAACTGCAGAATACCAACTGTGAGTTAATTATAATGGCTCAGCACGACAAGGGTGTGTTATTCCCTGGTTGCTTGCTGTTCACAGCTTTAGCCAGTATTCAGACAAGATTACTGGCTCGGAGATACTGGAGTTAAGAGATTTAGCTTGCAAACTCACTAAACACGTTTAAAGAGCAGGAAAAAAGGGGTGGAGCTCACTGCCGTTGTGAGAGGTTGCATGCTGCCGAGCTTTGCTGCTGTATCGCGGATTTGGATGAAGAAAGGTTACCCTTAGAGTTGGACATGGCTCCTGGTGACCCTGGACCTGCGGTAGCTCAAGGGGTCCCGGCTCCGCCTCGACTTGCTGGGTCTGCGCCGTTGCTGATGACCCCAAGGGACGTCATTGCGATAGCTGTGGATGTCAATATGCAGATAAAGATCATGTCATTCCGAGGGCCTGGGAGGTCGTGCTGTACAAGGAGTCGAAACTACAACAATACTGGGGCTTACCCTTTGTGACTATGCTGGCTCAGCGTCGACTCGCGGGAGGTGACAGCCTTCCTCCATTTCAGGGAAGCTGATACCGCCGGGGCCTCGCGGGCTCCCTGGAGGTGACCCATGAGAATAGGTCGCATTCTATTTTTGAAACTGCTGCCGCCTGGTCCATTCTGACTGGGGCAGACCTCTCCCGTGACGCGGCAGAAGATTGCCCTGGGTGAAGGGTCCCTACCACCCCCCCCGCTCCCGTATATTTATTTATTTAATTTATTTATTTATAAAGGATTTTGCCAGGAAGGATACATTGAGATTTCTCTAGTTTTCAAGTTTGTCCTGGGTTCAAGAACATTGTTACAGAAATACAAAGTAGTAAAATGCAAGAAATTAACACAAAACAAATATACAGATTAACAGAAAATAAATATGTAGGAAACATAGTCACTATGTTACATGTTTACAGGTGCATTCCTTATTGAGGTATGTTAATAGGGAGCTCTTAAGGGACTTTAGACTGGGGGAAGATTCAATGGCGTCTGGAAGGTTATTCCATAATTGTGTTGCTCTGTAGGAAAATGAGGAGCGAGCCACTTTCTTTTTGTATTGTGGTATTGCAAGTAAGGTGCCGGTATATATCGTGGACATTCTCATCTCTCGGCCTGGTTTTTGGCCTGACTGAGAAGTTCACACAGCCTCTGGGCTGGCCACGGACTGGAGGAGGCGGTTATGCAATGTTTTTCAATAGTATATATCATATTGTTTGATGTTTTTTTTTCACATTTTTACCCTTTTGGGATCTCGGTCCCCTTCCTTTTTGATGCACTCCTCATGAGTGTTCTTCTACCATTTAATAACAGCTGAGCCAGTGAACAAGCCAATAGGATCACAAGTCCAAATAGTGACAAAGTAAATAAACAAAAAACTTTATTGAAGACTAGGTGGAAAGCCTGGCCAGAGGGCAGTCTATTGTTAAGTGAGGTGTACATGAATGTTCGCCGAAATGAAAGCGGCTCACATGGATATATATATTGCCCCCAGCTCACATGGGTATATTTTCCCCCAGCTCACAAGGGTATATGTGCTCCAAGCTCACATGGGTATATTTGGCCCAGCTCACATGGATATATTTGCCCCCAGCTCACATGGGTATAATTGCCCCCAGCTAAAATGGGTATAATTGCCCCCAGCCCACATGGGTATAATTGCCCCCAGCCCACATGGGTATATTTGCCCCCAGCTCACATGGGTATAATTGCCCCCAGCTCACATGGGTATAATTGCACCCTGCTTACGTGGGTATAATTGTCCCCAGCTCACATGGGTATATTTGCTCCAGCTCACATGGGTATATTTGCCACCAGCTCATATGGGTATATTTGCCCCCAGCTCACATGGATATATTTGCCCCAGCTCACATGGGTATAGGGAATGAGGGGGGCATCATATGGTGGGATGCCCTGTGGGGTGGGTGATGGTGGGGCCCGGCACCCGGGGTGCGTGCTCCGGGCGGGGTGTCCTTGAAATGGGGCTTGTCTGGGGGCCAGATGCGCTTGCAGCAGACGGCGATATGCTGCGAGCGCATCCGGCTCTACAGGATGCGCGCACAGCCTCTACCCGGCTGCTGCGTGCGCATCCTGTTCTCCTGGATGCGCGCGCGGCCAATGGGTAGAGGCTGCGTGCGGATCCAGCACTTGCGGCACGCATACAGCCGGTGCGTGCCGTGGCAGTTGCATGCACGCGCAGCCAACCGCCGCTGGTTGCGCGCGCATGCGCAGTAGGCTTTTTTGGCGACGGACACGCCAAAGCTTACTGTTTTATGTTATAGATTAGTGCCTACATTTAAAATAAATTATGATCATGATACACACATAAGTAAACGAACAGTTAAAAGTTAATAGTCATCTCACTTTTGGAATACATAGTTAGCAGACTGTTAATTTTTAACTGTTCGTTTACATATTTGTGTATCATGATCATGATTTATTTTAAATGTAGGCACTAATCTTCAATAAAGTTTTTTGTTTATAATATTTACTTTGTCACTATTTCAACTTGTGATCCTATTGACTTGACCATTGGATCAGCTGTTACTATTTATTAGGGAGTAACACCCTGTGTTCGGTGTGACTATTACATTGTTCACAATTATCCAACTCATATACTGTGGTTATTAGACCGCTACCTTTGTATTGGATATTTATTTATGTCTTCTACCATTTGACTTTAGTTCCCCTCTTTGCTTTTCTCCCCACGAGCTGAGAGTTGCTGATTTTGAAGACGACCCCCCCCTTATTTCTTTTCCCTGAGACTGCAAATTCCAGAGAAAAGCTTCAGGGACTTTGGGGTTCAGGAGTCCCAGAGCTGAAGAGCCGGAGCTGCGTGAAGCAAGGGACAAAAGGTGAGTAAAATCGCCAAAAATAAAATAAAACCGGGCTGTGGCTGTCAGTCTCTGCCCAACTATTTAAGGGCAAAAAAAAAAATGGAACTCTGATTTTCAGTAGAGTATCCCTTTAATTGTGAGTTGCTAATGGATAATGGCTGGAGCAAAATTTATCAATTAGCAGCATTGTCAGATCAGGGCCCCCAACACCTTGGGCCATATTCCATAACTGTCAATAACTGCAGGAGACGTTAAACAAACAGTCTCCTGTATTTATTTTACAGGTGGAAATTGCAATTCCTTTGCTGTCGCAAACGTAGCTTGTGGCTCAAATGTAGTGTTTCCTTGCTCAAGGTTACTATACATTAAATTCTCCTATATTTATAACTGTTAATGTTCACCTCCCCGAGGAAGCGTAGGCTCTTCCAATGTAGCCTGGGCTTCCACCTGGGAGATGTTATTTCACAGTGAAATAATCAGGGGTCAAGTCCTGCAGGAACGCAGTTCCCTCACTGTTTTAGCAGGAGGAACTTAGTTCCCTTTTGGCTGATATGCTGGAAAGCTACAGTACCTTTCTAAATAAACACAATTTTCTAAAACCGTCCGTATTTAAAGGGTTTTTCCTCATTTTAAGTACATTGGGAACGAATGGGAATGAGAGTTTCTCACTGTTTGCCAGAGGAATGCTTTCTCGTGTATAAAGTAGTGCTGCAGCTGCTGCGATTCCCAATAATCTTGGAGATCAGAAGGTACAGAAATGTTGGGGAGTTCCCACACTTATTTTTTTAGGACTTGACCCCTGGAAATAATGTCTCCTTGAAGCTGATGTTAAATGATTTTGCAAAATCACAAAACACACTCTTAAAAAAAACATTGAATCCCACACTCCTATCTGATCCTGTGGTGGAGAGGGCAATGCGATTTGCCACCTCCGGTCATTATGAGAAGAAAGAGACTGGGAACAACTAGTTTCTACTGGAATCTCCCTCCACGATTCATCCGCAGTGCTATGCGATTCATCCGCAGTGCTATGCGATTCATCCGCAGTGCTATGCGATTCATCCGCAGTGCTATGCCATCTCGCACAGAGCTCAAGTCTGGGACGCACAAGGCTCCATGGTGTCCTATGGACTCCACAAGCAGATACTCGCGCCGCCGCCGGTACCTGGCATCCTTGCACTTTGTTCCGTGGCCAGGCACTAATAAAGCGCCAACTACGTTATACGGATGGTAAAATGAAGACTGTAAGTAAAACCTGCAGGCACACACTTTCCTGCTCACCGCCTTCAGTTCATCATCAACTATGGAATAGGGCCCTCATGTTTTGTGCCAGTCAGGACTTTCTAAGTTTGTGCGCACTGCCCCCTAGCGTTAGTCCAATGAAAAAGGAAACAGAAATCATTATTTAAAATCAAACCTTGATTTTGCATTTAAACTTTCATAGCCGAATAAGAATACATGCAGCTTCCATGCCTGCAATCCCTTACTGACTGCCTGCAATCCCTTACTGACTGCCTGCAATCCCTTACTGACTGCCTGCAATCCCTTACTGACTGCCTGCAATCCCTTGCTGACTGCCTGCAATCCCTTGCTGACTGCCTGCAATCTATTTTATGTTTTAGGGCCGAACCTAGCTAAAATTAAGGAAATAATGCTAATAAAGAGCCGATCCTGTGCTCTGCATCCCCCAGGCTGAGCCAGCCCTCTGTGCATCCCTCAGTGCATCATGTGCTTACAGGCGTCACTGAGCTCCACAACCAGGAAATGTCGAGTGTTCTGCTTTCATGTATGTGATTCATGTACACGGACAGTACTCCAGGGAAACATGACTGAGGTGACTGGCTGGAGCTGCGAGGGTCTCATACAGCCCTGAAGCTTGAATACCCCGCGTAGAGCCGCCCGGAAACATGGCAGGCAACGCTTTCGGTAACGATACTCTGCCCCCAACCCTGATTCCAGCGGTGCCCCCTTATGTGACGCTGAGCCTGACCACTGTGTACACCATCTTCTACCTAGTGCTCTTCCTCTTCGTGTATGTGCAGCTGTGGCTGGTCCTGAAGTACAAGCACAAGCGCTTTAGCTACCAGACAGTCTTCCTGTTTCTGTGCCTGTTCTGGGCATCCCTCAGGGCAGTGCTCTTCTCTTTCTACTTCAAGAACTTTGTGGAGGCCAATACACTGGGAGCCTTCTCCTTCTGGCTGCTCTACTGCTTCCCTGTGTGCCTGCAGTTCTTCACCCTCACACTAATGAACCTCTACTTTGCCACGGTAAGACCACATACGTATATGTACAGGCTGTGTGCTGCAATGACGTCATTCCAATGCTAATGCCCCATGGGAGAAGGTGAATGGGCCCTCCAGGCTGGAGTTAACATGCTTTCTCTCCCAATAACTCAATTCTGGATATAAGGTTTCAAATAGATGTTGATTCATTTCATTGTTTTATTAGAACTAAATTTTGAACGTCCCTTGTGATGGGGGTTCGTTATCTGCAAGGGTCAGCATGTAGAAAATGTGTTAACTGAATGGAAATCAGAATCCGTCATTTTTAAATGCCAATAACAAACGCTATGCCATACCGTGCATCATTATTTTTAGTTTCTGAGAACCTATGCCTGATGGTATGGTGTCCGTGGTATGGTGTCCGTGGTATGTGTCAAAGCTTGGCAGTTCCAGGGATCAGCAACCTTGGCCCTCCATATGTTTTGGAACGGTCTCCCATGAGGCTCAGCTATGCATTAGATTGAGCCTTATGGAAAATGTATAAAACATAACAAGAAAAAAAAAGGCGTCATCTGCCCTCATTTATATAGCTCCATGTAAAACAAAACACAGAGGTTTTGGTTTACTTGATTGGCCATTAAAGTGTAAGCTCACCTGCCCCGTCAAAGCACCTCTAGTAAGGCTAGTCCTACCTAATGAAACCACAAGCCGCTCCTCTGAGCAACCGCACACTCTCATGCTGCTTTTCAGCTAAGAGATAAAATTGTGGGTTTTATTTATACCACCAAATACTACCACTTTGGGATTAAAAACAAAAACATGGAAAGGAACAGCAGCAAAAATGTCCTGGGTGTGGTTACAGCTAAATATATATATATATATATATATATATACATACATACATACAGAAAAAAGCAGTGTTGCTCCTATTCCCACCAGGGCGGCTGCAACAACCAGGAGTAACCAACCCAGTTCATGTATAAAACATAGCAAGAAAAAAATGGTGCCATCTGTGCTCATTTCTATAGCTCCATGGGAAATGTGGCTCATCCTGCTGGCATCTATGGGCCGCGACAGGCCCACCCACCAGTTGGCACGAGGCATTGGCTACCGAGGGATGACCTGAACTCAGGCCATCCCCCAGCAGCCAATGACGCACACTGCCTGTCAGCTGAGTAGGGGGGCTGGAGGAGGGGCCCGCCGCAGCAGCCAGCAAGCAGGGCGGTAACACTCTCCTGCCGGGCACAATCCGCCTGGCAACAATGGGTTAAAATCTGGCCTGTTAGGGGTACTTGAGGACTGGAGTTGAGAAACGCTGGCCTAGATCATGATAGGAATTAGCAATATGGGTGCACTGCTTTTCGTGCTTTACAAAAAGAAGTTCTTGGCAAATCATGAGACAAGTGTTATTGCAGCAATCTAGCCTCACTGTTTATTGCTTGTTTGACAGTCAATATTTGTACAATAATAAATCTACTATTTTAGTTCTCACTGATGTTGTGATAACTGTATTTAGAAGTCCGATGGTGCTACAGCATATTTAAAGTTAACCTGTGTCGAAAGGTTCATTTTCCCTGCAATATCTAATTGGATCATGGTTATCCCATCGAGCATAACCACCATCCCTTGATGAGAAATCGTTGAGCACACTTACCTGGTTCCAGCACTGGATGTTGCCATATTCTTCCTCGGTGGGTGTTGCAGGAGGGTCATAGCAGAGCTGTACGATTGATCCGCTGCATTGACATCAGTATGCTGGCACTCAATCGGCAACCTGGAGAGGGTAGAGGGCTTCCTGTAGGACAGCTCGTCAACTCACGGCTGTCACTCACACCATTGGCTTGCCACTGGAAGTCTGTGACAGCAAAACTTTGACAGGAAATTATTCTGAAATCTCACATACTGTCTTAGCGAAAAATGGTAGGACATCTATAGGCCTTGATTCCCTATCAAATGAATCCAACATATGTTGGGCGTGACAAGTGCACAATAAATTGTTAAAAAGCTTACAAGATATCTGTATGTTCAGTTTCACATTTCATTTTCTTATCCATTTTGAATGTATTTACTGCACTGCTAGTTTCCTCACCACTAAAGGTTTGGCGTCACTAATCAAGAATTCCAGAGTTTTTAGAGCCTTCTGGATTTTGGTTATTCTCGCCTCCCTGATGTTCTGGACATGTGTTGCTCCGAGATGCAGCTACTGATTGCTGTACGGCCCACGCTGGGAGCCTCTGTACAGCACCAGCGTGGGATATGCTGCACAGATACACTGGGTTTGTACCGCACGTCCTTTGGAAACTGTTGCACAGCTCTCGCAGTGTCTGTACACTCTCAGGGTTATTCAAAGAGATTCGAATTGGGGCCGAAAGGTAACCGAACGCTGAAATTCAGCGTACGGTTACCTTTCCTGGCCATTCAGCTATTCAGAGAGCAGGCAGTTCGCCAAATCTTGGCAAATTGCCTCCACATACGGTGGCTGTTCGTTACCTGTTCAAGGGCAGTGAAATCCCCATAGAGAAGCAATGCTTTGTCTATTCAGAGACCACAAAACAGCTGAGAAAGATCACCGAATGCCGTGCCATTCGGTGGTTTCATTTGACAGGTTTATTAAAGGAGAATCCCATAGGCTTCAATGTTAAAAATATTCCCATTTTAACTCAATATCTAATAAACTGTTTATTATTTTATTCTGCAGTAAAAAGTCTCTTTACTTTTAGATTTTTCAGGATCTTTTTTTGGGATTTTTTCCCAAAAATGTTTCTACAGTGTTTTTTTTTTCTTTTTTCTGTAACAGCCCTTTTTATTATCATTCATTGGATCTTATATGTAAATTTCAGACATTTTCGTTCTGTAGTTTCTTTACAAACAGCGTTTCACTTTTCAAACATTCAAGCGTACCGTTTTTTTTTTTCCCCCCTCACTCCATTCGTCTGCGGTGTCAGCTTTTTCCGGCGGCTGCTCTGCCCTGTGATCGGCTCCTGCTCGGGTTTCTCCAGCGGGGTTAATCCAGATGTTTTTGCGGGTTTCGGTGTGCATTCGCCAGGTTTTGCAGTGAGTGTTCGTGGCGGCTTTTCCCTGCACTACGACGGCCCTGTGGTGCTTGCTGAATACACTGCAGGATCGCCGAAATGGGATCGCCAAATCGCACTGAATTGAAGAGAAAGAAAAGTCACCGAACGTGCAGTGACTTTTCGATTCTCTTTGAATAACCCTGATAGAGCTCTTGCTGTGACTTGCAGAACCCTTGCTATAGACTTGCCATTGCATCTTTGCTCTTTGTCAGGGTGGCACCTGGCACACGCCGTGGTGGGACCCATATTCGAGGGGTTAGAGCCCTTTAGGCAGGAATATGCAGAGTATACCTTGGAATAGGTTGTCTGAGGCAGATAAGAGTCCATGGTGCGGTACAAATGCGCAAACCAGGGAGGATAGTCAGGGTGGTCCGTGATCAGTGGCTGGCAGCAATAAGGCAACGTCGGTGGGAGAAGCAGGGTCTGGTACACGGTTAACAACACAGGAACACAAAGCAGGTCTGAATATCACTGGTTAGACTTGACAATGCAAAGCCAAGTTGCAGGAGTGGGAGTTGATCTTTTATTGACAGACAAGGGGGTGTGGTGTATGTTTGTGGTTTGTGTTTAACTGATTAACCCCCTTGAGTGCTGGATGGACTGAGGCAGCACTTTTCCTGGATAGCACTGATGCAGATCTGGTTGTGCGTACACACGGGTGCTGATACCTGACAGAATTCCCCTCCGAAGGAGCGGCCTCAGGACGAACTGACTGGACTGGAAGCTGAACACCTGCGGACAAAGGAGAAATTGTTCATATTCCGGATGCCAGGTCCCAGCTGGGCATAACGAAGGATCCTTGTACCGTATAGGGTCCCAGGTCTTCATATAGAGGGTCTGAGCACGTAGAACCGCCATGATCACGGAGAGACCTGGACACAGATGGGCACAGATAGGGGTCAAGGACACCAGAATACCTTGTGTTGACGTAGGCAGAGGGTAGTGGGGCAAGCTGCACCAGGTCTTCAGACTCTTCAGCCAGGGGTCTTATATGATTAGACTGACTGTGTTTCTTCCGCTGGCGTCTCCGAGTGCTGGCTTTGGATGTGGTACCAATCTCGCCCTCCAGGGTGTTCTGGACAGTTCAATCGTCCGTCATAACAGTACCCACACGATGAGGTGGTACTACTGCAGGAAGTTACTTTTCTCCAGGTTTGTCGTCACAGGGGAAGTCACTGAGCTGTATGGAGTCCTGCCAGGGTCTCTTATGGGGAAGAGAGGTGGTAGCCCCCACATACTTAGTGTCTTGATACGGGGGTCCCCTGGAACACCGAGCGGTCTGCAGCTGAAGCTCACCATCCGAGTCCACAGTATTCCAATCCTCTGACTCAGGGTCTTGTGGGTAACAGTGCCAGGGAAATGGAGATGGTACTTGCTGGCTGGGAGTGATGGGAGTCACAGTCAGCGTTACGGTAGCAGTCTTGGGTAGCTTGACTGTTTCTCTGAGGTGTAGAGCTTCCTCAAACCTTGCCAGATCTTCTTTACCCACTATAATCCCAATGGATCCTGGTTTAGGGGTTCCATGGCCATGGGAGTGTGGATGATCGTAGCTGCAGTGGATTTTGGATAGGAGTGGGTCCCTTGTATACAGTAGGGACCCTGATCTTCTGGTACAGGTTCATACCTAGGTATAGGGTCAAGGGCAACAGCAGCAACAGTCATTAGCTGCTGCCTGGGAGCACTACCCGGAATCTGGGTGGTCATAACATCCATAGGAGTTGACTGGTCTAGCTCCTCAGGTACTGTGGTTTCGTAGTCCATTCAGGATCCGAAGCGACAGTGGCGATGTTTTCGGTCTCTCTTGGGATGATAGACCCATCCTCCTCCTCGGAGCTGATCTCCTCCAGTATCCTACCCCTGGATTTAGCAGACCAGACTTTCCTGGGGGTAGGTGTAGAAGTAGGCCGGGACGCAGCCTTAGAAACAGGAGCCTTTCTGGCTTCATGCTTGGCCCGGGGTTCTTCCTCCTCTTCTGCATAATCCACCAGAGACTCCCTACCCCTGGGTACAGTGGGCTTGAGTCTTCTGGGCGCAGGCTCCAGTGTAGGCTTTCTGGGTGCAGACTTGGGAACCTGTGGAGCAGAGACCGGAGCCTGGGGTGCATCTTTAAACACCGGAGTTTTTTCACACACTGTCTTTTTCATAGGGGTCTGCCGTGACACCATAGCCGGCTCGGGTGCGGGAGCTGACCTTTTTGGGGGTCTTGCGAGACAGGCTGCGAGCCAGTGGTCTCTTGAGGCACAGTAGATACAGAGACCCTCAGCCATCCTCCTGGCGCGCTCCTCTGGAGCTAGCGGGCCTTTGGCTTTCTTTGCTGGCGAAACACACATTTTGGGAGTGGTGCTTCTTAGGGAGTCCATTAAGGCCCAGACCTCATCCAGGATCATACATAGCCAGTACGCCATATAATCCAGGGCTGGTAGCATCCCTGCGGGCTCAGTTGTTGGCATCCGGAATATGAACAATTTCTCCTTTGTCCGCAGGTGTCCAGCTTCCAGTCCAGTCAGTTCGTCCTGAGGCCGCCCCTTCTGAGGGGGATTCTGTCAGGTATCAGCACCCGTGTGTACGCACAACCAAATCTGCATCAGTGCTATCCAGGAAAAGTGCTGCCTCAGTCCATCCAGCACTCAAGGGGGTTAATCAGTTAAACACAAACCACAAACATACACCACACCCCCTTGTCTGTCAATAAAAGATCAACTCCCACTCCTGCAACTTGGCTTTGCATTGTCAAGTCTAACCAGTGATATTCAGACCTGCTTTGTGTTCCTGTGTTGTTAACCGTGTTGCCTTATTGCTGCCAGCCACTGATCACGGACCATCCTGACTATCCTGGCACCTGGCACACGCCATTGTGGGGCCCATGGTCAAGGGGTTAGAGCTCTTTAGGCAGGGATATGCAGAGTATACCTTGGAATAGGTTGTCTGAGGCAGGTAAGAGACCATGGCGTGGTACAAAAGGGCAAACCGGGGAGGATAGTCAGGATGGTCTGGTCAGTGGCTGGCAGCAATAAGGCAACGTCGGTGGGAGAAGCATGGTCTGGTACACGGTTAACAACACAGGAACACAAAGCAGGTCTGACTATCACTGGGTAGACTTGACAATGCAAAGCCAAGTTGCAGGAGTGGGAGTTGATCTTTTATTGACAGACAAGGGGGTGTGGTGTATGTTTGTGGTTTGTGTTTAACTGATTAACCCCCTTGAGTGCTGGATGGACTGAGGCAGCACTTTTTCTGGATAGCACTGATGCAGATCTGGTTGTGCGTACACATGGGTGCTGATCCCTGACACTCTTGCTAGAGACTGGCAAAGCAAATTTGCTACAAATTGAAAAAGTGTCAGCTAGAATTTGTGCTGCAAGTGTTCTGCAAGTTAATGACTTGCCAGTGAAAATTTGCAGCAAGTTTGCAAGACAATTCAAATGTGGCACAAGTTTGTGGCAAGTTATTCTTGCTATCTGGGAGTAGCTGTATCATATTTTCATACACAATACATTTTGTACAAGGCATTTGTTTACACAATAGAAGAGCCAGATTCATGTTTGTTTTTTTTTTTAACTCCTGAGTAATTGTCAGTCATGTACAGTTCTTTTCCTTTTCTCAAATTTTTCACATAATTCTTTAATATTTCTTTACAGTGTCTGCTTATACATTTCGAGTAGATTTATATAACTAACTTTTCGCTGCATGGACTAAAATGCATAGGGCCCTATTACATTCTTCGCGCATACGTTTGCGCCCGTGCAAAAACGCATTAACGTGAGGGGCAAAACCCTTTGCGCTGAACGTCGTATTACAATCTCAGCGCAACAAACGCGCGTATACGTCTACTGCGGATGAACCTGCGCGAACGCTGCGCGAGCTTACTATACTTTGCGCGTCCTATACTTAACATTGTGAGAGCAAATGCGTTTGTGCGCTGGTATGTGGATGGTATTACAATTTATGTGCAGTTTATAACGCACAGCCTTTGCACGCATAATTTTAGCAACTCCTAAAAGCTGGCGTTAATAGCAAATTCTATCAACCTGGCCGAACCCAAATACACCAGCCCAAAAAAAAAAAAATGCTGCAAAGTATAGTTACACATTCTAAATATACCAAACCAATAAATTTGGGAAGTTGTGTGTGCATTTTTTATTGATGCAGCATATATGCCCAGATTGACTTGAACAGGCGCAAAAACTTAAAGTGAGATAATTGTGGTTCTTAATTCTGATTGGCTGAATCGCGTGAAAAAAAACACTGCGCACACTGATTTCTGTGCGTATCATTGCCGCGTACGCGTTTCTGCGTGTCCGTTTTACACGCGTTATTGCTCGACGGATGAAAAAAATGCGCGAGGATTGTAATTCCAGAGTTGATTTACGTGCGTTAACGTTAATGCTTGGTGCACAAATTCACGCGTTGCGCGTGCGTTTTTGCGTGAATAATGTAATAGTGTAGTAAATGGGATTTACATTTCGAAAGCAGAATTCATCTTGTCTTCCCTGTCACTTTTAATCTGACAGCATGCCTCTAACCTTTTCAGTTACCTCATTAACCAGAAGGAAGTTAAATACAGAATTGATATACATGCTGCAAATGTTACTTTAGTTGTGTGACATTTTTCCTTCGTAGTGCAGAATGTCCACTTCCTCTCAACTACAAGTGGAAATCCCCGAGAAAATATTTTTAAGTTGGTTTCCATGGTGTAAGGAAAACGGGTTTGTTTGAAAATAATAAAACATATTACAAATAGAAATCCTATGAATCCAGCTCAGGTTTGTAGTGCGTTCTCTGAAAATCCTAGTGAAGTCAACCACCCTCCTCATCAGGTAAGGGCAGGGCCGGACTGGGGATAAAAACCAGCCCTGGAAAATATGTCATACCAGCGCCATTAATATGCGGTGTGTTTGAGGGTATAGCAGAGCTGTACAGTAATAAGCAGCTCACATTTTATATATTGGCCCCAGCTCACATGGATATATATTTCCCAAGCTCACATGGATATATATTGCCCCAGCTCACATGGATATATTTCGCCCCAGCTCACATGGATATATTGCCCACAGCTCACACATGAAAATATTGCCCCGGGTCACACATGGATATATTTGCCCCCAGCTCACACATGGAAATATTGCCCCAGCTCACATGGATATATTTGCCCCCAGCTCACACATGGAAATATTGCCCCTGCTCACATGGATATATTTGCCCCCCAGCTCACACATGGAAATATTGCCCCAGCTCACATGGATATATTTGCCCCAGTTCACACATGGAAATATTGCCCCAGCTCACACATGGAATTATTGCCCCCAGCTCACACATGGAAATATTGCCCCCAGCTCACACATGGTAATATTGCCCCCAGCTCATACATGGAAATATTGCCCCCAGCTCATACATGGAAATATTGCCCCCAGCTCATACATGGAAATATTGCCCCCAGCTCACATGGATATATTGCCCCAGTTCACACATGGATATATTTGCCCCAGCTCACACATGGATATATTTGCCCCCAGCTCACATGGATATATTTGCCCCTAGCTCACACATGGAAATATTGCCCTAGCTCCAATCTCCAGGGCCCGCTCCTCCATGACTCCCCGGCCTCGGTCTTTCATGCTGCCAGCCCTGCACGGATCATGTGTGATGTGAGGGGGCGGCGCTGGCACCAACACAGTGTGAGTGTCTTCCCACCTTGTGTTCGCTGGAAGGCACTCATGCGCTGCAGAGGCTGCAAGCCTGGCCTCAGCGGGCAGCCTTCCTGCAGTGTGGGAGTGTCAGATTGCAGCAGCCTACCGGGATTCCTCCCGGTATCACGGTAGGCCAATCCAGCCCTGGGTAAGAGCAGATAATAGCAGCTCCACAGCTGCTATTAACTACTCACAACTCTATTAAAGGCTTCTGTAATGCCAGATTTAGGTTGGCCTAGTATAGGGATGGCAAACCTTTTTGAGCACGAGTGCCCAAACTGGATCACCGAACCAACGTATGTGTCTCAAAGTGCCAACCCCGCAATTAAATCTGAATACCGATTTATTTTAGAAAAAAACACTTCCTACGACTGAACTAATTATGTGCCTAAGTTTTAGAAGAAAAATACAGTATAGGAAGATGAATATATTGCCCCCAGCTCACACATGGATATATATTGCCCCCAGCTCACACGTGGCTATATATTGCGAGTAAGAGGGACCCATCTCCCCTGGGTTACAGCTGATCTTACACTAATGTACCAGCTTAGAGACTCACTGTGGTCAAATTTCAAGACTACTGGTTCCATGAGCGATTACTATGAATACTGAAAATGCCGGAATGCATGCACAAAACAAACAAAAATGGCGAAAGCCCATTACTTCAACGAAAATCTAAACAATAACCTATCAAACCCTAGACACTTTTGGAAAACCATAAGTAACATTCAAGCACCCCCTGTCCACTCCCAGCCGGCTGCTGTCAACATAAACAACCAAATCCTGCAACACCCCCTAGATGTAGCAATGCCTTTAATGATTATTTTGTTGGATGTGCCACCACCCTGATTGCTAAGCTAAAAAATGACATGCAATCAGAAATGCTGCACGCAGGTCAGGCCCCTCCAGCTGTGCAAAGACCCTGTATCAGACAGGAATTCAGTTTTAGGCCAGTGCCTGTCAGTGTCGTTACTAAACTTCTCTGTAACCAAAAAATGAAATACCAGTCTGGACCTGATCAAATACCAGCCATGTTGCTGAAAATCAGTGCACCGGCAATTGCAAATCCTGTCGCAACCCTATTCAATGAATCACTGGCGACTAGATACATACCCAAACTCTGGAAGACTACGAGAGTGGCACCTATCCATAAAAGTGGTGACAGTACTTTGGTATCCAACTACCGTCCGATATCATTGCTCCCTGTAATCTCAAAAATTTTGGGAAAATGCGTCTACACACAATTACGTGATTATTATCAATATTGGAACTACTTAACCACGGATCAATCCGGCTTTCATCCAAATCACTCAACTACAACCGCCCTTTTAAAAGTCTGCAATGATATCCAAGCTGGTGTCAGGGATCAGCACCCGTGTGTGCGCGCAACAACCAGACCTGCATCAGTGCTATCCACGAAAAGTGCTGCCTCAGCCAATCCAGCACACAAAGGGGTTAATCAGTTAAACACAAACCACAAACACACACCACACCCTCCTGCCTGTCTGTCAATAAAAGAGAAACTCCCCCCTGTGCACCTTGGCTTTGCATTGTCAAGTCTAACCCTGTGCTATTCAGACCTGCTTTATGTTCCTGTTGATAACCGTGTACCAGACCCTGATTAACCCACCGATATTGCCTCCTTGCTGCCAGCCCTTTGATCCACGGACCGTCCTGACTACGCTACCTCTTCACCCCTTTGTACCACGCCATGGACTCATACCTACCTCAGCCAGCCTATCCTCAGGTACAACCGGGATATCCCTGCCTAAAGGGCTCAAACCACCTGAACTTGGGTCCCACCACGGTGTATGCCAGGTGCCACCCTGACAGCTGGCATGGAACAAGGAAACCTAACTGGAGCCATCTTCCTTGATTTTGCCAAAGCCTTTGACACAGTAGACCATGGCAACTTGTTTAAGTTTTTTTAAGACTCTGGTATTGGTGATCGCACGCTATCCTGGTTTCAATCATATGTATCTGACCAATCGCAATATGTGTCGATTTCTGGCAGCTCCTCCCTCCCCCTCCCAGTCACTTGCGGTGTACCCCAAGGCTTGATACTCGGCCCCCTGCTATTTACAATATTCATAAATGATCTGCCTAACATCTGCAAAGCCTCAACTGTACACATGTACGCAGACGACACCGTAATCTATACCAGCAAACCAACTCTCCCACAACTGGAGGCCGTGCTGCAAGAACAATTCACAGAGGTGGAAATGTGTATCAAACACAACAACCTTTTTTTAAATACTGACAAAACGGTAACCATGCTCTTTGGAACAGCACCTAAACTACATAAATTGCAAAATCCCCATCTACGTGTGGGGACAAAATCAAATGACACGCTGACCACAGTGACTTCTCTCAAATATCTAGGTATGTGGTTAGACCCAAATCTATCCTTTGGCCCCCACATCGAAAAACTCATCTAAAATTTACCCCAAACTAGGTGCCCTGTACAGAAACAAATCCTGCCTGAAGTCCACGGTAAGAAAGCAAATTGTACAACAAATGCTTATGCCGGCTATTGATTACGGAGATGTAGTGTATTCAGCAGCCCCGCAAACACACCTTCAGAAACTTACCACATTGTATAACTCATGCTGCCGCTATGTGCTACAATGTAACTACATGACCCACCATTGTGACATGTTAAAAGAGCTAAACTGGCCGTCGCTGGAGTCTAAACGTACCCTTCACCTTTCCAACCTGGTGTTTAAGAGCTTTTCTGGGAAGCTGCCACCCTACCTGAATAGACTGCTTCCTCCAGCAGTTCACTCAACCTATAACCTCCAATCCAGGACCAGCACCCTACTTGTAATACCACAATACAAAAAGACAGTGGCTCGGTCCTCATTTTCCTACAGAGCACCGCAGTTATGGAATAACCTCCCAGACGCCATCAAATCTTCCCCCAGTCTAAAGTCACTCGAGAGCTCCCTATTAACATACCTCAATACAGAATGCACCTGTAAACATGTAACATAATGTTAATTTGTATGTTTATGTTAAAGTAAAATCCCATATAGCGTAACTGTTAAGATATTTTAACTAGTCCTGTTTGCTATCATTAATTGCCATATCTTTACCAGTCCTGTTTGCACTCCAAAATTGCCATCTTTTACCAGTTATATTTATTTATTTCCACTCAGCCCTGGGCTGTGCCCCCCCCCCCCCCCCGGGTCATGAATCACTGCATTAGAGAATTTATTGCCCCAACATCCCCCAAAGATGCAATGTAATCCTGGATTTCTGTTTCTTCAGCATACTCAACTCCATACAGCTTCCAGGGCGGCCAGCCTCTATCACAGTGTCCTCCTAGCTCCCACCTGGACTTAGCTCCCACCCACCCCACAGTTCTCATTTCATTTATACCCAACTAATTTGGTCATGTGATATTTTTAGCTACCAAACTACACCACTCTGAAACTTTACCAGACTCCTTCCATCTTCTGCTTTTCTTATCAATTCCCTGTCTTCTACTTTTCCTTTTTTTCCCTCCCCCTCTCCCTCTCCCACACCACCTTTGTCTAGAAATGTTTGTCCCTCTCTTCTCCCTCTTGCTGCTTCTTTCCACTATCTCCCTTCTCTCTAAATCTACCCTCCCACCCTATACACCCTACAAATTACAGCAACCTGGAAATGAAACCCAAATACACCATAGCCTGCTCAGCTCCTTTAATTTATCAGCTGAGAGCTGGTGGAGAGTGTTAAAATCCAGCCCTCCCACCCCCACACAACAGAGCTTTAAAGCTCTTCAATAACTATTTTCCAAAAAGAAAAATATGTCCAAATTCCTTTTTATTCTGCTGCTTGCTCTGGCAAATGATGTTGAATCCAACCCTGGTCCAATAGCTGACACCATATTTAATCTCCTCAATAAAAAAGGCCTCTCCTTTGTGCATTGCAACATCTACAGTTTACTCCCTAAACTGGATGAGCTTAAAGCTTGGTGCTTCTATTACAAACCTAAAGTCATTGTGCTGACAGAATCATGGTTATCCCCTAAAGTGCCAGACTCTGCCATAGCAATACAAGGGTACTCATGCTCTAGAAAGGACAGAGCTAAGAGAGGAGGGGGAATTGTTATCTATGTTGACAACTCCATAAAGTTCACCCCGTTGCAGAATCCTAGCTCCCCGGCCACATTTGATTTCCTTTCTGGTATTATTGAGATCCCGTTCAGTAAAACAATTATTGTTGCTGGATTCTACCGCCCACCGAGTTCCCCAGTGCACTCCCTTTCTGTCATAACCCAAATTCTAAGTAAATTAGTCGCTCAAAACCAAAAAAGTGAACTGCTGGTCCTCGGCGACTTTAATGTTGATTGGCTGAATACTAAAAAAACAATAAACACTGCTCACTGTTTAAGGTTTTGCAGCTAACACAATTAATCTCCTCCCCCACTCACATTAATATGAAAAGCCCTAACCACACCTTGCTGGACTGGATTCTCTCATGTCCTGATCGTATACAGGAGGCAGGCGTTCTCGCTAACAGTTTCAGTGATCACTGCCTAGTGTACTGTGTGCGCAAAATAAGGGTCACAAAATGTCCACCAAAGGTAACAATCACCAGGTCTTTCAAGAAATTTAATCTTGAATCCTTCCTAAATGATCTCAAACAGCTCCCATGGTACAGACTAAACCTAATCCCAGACCTGGACTGTGCAATTGAATACTTTCAAGCCGAGCTCCTGAAAGTCTGGAACACCCATACCCCACTGCGCAAAGTGCGAGTAAAAGGGGCCCACCTCCCCTGGGTTACAGCTGACCTCACGCATATGTACCAGTTTAGAGATTCCCTGTGGTCAAATTTCAAGAGTACTGGATCCATGAGCGATCACTGTGAATACCGAAAATGCCGGAATGCATGTACAAAACAAACAAAAATGGCTAAAGCCCAGTACTTCAATGAAAATTTAAACCATAACATATCAAACCCCAGAAATTTTTGGAAAATCATAAGTAACATACAAGCACCCCCTGTCCACTCCCAACTGGCTGCTGTCAAAGTAAACAACCAAACTGTACAACACCCCCTAGATGTAGCAAATGCTTTTAATAATTATTTTGTTGGATGCGCCACCACCCTGATTGCTAAGATAGGAAATGACACGCAATCAGAAAGGCCGCACACAGGTCAGGCCCCACCAACAGTACAAAGACCCTGTAACGCAGAGAAATTCCATTTTAGACCAGTGCCTGTCAGTGCCATCACTAAACTTCTCCGTAATCAAAAAATGAAATACCAGTCTGGACCTAATCAAATCCCAGCAATGCTGCTGAAAATCAGTGCGCCAGCAATTGCAAAACCTGTCGCAACCCTAATCAATGAATCACTGGCGACTGGATACATACCCAAACTTTGGAAGACTGCAAGGGTGGTACCTATCCATAAAAGTGGAGACAATACTTTGGTATCCAACTACCGCCCAATATCACTGCTCCCTGTAATGTCAAAAATTCTGGAAAAATGTGTCTACACTCAATTACGAGATTATTATCAGTATCAGAACTATTTAACCCCAGATCAATCAGGCTTTCGTCCAAATCATTCAACTACAACTGCCCTTTTAAAAGTTTGTAATGATATCCAAGCGGGCATGGAACAAGGAAACCTAACTGGAGCCATCTTCCTTGATTTTGCCAAGGCTTTTGACACAGTAGACCATGGCATCCTACTTCAAAAACTTAAACTCTGGTATTGGTGATAGCACGTTAACCTGGTTCCAATCATATGTGTCTGATAGGTCGCAATTTGTGTCCATTTCTGACAGCACTTCCCTTCCCCTCCCAGTAACATGCGGTGTACCCCAAGGCTCGATACTCGGCCCCCTGCTATTCACTATATTCATAAATGATCTGCCCAATGTCTGCAAAGCCTCAACTGTACACATGTACGCAGACGACACTATAATCTATACCAGCAAACCAAATCTCCCACAGCTGGAGGCAGTGCTGCAAGAACAATTCACAGGGGTAGAAAAGTGGATCGCAGATAAACTTTTTCTAAATACAATGCTCTTTGGAACCGCACCTAAACTACACAAATTGCAAACACCCCATCTATGTGTCAGGACAAAATCAAATGGCACGCTGACCACAGTCACTCTCTCAAATATCTAGGTATGTGGTTAGACCCAAATCTATCTTTTGGTCCCCACATCGAAAAACTCTCATCTAAACTCTACCCCAAACTAGGTGCCCTGTACAGAAACAAATTCTGCCTGAGCCCCGCGGTAAGAAAGCAGATTGTACAACAAATGCTTATGCCAGCCATTGAATACGGAGATGTAGTGTATGCAGCTGCCCCTCAAACACACCTCCAGAAACTTACTACATTGTATAACTCATTCTGTCGCTTTGTGCTACAATGTAACTACATGACCCACCATTGTGACATGTTAAAAGAACTAAACTGGCCATCGCTGGAATCTAGACACACCCTTCACCTTTCCAACCTGGTGTTTAAGAGCTTTTCTGGGAAGCTACCACCCTACCTGAATATGCTGCTTCCCCCGGCAGTTCCCTCATCCTATAACCTCAGATCCAGGACCAGCACCTTACTTGCAATACCACAATACAAAAAGAAAGTGTCTCGATCCTCATTTTCCTACAGAGCACTGCAAATATGGAATAACCTCCCAGATGCCATCAAATCTTCTCCCAGTCTAAAGTCCCTTAAGACTACCCTATTAACATACCTCAATACGAAATGCACCTGTAAACATGTAACATAATGACTTTATTTCCTACATATTTCTTTTTCTGTTAATCTGTATATTTGGTCTTGTGTGAATATCTTGCATTTTACTATTTTGTATTTCTGTAACCACTCAATGTTCTTGAACCCAGGACATACTTGAAAACGAGAGAAATCTCAATGTATCCTTCCTGGTAAAATCCTTTATAAATAAAATAAATAATGACTATTTCCTACATATTTATTTTCTGTTAATCTGTATATTTGTGCTTTTTTTGTTATTTTTATATCTTGCATTGTATTCCTTTTGTATTACTGTAACATTTTATTGTTCTTGAACCCAGGACGTACTTGAAAACGAGAGAAATCTCAATGTATCCTTCCTGGTAAAATCCTTTATAAATAAATAAATATTGCCCCAGCTCACACGTGGATATATATTGCCCCCAGCTCACACGTGGATATATATTGCCCCCAGCTCACACGTGGATATATATATTGCCCCCAGCTCACACGTGGATATATATAGTCCCCAGGCCACCAGCTCGCACATGGATATATTGCCCCAGCTCACATGGATATATATTGCCGCCCAGCTCACATGGATATATATTGCCCGCAGCTCATACCTAGTACATAGGTATGGTTTTGAAAGACTGTTAGCTGATCTTTGATGTCGGGTCTGTTGATGACCTCTCTGTAGGCTATGGTAGAGTGTCTACCCCCATCACCCAGTATTCGCAGACACCCACATTGTAACGTTACCTTGGTCTTTTTATTTATTTTTGTTTTTCTCCACCATTTGCTTTGCTAATTAGCATGTGAATCTCCTGCCCTATTGACACAGCCCATCCAGCTTCAGGTGTTTACCTTCTAACTGCCTGAATGCAATCAGTCCGCCCTATATAACCACTAAAACTGGCTCCATTTGAGCCTTAGCTCTTGTGACCTCCCCAAGTGGCATCCTAAGTGGACGTTCAGAGTTGATTCCTGGAGTTGCGGGACTGGAGGAAGGAACTGCAAGGCCTACTTTTTACTCCGGGTAAACACACGTCTATATCATGCTTTCTCTCACGCTTCTACTCTTTACTTCTACCTTTCTCCTTAAATGGAACTCCTGCCCCTCTACCACCGAACCCTACACTATCTGCATCTCTCCCTCCCTCCTCTCGTCCCACATGATGGCCTCACATGAGCTCCTTTGTTTCCTCAGAACATGGTCTCCCTCTAACTCTCGTGCTGCCAATCATTCCCACTCCCACTAATCCCATTCCCACCTTCTCTTTCTCACCCTCCTGCTGTTACTCTATTCAGGTGACATATCCCCTAACCCTGGCCCCACAACACATCCAATACTTCCCTCTCATCCTATCTCCATCGCACATAAATCACCTCCCTGCAAGCCCAGCAACCTCATTCCCATAACCCCTCAGCGCCTGTCCTCTTTCTCCTGCGCCCTCTGGAACGCTCGCTCTGTGTGCAACAAACTCACAGCAATCCATGACCTCTTCCTTTCAAACTCCTTCAACCTCCTAGCTTTAACTGAAACCTGGCTAACTCCCTCTGACACGGCCTCCGTTGCTGCTCTCTCACATGGCGGTCTACACTTGAGCCATACCCCCAGACCGGGTGAGAGAAATGGTGGCGGGGTCGGACTCCTTCTCTCTCCCACCTGAACCTACCAGCATCTCCCTCCACCCCCATCCCTCTCCTTCTCCTCCTTCGAGACACACTGCATCCGCCTGTTTCTCTCCTCTGGCTCTCAGGGTGGCAGTCATCTACCGCCCACCGGGACCAACCTCCCAGTTCTTTGACCACTTTGCTACCTGGCTTTCTCACTTCCTGTCTTCTAATCTTCCATGCCTAATTCTCGGGGACTTCAACATTCCCATTGACGATCCTTCCGCCCCTGCTGCCTCCAAACTTCTTTCACTCACGTCCTCCCTTGGACTCACACAATCCTCCCTCCTCCCTACCCACCGCGATGGTCACGCTATTGACCTTGTCTTTTCCAACCTCTGCTCCATTTCTGAGTTCAAATGTCGCCCTTTCCCCATCTCTGACCACCACCTTCTCTCTTTCAACCTATCTGGACTTCCTAAACACCCTGCTCCCCCACCCCGCACACACACTCTCAGAAATCTACATGCTGTGGACCCCCATCAATTCTCCAACCTACTTCACCACCTCCCTCATACCTCATCCTTCACCTGCCCTGATGCTGCCACTAATCACTACAACACTACGCTTATCTCTGCTCTAGACACTCTTGCTCCTCTTCGACTCTGTAAGGCCCCACGCCGCCAGCTTCAGCCCTGGCACACCCTCTAGACTCGCTACCTGCAAAGATGCTCCCGCACCGCAGAGCGTGCCTGGAGGAAATCCCGCTCTGAAGCTGATTTTGTTCACTTCAAGTTATTCTCCGGTCATACACCTCTGCCCTCCACTTGGCCAAACAATCCTTCTTCTCATCTCTTATATCTACGCTGTCCTCCAACCCTAAATGGCTCTGGTCCACCTTCAACACCCTCCTCTTCCCACCTGCACCTCCCCCCACAGCTGCCTTCAGCGCTCAAGACCTGGCAGACTACTTCCTCAGTAAAACTTTAACTATCAGAAGCAACATCCCAACACAAGATAGTTATCTGCCACCTCCACTCCCACAGGTCCCCTCTGCCACCCTCTGCCGCTTCCTCCCAGCCACTGAGGAGGAAGTCAATTCCTTATTGTCCTCCTCACATCTCACCACGTGCCCGCTCTAACCCATTCCCTCACATCTAATTCCTCCCTTCTCCTCCTCCCTCACCCCTGCTCTCACACACATCTTCAACCTATCTCTCTCCACTGGCTCCTTTCCATCCGCCTTCAAACACGCGCTAGTTACCCCTTTACTAAAGAAACCATCCCTAGATCCCAACTCTCCATCCAACTACCGCCCTGTATCCCTGCTTCCCTTCACATCAAAGCTCTTAGAAAAACTAGTCTTCAACCGCCTCTCCCTCTTCCTGTCCTCCAATTCCCTACTTGACCCCCTGCAATCTGGCTTCCGTCCGCCTACACTCAACTGAAACTGCCCTCACCAAAGTCACCAACGACCTCCTAACTGCTAAAAAACACGGCCACTATTCTATTCTCATCCTGCTTGACCTCTCGGCTGCTTTTGACACTGTTGACCACCCCCCTCCTTCTACAGACCCTCAACTCTCTGGGTCTCGGTGACACTGCACTTGCTTGGGTTGACTCCTATTTATCCAACAGGTCCTTCTGTGTGTCCTTTGCTGGTAACTCCTCCTCCTCATTGCCTCTATCTGTTGGTGTACCTCAAGGCTCTGTCCTTGGTCCTCTGCTCTTTTCCATCTACACCTCCTCTCTGGCAAAATCATCAACAGCTTTGGCTTTAATTACCACCTCTACGCTGATGACACTCAGATCTACCTCTCTACCCCTGATCTCTCTCCCCCTGTCCTCTCAAAAGTCAGCGACTGTTTATCTGGCATCTCCTCCTGGAAGGCCTCCCACCACCTAAAGATCAACATGTCAAAGACTGAACTCCTACTTATTCCTCCCTCCAATGCCTCCCCACCTCCTGACTTCTCTATCATGGGGGAGGGTATCACCATCTCCCCATCAAACCAAGTTCGCTGCCTTGGAGTTACACTCGACTCTGCTCTTTCCTTCATCCCCCACATCAAGTCTCTTTCCTCCTCCTGCCGATACCAACTGCGTAATATTTCCAGAATTCGGCCATTTCTAACCGCTGTCACCACAAAACAACTCATACACGCCCTGGTAATCTCCCGACTCGACTATTGCAATAATCTCTTATCTGGCCTCCCTCTGTCCCGCCTCTCCCCCCTACAATCCATCCTGAACGCCTCCGCCAGGCTAATTCACCTCACCCGCCGCTCTGTCTCTGCCGCTCCCCTCTGCGAGTCCCTTCACTGGCTCCCCATCCACTGCAGAATTAAGTTCAAAATCCTTATCCTTACCAACAAAACCCTCACTAACTCAGCTCCCCACTACCTGTCCTCACTAATCACCAAATACACCCCAGCCCGCTCCCTAAGGTCAAACAGTGACCTGCGCCTAGCTTCTCCCCGCATCACCTCTTCCCATGATAGACTGCAGGATTTCTCACGCGCAGCCCCCACTCTCTGGAACGCTCTCCCTCGTACTGTCAGACTTTCCCCTAACTTCTCTTCCTTCAAACGCTCCCTGAAAACATTCCTATTTAGGGAAGCCTACCACCCAACTCACTGACGCAACCATCAATCACTCTCACCTTACAGTCCTCTCCTCCTGTTTCCAACCCCAACCCTCCCAGATTGTGAGTTCCTACGGGAATAGGGCCCTCATCTCCTCCTGTACTGTTTGTCAAATGTTGTTCAATGTATTGTAACCCTGTCTATACTGTGCTTATTGTACAGCGCTGCGGAATATGCTGGCGCTTTATAAATAAATAATAATAATAATAGTGTCTGGTCCATTTGAACGATGGTGGGAGGTTGTACAGTCCGCTCTGATGGGGTTTTGAGGATGGTTTGTTTGAGGATTTAATATAAAGCAGTAGTTGGCTGTGGTCTGACAGGTGTGTTTGTGGGGTGACGGTGAAGGCGTTGATGTGAGTGGAGTTCATATCCGTGATTGCATAGTCGACCACACTGTTTCCTACATG
The DNA here is from genome assembly GCA_009667805.1 of Leptobrachium leishanense. Classification (NCBI taxonomy): domain Eukaryota; kingdom Metazoa; phylum Chordata; class Amphibia; order Anura; family Megophryidae; genus Leptobrachium; species Leptobrachium leishanense. Next base: position 230,090,626 of record CM019066.1, on the reverse strand, counting down.
GGAGCTTAATGTATACCTTCCCAGAGAGTCTCCCTTGGTGCGGCCATTAAGGATGTAGAGCCCGAGACTCCGACACAAATTCAGCAATTTTCTTCCACTCTTGTTGGTTGTATTGTCATAGCTGTTTCTTTGCACCTGTATTGACTCCTGACAGTAGTTTGCGACTCCCAAAATGTATGTGTTCCCATCTGAGGTCACATAGTCCTTTTCTCTTCCTGTCCTGGCGTTGAGGTCTCCATAGAGAAGCATGTGTCCTAGGGACTGGAAGTGGGAGGCCTCACTCTGTACCACCTCATAGGTGTCTGTTTTGGAGTATGGAGACTCTGGTGGTGCAATGTAAGCTGCACAGAGGAAGATGTCTGACTGAGAGGTGAGGATGGAGCTACTTATTTTTATCCAGATGTGGCTGTCTCCTTTCTTGATTGCTTTGATGTTCTCGTGTAACTCCTCCTTATACCAGATTAATATTCCTCCTGAATGGCGACCCTGTTTGATGCTTTTATCCTTCTGGGCGGGCACGGAAAATTCTCTGTAGCCCACAGGTGTTTGTGGGTCATCCTGTGCCCGGCTCCATGTTTCCAGCAGGATTTGTATGTCCACGTTGTGCAGTCTATGTTTGAAGTCTGGATCGTTTACTTTGGATCCAAAAGCTGAAGCATTCAGACCCTGAATGTTCCAGCTACTGATTGTTAGTGATGTCATTTTATGTTGTTATACCTTGTAATGAGCAAAATTACATGGGACAACCAGGTTGTGGATGGTTGTCATTGTAGTTCATTATGAGATCAATTCACATTAATTTGTTGTATAGTGTGCCGAGGAGGGTCCGTATCTCCTCCAAGTCTCTGTTCTGTGGAGGTCTTGATGTCCATCTTGGGGCGGGTGGTTTCCGCCATTCCTGCCATCTGTTTTGTCCTGTTCTTGGTTTAAATGTGGTGTTCTTGTCTTGGTGCGGTTTGAGGTCGTCTTGGGGTGGTTGTTGTTGTGTTAGTTTGGGTTTGGTTTGTGCCAGGTTCGGGGATATGGATTCTGTTCAGTACAATGTCTTTAAATTCTCTTGCCAGGTGACTCACCCCTTGTTTGTTGAGGTGTTTGTTATCGTAGAGGTGTTCAGGGGTTATGGAAGGGTGTTGGGTCAGATGAATGTTGGGCTTTGAGCTAGTGTAGCGCTCACCCCCGAAGGAGCCGCTTAAAATATTAAAACAATTTGGGCTCGTCTCCCCATGGCAAGAGAAATAACGGACGCGACACAGGTGGATGGGGTTAAAGATTTGGTGCGTTTACTGTTCCCAGTGAACGGGGAAAAAGGCAGGGTAAATAAAATGCACATACAGGGGTGGGACAATAATGCAAGGGGGGATAAATAATAATACAGTACATATAACACAACTTTAACAAATACTCCCTCGATCCCGAGTAGAAAGCTAAATAGCAATGTTCCTCTCTAACATACACATATACATATAGATAACATAGGAATGTAACTCTTCCTCACCGTATCCATTAATCCCAACCCGAATAACCCTCCCCAAACCACCCCAAAGTGTAGGTGTGCATGTGAGTGTAGCGGTCGCGCTGGCCAGCAAAATATAAATATATCAGGGGGAAAAAAGAAAAAAAAATCAAAATACTCTTCGTGCACAATCTTGAAAAAAACAGTCTCGGTCACTAGAGATCTCTTCAAAAGAAATGTAAGTCCCAACCGTTGGGGCCCTTGTTGCAGAAAATGCGGTGTTGTACCCCGCTATGGTCTATGCAGTGGTGGCAGAGATGCGGTATCGTACTGCACTATGGTCTATGCAGTATGTAGCATTTGCAGGTTGTACTGCGCTGTGGTCTATGCAGTTTTCGGGGTTTGTGGGTTTGTACTGCGCTACGGTCTATGCAGTAACGGAAGTGCGGTGATGTACTGCGCTGTGGCCTATGCAGGCCTCTCACCCTTCAAGACGCTCGGGCGACACGGGTCCCAGCCTCCCCCAGTCAGCCTTTCCAGCCTCTGAGTCGGTCCTCTGGCTCCTCAGACGGTGATCCGGCTCTCTCTCCCAGGCGCGCGTCCGCACCCTGTGCTTCGTGCTGGTCCCTCCGGCTTGTAGCCTTCCGATCTTCGGACTGTGCAGCCTCACAAGCCGTTTCGGTGTCCGTGGCGGGTCCCCGGTCGCGTCCTCCGCTTTTCCCCGTTTTCCTCTTCTCCCCTCCTCTGCGTGCTTCTCTCCTCTCTCCCCGGCTCCCTCCTCCTTGTCCGTTTATTTTCAAAAACTCCCGCCAAAAAAAACGGCTTTCTCTTCGCGAGCCGGCTCCTTGCGCCCGCCGTTGGGGCTTTCCTTGCACACTTCCTGCATCTCCCGGCGCTAGGCATGCCGGGAGATGTAGTCCATCGGCGCTACACTAGTTTTAGCCGCCAGTTCTGTGTTGATGTTCTGGATGATGTGGTTCGATATGTCCTTCCTCGGAAGTAGACACGATAGGATTATTTTGGAGTGGGGGAACTTTTGCTGTGCAGTGTCTGTTATTTGTGACAGTTTGTCTGCAATGTCTTTCTGTTCTGTCTGAATATTGTTCGTACCTGTGTGTATGATGATTTGTTTGGGGTTCGTGAAGTATGGATTTGTGAGGACTTCCATTGTCTGTTCAATGGTAGCACAATGGATTTTGGTGATGTTTTTTCCTGGGAAGAGCCTTCTTGTGTTTAAGTACTTCCCATTTGAATCCATTATTATTACAGTTTCAGGGGTTTGTTGTCTGGGATTTGTTGGCCGGCTGGTTGTGGGTTCAGGATTTTGTGAGTGGTTTTGGCTGTCACTGATCTCTGTGTTGTTGATGTATGGAGTTTTATTTGTCTCATGTTCATTTTCAGGCACTTTGTCTATATTAATCATTGTTGATTCTCTCTCCTGGTTGATGGGCTGTGTTTGTGTTTTAAGTTTCCTCATCTCTTCTCTCAGCTGGATATTTTCCTCTTGAAGTTCTTGGATCTTCAGTTGGATGTCCTGTATGGCAGACCTGTGTTCAGATTTCAGGGTGTTAATCTCTTCTCTGAGTTGGTAATCTGCATTTCTGTCACCTGGTTCCCTTTGAAGCTGTTCCTTGAATTGAATGAAGTCTCTTTCTAAATGGGATATGCAGTCTCTGAGGATTTCGGGTGTGGGGAGATCTTGACTGGGGCATAATGCAGACATGACTCTGGGGGATTTCTTTGCTGTAATGTGTTCCTCACAGATCTTACTAGCTGGACTTTCAAGGTCCTTGAAGTCCTTGGCTTGTTCTTTAATTTGAGGGAAGAGTTGCTCAAATTCCTCTAAATGGGTCTCAGTGCCTTGTACCATGATGGTGCCATTGTGATAAATATTTACGGCGAGTACATTACACTCTTTATTTTCCTCATCCCTGACCGTGATCTGGCGGCCCCTGTTGATACCTCCTTTTTTAATATTATTGTAGTATTTGCAGAAAGCTCTATGCCAGGCCTCCGTGTTCTCCGTATGAAATAATACATTTGTTTTCATCCTACCCTGATCATTATTTGAGAAGTCAGCAAACAGAGTCTCTGGATTTTGTTCAATTTGTTCCTTTTTTTTATGGCTTTTTTTGCCTGGTTGCTCTTTTCTGTTTTTGTGTAAACAAACTCCAAGGTGTCGGACCCCCTGCTGCCTGTGGCTTGTGTGCTGGAGTCTTTGTTCTGTCTTTTTAAAGTGCAGTTTTCCATGTTGAATGTATTTGTATGTTTCAAAAGTGATGTTTCTATATAAATTTGATAATCTTGTGGGTTATTGGTGTTGTGGGAGGATGGTCCTACCTTGTTCTGCAGTTTGCTGGAATCTGGTGCTTTCTGATGCTGGTCTTCTGGATGGACTTGTTGTTTTCCCATGTTTAGTTTAAATTTTCTTTTATCTCTTCATTGAATATTCTTTGCTTGTTCGTCATCTTGCATGAAGTCTTTGTTTTCCTAGTTTGTTTTCCTGGTTAAATCCTTCAATTCTGCTCATTATAAGGTATAAAATGGGGAAGTTTTCAGGAGCTCATTCTCAGTGCTGCTGCTCTCACCGCTTGTAAGATATCCTTTCATCCTTCTGGAGATACGGTCTCCAGTACTGCACACAGTACTCCAAGTGAGGTCTCACCAGTGCTCTGTACAGTGGCATGAGCACTTCCCTTTTCCTACTGCTAATACCTCTCCCTACACAACCAAGTATTCTGCTAGCATTTCCTGCTGCTCTATTACATTGACTACTTACCCTTAGATCCTCTGAAATAATGACCCCTAAATCCCTTTCCTCAGATGTTGAGGTTAGGACTGTATCAAATATTCTATATTCAGCTCTTGGGTTTTTTACGTCCCAGGTGCATTATCTTGCACTTATCCACATTAAAACTCAATTGCCACAGCTCCGACCATTTTTTTAGTTTACCTAAATCATTTGTCATTTGGCTGATCCCTCCAGGAACGTCAACCCTGTTGCAAATCTTTGTGTCATCAGCAAAAAGACATACTTTTCCAGTAATACCTTCTGCAATATCACTAATAAAAATATTAAAGAGAATGGGTCCAAGTACTGACCCCTGAGGTACCCCACTGGTAACAAGACCTTGCGCCGAATAAACTCCATTTACCACAACCCTCTGTTGCCTGTCACTCAGCCACTGCCTAATCCATTCAACAATATTGGAATCCAAGCTCAAAGATTGCAATTTATTGATAAGCCTTCTATGCGGAACAGTATCAAAAGCCTTACTGAAATCTAAATAAGCAATGTCTACTGCACCACCTGTGTCTATTATTTTTGTTACCCAATCAAAAAAATCATTAAGATTAGTTTGGCATGATCTCCCTGAGGTAAACCCATGTTGTTTCTGATCCTGTAATCTATGTGTTCAACGATTCTAACATCTTTGGCACTATACACCACCACAATGGAGTTGGAATGAAACAAACACAATGTGCTTTAACTGCAGACTGTCAGCTTTAATCTGAGGGTATGTACATCCAACTCAGGTGAACGGTGTAGGACTTACAGCAGTTTGCAGATGTGCCTCTTGTTAAGGTACCAAAAGTAATGGGACAGAATAATAATCATAAATCAAACTTTCCCTTCTTAATACTTGGTTGCAAATCCTTTGCAGTCAATCACAGCCTGAAGTCTGGAACGCAAAGACATCACCAGACGCTGAGTTTCATCCCTGGTGATGCTCTGTCAGGCCTCTACTGCAACTGTCTTCAGTTCCTGCTTGTTCTTGGGGCATTTTCCCTTCAGTTCTGTCTTCAGCAAGTGAAATGCATGCTCAATGGGATTCAGGTCAGGTGATTGACTTGGCCATTGCATAACATTCCACTTCTGTCCCTTCAAAAACTCTTTGGTTGCTTTTGCAGTATGCTTTGGGTCATTGTCCATCTGCACTGTGAAGCGTCGTCCAATGAGTTCTGCAGCATTTGGCTGAATGTGAGCAGATAATATTGCCTGAAACACTTCAGAATTCATCCTGCTGCTTTTGTCAGCAGTCACATCAATAAATACAAGAGAACCAGTTCCATTGGCAGTCATACATGCCCACGCCATGACACTACCACCACCATGCTTCACTGATGAGGTGGTATGCTTCGGATCATGAGCAGTTCCTTTCCTTCTCCATACACTTCTCTTCTCTTCCCATCACTCTGGTACAAGTTGATCTTGGTCTCATCTGTCCATAGGATCTTGTTCCAGAACTGTGAAGGCTTTGTTAGGTGTTGTTTGCAAACTCTAATCTGGCTTTCCTGTTTTTGAGGCTCACCAATGGTTTACATCTTGTGGTGAACCCTCTGTATTCACTCTGGTGAAGTCTTCTCTTGATTGTTGACTTTGACAAACATACACCTACCTCCTGGAGAGTGTTCTTGATCTGGCCAACTGTTGTGAAGGGTGTTTTCTTCACCAGGGAAAGAATTCTACGGTCATCCGCAACAGTTGTTTTGCATGGTCTCCCGGGTCTTTTGGTGTTGCGTTCCTTCTTTTTTTTTATTTATTTATAATTCTTTATTTAAAGAGTTATATCTTACAGATAATGCACAAAATCAAACGTAAACACAAAACAGCCGTCTAGGGCCGGCAAAACGAATTACGGTCAATTTGTCCAATAGTGAATTGACTATGCATGTAGGAATAGGTCAATAGTGAGGTAACAAAAAAACAAAGGCAGGAAGTCCCAGTATCGGGTGCGAGAAAAATAAAAAGAAAGAGAAAATACAGGTGGGACTAGTACCGTAGATAACACGAATTGTCCTGTAGGTCCAAACTTTACGTGTCACTGGTCACTATTCTAGCTTAAATAGATGAGAAAAAAAGAACAAGCTGGGGGGGGGTTCATAAAAACGCACAGCTTTCAGTCCAGTTGAAGCTCCAGAAGGTCCGGTGAGATGCCCGCTGCAGCAAGGTCGGTCCAGGCGGCATCAGGATCAGTGACAGTGTAGGGGACGTTATTATGAGTCACCACCAATGCTCCCGCTAGGCCCCAGCGATATCGGATCCCTCTCTGTCGAAGAACGGCCGTCACAGCTCGGAAACGTCGGCGAGCAAGCCGAGTCTGGAACAGGAGATCGTGATATAAAGCCAGCATGGAGCCCTCGAACTGCACCGGATCTCTCGCGCCAGGAGCAGACATAAGCTTCACTTTAAATGCCACATCGCGAAAGGCGACTACGACGTCCCGTGGTGTCCCCCTTGAAAGTGCTGCAGGTCTCCGAACTCGAAATACGGATCCTATCATCTCAGGCGTGTCAGAAGGGAGCCCCACCATCTGAAGGGTCAAACGAGATACATAAGCTGGTAGCTTTTCTGACGTCACTGAATCCGGGATGCCCCTAACTCTGACACTACGGCGGCGGTGTCTTGATTCCAGCATCTCTACAGAGCGGGACAAAAGCTCGACCTGGGATCGTAGACCAGCGACCTGTTCCAGAAGGTGGGTATGTTAAATTGCATTTCAGAGGTCGCCGACTGCACCGCTGACACCTGCACTCGAATCGCCGCAACCTCCTCACGAACTGCCGATACTTCAGGCTTCCATATCCCCCAAATCTCCCGGAGCTCATCCAAAATCTTCCGAAGGTCTTTTTTTGTAATAGGAAGATCCTCATCCTCCTCCTGCTGTCGGTCTTCAGGTTGGGTTATATGCGAGTCTAGTGAGGCACATCTCGGTTGCAGCGGTCTGGTACCCAGTTTCGAAATGTCCTGCTGATCCGGAGTCACACTACTGCTGGCTGAAAGCTGGTGGGCTTCAGCTGAATCCTCATCAGAAACGCCACCTGCAGCTAGGGCGGCGCTCAAAGATGCCTGCAACACTGTTTTCCGTTTCTTTTGCGCCCGTTTTTTTGCAGCCGCAGACTGTGGTTGGGAGTCTGGTTTCAGAGATTGTAGGGAGGTCCAGGGCATCGCGGAGCTACCCCCCGTGTGCCAGGGGTCGCCATCTTCATCCGAAAAATCATAACCTGGGTGGAGGGAGGGGGGGGATCGCTTCTCCCTTAGAAGTGGACCCACCTCTCATGGTGTCTCGAATGTCCCTCTGTTTTGACCCCGATTTCTGCATACGGCCGGTGGGCATGTATCAAAAGCGTAGGCTCAAGGAGAAAAAGCGGCAAATAGGTCTCAGCATGCACTATCCAGGCTTCCAAGATGGCCGCGGGTCGTAGGCCCCAAACGTGTCGCGGGAAAAAATCCGTTCCGTAGTGAGATTTTTGGGAGTAAGGCAAACTCACCGAGTCCTCCGCTGCCCCCAGAGGCAGGTTGGCAGTTCTGAAGTCCAAGCAAGCGGTAAATATAACTTTAAATGCCGCGATGAACACGGAGCTCTCTCAACAAGCAGCCTCTCACTTCCTCAGTTAGCTCCGCCCCGTCGCGTTCCTTCTTTTTGAGAATGTTCCAAACAGTTGTTTTGGCCACGCCTAATGTTCTTGCTATCTCTGATGGGTTTGTTTTGTTTCTTCAGCCTAATGATGGCTTGCTTCACTGATAGTGACAGCTCTTTGGATCTCATCTTGAGCGTTGACAGCAACAGATTCCAAATGCAAATAGCACACTTGAAATGAACTCTGGGCCTTTTATCTGCACATTGTAATTGGGGTAATGAGGGAATATCACACACCTGGCCATGGAACAGCTGAGAAGGCAATTGTCCCATTACTTTTGGTCCCTTAACAAGTGGGAGGCACATATGCAAACTGCTGTAAGTCCTACACCGTTCACCTGAGTTGGATGTACATACCCTCAAATTAAAGCTGACAGTCTGCAGTTAAAGCACATTGTGTTTGTTTCATTCCAACTCCATTGTGGTGGTGTATAGAGCCAAATATGTTAGAATTGTGTCGATGTCCCAATATTTCTGGACCTGACTGTATATTGCTCCAACTCATATTGATATATAGTGCTCCTATTGATATATATTGCCCCCAGCTCGCACATGGATATATTGCCCCCAGCTCGCACATGGATATATTGCCCCCAGCTCACACATGGATATATTGCCCCCAGGTCACATGGAAATATTGCCCCAGCTCACACATGGAAATATTGCCCCAGCTCACACATGGAAATATTGCCCCAACTCACACATGGATATATTGCACCCAACTCACACATGGATATATTGCTTCAGCTCACATGGATATATTGCCCCCAGCTCACATGGATATATTGCCCCCAGCTCACATGGATATATTGCCCCCAGCTCACAGGGATATATTGCCCCCAGCTCACACATGGATATATATATATTGCTCCTAGCTCACACATGGATAGATATATATTGCCCCAGCTCACATTGTCCCAATCGCTCTGCCAGCCGCCTTCGAGCATGCTTCTTCCTCCCAGCGGCCACCGGCAAAGGATGTAGACCGCCTGCTCGTTGGGAACCACGCACACAAGCCGCGGTCTCGCGAGATCCCAGAGTTTATTCCGATCTCGCGAGATCGCGGCTGGTGGATCCCAACGAGCGGCCGGGCAACATCCTGTGCCGGCAGCCGCTGGGAGGAAGAAGCAGACTCGAAGGGGAACAGAGGCAAGCCTATGGCTCGCGTGCCGACGCAGTCGGCCCCGCGTGCCGACACAGTCGGCCCCGCGTGCCATAGGTTCGCCATCACTGGCCTAGTATGATAAGGAAATACATTTTGATTACTTTATTTTAAAAAAGGTAACTTTTACTACCAATGACATGCCAACAGGGCGATTGATTACTGTGAGAGCTGTCCTACAGGATGGTACTCCACACTCAGTTCTTGAATGTGATTGCACAAGGGCACGTTGGCTGATGAATCAGCATGCTGACATCACTGAGAGCCAATTGCACAGGACTGTGTAGTGGTCCTCATACAAGCTCAGCCCATGTAGACGCATGGAGCTCGAACCGGGTAAGTACAAGCTGCGATTCTCATCTGGTGATGGCATATTCCTTTGATCTTAAAAATAAATATGGTATCTTCCTCTGAAAGGATGTCAAATGGAAAGTGAAACTTGCTGGTACAGATTCACTTTAACATTGAACTCTGGAGATGGTCATGCATGCAGGATCCTTTATAGATCTGTCAAACCTAAAATGTTTCATGCATTATACTCCAAATAGAGGTTGGTCAACCCTAATCCGAAATTCTAAAATCCAGAATTTACAGAGCTTCCTGGATTTTAAAAATTCTGGATTAGGGGCACTCTGGACAGGTCCTGCCGCTTGGGAATGCGGCAACATGTACCAATGAATACTTAGTAACAGAGGATTCAAATACCACTGTATCAACTGTCAAAGGCGGATCTTGGTGAAGAAATGATAGGCCTATTTCAACCAAGCCACTACAGTAACGGGTAAAGACATTAAACAGCTTGAGCAGTTAAGGTTTGTGGCTTTAGCCCGAATATTAATGGATCTAGCCACTATTTTAACCGAGCCGCAAAGTAAACAGTGGGTTACAGTAAATTAATGAGCCGTTGCCTTGCATCTAGCTGGAGAAAAATTAGCTACTTGAGCTTGCTCTTCTTGGATCAATAGAATAGTGGCTCGGAAACCCTGATGTTAATCACTTAACATTTAAAGAGCTGAAAAATTTCCTTACATACATCTCATCTCATGGCGCAGAGGGTGGTGCACTGCTATCCGCCACCTCTTTCTTTGTTCATCAGAACACTGGGACAGAAGTGATGTGCCCCATATACTCAAGCTTTCATAGAGCTTATGCATGGCTGCACTTGTCTCCATAGGGTCTTATGGACTGCATGAGCCCATACCAGTGGCCGCCATGCTGTATCAGTCAGAGGCTGCAAACTATTAATGGAATTGAACAGTTACTAGCAAGCCGCTAATGGATAACCGCTTGCCCACATTGTTTCCATTCGCAAGACACCATTAAGGGCTCCATTGGAATAGGGACCAATATGTTTTATTTCAATAGGGAATGTCATTTTAACCTGAATAACCCATGAAACTTTGCAAAGTATTCAAAACGCACAATGATCAGCACTCAATCTGTTTGAGTTGTAAAAAAATATTTTTTAAAAAGTGTAATCAGCCAATAGCATGGAACGTGGAATAGCTAGTGAGCACACAGGGGGCCACATTACATACTTGGTGCTAACTTAACCAGAGCTGTTGTAAACTTCCCAAAGTCATTATAGCCTATTGAGGTTTTAAGTTTACAAAAGCTCTGGTTAAGTTAGCACCAAGTATGTAATATGGCCCAGAGATGGGTATAATGAATTTACTTAACAAAAAAATACAATAAAGGTTAACCGAAAGATAAAAAGCAAACAATAAAAACAAATACAAAGTTAAACTAAGGCTGGGTTCACACCTGCACATTTTTGTTACGCGCGCAATACACGTGTTTTTACGTGCATATCGTGCGAACACGCATTGCAGCGTGTTCCCGGCCATAGACTGCAGAGTGAACGCGATGCAAATACGCCCCCAAGAAGCTCCCGTACTTCTTTGGGCGTAGGACGTTTTACAGCGCGCTCCTGCACGCTGTAAAATGCCCAGGTGTGAACGGGTCCCATAGGAAATCATGGGATTTCCGTGTCTTTGTGTTTTACAGTGCACAGGAACGCGCTGTAAAACGCTGGGGAGTGAACCCAGCCTAAATCCTGAAAACTACAAGAGAACAGATACTCAGTTTAGGGATTGAATTGCATGTGAAGAAAGAGTCCCACAGTCCCCATTACTCCACCAGGTAAACTCATTGCATGGCTTGCACAGCCCAGTGTGATCAGGACAAGAGCCAAAGCACAAGGAGAATTATCACTTCCTGGATATTCTGGTTAAATTAACAGAAGGTTTGACTTCGGCTAGGGTCAGACTGAGGCAGTGCGAACGCGCGTGCAGGCGCACTAAATCACAGCCGTAGTAGCAGCAAATGACGGCCAATGACGGCCAATATACGCAGTACGGGCGTACAAAAGTGCGTCAATGCAACCGGCAAATGAACGCATTTTTTGTCCAACGGGATACCGCTAGTACTGACGTACAGAGTGCGCTGTGGCCGCATAGCAGCGTGTGTGCGTGATTAGGAGACGTCAGATGCTGCTATTGTCCGGCCTACAAAACGTCCAAACTGCCAAAGTTTCCAGGTTTTGTTGGAGTGTACCTGCGACTGGTGTGAAAAATGTCTGGACCAGAAATCGATGTGGAGAGGCTGATCAGCGCTGTGGGGGAGCATCCAGAGATATGGGACACGGCCTGCGAGAGGTACAAAGATAAGGTGAAGAAGGCCAGCGCATGGGTCGTGGTGTCCCGTGTCGTGCACCCTGAGTATGATACGTGGTCAGAGAGAGAGCAGAATATCCAGAGTGAGTATATGATTATTTTATTCATAATCCCATACATGTAAGTCACAATAAGAATACGAACAAAAAATTATTCATTGAGGTGAAATCTCAAATGCTCCCCAGCTGCCAGGGCACCTGACCTGCATCGCTAGTAAAATAATTAGACAGAGCATCGCGAAACCTGTTGCTGTGTCTATTCACCGCTATTATGTCATCGTTCGCATCATCTTCAAGACCCACAACTGTGAGGGTATCATCAAAATTAAAACCATCCCTGGCACGCACATAATTATGTAGGATGCAGCAGCATTTGACTATATCCACACAGAATTCAACATGTACATCGAGCGGTCTATGTAAAATCTTCCACTTGTTACTCAGTATGCCAAAGGTACACTCGACATACCGTCTCGCCCGCGACAGCCTGTAATTAAACACTCGCTTCTTCACATTCAGGTGTGTCCCTGAGTAGGGCCATAGGAGATGTGTGGATAGGCCGAATGCTTCATTACCCACGAAGGCATAGGGGACTGCCACGTCACTGCCAGGCAAAGGTGCGGGTCTGGGGATGTTCAGGGACTCACTCTCAATTTCATTCCACAGTGTGGAGTTCCTGAACGTGTGGAGTCAGAGTCCTTGCCGTATGAACCGACATCCACATACACGAAACTATAGTTGGCATCTGCCACCGCCAGTAGGCCAATGGAAAAGTAATGTTTATAATTCTGATACAGTGAGCCACTCTGCTGTGGCTTCACTATGCGGACATGTTTGCCATCCACAGCTCCCAGGCAGTTTGGAAAGTTGTCTCTCTCCCAGAATCCTGCAGCAATTTCTACACATGCCTTGTGTGTCGGTGTTGGCAAACATTGCTCCTTCATGGTTTCCCATATTGTTTGGCACACCTTGCGGACGATCTCACCAGCTGTTGATCTGCCAATGCGGAAGTTGTAATGCAGATCCTTCAAACTGCATCCACTAGCAAGATACCTAGAAGACAAAACAAAAATGTTTGATTATGATCACATACCATGAACCCAAGCTAATGTCACACTCATCATGTTTTGCAGCACAAGAGGCAATGAACAAATGGCGCACAGTACGCGACAACTATACGCGGGTGCAGAAGAAGCAAGCCATGGCTGCGCGCTCTGGAGCTGGCTCCAAAAAGGTCCGTGGATATATCTACACGGAGCAACTGTCGTTCCTCCGAAGGACCCAGGAGCCGCGAAGTAGCCTCAGCAGCATCGACCAGCCATCGACCTCCGGCTCACAGGTCCAACACATGGTGCCAGGAGGTTCTGCCAGCTGCCAGGAGGAGGTGAACCGGGGTGGTGCAGAGTCGCAACTGGAGGAGGATGTGGAGACAGGACAGGTGCCAGGTACGGCACCAACAGTCAGCACCAGACCTGCACAGAGAAGAAGGGCACCAGCTACAGACCTGGAGCAGGCCATGGTTACCTTCATGGAGGCTCAAACTAACTATCCACACCAACGCTGCATGCTTGGGGACTCCGAGGACATGTCATTCTTTAATTCCTGTCTGTCCCTCCTCAACCAGATGAGCCTGGCTCAGAAGGTGGAGTACCGCCGCAGATCTCTGGCAATATTTGATGACATCCTTTCCCGTCCCCAACAGGCAGCCGTTTATTACAGTGCTGTGCCACAATCCGCCAATGCCAGTGGATCTTCCCTCCCCAGTGAGGTGCTGTCCACCCACCCAGCCATGCCCACTGTAGCCAGGCCACACACAGAGTCGGAGTCCTGCTCTAGCCACACCACCGGCCCTCATGACCCAGATGCTCGTCGGTATCATGATCTGTGATACATGTCATGAATATGTTTTATTTTTGTTTGTCATGATGTGTTATTTTGTTTGATGTTTAATATATCCTGACCTTTAGTAGACAAGTTATAATATATGTCCAGAATATATTATTGTTATTTTATTTCATATGTTTCATATTATATAATTATTTTGGTCTACATTGTTGTCGGAGTCATTTATGATTATGTACGTGTGATGTGATGCCCGTGTGTGTATGCATGTGACAGTGGGCATGTGACTACAGATATGATGCACTCATGTCAGGTGACTGGCAGCGATGTCATGTATACAGGTGTTTGACAGTACGTACTGCAAAGTGATGACCAGAATCTCCTCCGGTGGTATGGCAGCCCTCATGTTGGTGTCCCTCTTGGTCAGCGGCTCGCGTACACGCGACAACAGGTTGTCAAAGGAGGGGATGGACATCCGCATGTAATTGAAGAACTTCACGGGGTCCCTCTCTCGCAGTGGCTTGTACAGCGTCGCAAAGTGTCCATGCGTGGGTCTGGCTGCGTTAATTTGATGAACCCAGGTTCGCCGCTTTCTCTTCCTCTTAAGGTACAGGTACCCCATTGCAGCAAACACAAAGACTTGTACTGGATCCATCTTTGAAAAACGCCACCATACCCAAAATGGCTTTTTATAACACTTCCCCTTATTTTTCCATTCATCAATTAATTAGATTCATCAGATTTTCCTTTTTTTTTGCAGCTCCGTCATGAAATACGTCCAGAATTGCGCATCGTCTGACCGCTTTCGCGTATTCCGTAAAAAAATGCGTTCGCACGCACCAACGCACGTTTTGACGGTAGACGTCAAAAATGCGTTAGTCTGACCCTGGCCTTACTGGGAGAGTATTAGTTGGCGGATGTCACATCCTGCCACAAGCACATGGTCACACGTTGCCATCTTGTCGCTTTGGTAGACAAAAAAGATATATTGCTCTTTAGTGACACCTATTGTTTCTCTCGTTTTCAAGTATGTCCTGGGTGGCGAGTATGTACCGTTAGGTGTCTTGCCCAAGGACACTTACTGGAGAGGTGCTCTATCCACTTAACATTGTCCATTAAAGTATATCACTTCACAGAAATTCATATCCATAACAGTTGGCCAAAGCATATTTCAGTAATGTTTGGGGCAAAGTGGCAGACTAGTGAATGTCAGCTACAAATCATCTAATATCTTATATTGCAAAAATTTAGTTAACATACAGGGTTATTCAGAGAGCGGTGAAAAGCAGGAGAATGACTGGAGAATGGAAAATTCTAGGTCAAAATAGCCAAACCAGAAAAATTCTCCCCTTCATCTCACTTTCCAAATCGGCTATTTTGAAATAGAATTTTCCATGCTCCAGTCATTCTCCTGCTTTTCACCTCTCTCTGAATAACCCTGATACTGTTTAGCTGTGTAAAAGCTATGGAAAAATTTGCTTTCCAATTTGCCCTAAAACTGTTACAATACAATACAATCTCATGTATTGTTGTATATTAGTAATTCACGACTGTTCTATTCAAGATGAGCTGACATCCTGTGTCAATGCAAGGCTGCACATATAGGTTCAATAGAATCGAGTCATTGCAGCTGACAGAAATATGGGCAGACCTAAAAAAAAATGCAGTGCGGTCTTTGCCTGTGGTTTGGGTCTGTTTCATATGGCCTTGTGGGGGAATTGTGGGAAAATCATTTTTCAAAACTGATGACTGTGTTCAGTGGTGTGCGCAGCCCGTTACATTAGGGTGTGCACCCATGGAACATTTATTAATTGAAAACTCTTGTTTGTTTAAAAGATTTTTAACAAAATACACATTTTTCTTTTAGAAATAACAAGCCTGTAATCAGACATACAAGGAGTTATTTTTCAAAGACTGCCGAACTTGCCACCGAATTGCACAGTGCAATTTCATAGCAAGTCGCCTATTCAGAAAGTTGGCAGTGAAATACGGTGCAATTCGCTTCAAATCACCGCAATTCGGCGGCAGTGAAATTCCCCATAGAGAAGTAATGGTTAATCTATTCAGAGAATGCCAAACAGCACTGAAAAGATGGAAAAATGCCCAGGTTCAACAGGTTTAGTGACCAGGCGATTTTTTTTTTTTTTTTTATTTTTTTTTATTTTAGTATTATTATTTTTTTTTGTCTGTCCAAAAGCACCCACTGCTGTTTTCACATTTCTGCGCTGTTTGTGTTTAGCTGTAATTTTCCTCTTACTCGTTAATGTATCCCACACATATTCTATACCGTTTTTCTTGCCATTAAATGGACTTTTTTAAAGATACCATTATATCCATCATATCTTATAATTTACTATAAAAAAAATATGAAATATGATGGGGGGGAATCGGCAATTTTTTTTTTTCCAATCTTTAATCCCCAAAAAGATCCTGGCTATATAGTTTTGAAAATTTTGTCCTGAGTTTAGAAATATCCAATTTTTACATGGTTTTGCTTTTTAACCCCTTCACTGCTGAGCCAATTCACCTCTGTGTGCTTAGTTCATTTTTTTTCAATGTAATTTTATTAGCAAATAACGACATACACATGTACAAAATTCACATGGGAAATATTTTCAAGGAGACCAGGGGAAGGAGGGACAAAAAAGGGGGGGGAAGAGGATGGGGGAAAAAAAAGGGATAAGGATGTGAAAAGACAAGAATCCGCATGAAAGGCATAGAGACATACATAGCTGAAAACCGAATTGCATGCAATACAAAACAAAGAGCCATGACACCGTGGCATTGGAAGGGCAAGCGGTACAACTATGCCTCAGATCAGTCCGAACCCATTTGATCTATCCAGGGAGTCCAGACTTTGTAGACAGAAGGTAATATATGTGTGGATATGGCCATCAGTTCGTCCATGAGCTGCACATATTTTGGGGTATATTTTAGAGAAAGAGGGTACTGAAGGGCAATTACAATGGTCAGCTAGGACTCAGCGTGCCACCAACATTAGTTTGGAGACAAGTTTGTTCCGTTGTCTGGTGAGATCTGAGCATGTCCGTGAAAGTAGGTAGGCCTACGGATCCAGAGGTGTGACGTTGCCAAGCACAGCGGTGAGGAGAGTGTGTACCTCCGTCCAGAAGCGTTGGACTCGAGGGCAAAGCCACCACATGTGAACATAAGAACCATGATCCCCACGTGCTGAGCTTATTTTGACCGTTTTATGGTCATCTTGTTTAAATGTGATTTGAAGTCCTATTTTATTATGTGACCCAGACCAAATTTAAAAAACAAACAAAACACTATTTCTTTATTTTATACTAGGTGGAAAGCCTGCCCAGAGGGCAGTCTATTGTTGTTGTCGCCAGGTCAGAATTCAAGTCCACATAGTTTTTTTTCAATGTCCTATCCAAGAGTATCTCTCTATATAAATACGTTTGTAACGCGTCCATCGCCATCCCATCCGCAACAGGAGGGCCGACTGAGCAGCTGTGATGGGTGCGCGCACAGCTGACAGCACATTACAAAGGAATTTATATATTAGAGTAGGTTCCTCTTCCCTCTTAGATTGTAAACTCACGGGAACTGGACCCTCAGATTGTAAACTCGTGGGACCCCTCAGATTGTAAACTCGTCGGACCCCTTAGATTGTAAACTCATGTGGCCCCTTAGATTGTAAGCTCATGTGGCCCCTTAAATTGTAAACTCATGGGGCCCCTTAGATTGTGTTTGGCTTGGGCGGGCATTTTTTTTGTAGCGTATACATTATGCGTATATTTAATGGCACGCGGTATGCATGGCATGGCAGGCTGGTATTTAGGCACACTGGTATTATGAGACACTGGTATTATGAATGGCAGACTGGCATTATGGCTGGCAGACTGGCATTGTGCATGGCAGACTGGTAATATTCATGGCAGACTGGTATTGTGCATGGCAGACTGGTAATATGGCTGGGAACTGGTATTGTGCATGGCAGACTGGTAATATGCATGGCAGACTGGTATTGTGCCGGGCAGACTGGTAATATTCATGGCAGACTGGTATTGTGCATGGCAGACTGGTAATATGGCTGGGAACTGGTATTGTGCATGGCAGACTGGTAATATGGCTGGGAACTGGTATTGTGCATGGCAGACTGGTAATATGGCTGGGAACTGGTATTGTGCATGGCAGACTGGTATTGTGCATGGCAGACTGGTAATATGCATGGCAGATTGGTATTGTGCATGGCAGACTGGTATTGTGCATGGCAGACTGGTAATATGCATGGCAGACTGGTAATATGCATGGCAGATTGGTATTGTGCATGGCAGACTGGTAATATGCATGGCAGATTGGTATTGTGCATGGCAGGCTGGTATTTAGGCACACTGGTATTATGGCTGGCAGACTGGCATTGTGCATGGCAGACTGGTAATATGCATGGCAGACTGGTAATATGCATGGCAGACTGGTATTGTGCATGGGAGACTGGTATTGTGCATGGCAGACTGGTAATATGGCTGGCAGACTGGTATTGTGCATGGCAGACTGGTAATATGCATGGCAGACTGGTAATATGGCTGGGAACTGGTATTGTGCATGGCAGGCTGGTAATATGCATGGCAGACTGGCTGGTATTGTGCATGGGCAGACTGGTATTGTGCATGGCAGACTGGTAATATGCATGGCAGACTGGTATTGTGCATGGCAGACTGGTAATATGGCTGGGAACTGGTATTGTGCATGGCAGACTGGTAATATGCATGGCAGACTGGTATTGTGCATGGCAGACTGGTAATATGCATGGCAGACTGGAATTGTGCATGGCAGACTGGTAATATGGCTGGGAACTGGTATTGTGCATGGCAGACTGGTAATATGGCTGGGAACTGGTATTGTGCATGGCAGGCTGGTAATATGCATGGCAGACTGGCTGGTATTGTGCATGGGCAGACTGGTATTGTGCATGGCAGACTGGTAATATGCATGGCAGACTGGTATTGTGCATGGCAGACTGGTAATATGGCTGGGAACTGGTATTGTGCATGGCAGACTGGTAATATGCATGGCAGACTGGTATTGTGCATGGCAGACTGGTAATATGCATGGCAGACTGGAATTGTGCATGGCAGACTGGTAATATGGCTGGGAACTGGTATTGTGCATGGCAGACTGGTAATATGGCTGGGAACTGGTATTGTGCATGGCAGACTGGTATTGTGCATGGCAGACTGGTAATATGCATGGCAGACTGGTATTGTGCATGGCAGACTGATAATATGGCTGGGAACTGGTAATATGCATGGCAGACTGGTATTTTGCACGGCAGACTGGTATTGTGCATGGCAGGCATGGCAGACTGGTAATATGGCAGGCTGGGCACGGAGGAGATGCAGGCCGGGCACGGAGGGGATGCAGAAAACAAATCCGATCCATTGGAGAGGCGCTGTGCTGTGCGCCTCTCCAATGGATCGGATTTGTTTTGTCCCTCTCGCACGCCGGCTGTGCGCGTGCCGCGGCCGTTGGATGCGCGCGCAGCCAACCGTCGCAGGTTGCGGGCGCATGCGCAGTAGGGTTTTGGCGACGGACACGCCAGCCCTTATTGTTTTATAGTATAGATACAGTCATGGCCGAAATTGTTGGCACCCCAGACATTTTTCCAGAAAATCAAGTATTTCTCACAGAAAAGTATAGTAACACATGTTTTGCTATACACATGTTTATTCCCTTTGTGTGTATTGGAACAAAACAAAAAAAGGGAGGAAAAAAAGCAATACACACAAAGGGAATAAACATGTGTATAGCAAAACATGTGTTACTGCAATACTTTTCTGTGAGAAGTACTTGATTTTCTGGAAAAATGTCTGGGGTGCCAACAATTTCGGCCATGACTGTAATTTTCTTTTCTTTATTTTTAGACCAAACATGGTCATGTGTGGTATCATTGGAAAGGCCATGATCCAAAGGACCCCCCTATCTCCACTTGGCAGCTAGGGGGTTAACTGGCCAACTGATGTCTCACACACATGGCGATTACATCAGTGGGGTGGGTGTCAGCATTTCCAGGAGCGGACCATGTTCCAGCGGCTAAGGAGTTAAAGAGAGGCACTGCTGGAAAGTGCAGACTCTCTTTTTTATCTATCTTGAGCCGTTTAGGAAGGAGAGGGTTCTAAAGCCCCCCCTTTCAGGTTCTCGCCAGGCACGTGCCAGGGGGGCACCTGAAACGGACGTTATCGTCGGGCCTAGTGATGACGTCAGTGCGATGGACAGGGCCCATAAATCCTTCTGGCTGGCTTCAAGGAAGCCAGACTGGCGTGGGACCCTGGCCAGGGAGGTGATTATAGGGAGGGGGGGCAAAGTGTCACGGAAAGAAATGACCTAGCTAAACTAGTTACAGTCAGGTCCAGAAATATTGAGACATCGACACAATTCTAACATCTTTGGCTCTATACACCACCACAATGGAGTTGGAATGAAAACAATGTGCTTTAACTGCAGACTGTCAGCTTTAATTTGAGGGTATGTACATCCAACTCAGGTGAACGATGTAGGACTTACAGCAGTTTGCAGATGTGCCTCCCACTTGTTAAGGGACCAAAAGTAATGGGACAATTGGCTTCTCAGCTGTTCCATGGCCAGGTGTGTGATATTCCCTCATTACCCCAATTACAATGTGCAGATAAAAGGCCCAGAGTTCATTTCAAGTGTGCTATTTGCATTTGGAATCTGTTGCTGTCAACTCTCAAGATGAGATCCAAAGAGCTGTCACTATCAGTGAAGCAAGCCATCATTAGGCTGAAGAAACAAAACAAACCCATCAGAGATAGCAAGAACATTAGGCGTGGCCAAAACAACTGTTTGGAACATTCTCAAAAAGAAGGAATGCACCGGTGAGCTCAGCAACACCAAAAGACTGGGAGACCAACTGTGATGGATGACCAAAGAATTCTTTCCCTGGTGAAGAAAACACCCTTCACAACAGTTGGCCAGATCAAGAACACTCTCCAGGAGGTAGGTGTATGTGTGTCAAAGTCAACAATCAAGAGAAGACTTCACCAGAGAGAAGGTTCACCACAAGATGTAAACCATTGGTGAGCCTCAAAAACAGGAAGGCCAGATTAGAGTTTGCCAAACAACACCTAACAAAGCCTTCACAGTTCTGGAACAAGATCCTATGGACAGATGAGACTAAGATCAACTTGTACCAGAGTGATGGGAAGAGAAGAGTATGGAGAAGGAAAGGCACTGCTCATGATCCTAAGCATACCACCTCATCAGTGAAGCATGGTGGTGGTAGTGTCATGGCGTGGGCATGTATGGCTGCCAATGGAACTGGTTCTCTTGTATTTATTGATGATCTGACTGCTGACAAAAGCAGCAGGGTGAATTCTGAATTGTTTCGGGCAATGTTATCTGCTCACATTCAGCCAAATGCTGCAGAACTCATTGGAAGGCGCTTCATAGTGCAGATGGACAATGACTCAAAGCATACTGCAAAAGCAACCAAAGAGTTTTTGAAGGGACAGAAGTGGAATGTTATGCAATGGCCAAGTCAATCACCTGACCTGAATCCCATTGAGCATGCATTTCACTTGCTGAAGACAAAACTGAAGGGAAAATGCCCCAAGAACACAGCAGGAACTGAAGACAGTTGCAGCAGAGGCCTGGCAGAGCATCACCAGGGATGAAACCCAGCATCTGGTGATGTCTATGCGTTCCAGACTTCAGGCTGTGATTGACTGCAAAGGATTTGCAACCAAGCATTAAGAAGGGAAAGTTTGATTTATGATTATTATTCTGTCCCATTACTTTTGGTCCCTTAACAAGTGGGAGGCACATCTACAAACTGCTGTAAGTCCTACACCGTTCACCTGTGTTGGATGTACATACCCTCAAATTAAAGCTGACAGTCTGCAGTTAAAGCACATTATGTTTGTTTCATTCCAACTCCATTGTGGTGGTGTATAGAGCCAAAGATGTTTGAATTGTGTCGATGTCCCAATATTTCTGGACCTGACTGTAACTACCTACCTCGCCGTGACGCGCGGAAGGAGAGCATACAAGGGGATTACAGCTCCAAGCCTCTGGATTTACGAACTCTACCCGCTCAAGGGCCCCAAGTTATGCCAACCTAACCCCCTTACACCGTACCCACCCTTCCAAATGTATACACTGCCACCACGAAAGTAATAGGGCACTCTCGAAACCCCACTAGCTGTATACCACCCCAATCAAGGAGCGCAACCATATACAATATAAATATATATATATATATACCAAATGCTAAATATTACAGTAGCGATACCTAAGCGATTGCATTCGCGAAGCATGAGTTAATATCTAGTGCAAACAGTACTGGGTTTTAAGTTTTAATGGAAAGAATACAAACTTTATACAGTGCCAAGATCACATTAAAAACAAGACATACAAAATATACGAACGTGCAAATACAGCTCTTGAAATAAAATGGGAACTCTAATTTGAGTAGATACTTCTATGGATATTTCTTTGATTTCAAATGTCCCAGAGGGTTCTTAGATGTTCACTCAACCCAGCATTGTAGAGAAATACCACTTGTACAGGGAGGCTGATTCCTTGTGTAACATCCCCAACCAACCCCCAACCATTTGCTTCCCAGATCAAGTTACCATTCAGCTCCAGCTGATCAGATAAGAGGTTTGTAAATACCGAGCCTGGCTTCACAAACTCCATTGCAAACACAAGAGAAAAAAAACGCCAATTCTGCGTTTAAAATCTTACACACTGCTTTGCAGAAAATGCCCGTTTGTGACACAAAGGACCACTGCCGTGCATAGTACATCCTTGGTCCTTAACGGGAGTTTTTCCCAGGACATACTATGTACGTCAGTGGTCCTTAAGAGGTTAAACAGGCGAATCCCAAATTTTGCAATGTAAAAGAAATTCAAGTTTTTTTTTGTATAATATAGTTTTTATTAATATAAAACAGGGCTTATTCAGGTCAGTAAGAAAATAATAAATAACAAACATAACTGTAAGTATTCAGTAATCGCGTGGTAGATAAATCTCTACAGCATCCTAAGTTCAGTACATTAAAGTCTTATAGCAATTATATATCTCAGTGAGTGTCAAAGAAATTAAAAGAAAATAAAAATACAGATACAAACAAATGAAAAGAATTCGAAAAAGAAAAAGAAGCAAGAGTTGGGTCGTGGGTTCTACAAGTTCACACTAATAACCCTGCACATCTGTGTGCCTGCAATCATAATAAAAATTGGAAGGGTCACTCCATCAATGGGAACAGAGGGGGTAAGGGTCAACGTTCCAGGGACCTAGCCAGAGCCTCCGGGTTACCTCTACGATGTTTCATTACAAAGTCAGACCACCAATACCATGTTTTAAAGTAAATATCATATTTGTTATCCAGTGAGAAATTAAGTTCTTCCATTTCCCTAATGCTGTTGACCTGGTCAATCCATTCAAAAATTGGTCGGATTACTATAAAGGGCTGAAACCCAGGCTAACCAGCGGGGGCCTAGACCCAGGTTTGCTAGTACCGTTAATAGAAACGACTAGTCCACTCGGTCAAACGCCTTTTCGGCGTCCACTGAAAGAAATAGCATAGAGGCAGAGTTGTCCCGGGCCATGTGGATAAGATTTAAGGCCCTCAGTGTTATCCCTAGCACCTCTAAGTGGGACAAATCCCACTTGGTCGGGGTGAATCATAGAGGGGAGTAGGGGGTTAAGTCTCCGAGCTAGCATCTTCGCCATAAGCTTTATGTCATTATTTATTAAAGATATGGGACGATAATTAGAGCATAATAAAGGGTCTTTTCCTGGTTTTGGTTTAAGGGAGATTGTCGCTTGGAGAGCCTCTGGGGGAAAACTAGTCTCTTTTCCAATCGCATTGAAGGAGCGGAGAAGGTAAGGGCTCAGTAGCTTCAGAAAGGTCCGATAATACCCTATAGAGAAGCCATCTGGGCCCGGACTCTTCCCTGAAGGGGTAGCCTTGAGTGCCTCTTCTAGTTCTTCTGTGGTGAAGGGGACGTCTAGTGCCTCAGCCTGTGTTGGAGAAATAGATACATTCAGGGATTTAGCCAAATAATCAGCCATGAGCTTAGGTGAGGGGGGTGAGTCCCTAATATTATAGAGAGACTGGTAGTAGGCATGGAACTCCGCTAAAATTTCGTCGTTAAGAGGTGTGATTGAGCCATCAGGGCGTCTAAGCTTAGGAATGTAGGTAGATTGGTATTTCTGGTAATAGGATCGTTTAGTAAGGAGTAGCGACCAGCAAGCATGGTGCTGTAGCAATTGCCTCAATTCTAATCGAAGGGAGGATAAGGAGGAATAATGTGCAGCGGACAGTGTGGCCTTAAGGAGAGTCTCAAAAGGTCTGTTTATCCGCGAGCAAGGTTTGAATTTTGTCTCCCCTTTCCCTTTTACATCTGGCCCCCATTTTTTTATCTTTCAGTAGGGATTCGTTAAGGCGCCACTGATGGCGTCTAGGGGGTAAGTCAGGAATGTCGAGGTCCAAATGCACCGCGGCATGGTCAGACCAAGTGATACTCCCTATGGACACTGAGCAGATTAAGTGGAGGGTATGGTGAGACATGAGGAAAAGGTCCAGACGGGAGTATACCCGGGCAGAATGAGAGTAAAATGTATAGTCACGCCCAGTTGATGTATCGCTCTCCAACAGTCCACTAATTGGAACGTTTGTAATAATTGTTGGAATCTACGTCTTTTAGATGGTTGCGGGGTTCCAGAGGAAGTGGCAGCCTCCCGCGGGGAGTCCGGGGAGATGTTGAAATCTCCACCACATAACAGAAGGCCTTCAGCAAACTTAGCGAGCTTGCTCAAAATCCTACAGAACGCAGTGCACTGACGTGTATTAGGGAGATAAATATTTGCTAACGGAACTAATCTAGAACCTATATGGCCTTTCAAGAATATGAAACGGCCCTGTGAGTCCACAATCTGAGAGGTACATGTGAAAGGAATGTGTGAAGCCACCAGTATGTATATATATCTCAATAAACCACTTGGCAGCTCAAAAGAGAACCGGCAAATGGCACTGGAGGAGTGGCTACAGAAAAATTAATCTTTATTAGAACGAATATAGACACTCTCAGATGCAAGGAAAAATCAATTAAAAAACATAAATATGACAGCAGACAAAGCAGGGTGTACTGTAATTGACGCCAGTGTATAATGGCTGTGCATAAAAGGTGTGGAAAGAGGATTGCAATCAATGTATTAGGCACCATAATAGAATTCCATAATTGCACAAAGGGATTAGCATAAAAAAGCAAACCATAAATCACTTTCACAATCAGCACGCCAACACTGACCCTTAGCTAGTCGAGCTCATGCTCAAGATTTCTGTCCTCACCCTGCAAATGCTACACACACAACAAATCACGGCTTAAAATCAAAGTTGATACATCAGCTCAACATATGTTTCGCCAATGAACATTGGCTTCATCTGGAGCAAAAAAATAGTGATTTGTTGTGTGTGTAGCATTTGCAGGGTGAGGACAGAAATCTTGAGCATGAGCTCGACTAGCTAAGGGTCAGTGTTGGCGTGCTGATTGTGAAAGTGATTTATGGTTTGCTTTTTGATGCTAATCCCTTTGTGCAATTATGGAATTCTATTATGGTGCCTAATACATTGATTGCAATCCTCTTTCCACACCTTTTATGCACAGCCATTATACACTGGCGTCAATTCGAGTACACCCTGCTTTGTCTGCTGTCATATTTATGTTTTTTAATTGATTTTTCCTTGCATCTGAGAGTGTCTATATTCGTTCTAATAAAGATTAATTTTTCTGTAGCCACTCCTCCAGTGCCATTTGCCGGTTCTCTTTTGAGCTGCCAAGTGGTTTATTGAGATATATATATATACATTTAGGTCAGGTTTAATCCTGAGTAAGAGGTTGTGCTGCTCTCACTCATTTGGATGAGAGTCAGGTGATTGTCTAAATTTGAGGGTTCCTGTTGTGGGTCCCCCATCTCTCTTTTTTCTGGTAAGATATTCAAGCCACCAGTATGGCCACCCCTCTAGATTTGGAAGCCGTAAAATTGCTAAAAAAGCTCTGGGCAAAATAATTTGAGCGCAATGTCGGAGCACTATCTGATCTAAAATGGGTTTCCTGCAAGAAGGCAAAATCACAAGATCGGCCAAAGCTATCTGTCGTTTAGACGGGTGATTCAGTCCCCTGACGTTCAGGGATAGAATTAGTTTCTTAGCCATAATCTAAATAATTGTCCCTAAAAAAAAATAATAATAAAAAAATAAAATAGCAGCGTTGCAGAGAATGCATTCCCTGGTGCGATCCCAACTCACTTGGTTCAGACATACATAGAGTGTGCAAGTTGCGTAGACCCAAATAGACAAACAGAAACTGAAACAGAAATAAAACCAAAAACAAAGACAAAAAAAAAGCACCATACAGTGCAGAACAGAAGAGCAAATATCGGTGTGGGTACCCGAATAGGGTACAGACACATATGGGGTCGAGCAAGCAAGATGGGGATAAGGAACAGCCGTTCCTGGCATATTGGATAATCTCAAACACCGCAGGGGGGATGGTGTAGACCGCAAGAAAAGTACCTATCATATAAACCGTGATAGGGGTACAATGAACTATACAAAACATTACTATAAAGTAGGCCAATAGCCTTCCAATTCTGCCGCACCCGGGCAAACATGAAGTAAACGTAAACTTCGAATGCCTATCTCATTACATGGACGTAACCTCAGGACTTGTCCGGTTATCCAGTCACTTATCTCAATGGGAAAGAAAAATGCGGACAGTCTCAAAAGGCCTGGTCCACAGGACGGAGCTTTCAAGGGGGACCCTCAGGCCACTGTAGTATGAGAACGGAGCCCCATAGGGATTCTGTCACGCCGAGCCAAAGGTCGAGTGGGGTTCTGGGGTTGTAGCTTCGTCAATGAGTGTTGCGACTGTGCTTTTGTCTACGGACAGCTTGCCACTTTTGTCGTTGCGGTTTGAGAGGGAGGAAATCCAACAAAAAATCTCCTCCATGCCAGTTCACCACATCCACCTGTGGTAAATCCAGAGCACGTATGAATTCTGGCACATCTCCAGGTTCCACGATAGACAGGAGCCGATTGCCCTTGCGTACATGAAGTGCAAAAGGATAGCCCCATCGATATCTAATGTCCCGAGCTCTGAGAACATCTGTTATTGGTTTAAGGTGTCTCCGGGCTAGCAGAGTGAATCTGGAGAGGTCTTGATAGATTTCCACCGCGTGTCCGTCATGGGTGATCGAGCGTCTCTTTCTGGCCGCCTGCATGATCTCTTCCTTGAGCGGGAAATGGTGTATGCGGCAGATGATATCTCTCGGAGGTGTTGATGGGGCCCCTCGTGGGCGCAGCACTCTATCAAGCAATATCGGTGTATCAGGTGAACGTTCGAGTAGCCCATTAAATAAAGTCTGTAAAATAAGGGGAATTTCTTCTGTGTCCTCCGGTTCTGGGATGTCTCTGATTCGGACATTGTTGCGTCACCCTCTATTATCTAAATCATATACCGAGCGGCGTAGTTCAGCAACATATTGGGACTGGTTGTTCAATTGGGTCTGTAATCTGTCAAAGTGGGCCACGGAAGCATCTCTATCATCCTCCAAATCATGCACTCTGCCGCCTAATTGCCGCACATCAGCCCCCAATTCAGCGAACTTTGCGTCAAATTTTGCCACCATGCGGGAGAAAAGAGATTACAGGTCCCTTTTAGTGGGGAGATGGCGCAGGGTCTCCCTTACCTCCGCGTTGGGTATGTCGCTCAGAGAGGATGCCCGGCTATCCTGCAGGTCGTCCTCCGATTCAACCATGTGGTCTCCGGCCGCCGCCATCTTGGATTTGCAGCCTTGTGAGGAAGCGGCCTGGAACCACGGAGATAGTGCCGCATTGGGGAACTCCCGGGCGGCGCCGGGGTATGAAGGTGACTCAGAGAGGTAGAGGCTCGCTTATTTTGTCCCGTGGGACGCCGTGCGGACATTCGGAAGGCTTGTTTGCTGAGCCCGGGTGCAGAGCTGCAGAATCATGCGGCCATCTTGCTTCGCGTCCAAACCACACCCCCGAAATTCAAGTTTTTATTCATTTTCTATTCAACCGCTTATTCTTTTCATTTGCAGCAAAAAGTTTGAATTATTTTTTGAATTTTAATGGATGTTTTTGGCAAAAAAAAATATTTAATGGCATATTTTTATAATTCTGTCACAGACTTTATTATTATTCATAGGGCCTTATTTATTATTTCCATGAATTTTTCTGGTTTTAAATGCCTTTTAAAAAGTGCTTTTTTTAACACCCGTTTGGCGGTCTGTTGGGTGAATCGTCTGCTGCGTTTGGCAGGCTGCAGGTGCATTTGGTGATCTGTAAAGCAGATCGTCGGCTGCATTCTCGGCGGGTTGATCGGCAGCATTCAGCGGATCACTTCGGCCAAATGAGAAGGCACCGAAATCTGAGTGCTCTCTGAATAACCCCCCGAGTCAGTTTTTATGCTATTCATCACAAACCAGATAAGGGACATCTAAAATGTCTATGTGGGAGGAGAAAAGGGGAGGTTTCACCCAACAATAGGGTGTGCCTGGGCACACCCCCTGCACACTCCTATGACTGTGTTCTAGTTTAAGTTGACTAAAGATATGCAAATAATGCTTTATTAGTTTTCTCAGGGTATTTAAATTCCATTGATTATTTTTATTTATTTATTTATTTTTATTCCCTCTATGTCCACCTAGAGGGACAACAATGGATCGACCATAATCAAGCGATGTTTGCTATAATAAAAGTGTCAAAGTATACCTTAACATATTCAGGGCTCTATTCCATAGTTTGTGATAATGTTGCATCTCGATGTAATCGTTAGCACTGGCAGACGTTTAATGTTTGGCATCAATATTCTGATCTTGACACTAGTCAGGTGAAAACGTTTTGTGCCTTGCAGCTTGTGAGAGCTTACTGTACTTAAGAGTCTCCTATATTTAACATGGAGAGCGTAATCTATTTTTAGCATCTCGACAAGTGAGTTATTACAAAGTGATGGCGCAATTTACTGTTGGAACACACAAGCAAAAATTAACATTTTTAATTTAATTTTAACATTTAAAATTTTAACTCCCAAAAGCTGGTGGTAAATGATTCTGCAAATGCAAAATTATTTAAGACGCCCTACAAAACCCATTAAATCCCATACTCCCCTCTCATTCCACAGCACAAAGGGTGGACCCATCCACTGCTGCTCCTCCTTGGGAGCAGAGTGAGACTGAGAACAAATAGTTCCTAGTCTCCCTCTGCGATCACACCACGGCGGTACGTGATCTTGCGAGAGTGAGGTCGCTCAGCGCTTGCGGTCTTAAAGAACAAAAACCTTTTCACCTGACTGTAATGTCAAAATCAGAATATCGATGCCAGACATTAAACTTACTTCTACAGGACTTACAGAAACCTTAAACGTAAAGGAACACTATGTTAAAAACCAACACCTCTCTCCTCCTCCCCCTTTTTTTATTACACAATTTATGTAGTATGTGAAACCTGCGTACTTTTTGCACACAAGGTACACAAGCAACTGTTCAGAATGATGGACTAATGCTGCCTGCAAAGCATGTCTGCTTTCTCCCCAAATGAACCCTGCTACAATCGCTTGGATAGACCTGATGATGGAGAGACATGCAAAGCGGGATGAGTGGGGGGCACTCAAAAAAGCCTGACCACTTTGTCCATGAAATGAATTTGAATAGACAATCTGAGTGAGGGGAGGAACTAGAGTTGGTATGCGGTGAGTTCAGACAAGGGACTGGATCGAGTTGTGAGGGTGGTTGAGGGCCAGGGCTGGACCAAAGGCAGGAATGGCTGCTCCAGACCAGAGAGCATATAGATGGTGTGGTGGCACAGGACTCCAGCTACATGTAAGGAGAAAACACCGGTGGTACAGCTAGTCCACCCAGTGACAACAGATCAGGGTCTCTTTTGAAGTTCTGCAACTGTTGTAAACTAAACCTAGAACTAAATCATGCAGCATAAAGCAGCTGGCATGCTTTCTCCAATCAGCTCTGAAGTAGGAACTGAGGTTATTAATGTTTAACTCAGTCGGAGTCAAAAAGTGTGCTGTATACAAATCGATTAATTGGCCGATTGTTAATGAAAATTGTTGTCAACTATTCCCAACAATTAGTTGTTTCAGCCCTAATAGTCACAAGGAAAGAAAATGCTGTTTTTTGTTAACTTAAGCACTATGTAGAAATCAACCCCTCCTTTTTTTTTCATATGCGATTTGTGTAGTGTACATAACTTTCGTACGTACATATTTAAATTGCGTATCCTTCTTAACCTCCCTGGTGGTATTCCCGAGTATTTCACTACCACGAACGGTAACCCCGAGCCACACTCGGGCTGGATGCATACTCACTTCCTCCTAGCTTCCTGGCTGTCCCCCGCAGTGTGATCGCGGCGAGTTGCTTCCTGGTAAGGCTCCCTGCGAGTCACACGATGCAGGGGGTGGGATCAGGCAGCAAATTTAGAAAAAAATAACAATACACTGTATAATCCAATGTGCAATGTTTATGAACAGCCACTAGGTACTACAGGATAAGAAACAGACCATAAATCGTCTCATCCTTGTTTTCAGACAGATTTCAGTGTTTTTGTTGTATTTTATTGAATATCATTTATTTGCATTATTTTGGATAATTATTTTTGGGATAATAAATTATTGTGTCGTGTTTCAAACTTTATCGGACTCAGTGTATTTACTATTTTTTTTATTTATTTATTTATAAAGGATTTTACCAGTAAGGACTCTTGATTGTACTGATTTCAGTGCGTGATTCCTAATTCTTACAGGCTAACTATGTACAAAAACACGTTTCCTTTAAAAAAAAAAAGGTTTGAGACATTTTAGACACGAAATTTTGAAAAAAATTCGACCGCCAGGGAGGTTAACTTGCATACCTTTCACACACTAGGTACAGATGCCTGTTCAGAGTGATGCAGAGAGTGCAGGGGGGGGGACCAGAGGAGGGAGGGAGTGAGTTTGGGCAAGGGCTGGACCCCAGTGTTAGAGGGAGTTTGGGGGATGGGACCAGACCAAAGGAATGGGCAGCTTTGGATGAGAGAGAAAGGGTGGGATGGTAGAACAGATCCTGCAGCTCCAAGTAAGGTTAGAACTAAAGCGGTACAGCTCCTCCACCCATTGGCAGCACCCAGGGGTCTGTGCGATTGTTTTTATTTAGTTTACAACAGTAGTAGAACTAATTGGTCATGTCTAATGTAGCGCTCACTCCCGGAGGAGCCGCTGAATTTAACCTCGGGTCAGTCTCCCCGCACTAGGGAATAAATATACACCAGGCACTGTTGTGGATTTTATAAGTTATATAGTTTACTGGTCTCAAACTGGCATATATAAAACAGCACGGTATACGTATATATTTACAGGTATTCGTAATGCGAGAAACGCACAGCGGAAAAGAAAAAGGAATTTTAACCCCTTCGTTGCTGGAGTGTAAGTCCCGTACAGGTTGTGTCCGAAGGAGGTGTGCGTGTATGCGTGTGTTGGTACCCGGGTACTAGATTCAACTGGCCAGTGAATGATTTCAATGTGTCTTCGACTAGTCACGTTGGGGCCCTGTAGATTTAGATAAACTGCAGCATGCTTTATTACTGTGCTGTGGCCTGGAAGGCCTCTCACCCATCCGCCAGATACTCTGCACTCTGCTCGACCCAGGCCAATGTTCCCTCTAATTTTTGGGGGCCGTGAGCGCACCAGATTTTTCATGAGCAACAATATTTTCGTCATGAGCGCTTATTGACTATGGTAACCAATAGTTGGTTTTTTAAAAGTAGCGCAATTGATCGTACGTGTAAGTGAAAACTGTTCAAAGCTAAAACGAAGCAACCAGATGATTTGATAAAACTTATATCTGAATGAATGTATATTTATATTTTCTAACTCATGTGAGAAAAGAAAAGGAAAAACTTCCATCAATTAAGGTACATGAGACTTCTACAAATATCAGTCCTATCATTTATAAGAGTCTGATAACCTATATCTCTGGGAAGCTGCCACCCTACCTGAATAGACTGCTTCCCCCAGCAGCTCCCTCATCCTATAACCTCCGATCCAGGACCAGCACCTTACTTGCAATACCACAATACAAAAAGACAGTGGCTCGGTCCTCATTTTCCTACAGAGCACCACAATTATGGAATAACCTCCCAGACACCATCAAATCTTCCACCAGTCTTAAGTCACTCAAAATTTCCCTATTAACATACCTCAATACAGAATGCACCTGTAAACATGTAACCTAGTGACTATATTTCCTACATATTTATTTTCTGTTAATCTGTATATTTGTGTTGTTAATATCTTACATTGTATTACTTTGTATTTCTGTAAATGTAACACTTCAATGTACTTGAACCCAGGACATACTTGAAAACGAGAGAAATCTCAATGTATCCTTCCTGGTAAAATCCTTTATAAATAAATAAATAAATATATTTACCTAGATTTGTTCACGTCTGTCACCACTGGGATTTTTCCCTGCTTTTTTAGACAGCTAAACCAGATTTCCCTGCTTTTTTAGACAGCTAAACCAGAGATTTCCCTGCTTTTTTAGACCGTTAAACCACTGGGATTTTTCCCTGCTTTTTTAGACAGCTAAACCAGATTTCCCTGCTTTTTTAGACAGCTAAACCAGAGATTTCCCTGCTTTTTTAGACAGCTAAACCAGAGATTTCCCTGCTTTTTTAGACAGCTAAACCAGAGATTTCCCTGCTTTTTTAGACAGTTAAACCACTGAGATTTTCCCCTGCTTTTTTAGACAGTTAAACCACTGAGATTTTCCCCTGCTTTTTTAGACAGTTAAACCACTGGGATTTTCCCCTGCTTTTTTAGACAGCTAAACCAGAGATTTCCCTGCTTTTTTAGACAGCTAAACCAGAGATTTCCCTGCTTTTTTAGACAGTTAAACCACTGGGATTTTTCCCTGCTTTTTTAGACAGCTAAACCAGATTTCCCTGCTTTTTTTAGACAGCTAAACCAGAGATTTCCCTGCTTTTTTAGACAGCTAAACCAGAGATTTCCCTGCTTTTTTAGACAGTTAAACCACTGGGATTTTTCCCTGCTTTTTTAGACAGCTAAACCAGATTTCCCTGCTTTTTTAGACAGCTAAACCAGAGATTTCCCTGCTTTTTTAGACAGTTAAACCACTGAGATTTTCCCCTGCTTTTTTAGACCGTTAAACCACTGAGATTTTCCCCTGCTTTTTTAGACAGTTAAACCACTGGGATTTTTCCCTGCTTTTTTAGACAGCTAAACCAGAGATTTCCCTGCTTTTTTAGACAGCTAAACCAGAGATTTCCCTGCTTTTTTAGACAGTTAAACCACTGGGATTTTTCCCTGCTTTTTTAGACAGCTAAACCAGATTTCCCTGCTTTTTTAGACAGCTAAACCAGAGATTTCCCTGCTTTTTTAGACAGCTAAACCAGAGATTTCCCTGCTTTTTTAGACAGTTAAACCACTGGGATTTTCCCTGCTTTTTTAGACAGCTAAACCAGATTTCCCTGCTTTTTTAGACAGCTAAACCAGAGATTTCCCTGCTTTTTTAGACAGTTAAACCACTGAGATTTTCCCCTGCTTTTTTAGACAGTTAAACCACTGAGATTTTCCCCTGCTTTTTTAGACCGTTAAACCACTGGGATTTTTCCCTGCTTTTTTAGACAGCTAAACCAGATTTCCCTGCTTTTTTAGACAGCTAAACCAGAGATTTCCCTGCTTTTTTAGACAGTTAAACCACTGGGATTTTCCCTGCTTTTTTAGACAGCTAAACCACTGAGATTGCCCTGCTTTTTTAGACAGCTAAACCACTGAGATTTTCCCCTGCTTTTTTAGACAGCTAAACCACTGAGATTTTCCCCTGCTTTTTTTAGACAGCTAAACCAGATTTCCCTGCTTTTTTAGACAGCTAAACCACTGAGATTTTTCCCTGCTTTTTTAGACAGCTAAGCCAGATTTCCCTGCTTTTTTAGACAGCTAAACCAGAGATTTCCCTGCTTTTTTAGACAGCTAAACCACTGAGATTTTCCCCTGCTTTTTTAGACAGCTAAGCCAGAGATTTCCCTGCAGCGTTAGAGAAGCACAGCCGCGGTGAGATGCTGACAGCGCGGGAGAACGGGCGCGCGCAGAGTATTTATGCTCTGCCCCCTGTACGTGCGTTCCGGCGTGACGTCATCATCGCGCCGGAACGCAGGTACGTGTTCAGCTGCGCGACGAAGAGCTCCCCCGGAACTTCTCCGTCGCGCAGCGCCTACAGCCTGTAAATTACAGGCGCCGGACAGTGCGCTCTGTAACTTACAGCCTGAGCAGGACGTTCCGGCGCCCCCTTTCTACGCGGGTCGGCCACCCCTGGTATAGAGCCTCGCGGGTTGGCCACCCCTGCACTAATTTGTGCGCGCATAAATACACGTTGTGCGCGCTGTCATTGCATTCCGTGCGCGCGCACGCGCGCACGTTAGAGGGAACACTGCCCAGGACGTCTCTCTGCTCGATTTGGCTGGGACTCTGTGCCACCGGATCCGCTTGTCTTGCTTGTCCGTCTCTGCCTCTCATATAAGGGTTCACTTTAAATTCTTTTTGATCTTTTGGAGTTTACAGCAACAAAAACCAAGCAGTTTTGCATCTTGCCATAAAATGCCACAATGTCTACACATTCCTTACTGCTGCCTACTTTGTGCAGAGAACATGGGTGGATATTATAAACTCTAATACATTGCTCAGCTCACAGCCTGTGTTACGGACATTCCACTCTGTTATCTAAAGGGCCTTTTACAAATGGTTACTGTGTAATTGATAAGTGAATGTCAACATGTGACCGATGCATTTTTAAGAATCCATGATCACGTACAATAATGAAGAAAATCATTAAATGAGCAGCAGTGCTTTGTGTTCCATGTAGATCAAAGAGCATGACCAGACCTAGAGTGTTACTTTGGAAAAAAGTGTCATCTGCGCTCGTTTCTATGTATTCCATGTGCAACAGAACACTGAGGTTTTTGTTTGTTTCAATGGCCATTGCAACGTAAGCTCACTCGCCACTTCAAGGCACCTCTTTATAGAGTGAGTACCTAACCAATGTAACCAAAAAGCCGCTCTACTGAGCAGCTCCAAGCCCCTCCTGCTGCTAGAGTGTTACTTTACTTTGAGACAGCATGACGTTAGACTAGGGTTACAGGAGGAATTTAGGGCCCTATTCCTTGGTAATTTACAATCTTGATAGGTTGGAAGGGTGAGAATCAGGAGGAAAGGACTGCAAAGTGAGAGTGGTGCTATTGGTTGGGAAAGTGCAGTGAGTTTGGTGGTAGGCTTCCTTGAACAGAAATGTCTTTCGGAAAAGTTTTACGGAAGGCAGATTGAGTAAAGGTCTGACAGTGAGAGGGAGTGCGTTCCAGAAGGTGGGCGCTGCACGTGAAAAGTCCTGCAGTCTAGTAGGGGAAGAAGTGATACAGGAAGAAGCAAAGTACAGGTCACTGTTACATCTTAGAGAGGGGGCTTGGGTGTATTTATTGATAGTAATGGCAGATGGTGGGGAGCAGCAATACTAAGGGCTTTGTAGGTAAAGGTGAGGATTTTGAATTCTGCTGTGAAGGGGAGCCAGTGAAGCATCTAGCCGAGAGGTGCAGCAGGGAAAGAGCTGTGGGTGTCAGGGTGGCACCAGGCCTGTGCCTTGGTGGGACCCAAGTTCAGGGGGTTTGAGCCTTTACCGTAGGAATATGCTGAAGGTACATTGGAGTAGGCAGGCTGATGCAGGGAATAATCCATGGCGTGGTACATAAGCATATAGAGATAGAGTGGTCAGGATGGTCCGTAGATCAAGGGCTGGCGGCAAAGTCAGTGGGTAACGCAGGGTCTGGCACACGGTTATCAGCAGGATCACAGAGGTAGGTCAGAACAACACAGAGTTTGATTTGTAATGCAAAGTCAGGTTGCATAAGGGGGAGTGACTCTTTTTTTATTCACAGACCGGAGGGTGTGGTGTGTGTTTTGGTGTTTCACTGTTAACCCCTTTCAGTGCTGGATAGGACTGAGGGCAGCACTTTACAAGTATTGCACACATGCAGTCCTTTGAACATACACAGGTACTGATCCCTGACAGTGGGTAAGGTGGATAAGCCTGGCACATGCGTTTAGGATTGACATAAGAGGGAGAGAGTAGGGCTGCAACTAATGATTATTCTAATAATTGATTAATCGAAATAATAAATCTGCCAACTAATCGATTCATCGGATGAAAAAAAATAGAAAAAAATGTGTTTACTTATAAGGAATTTTATGTAAAAAAATAACCACAACCCTCCCCCTTTTTTCATAAGTAATTTGCGTACTGTACGTAACTTTCGTACGTACATACGCAAATTGCGTATCTTGCGTACTTTTCACACAAGGTATGTGAGTGCTTGGTCAGAGGGATGGATTGATGCTGCATGCACAGCTTAAGCCCATGTTTGCTTTCTCAAATGAACGTGGATACAAGCACTTGGTCATAAATGATGTCAGCATGAAATCGGGGTTAATAAGCTAAAGTGGTCAGGGTGCGTAGCGTGTCCCTTTTTAATAATTTTGTGAACAAACTGAGTGGGAGGAGGGACTGGAGGTGGGAGTGACTTGACTTGAGTGTGAGACGGAGTGGAAATGGACAAAAGACTGGATCTCA
The DNA here is from genome assembly GCA_009667805.1 of Leptobrachium leishanense. Classification (NCBI taxonomy): domain Eukaryota; kingdom Metazoa; phylum Chordata; class Amphibia; order Anura; family Megophryidae; genus Leptobrachium; species Leptobrachium leishanense. The sequence goes on along the minus strand of CM019066.1, from coordinate 230,054,375 downwards.
GTGTAGGAGTGGGTTTGGGGAAAGGGACCAGACCAAAGGGAGGGAATGGCAGTTCCCGACCGAAGAGGGTGTGGCAGGGTGGGTGGGGTGGTGGCACAGGACTCTAGCTTCAAGTAAGGATAAAACACACGCATAGAGCTCCTTCACCCAGACGCAGTATCCTATGGTTTGTGTTATATTTCTGCTACTGTTGTAAATGGAATAAAAACAAACTGGTTTGTGTCTGACATAACCCTTGAACTAAATCATATCTAGTAAAGCAGAGGTGCGTCTTCTCCAATCAGCTCCGAAGCTGATGTTATTTACGTTTAACTCAGTCTGACTCTAAACAGTGTGTGCTGTACACAGGACGATTAATCGACACCGATTAATCGATAATGGAAATAGTTGACAACTACTTTAATCATCGATTAGTTGTTCGATTAATCGATTAGTTGTTTCAGCCCTAGGAGAGAGAAAGGCCAGTTAGTAGGCTATTGCAGTAACCGAGTTGGGAAAGTAGAAGGTAGTGGACCTGTTTTTTAGTGGTGTCTGCACTCAGAAACGGACCAGTTTTGGAAGTCATGTTCAATTGGTTTCTGACCCCCCCCCCTCTTTTTTTGCATGGAAACTTATTGGCATTATCAAAGTGTAATTTAAATTCAAAGTAGTCACATGTGTCTGATTGTCTCCATCTTTTTAACAGGTTATATTTAAGGCGAAATCAAAATATGTTCCAGAGTTAATCAAATACAGGTAAGAGAAAAATGTCTTTCTTCTAGAAATGAATTGCCAATAACTGGGTTGGAATACTTATGCTTAGTATGATGTATTCTGGATGTATATATTTTTTTCTAGGTCCACTTGTTTTTTGGACTCTCTTCAGAGGAATATAGAGTGACTGTCCATATGCTATCATTTATCCTCTGATCCACATTGATAAACCATTTTTATTTATACAGTATGTATAAAGGCCATGTAGTTTATTAATGTGTTTTTGCATTACTATAATGTTTGTGTTATGCATATCCTTATACGTTGACATTTTAGAAACTGTATGGTTTATCAATTGTTATTTGTTTTTTATAGAAATAGATTGGTATTTAAAGGGACACTACCATAAGCTGTAACTAGATCACAAATAAAACCACCTTCTAAAACACATGCTGCATTTTTTTCTTTGTTTGCAGTAATTACATGTACAAATTAAAAATATATAGATTTTTTTTATCTCCCATTTCCATTTTATGGATTTTCCCCATGATGTGACATTTACCAGAATCCGTGAAAAAATGTTATTGTGTGGCTATGGTTTATCTAATCTACAATATCTATCTACCAGTTAATGGAGGTGGAGGATGGAATGTTTAGATAAGAGCTAACAACTGAACTAGATATGACACAGAGCTGAATAGACTTCTAATCTACCTCCTGGTGATGTCCTTTGAATACACCCCACACAATACAATGATGTGAGTCAGTGGTCAACCTAGTCTCTCCATTCCATGGCCTAAGCAACACAGTGAGGAGCAAGTGATGTAAAGTTATTGCAGATACAATACAAAAGATCACAAAATGAATGCACCCAGTGACACACAGAGTAAAATATTTTCGGTAACTAAACATACAAGAGAAAATCCAAGTACATGTAAGATATAAAGAACATAAAATAAGAACATTTAATCTTTTGGTGGTAGTCGCCTTTTAGAAAAAAAAATTAATTCCCCCCGGTGATGTCCTTTGCATACATTTAGAAAAACATACATATAAAATGTATTTTATAGGGAGCGCTAATGGAAAATATACGTATACACACCAGAGATATATAAATTAGAGAATATGCAAACTTAACTTCTATACATCAACATGGGGTTTCGAATTGAATTTTGTATTGGGACGTGTCCTAAAAAAGGAACAAAAAATCTGATTGCTTAATACAGTTTGATATGCAACACTTATATCACAAAGGGAATGGTCACACTCACAAGGGAGGAGCCCCAAATGGCTCGTATTAATTCACCTGTAGGTCTCTTTCGAGGGGGACCTCACCCACCTATGGATATCCTTAGACGATCTTTATATCGCAGAATCACCTCGAACAAAAACTATATCGCTATGGTGTTTTCATTAGCACACATACAAATATAATGCTCCAGTAGAGCCTTCTATAATGATGGCTCTGTATATATAGCGTGCCGTGTGGACCTCTTAACTTCTTAGAGGGGGTCCATCCTCAATATAGAGTATTAATGAGGGATCAAGGATGTATGTTTTTCTAAGCTTAATTTTTTGAGGTGAAGGGTACACCTTAAGGCTGGGTTCACACCTAAGCGTTTTACAGCGCGCTCCTGCGCACTGTAAAACGCTCAAACAGTGAAATCCCATGATTCCCTATGTGGGCATATCACACCTAGCCGTTTCTCAGCGCGCAGGAACGCGCTGAGAAACGGCCGACGCAAAAAGAAGTCCGGGAGCTTCTTTTCTGCATATAGCCGCGCGTTCACGGCCAGATCATAGCCGCGAACGCGCTGCAACACACGTTCGCGCGTTCTTTTGTATGCGCGAATGCGCGTAAAAAACACACGCGCATTGCGCTGCGCTACGCTGTGGTGTGAACCCAGCCTAATAGGTGAGCAGCAAACGGTATCCTTGTTCTATATATAAAGATAAACAGCGCCGAACACTTTGAACGTTTTGTTCTGTGTTTATTAAATTTCCTTTGAATATATACCCCAAAGTACAATGCTTTGTGTTGGTTTCCATGGCTACAGACCCATTAACTCCATTCTATGTTCAATGTGACATAGTAAGGAGCATGTGCTGTAGGGCTGCAACTAACCATTTTCCTAATCGGCCAACTAATCGATTCAACCAATTAAAAAAAAAAAATTAAAAAAATGTTTGCTTAAAGGAACACTATGGAGAGAAAAAAAAATCAACCCCTCCCTCCTTTTTCCTTACACTATTTGCTCAGTGAAAGTAACTTACACATGATACACAATTTGTACGTATGTAACTTGCATACTTTTTGCACAGAGGTACACAAGCTCCTGGTCAGTGTGATGGATTGGTGCTGTGTGCGCAGCTAAGGCTAGGGTCAGACGAAAGCATTTTTCCCCGCGAACGTGAAAACGTGCGTCCGAACGCATTGACGTATATTTTCACGGAATGCGCAAAAACGGTCAGATGACGCGCATTTTCGGGCGTGATTTTGTACGGATCTTCACTAAAACTCTTTTTGCGTCTGGACGTTATGTAGGCTGGACATTAGCAGCGTCTGACATCTCCTAGTCACGCCCACACACCGCTATGCCGCAGCTGCGCACTCAGTACGTCAGTACTAGCGGTTCTGCGTTCTCAAACAAATGCGTTCAAATTCCACTTGCGTTGCACGGCCGGACTTTTGTGCGGCCGTACTTCGTATATTGGCCGTCATTGCCCGTCATCTGCTGCTAGTGCGGCCGTGATTATGTGCGCCAGAACGCAGGTTAAAAGTGCGCTGGTCTGACCCCAGCCTTAAGCCACTGTCTGCCTTTCCACAAACAAAAAAATTTAAGAAAAAAATCTTTGGTCCCGTGGAAGTTACACGATTACTGGTGTTATCAGTAATTTGTTTTATATTCGTGTATTGCAGTATCAACAAATAATTGCATTATTTCCTATTAACCTGTATGCAGATTTACGGTTTCGTACAAAAAATAATGATCAACAACTGATGTTTTTATTTTTCAGGATGCCATTGTATCTGACCTTTTTGGTTGCCAGTGTTGTGTTCTTGGTGGTGAACCTTACATGTGCAATACTGGTAAAGGAAGAACAGGCTGACACTAAGGTCATTGTTTCAATCAGAGTTGCCATAAATGACACCCTCTTCGTGCTGTGTGCAATATCTCTATCAATATGTCTTTACAAGATATCAAAAATGTCACTGGCCGGAGTTTACTTGGAATCCAAGGTAATATAGCATATCATATTCTTGTGTTTGCAGTAAAATATTTCTATATTCCCTTATTTTATAGAAGTATCTGCTTTTTACGATCATTAATATACAGTGGATAGCAAACGTCTACACACCCCTGTTAAAATGTCAGGTTTCTGTGATGTAAATAATGAGATAAAGCTAAAACATGTCAGAACTTTTTCCACCCTTAAGGTGACCTATAAACTGTACAACTCAATTGAAAACCAAACGGAAATCTTTTAGGTCGAGGGAAGTAAAAATAAAAAAACTACAATAATATGGTTGCAGAAGTGTGCACACCCTTAAACTAATACTTTGTTGAAGCACCTTTTGATTTTATTCCAGCACTCAGTCTTTTTGGGTAGGAGTCTATCCGCATGGCAGATCTTGACATTGCAAGAATTGCCCACTCTTCTTTGCTGACACTTCAAATCTGTCAGATTGCTTGGGCATCTCCTGTGCACAGTCCTCTTCGGATCACCCCACGTGTTTTCCATCGGACCCAGATCTGGGCTCTGGCTGGGCCATTCCAAAACTTTAATCTTCTTCTGGTGAAGCCATTCCTTTGTTGTTTTGGATGTATGCTTTGGGTCGTTGTCATGCTGAAAGATGAAGTTCATCTTCATGATCAGCTTTCTAGCAGACACCTAAAGGTTTTGTGCCAATATTGACTGGTATTTGAAACTGTTCATAATTCCCTCTACCTTGACTAAAACCCCAGGTCCACCTGATGGAAAACAGCCCCAAAGCATGATGTTGTCACCACCTTGGTTTCATCAGACCATAACACATTTTCCCACATGCGTTTGGGAGACTTCAGATTTGTTTTTGCTAAATTCAGCCGGGCTTGAATGTTTTTCTTCGTAAGAAAAGGCTTTTGTCTTGCCACTCTACCCCATAGCCCAGACATATGAAGAATACGGGAGATTGTTGTCACATGTCATGCCACACAGGCAGTACTTGCCAGATATTCCTGCAGCTCCTTTAATGCTTCTGTAGGCCTCTTGGCAGCCTCCCTGACCAGTCACATTAGGAGGGATGTCCAGTTATTGGTAATGTCAATATTGCGCCATATTTTCTCCACTTGATGGCTGTCTTCACTGTGTTCCATGGTATATCTAATGCCTTGGCAATTCTTTTGTACCCTTCTCCTGACTGATACCGTTTAACAATGAGATCCCTCTGATGCTTTGGAAGCTCTCTGCAGAATATGGGTTTTGCTGTAGAATGCAACTAAAAAAATGGCAGTAAAGACCTACTAGAACAGCTGAACTTTATTTGGGGTTAATCAGAGGCAGTTTAAACGATGGCAGGTGTGTACAGACTCCTATTTAACATGATTTTGAATGTGTTTTCTTAAAGGGATACTCTATGCAACATGACCACCTAAGCATGATGACCCAAGTATGCCCTCTTCTTTGCTCCCCCCTCCGCTCAGCCGATCGGCTGAAACAGCTGAGAGACGCGGAAGACTTTCCTCCGCCCTCCCAGCTGTCAGTCAGCAGAGCGGGATTTGTATTTCCCGCTTCTGCTGACTATTGCCGAGTAGGAGACGTCATTGCGCTTTCAGCGTGATGACGTCTCCAACTCGCCGCAGTAGCTGGCGGCAGCGGCTGTGATTAGTTTTGCGCGCATCCTCTTGCGCGTAACACTAATCAAAGAAGAGAGGAAGCCTGCTGATTGGCTGGTTTACGTGAGATGCGCGCTTCTCACGTAAACAATTAATTTAAAAAAAATACTGAATAACTAGGTTGGGCAATAGGTATAATAGAATGTAAAAAAGGGGGGGGGTGAGTTTTAGCCTTGAGTGTTCCTTTAATTCTGAGCACAGCTACATCCCCAGTTATAAGATATAACACTTATGCAACCATATTATTTTATTTTTTTATTTTTCCTCTCTCCACCTAAAAGGTTTCAGTCCGTTTTTCAATTGAGTTGTACAGTTTATCGGTCACATTAAAGGTGGACAAAGTTCTTTAATGGAACAGATGAAAAAAATACGATATTTTCTTTATTGCTTATGTTTGGAGATCGAGACTGTCTACCTAGCATCTAGACCTCGCTAGAAAGGAACAATTTTGAAGGCACGGTTTTCCAAGAAATATAGACGTGTAAGAAAACCGCTTCTTATTCTTACACCTTGGTGGTATCACTGGAGATATAATAGTTTGCATTAGGGTAGGAGCGCTGTTCTTTCATCTGTTCCATTTCTATTATTTTTCTTCGTGGTGAAGGGAACACCACATTTGAAAGAATGTGTATCGATCCGATTTCTTGGAAGCGCCTTTTTACATCCTTCTCTGTTTCTATAAAGTTCTGAAATGATTTATCTTTGTTTCATTTTTTTACATCACAGAAACCTCACTTTTAATAGGGGTGTGTAGACTTTTTCTATCCACTTTATGCAGTCCTACCCACTCCGTTTTGGTGGAGTCTGTGTGTGTGTGTACGTTTTAGAGCAGGATGGGGAACCTTTTTTCTGCCAAGGGCCATTTGGAGATTTATAACATCATTCGAGGGCCATACAAAACTAACAACTTAAAATTTAGCAACTATATTTAGGAGGAAATTTTTAGAATTACTTATTATTTTTTTCTATCTTTACTAGGTTTTCGTTTGATTTATCTTTCAGATCAAACCGATTTTTCTTATTTTGTGCTGTCAAGATAAAAATGTAAACATTTTAAAGAAATCGGGGGGGGGGGATGAAATAATTTAATCCCCCCTCCCCATTTAATTAATTTCACCCCCTCCCCATTTAGGCTGGGGTCAGATGCCCGTTTTGAAGAGCTGAAGGAAGGAACGTCCGTGAGAGTGGACGTTTCTTCCACTCAACGCCCATCTGGCCACCTCGCTGAGTGCAGTTAGTGCGCTCAACACTGCATGGCTCGATCCTCCTATGGAGGAGCGTGCTTTGCAGCCCCGTAAACGCGCGTCCTAGGGCTTTGACTGAGAGGCCTGCTGCAGGGACGCAGCACGGCTGCTGTTGCGCACGCAATTCAGGCATGCGCAACAGTGTATGGCCAGCCCCGTCGCAGTGACACAATGTTGCGACGGATGCCGGAAGGCTCATCAGTACGGGCACACAGTGCGCTCATCTGACCCCAGCCTTAATTTAATTTCACACCCCCTCCCCATTTAATTAATTTCACCTTCCCCCTATATTTCACCCCATCCCCAGTTAATTGATTTCACCCTCCCACTTTTCCTTTAATTCATTTCACACACACACACACTGCTTTCACCTGACCTTGGCATGTGGAGAGTAGTACAATGAGGAGGCGGGGATTATCTCGCTTCCCTTACTCACTGAAGAGTGCCAGATCCTCCTTCACGCTGCACCCGGAAGAGGAGGGGCGCAGCGTGAAGGGAAATCTGTCAGGCAGCAGTGAGGGAGGGAAGCGGGATAATCTCCACCACCCCCTCATTCTACTACTAGCTGAGGTCAGGTGAAAGGGCCGCAGGAGAGGGAATTTAAACACCTCCCTGCTGTGGGGCTCTAAGGATTGGACCAAGTGATTCCACAGGCCTTTTATGGGCCACGGGGCGGACATTCCCCACCCATGTTTTAGAAGTATTTGTTTTTTGTGGGTTGCATCTGTGCGAACAAAATGCAGGCGTGCAGGCCTGTAAGAATAAATATGGTGAATATGTGCCCTTGTGTTCAGTGGCGTCACTAAGGTTGGTGTCACCCGGTGCGGTAACTTATGGTGTCACCCCCCCCCCCCCGAGTTTACGGATTTTTTTTTAACTACTCTTACTCCTAAATCAGTACTCCCATATAACACTGAATGCTCATACACACAGTGCACATTACTGTGAGGTTTATTGCTGTGGAACTCTCTCATATGCTCACACAAATTTTTGCCAACTGCCATCAAGTACAGTGCATTGCCTGTTCGAAGGCAGTGAAAGCACACATGGATATATATTGCCCCAGCAGCTCTGGATATATTGCCCCCAGCAGCTCACCCATGGGTATATATTGCCCCCAGCTCACATATGGATAGATTACCCCAGCTCATAATTATATATTGCCCCCAGCAGCTCACCCATGGATATATATTGCCCCAGCAGCTCACCCATGGATATATATTGCCCCAGCATATGGGATATATTGCCCCAGACCAGCTCACACATGGATATATTGCCCCCAGACCAGCTCACACATGGATATTGTCCCAGCTCTCATGGATATGCCCCCAGCACACATGGATACTGCCCCAGCTCACATGGATACTGCCCCAGCTCACACATGGATATTGCCCCAGCTCACACATGGATACTGCCCCAGCTCTCATGGATACTGCCCCAGCTCTCATGGATATTCATGGATAAAATGCCAGTGTTTGGGTTTGGCAATGTGGTAACAACAGACTGTTTTTTGCCTGTGTTCTCAAGATTTCAAAATAATAACCCCATATATTCTAAAATTTTAGAATTTGAGAACACAGGCATTTTTTACTGTGCTAAATATTACAATTGTCAGCTCAGCTGTTTCACACAGACTCACAGTCTAGTCACACTCTGTCTCTCCCGACTCGAGTCCTCAAGAAGACAGCCAGGCAGCAGGTGAGGGACTGGGAGCAGCCGAGCAGGAGGCACCATGCACCGTACACGCCTCAGCTCCCACGCGCTTCTAAAGAAAATGCGCCAAGAGGGAGCTGTTAGGGCGGTGGGCAGGCTGCCGCCGATGAGAGGCGTCACCGTGCAGGCGCAGCTCAGCCTCTGATTTCCCTTGGGCGGCGTCACGCATCAGAAGGGGTGGGATCTGCGCGGCCATCTTTGATGCGTCACGTGCAGCGTGGCGACGGCGTGCTAGATTGTCGGTGTGTGCAGATAGAGATTATTGCGGCGCAGCGCGGCAGCATGATCCTCCACATCCATCCTGGATGGATGTGGAGGATCATGCTGCCGCGCTAGCCGCATTAATCTCTATCTGCGCAGCACAGACACTCGAGCTGCATGCCGTCGCCACGCTGCACGTGACGCATCAAAGATGGCTGCAGGCGGCACTGGCAGCATGATCCTCCGGCTCCAGGCTCCATCCGATCACGGTGACTGGCGAATCAAAGATGGCCTCGGGCGGCAACATGATGATCCAGGATCCTCCACATCCGATCACCTCCTCCATGAGGGGGGGCGGTAACCTGCACGTGCGGCCCCGCGGACGAAAAAAAAATCCTCCTCAAACAGCTGGTGACGGTGTCACCCCGCCGCGGGTGTCACCTGGTGCGGGCCGCCCCCCCGCCCCCACCCAGCGACGCCACTGCTTGTGTTCTCCCCCCCCCCCTCCATTCATTTGTCATTGTTCTTTTCTTCCTATACATCAGGGGTCATCAACCTTGGCCATCCAGATGTTTTGGAACTACATCTCAGCCAAACTACCGAATGCCTGAGCATCACTGGGAGATGTTGCAAAACGTCTGGCAGGCAAAGGTTGCTGACCTATGCTATACATCATCAGGGTTATTCAAAGAGATCCGAATGGCTGGAGAAAGGTAACCGAACGCTGAAAATCAGCGTTCGGTTACCTTTCTTGGCCATTCGGCTATCCAGAGAGCAGGCAATTTGACAAATCCTGGCAAATTGCCTGCACATACGTTGCCTGTTCGAGGGCAGTGAAATCCCCATAAAAAAGCACTGCTTCGGCTATTCAGAGAACACAAACCAGCAGTGAAAGGTTCCCCTAATGCCCTGCCATTCGGTGGTTTCATTCGACAGGTTTATTCAGGAGAATCCCATAGGCTTCAATGTTAAAACTATTCCTGTTTTAATTCAATATCTAATAAACCATTCATTATAAAATTCTGCAGTAAAGAGTCTCTTTATTTATAGATTTTTTTAGGAAATTTTAATCATTTTTTTTTAAGTTTACATATTTTTTCTGTAACAGCCCTGTTTATTATCATTCCTTGGACCTCATATGTAAATTTCAGACATTTTCGCTTGCTAATAGGGTTGCACCGATACTAGTATCGGTATTGGGGCCGATACTGGGTACTGCAGGAGTACTTGGTACTCCTGCAGTACCCCCCGATATTTTTCCCGATACCGCAAGCCGGCATTGAGCCAGCTTGCCGGCATCCGAGGGGCTGCGGCGGCTGTCCGACTGCTCTATCGTCATTCGGACAGCCGCCCCTGGAGCTCTCTGGCATACTTGCCTTCCTGAGCGTCGCCGGGAATGTCTCCGCACGTGCGCTCATTGGAAGGATCCCAGCCGCGACCACGTGAGACCATGTGATCACGGCTGGGGTCCTTCCAAGGAGCGCGCGCGCGGAAACTTTCCCGGCGTCGCTCAGGAAGGTAAGTATCATCGCAGAGAGCAGCTGCAGGGCCTGTCCGAATGCTCTATCAGCATTCGGACAGGCCCTGCAGCTGCTCACTGTGTTCATACTTACCTTCCTGAGCGACGCCGGGAAAGTTTCCGCGTGTGTGCTCGTTGGAAGGACCCCAGCCGCGATCACATGGTCCCACGTGGTCGCGGCTGGGGTCCTTCCAACGAGCGCACGCGCGGAGACATTCCCGGCGTCGCTCAGGAAGGTAAGTATCGTCGCGGGGGGGGGGTCCATGAGCTGGGGGGCATACCCATGTGTGAGCTGTGAGGGCATATCCATGAGCTGGGGCAATACCCATGTGTGAGCTGTGGGGGCATATCCATGAGCTGGGGGCAATACCCAAGTGTGAGCTGTGGGGGCATATCCATGAGCTGGGGGCAATACCCATGTGTGAGCTGTGGGGGCATATCCATGAGCTGGGGGCAATACCCATGTGTGAGCTGTGGGGGCATATCCATGAGCTGGGGGCAATACCCATGTGTGAGCTGGGGGGGCATATCCATGAACTGGGGGCAATACCCATGTGTGAGCTGGGGGGCATACCCATGTGTGAGCTGGGGGGCATACCCATGTGTGAGCTGGGGCATATCCATGAGCTGGGGGCATATCCATGTGTGAGCTGGGGCATATCCATGAGCTGGGGCAAATCCATGTGTGAGCTGGGGCATATCCATGTGTGAGCTGGGGCAGTATGAATATATATATATATCGGGGGGGATATACAGTTGTGTGCAAAATTATTCAACCCCCACTGAAATTGAGTGTTTTGGCCAGTTTGACATTGATTTTGATCATTCAGTCATCTTGCTTACAATTAAATCAAAGAGGCACGTGTAGGTCAGACAAATATAACATAACATTTATAATGAAATAACCACAAATGTCTTTTCTGTGCTCACATCATTATCAGTTTTATTCAACCCCCAAGTGACATTCAATCTTAGTACTTAGTACAACATCCTTTTACAGTTATAACAGCTTTTAAACGTGAAGCATAGCTTGACACAAGTGTCTTGCAGCGATCTACAGGTATCTTCGCCCATTCGTCATCCGCAAAAGCCTCCAGTTCAGTCACATTCTTAGGCTTGCGCACTGCAACTGCTTTCTTTAAGTCCCACCAGAGGTTCTCAATCGGATTTAAGTCAGGTGACTGCGATGGCCACTCCAAAATGTTCCAGTCTTTAATCTGCAACCATGCTCTAGTGGACTTGGAGGTATGCTTGGGATCATTGTCCTGTTGAACGGTCCAACGTCTCCCAAGCCTCAGGTTTGTGACGGACTGCATCACATTGTCATCCAATATCTCCTGGTACTGAAGAGAATTCATGGTACCTTGCACACGCTGAAGCTTCCCTGTACCTGCAGAAGCAAAACAGCCCCAAAGCACGATTGACCCCCCGCCATGCTTCACAGTAGGCAAGGTGTTCTTTTTTTCATAGGCCTTGTTCTTCCTCCTCCAAACATAGCGTTGATCCATGGGCCCAAACAGTTCTAATTTTGTTTCATCAGTCCACAGAACACTATCCCAAAACTTCTGTGGTTTGTCCACATGACTTTTGGCATACTGCAGTCGACTCTTCTTATTCTTTGGAGACAGCAAGGGGGTGCGCCTGGGAGTTCTGGCATGGAGGCCTTCATTACGCAGTGTGCGCCGTATTGTCTGAGCTGAAACTTCAGTACCCACATCTGACAAATCTTTTCTCAGTTCCTCAGCAGTCACACGGGGACTTTTCTCCACTCTACTCTTCAGCTGGGGGCATTTTTATATGGTCTGTTCTTATTGGAAAGCGTCACATGACATTAAAAGAAAAGTATCGGTACTCGGTATCGGTGAGTACTTTTAAAAAGTATCGGTACTCGTACTCGGTCTTAAAAAAGTGGTATCGGTGCATCCCTACTTGCTAATTTATTCACTTCACCCGTCTGCGGTGTTGGCTTTTTCCGGAGGCTTCACTGCGTGTGATCGGCTCCTGCTCGGGTTTTTCCAGCGTCTTCGGCGGGTTAATCCAGATGTTTTTGCGGGTTTCGGCGTGCATTCGCTGGGTTTTTGCGGTGACTCTTCGTCGGGTTTGCGGCAGCTTTTCCCTGCGCTTCGATGGCCCTGTGGTGCTTGCTGAATATACCACAGGGTCGCCGAAATGGGATTGCCGAATCGGCCCGAATTGAAGAGAACGAAAAGTCACCGAACATGTGGTGACTTTTCGATTCTCTTTGAATAACCCTACATGTGTTCTTCTTGGCAAATATTCCTTTTCCATGTTATCAATACTGACATATACACTGCTCAGCAAAAGGAGTACACCCAAACAGATCTGTCTGAAAACTTTTCCTTTCAGAATCAACATTTTCTATGGGACACTATACTGCACAAATGCGAGCCATTGATTTCAACCAAGATTTGTTAATTTGCACACAAATCATTTTTCCTAACAAATTCATTCAAAACCCCGTTGCAAAAATGAATACACCAATGAAAATCGTAGGATATACCTTTATACAAGAAAGGTGAAGACTTTGAGAAGATCAGCAAAGTTTTACTTATCAGTCAGAATACTGTAGCGCAAGTGATACAAAATTGTACCAAAGATGGAACTGCAACCTTCTCACAGATATGTCCAGGCCGCCCACTGAAGTTAACACCTCGGAAAGAAGATAGAAAAATGGCAAGTGTAGCGCAAAGGGAACTCCAATATAGATGGTCGCTTGATCTCTTCAAAATACCTCAATTTAGGGGTGAAAGAGAGAATATCATAGTGCAGACTGTATAAACTCTGGAAATAGTAGTGCATACATTGGTCTCACTCACATTGGTTTGAGCCAACCGGCTCTGGGATCTTGAGCCTTAGAGTTCTTAATGGCCACCCAATCACCCTCCGGATATTGTGGATTACACGAGATCTTAAACAGAGATATGACAAGACACTGCACACTATGCAGACAGCCAGAAAAGTAGGATAACGTAATGGATTCACTCACGTGATACAGGACCTAATCCAGGTCCGTGGAGTAGAAGCCTGAGTAGTTGTTTTAGGGTACAACTTCCGAAAACCCTCTTTCATTAAATGATAAAAAGTTCAGCAGTGGATAAATAAAATAAATTTTATTCCATAAAACATGTGTAAGATAAATTCAGATGCCAAAAAGCGTTTCAGCTAGGCTAAGGGTATCCCTATGTCTTGAACATTTTCTATGGGACACTATACTGCACAAATGCGAGCCATTGATTTCAACCAAGATTTGTTAATTTGCACACAAATAATTTTTCCTAACAAATTCATTCAAGACCCCGTTGCAAAAATGAATACACCAATGAAAATCATAGGAGCAAAGCTAAATTTTAGACAACAAAATCCTAATTAGCAAGAATTCAACTACAGGTGAGTCTAATTATTCATTAAACGGGTGTCCAGCAGACAGCGGATTATAAAAGGGTGTTACTTAATGAAAACCCCTTCCCATTTCATGCTGTCAGCAATGGCACCACATGGAAGAAAATTGGCACAAGACCTGAGCAAGAAAATAATTCCTTTATACAAGAAAGGTGAAGGCTTTGAGGAAATCAGCAAAGCTTTACTTATCAGTCAGAAATCTGTAGCGCAAGTGATACAAAATTGTAACAAAGATGGAACTGCAACCTTCTCACAGATATGTCCACACCGTCCACTGAAGTTAACACCTCGACAGGAGGGTCTTCTGATGAGAAGGGTTTGAATGAAAATCACCATGCAAGCTCACTGCAGTTAGCTCAAGAAGTAGAAAGCCAAACTTGGGTGATTGTTTCCCATGACACAATATGGCGTACACTGCAGAGGAATGGCATGCATGGGTGTCATCCACAAAGGAAGATTCTCCTAAATCCCATGGACAAAGAAATCCCACCTAGAATTTGCCAGGGCCCATGCTGAAAAAGAAGAAGACTACTGGGACTCTGTACTCTAGAGTGATGAGGCCAAGATAAATGTTTTTGGAACTGATGGCTTCAAAACTATATGACATAGCAAAGGTCATGAATAAAATGCATGATGCCTACTTTGAAACATGGTGGTGGCAGTGTCCTGTGGGGCTGCATGTGTGCTCCTGATGTCGGGAGAGGTGCATTTCATTGATGGGATCATGAATACACAGATGTACTGCTCTATATTGAAAGAGAAGATGCTACCATCACTCCGTGCACGTGGTCACCGTGCACTTTTCCAACATGACAATGATCCAAAACACACATCTAAGGCCACTGTTGCATTTCTGAAGAAAAACAGGGAGAAAGTGATTCAGTGGCCAAGTATGTCTCCTGAACTGAACTCCATCAAACACCTACAGGCAATTATGAAGAGACAAGTTGAGCATCAACTCTCCGTCCAGCATCCAGGCTGCAAAAGAGGTCATTCTTGGAGGAAGGGAAAAAGATAGATGTTGCAATATGCCAGCAACTTGTTCATTCCATGCCTAGAAGACTTGGTGCTGTCCTTATGTAGATCCTACAAAATACTAGATGTAGGAGTTTTTTGTTGTGTGGTGTATTCATTTTTGCATTAACGAATTTTGAGTAAAACTGAAGATTTTGTAAATCAAGTTATATTATTATCCAGTCATGTAATGATTTAAACAAATGTTCTATAAAACACTCAGGGTTATTCAGAGAATCGCAAAGTTTCAAAGCACATACGGTGACCTTTCGTTTCCCGCACTTTTGGGCGATTCGGCGATTCTAGTTCGCCAACCCTGCGGTGTATCCCCGTAGTGCAGGGGAAACTCGCCACAAACACGCAGAACACTCGCCGAATACTCACCGAAAACCTGCAGAAACTGCCGCAAAAACCCGACTAGCCGCCGATCACAGCGCAGACCAGCCGCCAGAAAAACCCGACAAGCAGATGAACGTGGTGGGAAAAAAAAACAACAGTACGCTTGAAAGTTTCAAACGGAACGCTTGAAAGTATGCAAAAAAACTACTGAACGAAAATGTCTGGAATTTACATATAAGATCCTATGAATGATAATTAAAAGGTCTGTTACAGAAAAAAGAAACGATAAAAAAAAAACGGAAATAAATTTGCCGAAAAAAAAAAAAAAAAAAAAAATGCCTAAAAGATCCTTAAAACAAAATATCTAGAAATGAGACTCTTTACAGCAGAATAAAATGATAAACGGTTTATTAGATATTGAATTAAAACGTGAATATTTTTAACATTGAAGCCTATGGGATTCGCCTGAATAAACCTGACGAATGAAACCACCGAACATCAGGGCATTTCGGCAACTTTTCCCTGCTGTTTGGTGTCTCTGAATAGACAAACCATTGCTTCTCTATGTGGAGATTTCACTGCCCTCGAACAGGCACCGTACGTGCAGGCAATTAGCCAGAATTGCCTGCTTTCTGAATAGCCGAATGGCCCCGAAATGTCCCCTTTCGTTGAAATTCAGTGTCCGGTTACATTTCGGCCACATTTCGGATCTCTCTGAATAACTCCCTCAGTTTTGACAGAATTTTGTAAATTGTTTTTGTGTTCATTTGAGATATTGATTAAATTCTTACTTTTCAAAAGAGTTGCACTCATTTATGCCGAGCAGTGTATATGAAGGAAAAAAGCAGAAAAGGCCCTGAAGAATAAAATAATCTCTTGTGCTGCAGGAGAGGAAAAAACCTTTTGATTACTGGATTTTTTTCAGTGTATTAGCACTTCATCCTAGAGGACACATTTGTAGTTGTGCAACAGTAATTTTGAAACCCTGCACTGTCCTTTCACTTCCCGTCTAGATTTCCTTCCTCTCCTCTGTCAGTGAGCTGGTCCCCTGGCACCTCGCCTTTATTCCTGGCTGACCCATTTTTCTACCTTTTACTATCCCACATCATTGACTTTCTTCCACTCATCTTTGCATCTTCCTGACCCCATGCTCTCCATACTTTACTTTTTTTTTTACAATTCTAAGTCTCGTATCAGCTTTCTCAGTGAATGCTGGTCCCATTTTTGGGGCTTAATGTATATTAGCACAGCTGACCCAGCATTCTAGTACAGCACAACACAGCCCCAGTAGGAGCATACTGTAGTGCCTAATGAGCAGCTTTTATCTGTGTTAGGAAGAGTTCATATCAATGTAGATGTGCATTTGTTGTTTTGGAATAAGTTTAAACGTGTTCATTTTCACTTTAAGTCTCAATTCGACAAGCACAGGTCATACAATGTTTCTAATCTGGAAAAGAGTATATCCTTCTTCTATATGGTGTGGTTGTGTCTATATCAGGGATCTCATACTCTTTCCCCACAGATTTGTATTGCCTACAAGTTCCAGAATTCTTTGAGTGCAACAAATGGCCACAGCGTCTTGGGAGTTGTAGTTCAGAAATATCTGGGGGAGCAGAGTTTGAGATCCCTAGTCTATACATTTGGGGCCCTATTACCTGGTGTGAGCTAACCCTAGCGTTGGCATGTTTTCGCGTTAGCAACAGGTAAATTCAGTCTAGCGCCTGACCAACAGATCGTTTGCCTCTCTCTACAAAACGTCGAAAATCACTTGGTGCGCGGTAATTTGCGATTCGTAACGCGAGCTTACAGTACTTACCGCGCCCTGTACTTAACATGGGGAGCGCTAGAGCCCACTTGCGTTATTGTAACCAACAGATCACTTGGTCCCAGCGCTAATTTCAACACGGACGCTCATAGAAAAAAATTTACCTACTGCTCAACCCTGGTGTTAACTGACGGAAAGGAGCAAAATAGAGGGGGAAAAGTGAAAGGTCCTTGCCCAAAATTAACTGGCAATTGAAAGTAATGCAGCACAGGTGTTCTCTTGGCCCCATAAACCATAGTAATGGATCTGGTCAGCAATGTCGCTGTTGCAATAGGTTCTAATTATGATTTATATCCCAATTCCAATAGATTGCCTAATTTTAAACATTTTATGCTTGGGGTTATTCATAGTATGTACGCGGTTGATTATTAGGCTGACCATGTTTAACGGGACACATGGATAAATTTTGCCCTGAAACATGGATTATTTATATGCTGCAGCAGGGAAATTGTCATCTGGCCTTCCTTTTGGCTCTATTAAATGCATTGTTATGATTCTACATGATGTTGGGAGGCATTTATCATGCAATGCCCATCAGCCTTAATATATGTGTGTATATGAACATGGATAATACGGCCACCTTGGAGGATTTTAATAATGCTGGGGTGAGGGCTCTTCACTAGATGTGTTCATACTTGGGTATAGCCAGGCACTCTGCATTGGTAAAAATCAGTTCTATCCTATACACAACCGCGTAAGCCTGATGTCACACGAGTGTTCTTTGAGCAGAAGGAACGTCCGTGAGAGTGGACGTTCCTTCCACTCTTTCGCCGGTGTGGCCACCTTACTGAGTAAGTGCGCTCCGCGCTACAAAGCTCAATCCTCCTATGGAAATTCTTGCGCACGCTACACTGTATGGCCGTCCCCGTACAGCCTTCAAAGTTGAGACGGACGCAGGGAAGTGCGGTTACACGGAGCCTTAGCGCTGGGTCTCAACCCAGGTCTTAGTGTTTCCCTAGCATGCGCTAATGAATCTTGTTCATTGACTACTGTGGACAAGGTGATCTGTTGGTGGGTTGTCAGGTGCAGGGCCGGTGCAAGCATTTTTGTCTACTCAGGCGAAGGTGCGTTTTGGTGCCCCCCCCCTCCCTACCATGCCATGTCAATCAGCATTGAGATGCATAATAATCTCTAAAACATACCAAGAAAATAAGTTGTCATTTGCGCTCACCCCCAGGCATGTACTGGCCATAGGGACTACAGGGAGATTCCCGGTGGGCCGATGGCTCTGTGGGCCAGTGTGAATGCTGGTTCACTGCGTGGCTCGCGCTGCCCTTAATGGGTGAGGTGAGAACTTCCACACTGCAAAACAGACGCAGTCTCATATTGCGGCCACCGTGCCGGTGAGACCCTCTGCGCATCCGCCTCACCTTAAGGCATGGTGCACACTTGACCTCAGTGCCACTGCGGTGCTTTACCCAATCGCTCTGCAGCAACTCCAGTATCTGTAGAGCGATTGGTTGAGCGATCCAGTTGGATTATATACTATATTTGTGCGTATTTGCATAATTAAATTGGGCCGGTCTGGATGACATCCAGGGCTGATTTTCTGTCCCAGTCCAGCCCTGCTCACCCCTGTAGCTCCATGTTAAACAAAACACAGAGGTTTTGGTTTATTTGAATGGTCATTAAAGTGTAAGCTCTTCTGCCGCATCACGACACCTCTGGGTCAGGCTAGTCCTTCCTAATGAAACCAAAAGCTGCTTTCTAAGCAACCACATGTCCTCATGCGGCTTCTCAGCCATGAGAGAAACTGGTGGGTTTTATTTATACCCTCACCAGGAGCAATTCAGGTTTATGAGATACGTCTACCTTATTGATGTACTTATACACACTGCAAATTACAGAGCTCACTTCAATAAACCTTCCAGTAATGTGCAGTGTGTAAAAGCGTATCACAGAGCTCCACAGCAATAAAACTCATAGTAATGTGCAGTGTGTAAAAGCGTATCACAGAGCTCCACAGTAATAAAACTCACAGTAATGTGCGGTGTGTATGAGCGTATCACAGAATCCACAGCAATAAAACTCACAGTAATGTGCAGTGTGAATGAGTGTATAACAGAGCTCCACAGCAATAAAAAAAAGGTAATGTACCAATATCAGTTTATTCAAACCCCCTGCATATCATTTTACACCCCCAGTACATGATTTTACACCCACCAGCATAGCAATTTACACCCCCAGTAAATCAGTTTACAGCCCCAGACCCAGTATATCAATTTACAGCCCCCCCAGTATATCTATTTACGGCCCCCAGACCCAGTATATCAATTTACAGCCCCCAGACCCAGTATATCAATTTACAGCCCCCCAGTATAGCAATTTACAGCCCCCTCAGTATATCTATTTACGGCCCCCAGACCCAGTATATCAATTTACAGCCCCCGTAGTATATCTATTTACAGCCCCCCAGAATCTATTTACAGCCCCAGACCCAGTATATCTATTTACAGCCCCCAGACCCAGTATTTCAATTTTACACCCCAGTATATCTATTTACAGCCCCCCAGTAAATCTATTTACAGCCCCCAGACCCAGTATATCTATTTACAGCCCCCAGACCCAGTATTTCAATTTACAGCCCCCCAGTATATCAATTTACAGCCCCCCAGTAAATCTATTTACAGCCCCCAGACCCAGTATTCAATTTACAGCCCCCCAGTTTTTCTATTTACAGCCCCCCCAGTAAATCTATTTACAGCCCCCAGACCCAGTATATCAATTTACAGCCCCCAGACCCAGTATATCTATTTACAGCCCCCAGACCCAGTATATCCATTTACAGCCCCCCCAGTATATCTATTTACAGCCCCCAGACCCAGTATTTCAATTTACAGCCCCCCAGTATATCTATTTAGAGCCCCCAGACCCAGTATATCCATTTACAGCCCCCAGACCCAGTATATCTATTTAGAGCCCCCAGACCCAGTATATCCATTTACAGCCCCCAGACCCAGTATATCCATTTACAGCCCCCAGACCCAGTATAGCAATTTACAGCCCCCCCAGTATATCCATTTACAGCCCTCAGACCCAGTATATCCATTTACAGCCCCCAGACCCAGTATATCAATTTACAGCCCCCAGACCCAGTATAGCAATTTACAGCCCCCCCAGTATATCTATTTACAGCCCCCAGACACAGTATATCTATTTACAGCCCCCAGACCCAGTATAGCCATTTACAGCCCCCCAGTATATCCATTTACAGCCCCCAGACCCAGTATATCCATTTACAGCCCCCAGACCCAGTATAGCAATTTACAGCCCCCCAGTATATCTATTTACAGCCCCAAGACCCAGTATATCCATTTACAGCCCCCAGACCCAGTATATCTATTTACAGCCCCCAGACCCAGTATTTCAATTTACAGCCCCCAGTATATCTATTTACAGCCCCCAGACCCAGTATATCCATTTACAGCCCCCAGACCCAGTATAGCAATTTACAGCCCCCCAGTATATCTATTTACAGCCCCAAGACCCAGTATATCCATTTACAGCCCCCAGACCCAGTATATCAATTTACAGCCCCCAGACCCAGATATAGCAATTTACAGCCCCCCCAGTATATCCATTTACAGCCCCCAGACCCAGTATATCCATTTACAGCCCCCCCAGTATATCTATTTACAGCTCCCAGACCCAGTATAGCAATTTACAGCCCCCAGACCCAGTATATCAATTTACAGCCCCCAGACCCAGTATAGCAATTTACAGCCCCCCCAGTAAATCTATTTACAGCCCCCAGACCCAGTATTTCAATTTACAGCCCCCAGTTTTTCTATTTACAGCCCCCCCAGTAAATCTATTTACAGCCCCCAGACCCAGTATATCAATTTACAGCCCCCAGACCCAGTATTTCAATTTACAGCCCCCCCAGTATATCTATTTACAGCCCCCAGACCCAGTATATCTATTTACAGCCCCCAGACCCAGTATATCCATTTACAGCCCCCCCAGTATATCTATTACAGCCCCCAGACCCAGTATTTCAATTTACAGCCCCCCAGTATATCTATTTAGAGCCCCCAGACCCAGTATATCCATTTACAGCCCCCAGACCCAGTATATCTATTTAGAGCCCCCAGACCCAGTATATCCATTTACAGCCCCAGACCCAGTATATCCATTTACAGCCCCCAGACCCAGTATAGCAATTTACAGCCCCCCCAGTATATCCATTTACAGCCCTCAGACCCAGTATATCCATTTACAGCCCCAGACCCAGTATATCAATTTACAGCCCCCAGACCCAGTATAGCAATTTACAGCCCCCCCAGTATATCTATTTACAGCCCCCAGACACAGTATATCCATTTACAGCCCCCAGACCAGTATAGCCATTTACAGCCCCCAGTATATCTATTTACAGCCCCCAGACCCAGTATAGCCATTTACAGCCCCCAGTATATCCATTTACAGCCCCCAGACCCAGTATATCCATTTACAGCCCCCAGACCCAGTATAGCAATTTACAGCCCCCAGTATATCTATTTACAGCCCCAAGACCCAGTATATCCATTTACAGCCCCCAGACCCAGTATATCAATTTACAGCCCCCAGACCCAGTATAGCAATTTACAGCCCCCCCCAGTATATCTATTTACAGCCCCCAGACCCAGTATATCCATTTACAGCCCCCAGACCAGTATAGCCATTTACAGCCCCCCAGTATATCTATTTACAGCCCCCAGACCCAGTATAGCCATTTACAGCCCCCCAGTATATCTTTTACAGCCCCCAGACCCAGTATTTCAATTTACAGCCCCCCAGTATATCCATTTACAGCCCCCAGACCCAGTATATCCATTTACAGCCCCCAGACCCAGTATAGCAATTTACAGCCCCCCAGTATATCTATTTACAGCCCCAAGACCCAGTATATCCATTTACAGCCCCCAGACCCAGTATATCAATTTACAGCCCCCAGACCCAGTATAGCAATTTACAGCCCCCAGTATATCCATTTACAGCCCCCAGACCCAGTATGTCCATTTACAGCCCACCCAGTATAGCAATTTACAGCCCCCAGACCCAGTATATCAATTTACAGCCCCCAGACCCAGTATAGCAATTTACAGCCCCCCCAGTATATCTATTTACAGCCCCCAGACCAAGTATATCCATTTACAGCCCCCAGACCAGTATATCCATTTACAGCCCCCAGACCCAGTATATCCATTTACAGCCCCCCCAGTATATCCATTTACAGCCCCCCCCAGTATATCTATTTACAGCCCCCAGACCCAGTATATCCATTTACAGCCCCCCAGTATATCTATTTACAGCCCCCAGACCCAGTATTTCAATTTACAGCCCCCCAGTATATCTATTTAGAGCCCCCAGACCCAGTATATCCATTTACAGCCCCAGACCCAGTATATCTATTTAGAGCCCCCAGACCCAGTATATCCATTTACAGCCCCCAGACCCAGTATATCCATTTACAGCCCGCAGACCCAGTATAGCAATTTACAGCCCCCCCAGTATATCCATTTACAGCCCTCAGACCCAGTATATCCATTTACAGCCCCCAGACCAGTATATCAATTACAGCCCCCAGACCCAGTATAGCAATTTACACCCCCCCCAGTATATCTATTTACAGCCCCCAGACCCAGTATATCCATTTACAGCCCCCAGACCCAGTATATCCATTTACAGCCCCAGACCCAGTATAGCCATTTACAGCCCCCCAGTATATCTATTTACAGCCCCAAGACCCAGTATATCCATTACAGCCCCCAGACCCAGTATATCCATTTACAGCCCCCAGACCCAGTATAGCCATTTACAGCCCCCCAGTATATCCATTTACAGCCCCCAGACCCAGTATAGCCATTTACAGCCCCCAGTATATCTATTTACAGCCCCCAGACCCAGTATATCTATTTACAGCCCCCCAGTATATCTATTTACAGCCCCCAGACCCAGTATATCCATTTACAGCCCCCCCAGTATAGCAATATACAGCCCCAGACCCAGTGCAGCAATTTAAACCCCCCCCCCAGTATATTAATCTACACCCCCTCCCATTAGTTTATTCACACCTGGTAATAAATCTCCTCTCTGCTCGCTCCTCCATCGCAGCAGAGTGAAAGCACGCGGGCTGGTGGCTCCTCCTGCAGTTGTTTTCCTGGGCTATGTGGATCACGTGTGGGGGCGGCGCCAAATTACACAGTGTGCCTGCTCGTGTTAGTGGGATGGGACTGAGACAGGCACACACACTGCAGCGCCGCCGCAAATCTGATTTTTCCGCCCCTCAAACTGGCAGCAGGCCAGGACAGTAAGGCGGCCGCCTGTGCCGCCTTACATTAGCGCCGGCCCTGGTCAGGTGCTACCTTTTAGCAACTCGTACTAGATTTTTCAGTTAGCGATGGCGTTTTATCTCACACCAGGTGATCGGACCCTTATATTTTTACTGACATAATAACTATATTCCTTCGCACCTGCAGGTGGCACTATTGAAGCTTTGTAAGTGATTCAGAACACAACTTGTGCAAGAGATAGAATTTTGAAAAAACATTCTTTATACCTCTTTTGCTCTTCCGCTTTTCACATACGAAAATGTAAAGCATTACATTAAAATAATTTACTTCTTACAAATACTTAATTCCATGCATTGGATATGAACTGAAAACTAAACACAAAATAGATCTTACATTTTACAGGGACCAATGAATGCGATAAAAGAAAGGTACTGGATACCACTAGAAATATCAATGTGATTTCAGAAGAAGTGGAGGAGACCAGGCACTCCATTCCAAATGTAGCAGTTGCATTAGATATTTACAAATACAGCAGGGCAGCAAAAGACTAGCAGCCTTTATCAAGACTTGATAAATTTTCACCTAAAACCTTTGGCTTGGCAGCTGGTTTCTCATACTTCGAACTAAAGTTTTTATTGTTACTTTTTGATACTCTTAGAGCAGGGTTTACCAATCCTGGTCCTCAAGTTTCGCTAACAGGCCAGGTTTGCCAGATATCTGAAGCACAGCACAGGTGATGTGATTTGCTGCTCAGTGATTGCAGTATTCCTACTACATTTCCTCATGGTAATCCATAAAACCTGGCCTGTTAGAGGGTCCGGAGGAGAGCTTTAGGAAACACTGCCCAAGAGCAAAGGTAAATTTTGAAACCTGTAGTTTGGCTCGTTTGATGGGGAAATCACATCCTATGCATGGTAACACATTTAATAGCCTTTGTTGCCTACATATTTGGGAGAATACGGATTAATTCCCCATCAAATGTTCGCTGTCACTCACTCCAAAACTATAAAGTAGTTAGAGTGTTTCTTTAAAAGGACTTTAAAAGGATTGTTAAAAAATAGACACACACCCCTTTTCTGCCCTTAAATTGGGTGGATGTTGCTGACAGCCTCTGCCAAATTATTTTTTCCCTGGGTGAATTTACTCACCTTTTCTCCCTCTTGGCACACTGCTTCTCCTCTTCGGCACAAGGGCTCCTGGACACGGAGGTCCTGAAGTTTTGCTACGTACTCTTTGCAGCGTAGAAACGGAAAATTATGCACTTTACATACACAAGTTCTGTAGCGCCTGCGCAGAGCTATGGATCAGTGCTTTACGTGCATGCGCAGATCTGATCCATCAGCTGCCTCTCTGAGACCCCTCACTACAGAGATTGGTCTGCGGATGGTGACGTTGGCATGCTCCCTGTGTGCTGATGTCACTATTGACCGATCTAGTGATCAGCAGACGGGAATATCAAAAAATCCTGACCACTAGTGAAGCTTCGTGGGGTGGAGGAATCTCCCTCACTTCACCCAGCAATTCTGCCAGATCGGGGCAGCTGGAGGGGGAGGGAGAAGGGGGGGCACTCCTCACATCCTGACCACTTTAATGTTTTTAAGTGGTCAGAATAGGAGTGTCCCATTAAGATCATCCCTTAAACTTCTAGGAACAAAATCATAAGCCAAGTACTGTTCAAGGGAGGTTAACTCCATATATTTATTTATTCCCTCTGTCAAACCTCTGAAGAGAAACTTATTAAATTCTAAATTCTCCTTTCTCAAAGTATTTTTCTTTTTAAATGAAATGTTTATTCATTCTCAAAGTATTATGTCTCATGAACGCACTTGTTCAATTTTTTTGTCTTTTTTCAAATCACCATATATTGGTCATACATACAGAAAAAATGGCGTCGCGCCTATACTCAGAGTGTCTGCAACAACCAAGAGTAACAACCCAGTTCATGCATAAAACATAACAGGAAAAAAAGGTGTCATCTGCGCTCGTTTCTATATAGTTCCATGTGCAACAAAACACGAGAGGTTTTAGTTTGCTAAAATGGCCATTGAAGCATAAGCTCACTCGCCCCATCAAGGCACCTCTTTGTAGAGTGAGTCCCTAACCAATGTCCAAAAGCTGCTCCTCTGGCCAGCTGTATGCCCTATCGCTGCTTTTCAGCTAAGGAGAGGCAGAAAAATGGTGGGTTTTATTTATAAGTGGTGTGTCATTTTTGCTGCTGTTCTTTTTTCCATGTTTTTGTTTTCAACCCCAAATGGGAAGTGCTTGGTGTATGTGTATAAATAAAACCCACCATTTTTCTGCCTCTTCTTAGCTGAAAAGCAGCAAGAAAGCATGCAGCTGCTTGGAGGAGCATCTTTTGGTCATTGGTTAGGGACTCACTCTACAAAGAGGTGCCTTGATGGGGCGAGTGAGCTTACGCTTCAATGGCCATTTTAGCAAACTAAAACCTCTTGTGTTTTGTTGCATATTGAACTATATAGAAACGAGCGCAGATTACACCTTTTTTTCCCCTACCATATATTGGGCCCTATTCCCAAATTGGTGATAACTTAACCAAAGCTGTTAAAACTAAACTCCATAGATTATAATGGTTCTGATAAATTTACAACAGCACTGGTTAAATTGGCACCAACTTTGGAATATTTCCCATTGACATATATGCCATACCGCAACAAGCTGTAAGAAATGTGTACTCAGGAAAGCCAAACCCAAATAGAATTGAAAGCAAAAGGAGTACAACATACACAATAGATATTACACATTAAAGGAAGTTCTTCTAGTGGATTCTCCATCCCGAGGGCATCATCAACAATAATTTCTATTCACAGTATCTTCTATACAGATTTTTACTTTTGTTTATTAGACACAACTGTGGAAACCTGTATGGAGATACATTACATCTTTATAACAAGACATGAAGGGACTCCTAATACTGGCCAGATCTGATGTTATCCAAGCATGAGGGATGCATTTGCGATCTATATGTTACAGTTAAAGTCCTTCGTGTGGTTAATTTTAGGATTATCCGGGTAAT
The DNA here is from genome assembly GCA_009667805.1 of Leptobrachium leishanense. Taxonomy (NCBI): domain Eukaryota; kingdom Metazoa; phylum Chordata; class Amphibia; order Anura; family Megophryidae; genus Leptobrachium; species Leptobrachium leishanense. The sequence goes on along the minus strand of CM019066.1, from coordinate 230,028,221 downwards.
CCTGACATTACCCAAGCTTCGTTAGTAAAAGTCCGATGTGAAATGACATTTTGGACTTTATCCGGTTAATCTGCAAAGTATCCAGAGGCCTCTAGGTACTCTGATGGTTATTATGTTATATAAATTATATATAAGTACATATGACACATAATAAAGATCATGCAACTCTTTAACATTCATATAAGAAACCTATCCTGTTACTCTGTATATTCATTATATCTGCAATACATTTTAATGTTTGTATTTTGCCATTTTCGTTGATAATATCCATAGATAATAGCAAAATTCACTGTTGCCCAAGCGGGGTTGGATGCTCTGCAGATTACCCAGGTGAAGCTGTGGATAGTCCTCAGATTACCTGGGTGAAGCTGCAGATTTGCCCATTATCCGGGTAAAGTACGAATTTTTTAGCTCTTCCAGACTGTTACCCAAGGGCAGTTGGTTAGTCCTAAGATTACCCGGGTAAAGTCCTAAATTTTCATTTCTTTGCAGCTTTACCCAGCGGTTTTGGGTAATATCAGGATTACCCGGGTAATCCTCGGATTAACCGCACTTCGGGCTTTACCCATAACATATATACCAAATGTGGTATTTGTTGTGGGATGTAAACTCCAAAAAGAGGACCAGGTTCTCAAATTTTAGAAGTGGCCTTTTACTGGTCATACAAAGAAAGGACAATGTTTCGGCAGTCCTATAGCCTTTCTCTAGCTACGATAAATGTCATTAACACAAACAATGCGGGGGGGGGCGCGAACACTAACTCCTCAATGTATCAATCTGAAAAAACAAACTCTGGAGCTCTCAAATTGCATATTTGTGGCATGAAAGTAGTGACATTTCAGCTCTCACAAAGGCTTTCCTAAACTGAGCCTAACATTGCAACACCCATAGATATATATATGTGTACAATAATCATGGAGGGGGGAAAAAAGACACCCTTGTTGCATTTAGTCACCAAGTTTTGTCTCCATTAGGATACACAGATTGTGGGTTATCACAAAGAGCGACATCACCCACTCCAGATGACCAGCTTCAAAGCAGCAATTAAACACACACTACACATGTAATGCAATGTAATTCAGGAATAGATGAGGACAAGATTAAACTTGTAATGAACACAGGAGAATCAGGGATTAAACCCTCATGGGAAAATACAAATTCAAGTCCACTGAAGCAAGTGGACTACGGTTTCTACCTGTGGTATTAAAACCTAGCCTTTACTGCAATTAAAACCGTTTTAACAACATACTATGATCATGTTAACAGTCTAAAAACGGTCTGTCCTTCTATAATGTTCCATAAACAACATAAATTGGTTAAGATCGTAATCCACCAATTCTCGAATGGCATGATAACCTGAGAGGAGCAGACAGAAAAAACACACGCAAGGAAAAAGCAGAGCAGGCTCCTTCAGATATCTGCCAGTGAGGCTAGATGCGAGGGTTCAAATTAAAAAGTGAAATAAATATTGCAGACCTCTTTTTGTCCAGCATAGTCCAAGTATATTACTTGAAAAGAAGTAGATTGATCACAGCAACAGCAATATATCCTAAGCTCTTAAATTTAGATTTGTAAATTTTTCCCTGGCTCTGCAAACACTCGACACGCGTTTCGCACGTGAGTGCTCGAGTTGTCAGGAGATCTATTCGGAAGGGGGTAGGGTGCAAGGTGAAGGCATTAGAGATATGGAATAGAATATGGAAATGCATAATGTGTGTACGGTGCGTACATAAGACACCGAGCATCATTCAGAAGCTCAAAATATATTAAACATTTTTCATTATTAACGTGTCATTATAGGTACATTTAAAAGGGACACTCTACGCACCCTGTGTGAATGAGAGGAGTGACTTCCACGCACACAGCTGTTGCATGGCAGACGGGATTTGAATGTCCTGTCTGTCGAGTACCAATTTAGGGACTCATGAGGTTGGCTTGCTCTTTGCAGCAACAAACATGCTGGGAGATGCCAGATGAGGACTGGTGCTACACACTGTGAACTTGTGTGCGAAATCCAGAAGAGCTTGAGGAAGGCTGTGTTTGCAACCAAAACATTGCATTCCGAATAAAGTGCCTTTTCTGGAATACAGTTTGCCTGATCCAATCTTTTGCCCATAGCCAATATGAATGAATCTATAGAAAGAGTTGTAATAGCCTAATTTATTCAGCACTATATACAGATAGAGCTTAATTATAGAAAAAAAGTTTTCACCAAATGCCTACCATACAGATAAACCTACAGGGTTATTCAGAGAAAGGTGAAACTCTGGAGAACTTTTGGAGAAGTGAAAATTCTAGGTCAAAATAGCGGATTTGGAAAGTGAGCTAAATGGGAGAATTTTTCTGGTTTGGCTATTTTGACCTAGAATTTTCCATTCTCCAGCCATTCTCCTACTTTTCACCTTTCTCTGAATAACCCTGCTAGTCTCACCACAGCTCACAACCTAACATTAATCAAACAAAAGTGTTACAAGAAAATAACCACGTCTAATAAATGTCAAAGAGACTCAGTGTGTTTTCACGCAAAAGCAAGTAGCCTTGTCAGGAGACAGATCTGATATAGCAAGCAGTATCTGCCAGTATCCATTACCTTCCTTTTTATATCAAAGCTTTGGATAACACTTTTATAAAAAAAAAAACACAATTTCACTATATTGCACATTTTAATCTGCATTTTTCTTTTACAAGGGATCGTCTGTGTGTCAGGTTACCTCTATAGGGGTGACAGTAATAATTCTCTATACAACCAGAGCGTGCTACAACTTTGTTGTCTTGTCCTTGTCAGAAGACTCTCGATACAGCTCCTTTGACTATGACTGGTACAATGTGTCAGACCAGGCAAGTGGAATTATATTACTTCTATATATGAATCAATAGCCACTTTAAAGGGGCGCTACCACTAAAAAAATGAAATGTCTTTATTTTGTTTATTTGATGTTGCTGATATCTTACAAGAGTATAATAAAGCACATGTATGTTTAGTTAAGAAAATATTTTACTCTGTATGTGTCACTGGGTGCATCCAATTTTGTTCTTTTGTAAACTGCCACCGCCCTCACAGTATCTTTAAATCACTTGCTTCTCATTGGGTGGCTTTGGCCATAGAATGGAGTCTATGGGTCGATCACGGACTCAAATCATTGTATTATGTGGGATGTATTCAAAGGACACCACCAGGGGGTAGATTAGAAGTCTTTAAGATCCCTGTCATCTCATTTAGCTGCCATCTCTTATTTGGAGTAGCCTGAAGAACACAAAACACCCCCTGCTGCCATATCTATACGTTCCCTCCTCCACCTCATTAACTGTTAAATTCTGTATAAGATGGGGGCGTGGCTTGCCAGGCGCAGAAGATGGCTTAAATCTCCTCACTCAACACACGATTGGCTCATCTCCAGCTTCCAGCAGCCTATAAACAGCCCGCCGAGTCCTCTTAAGACACCTCCGGTCTCCAGCTATGACCCAGGAAGCACCCTATACGCAGACCTGAACAAACTGAGATCTCCCAGTGCTTTACCAAGCTCTCCATGCAGGAGCTGGCCAGACTCTCAATGATGGCCGCCACAGCCAGATCGACCCGGATGCTGGACGACCCGTACACCTGACGTGATGTTCAGGAGCTTCAGCAGCTGTTCATGCCCATCAAAGACGACCCACAGAATGTTTTTAGAGCCTGTCTGGAGGGCCTGTGGGCAGATATTGGCTACATGGTGACGGCCTTGGAGGCCCGCACGTCGGTTTTGAAGAAGTTGCAGGCCACGACAGCAGAGGAACTCCACATCGTCCTTGACAAATACGTAACCTTACAGGATTCGGTGAAGGATCTTAACAGATCCAGGACATCCAAATTCACAATCAGACTCTGTAACATCCCAGAGCATGTCCCAGATTTGCTCAGATTCCTTCGCAGGTGCCTTAAATTACTTTTGCCAAAGGCTCCGGATGAGGCCTTATCCTTAGACACGGTTCACTGGACCCTGAGACTTGATCCTTAAATTCCACTATTTTTCCCCACCAGAGAAGAGGAGATTATGCTGGCAGTGAGGGAATCGGCCCGACTCTGAAGGGGGCTAAGCCCCCAGTTTATCACGGACTTGTCCCCGTCAACACTGCAAAAATGCAGTCTCCTGAAGCCCTTAACAGATCTTGTTCGTTGCAATGGCCACTGCCATCTCTGGGGCTTCCAGTTTCACCTTCTGGTACCCCACAATGGTTCTATGGTAGCCCTGCGCTCGCCCGCACCTCTTGGCTACCCTGGGCATCCCCATGCCATGGGATCTGTTAGCACCAGTAAAGGGGAATGTAATCGAGGGGGGGGCAGGTGTTCCGGGAGAGCGGTTTATGAGGAATTCTCTGCAAAGATGAACCACAGCAGCCTTTCTGCTGTGATAAGAGATCTCTCCCTCCCTGGACTGTCACGGCCCCCCTTTTTTATTCTTTATTTTGCACTGACTAACGTGCCTTGGTGGCCTGTTGTACCCTGCTCTACAGCTTGTGGTTTGACTGAGCATCCAGATAAGGCAGGACCCGGCTGCTGACCCAGCCCCCTAACTTGAGCTACGCTCACAATGAGCCCACAGCAGATGCGTGGTATCAGGACTATCCTTGGCATGGAGGTTTACGCCTACTAGGGCTTGAGTGTCCTGGCTTTCCCTCTGGTTCTCCCGTCTCTTTGCCTTGAAATCTCTTCTCGGTTTCCCCCTCCTTTTTCTTTCCCAGCCCCCTCTGTGCCCCTTTCTTTTTCTCTTTTCCACTTCCCTTTTCCTCCTCGGCCCCTTCCAATCCCTCTTTCCCTTCTGTTGCATCTCTGGTTGCACCCTAGTAGGTGATGGTGGGATGCGGGGCAGTGGGGCCTGCTGCCTCCCATACATTTTGAACTTAACGTGAAAGGCCTTCATTATCCACAGAAATGCAGGCAAACGATGCTTAATTATAGGAGTATGGGGGCAACGTGGTCTTGTTGCAGGAGACTCACTTCACTGGCAGTCATGTTCAATTTTGGGGTAATGGCTTTCCTATTCATTTCCACGCAGTAGGCAAGAGTTGCTGAACAGGGGACTCAATCCTCATTCGTGCTGGCCTGCGTTTTCAGCATTCTCACACAACCTTTCAACTCTATTGACGGTACCTCCACATGGACAGGAGCATTGTAGGTCAGTCGGTCTCCTTTGTCAGTGTCCACGCACCATCTCTGCCTGACGGCACCTGTTACGTACACCTGGTCGACCTCTTCTCTCTCCTCCCGCAACATTCAATATGAATAGGGGGTGACTTTAATGTGGTCTTAGATCCCTACTTAGATCGCCTCCCTCCCCAAGCTTCTATGTACATTCCTTGCTTTTTCTAAATCTATTTGACACCTGCTCAACCTTAGAGGCAAAGACTACACTTTCAACTCCAACCCTCACGATATGTATTTGTGCATGGATTACATTTTCTGCAGCAGAGACCAAATATCGAACCTGATTGCAGCCCATATACATGAAGTCGCATGGTCTGACCATGCCGTAATGGAACTCCGGGTAGGAACCCTGGTGGGTGGAGACCACACTGGAGATTTAATGACACTTCTGCTCGATTCTGATGTGCGTAAACACCTTCATGATGAAATTCGAGACTACCTTTCCCACAACCAGACTCCGGCCATCTGTAAGGTTACATTTATGGATGCCCATAAGGCCTTAATGAGAGGGAGGATCATTAGTTTGGCAACTCATCGCAAGTGTCAGCAAGAGATACTAGACCTCATCACTACTCTTTGCACCCTTGACCTCGCCCAATAGATTTTTTACGACCATGCGCTGTTGCGCCGCATCATTGATATCCAGGGGCAGTTGAACCTTCTGAGGTCCAGACAAATACAAGCTGTACTGCAGTGGATTTATCAGTTTTTTGAGAAGGGGGCAAGCCCAGCTCTATGCTGGCATGTAGGCTCCGGCAGCGGGCATAAGAGAGCACTGTCCATTCATTATGAGACCGGGCTGGGGGGGGTCTCACGTGTGACCCTAGGATAATTTCTATAAAATTTGAAGAATACTGTTATACCCTCTATAAAATGGTACTACACCGGGGGATAGCCCCCCTCCAAAGAGTCACATTAGGAACTTCCTGGCCCAATGTTCCATTCCCTAGCTCTCCTGAAGCGACCTGACCCTCCTTAATGCCAGCCGTTGAGGAAATTCATGGGACAAGCCCCAACAGCTTCACGGCAGCCTATTACAAAGAACTAAGGCCCAGTTTCCTCTGCCTCAAGACGGATATGTTTAACAATTTCCTAATGAGCGAAGCTATGCCTTCCTCCTCTATGCTTGACACTCGACACCAGGATTGTAGTAATCCTTAGGCTAGGGTCAGACGAAAGCATGCTGTGTGGACTGTGTGTCCTTGCACAACGGACGTATTTTCTGACTGATGACAAGGTAGTGGCCACATGGTCCATTTTTCTGACTGATGTTTTTTTTGACTGATGTAGATGGTAAATAAAATTAATATGAAAAACCATTTTGTCCTTGAAAAATGCATTCCGTCTGACTACGTTCCAGCACTCACACACAAAGCTATGTGGACATTGCGCACTCCGCACGTCCGTTCTAGCGGTTTTACGTTCTTGCCTAACTTGTGTCCGCTTGCCCCGTCCGTTGTGTGTCTGCACTTCTGTGCGGACGTACTTCGTGTGTGGGTCTCTATTGATCATAATTTTATGCTACCACAGGCGTTAGAATGTGCGGCAACACGGACGGGAACACTGCGCTCGTCTGACCCGAGCCTTAAGGAGGGGAAAGATCATACCCTCTGCTCTAGTTACAGGCCCATTTCTCTTATAAATTTGGAATTTGTAAAGATTTCCGCCGTAATTCTGGCCAACAGCCTTAGTCCCCATCTGATCCGACTGATTCATCTGAGCCAGGTGGTATGTGTGAAACTCCGTCATCGGGAGGCCTTCTTGGTGTCCCTCGACAAGGAGAAGGCCTGGGAACGCCTTGATTGGGCCTATATATGGGAAGCCCTTCAAGCTTTCGAAAACGTGTGGTCTTTTTTTTTAGAGGGCCTGAAGACCTTGCACGCAGCCCCTCATGCGTGGGTTACCACGGAAGGCCACCTTTCTATCCCATTTGAGATTAGGAATGGAACGCAACAGGGTTGGCCCCTTTCCCCAGTTTGCTCTCCTATTGCGCCTTTGGCCTGCAGCATCCATGATTGTGAAGACATCCAGGGTTGGAGGGAATGGGTCACAAATAGTCTTTCTGCGGATGACATCTGTTTGACACTCGGATTTCTTTGTGTAACGCTTCCATGCCTTCCTTCTGGCTTCCTTGCTTATGGGCATGTTTCGGGGTACAAGATCAACTCCATAAAGAGTGAGGCTTTGAATATCTCTCTGCAGGAGAGGGGAGATGTTCTTTCTACAATTGGCATTCCCATAACGGATTCAGGACTGCTCTCTGCAATACCTTGGAGTCCATCTTACCTCGCAATGGACTCAACTATTTGAGGAGAACTATGGCTGGCTGCTCCCTAGTCTACACTCTCTGCTGGCATCCTGGTCCTCTCTTAAGCTTTCCCTGTTTGGTACAGTTGCTCCATTAAAATGATTCTCCACCTGAAACTCCTTTATTACTTCTGGACACTGACTACCCCAATCCAGGGTGCTCAATTAGCCTCCCTTCAAGTGGCTATCTAGAAGTATCTAGGGGGAGACAAGCGAAGCCGGTTTCTGAGGCGCCGGTTATTTAAATTTACGGAAAGAGGGGGGTTGGGACTCATTTCACCTTCAATAAAACTGCTGTCAGGACCATGCAGGTGAATGAACCTGGGATGCGGTGATACACAGGCAGACACTGGGTAGGGTCCAAAGAAGGGTTATTGTGAAGTCCAGATATTGCAGTACATTAGCAAGGGAAAGGGGGCTGGTGAACTGGGAGTAGCAGGGCAGGAAATGGGCTGATCAGAGAGTACTCTGAACAAAGGACAGAAACACTTGAGACAAGTTATGAATAGAGCTGAACACAGGCACGAAAGGAACTCAGAGGAGACACAAAACAGGAATGAGAAGGGCTTGATGCTCTTGATCTGCTGTAGCACTACCATATGTGATACCATTTCCTTGTAATGTTCTGATGTATTATGTATATGATCATTGGTTATTATTTAAGCTGAAACAGTTTCTTTCATGTTAATTGCTTGGTTATTACTTTTGTTTACAATAAAGCTGAATATGTTAAAAAAGAAAGAAAAAAAAGGCTGGCTGAAGGGATTGTGGGACACAGCAAGGCTGGGAACCAGAGATGCAGGGGCACTGAAGACAGAATACCGGAGTTGCAGGGAGACATGTCAGGATGCTAATGTGGTAACGGAAAGCAACAGGGCAGCAGAGCAGGAATACACAGTGAGAACATGGCTGGAGATTAGCGATGGAGGCAAGGGAACAAGGCAAAGCTAGAGGAAGGAAAACAGGAAACAGGCTTTTTCTTAGCTTGCAGGCGTGTTGAGCAATGCAGAAGCCCTGAGACTCAGGTGTGGCTTCCTTTTCTGGCTTCTCAATTAGCTTGCCAAGGTTCACACCTGTGGACTGGATATCCAGCGCAAAGCAGTAGAGGGATCTGGAATCAGAAGACCTGCAGGAAAGCCAGGAAAAGTGGTGCCATGGTGCAGGCACGAGTCCAGTCGCAGATAGATTCCTGATAGCTGCCCATTTAGCATTGCTCTCCCACATCAACCAACCACGTGACCGGGCTAGAGGAGTCCAGATTGAACACTGGCGACGCTTCTTTATCTACAATCATTTGGCTCTCGGAAGTGCATCTTTCCCATTGTATGGATAGCCCGACGCTCCGGCACTCCCGGTTGAAACATCACAACGCTGCGACAGGTGTGGGAAGGCACATCAGTATGGGCGCACAGTGTGCTTGTCTGACACTGATTTAAGATTGAATGGACATAATCCCTAGCGTGTTCCTAACCAGAGCAGTTGTAAATTTACCAACTCCATAGACTTTAGTGGCCCTGAGAAATTTACAGCAGCTTTCATTAAAGGAACACTCCACTGAAGACTGGATGTCCCTTTTTTTTCCCCTTTAAATAATTGGGGCGAGGCTGCGGATAGCCTTTGCCCAATTATTTTTTTTAAATTTTTTATTTTGCTCCATTTTCTCTTGTCCCTCGCAGCTACTAGTCAGCTCAGGGACTCTAACCCATAAGTCCCTGAGGCTTTTCTGCACAATTTGCACTTCCTGCGCTACTTGCGTATTGTAGGAAACACAAATCGTGCACCGCAGCGGGACTTGCCAACTATACATATGTAAGACCCGTAGCGCTTGTGCAGAATGATGCATGATCCGGTCCATAGCAGCCTGTGATTGATCGCCAAAGTGATTATCAGAGATAGTAATGACAGCACGCTCCCTGCATGACGATGTCTTTAGGAACTGGCCGCCAGGAAATTTGGCACTGGGTGGGGTGGCGGAAACACCATTACACCCAGATTTTTAGGCAAAAAGGGGAGGATGGGGAGGGGGCACTCTTCACAGCCTGACCATCTAAAAACTATAAAGTGGTCAGGATGAGTAGGGTGTTCCTTTTCCAAACCTGTCCTCAGGAGCCTCTGCCTCGCCAGATATCTGAAGCACAACACAGGTGATATGATTTGCTGCTCAGTGATTGCAGGACTCTGTATGCTTTTCCCCAAAGTGATCTACAAAATCTGGCCTGGTTGAGGGTCCCGAGGACAGTTTTGGGAAACACTGCTTTAATCAATTTTGCTTTTCTCTTGATATGATTTTGATAATTGAATACTGTTGTTATTTTAGAAGCTGTTCATGAATATATTTAGAACTTCTACTTAACCTTTTTCTTGATGACCAGATTCATTTCATGCCCATATGACTTACGGTTTATATCCAAATAAACAGGCAGACTTGAGGTGCAAGCTTGGAGATGCCGGCTACATTGTCTTTGGGATCATTCTGTTTGTGTGGGAGCTGCTCCCAACTAGCCTGGTGGTGTACTATTTTCGTGTTCGCAACGCAGCACAGGACATGGTGAGTAAAACCACCATGTTTTATGATAGAAGACATGTAAAAGGCCTAATCTATACGCCATGCTTTATATATAGATTTAGCAATGTTCCCTTGTTTCTCTGAGAATGAAGCATAATGCATTGTTTTATTAATACTTTTGTATCAATCCACTGTTTCACGTGGTTTCCCTGTATACCACAAACTTATGTATTTCTTGCACAGCTGGACTGGGATCAAAAATAGCTTTGGCGATTTTTCACAGCAAAGCATTTTTAGAAGACAAATTCATGTCAGCCAGAAAATAGAACCCTGAAAAGCACGTTCTCATTGTCTAGAATTGGCAGCAATGAAGCCTAATAACTCTAAACATATCAGCTCCCTTTACACCCCAAGATCAGTCCCCATTCATCTCCAGACCGAGATCAGTCACCTTTTCACCCAAAGTCCCCAGATGATGCTTGCGACATGGGGGTCCCGTACACACATGCAGATCGCTCCCCACGCCGTCAGTATCCCAAAGGAGTTCTGCTTCTGACTCAAAACCCAGTCAATAGCTGGAGCTCCTTGCAGGGTGAAAACAAAACTGATGGACTGCAATCAGGATTTACAGTTACAAATACACATGGGGAGGTGCAAAATACAAAGTTAAAATTCCCCAGGGTTTCCATGCTGAATACCCTCCCAGTAGCCTCCCCCTCCCCGACACATACGCCATAGTGTAATAGACAATGGCTGGAGAAGGTGGCAGGGAGATCTGGTTTAAGCCAGTCCCTGTGGGTTGGGTGGAAACCGAGCACTTCCTTTAATACAGATTACACATAGGGAAAACAGCAAGTATATACCACACGACACTCTACAACACAGACCTCAAGGAATAGGGCACAGAAAACACAAACACACTGCAGGCACAGGTTGACTCCAACATAGAAGGCTGGGAACCAATATAAAACATCAAGCATGTACCACAAGTCCAATGTGACTACAGTCACAATGATTTTTCATACCAGATCAGACCCTTACACCCCCAGATCAAAATCAGACAGCCCAGACACAGATCAGCACTCTACCACCATCTTTTTCAATATCCCAGTTAGTTTCCAGATCAGCCCCTTTCTAGTTCCCAGATTAAAATCCTTAGCATCATGTGCTGTCCCTGCAGTCTCAGAGGGGTTGTGCTGCTGTCAAATGGTAAAACAGGCAACCAACTTGACAGCAGACCAAGGCGTCCTCAATAGCAGCATCCTACTGAAGCCACCTGGCTGGCTATCCAAGTAAATGTCTGTTTTGACCCTGCAGCAATATCGAGACTGCAGGCCCCCCCATAGGCAGCCAATCCTAAAGGAAGCAGGGGGGGTTAGGAAACAGAGGGGTTAAAATTAACTCTTCACACCCCCCCTTCTAAAAACACACTTGGACCCAGAAGGATGTGACCTGCTGCAAGTCACGTGACCGCAGGGGGCTGGATGCTTTCTGAAGGACAGTGCGAATCCTAATTTTGAAGCTAATGTGATGCAAGCTGTGTGTGTTGATGGTGCATTGTACAAGTAGGGCTGAAACAACTAATCGATTAAAATAGTTGTCAACTATTACCATTATGGATTAATTGGTGTTGAATAATCGTCCTGTGTATAGCACACACGGTTTAGAGTCAGACGGAGTTAAACGTAAATAAATGTTCATACAAAATGCATCATTGTATACCCGGGAGCACAATCAAATGTCTGTCTTGAGTATATCCCGGAAATCCCTGAATCATTAGGGTACAAAAAAAAAAAAAAAAAAAGAGACCTAATTGCGCAATATCGTTTGATCTGCATGTATATATATAAAATTGTAATTATCCTGTATAGCACTCACAAGTCTGGAGCTGGTACAGCTCAATGTTCTCGCAGTAGAACCACTATGGGGGCTTCCTCCCATCAATCTGGTGTTATGAAGAACTTGTGCATACTTCAGAGAGAACAGTAACATAGCATAATCCCGTCGGATATCAAATATGGGGTACAAAATCCAGAAGTGTACTCGCGTGCTGGTTGGTGGCTCTGGAACACGCGAGTACACTTCTGGATTTTGTACCCCATATCTGAAGGGATTATGCTGAAGTGCTTGTAGCCACATTCATTTGAGAAAGCAAACATGGGCTTAAACTGCGCATGCAGCATCAATCCATCCCTCTGACCAAGGACTCACATACCTGGTGTGAAAAGTACAAAAGATATGCAATTTGCGTATGTACGTACGAAAGTTACGTACAATACGCACACAAGTTACGTACAGTACGCAAATTATTTTATTTTTTTAAATAGAATTCCTTTTAAGTAAGCTAATTTTTTTCTTTTTATCCGATTATGAGAATAATCTTTAGTTGCAGCCCTAATCACAAGTATAAATGTGTTTATTGATGGATACAGACCACTCAAACAACGCTATTTTATTCATTATTTATGGGGATTCACAACAGGCGACCATTCATTCTAACAAATCGCCCTTCAAACGGTCTCTACCATACTTTTACAGACAAATCCAGGACTGCTGCCAAATCATGGTTATAGTCACAGATCCTACTTTTTTGACAATCCTCGAAGGTACGACAGCGATGATGATCTAGCCTGGAATATTGTACCCCAAAATGTTCATGGCAGGTAAGTACTGTTAAATGTCATGCCAAGGAATAAATGTGGAGACGAAGTGGCAAATATGAAATAGACCAATTAAAAATTTTTTTTTCCTCTTTTCCAGCCTTGGACCAGATTATTATGACTGGGGAAATCGCAGCAGCATCGGGACACAAACAGGGTCACTCCAGCGAGAGTCTCATGGAGTCGCAGAGAATTTTACCCAAACATAATTTTATTTTTATACTTTTGGAAGATGCTGCAACTGCACTGCAGTACATTTGGCAACAAAATACTTTAACTTCTACCAGATGTATGAATCCGTATCAAAGAGGAAAATTCTATTTTTCTAGAGTTGGGACCAACCAACATACACGCATACATTATATGTGCAGTAACCACAACATTTTTCCTGCATATTCCAATGTGGACTTCAGATGTTTTTTTAGGTCACTAGAACTATGGAAAGTTGTAGTCTGGACACAAGTTGGGAGAAATTAGCTTTCGAAAGTGTTACTGACAGGTTTATTTCCAATGACTTGCATATATAAGAGAGGAAAACCTTTTTTTGCACACTTTTTAACGTTATGAATTAAGTGATTTACGTATAGCAATGTTTATTCACGAGCAGGTATGCATTTATTTTTCTTTAACTGTTTAGTACTTAATGAAATAATAAACTAAGAATAGATATTGATTTAAGGCGACGCTAATAATTTAAAATAAACTGCAGTGGTTTCGGTTTGAGGTTTAAATGATGATATCTAAAAACCTAGTTTAAGGTAAGTGTTAGAATGCCTTAGAAATACAGTCTGTCAAATATTTTTCATTTACTATAATAGGGACCCAATCCTGAATGTGCTCTACTGTAATCCTAGCAATACTCCGAAACTCACCTGTAAAGCTGCCCACTCTCTAGTCTTCCAGCCAATCTAGTGGCTCTCAATGCAGGACCGCGGTGATACCTTTGAATATGGCTAGTTCCCGATGGTCTCCAAGCCCTAAAACCTGACTCTGCCCTATGAGCCCACTCCACCCCCCCTTAGAGTGAATTTATGGCAGTGTGACCACTCAGATAATTTATTACACTATGTAGAGTCTTTTTTTTTTTTATTGACATTTGACTCAAAATTCAACCAAGCTTGTAAACAACTAGTTAGATCTGTGACTGCGTGCAGATTGCCCTTTCCTTCATTCCATAGGTTTGTTTTTCTTGCCTTCTTTTGGATCAACAGCAGTCACAGGGACGTGTGAATGTCTTTATTGGTCTTCATTCAACCTATATTACTATGGAACCATATAAAGAGAAAAAAGTCAAATGGCTTGAACATCGGTAGAAAGCATGTACAGTAGCTAATGTTCTCAGGTCTATACAGGCAAGAAATAAAAAAAAAGAATTTGAAACAAGTGAAGCCCATCAGCCCCACAGGCTTTCTTAAATCTATGCATATTAATGTAGGGAATTAGAAAGGAACACACAATTATATTCAATTTATCACTTGCACTATTACCAAAGGATTTCAAAGTCCAAAAATGCCTGACAAAAAATTGCATTGTCGTTTTTGCTTGCCTTGCATTATGAAAATGCTTTTAAATTTTGAAAACGCGGATCAGCGTGGGAAGCAGGTGGATTTGAATGCCGACCGGCGGTATAGCATGACCTGCAGCTCTCCAGCAACTCCCCCAATCCGCCTCCTTTTCCAGAGGCCAAATGCTACAATTGGCAGCAGGCGGACTACAGCCAATTGTTGTAAACTGCCACGGGCGGGGCAGGGGAGTAGCTGGAGAGCCGCAGGATGTGCTATACAGGTCCTTGGCGTTCAGGCCCACCCACCCACCGCCAAGACAGCATTACACACCCGACGGCGAAAAAGGTCAATAGAATAAACAATACAAATACATAATTGTTTTTGTAGTGTAAAGTACAGCAAGTAAGAGATTCTGGGTGCACCCTAGTGGTTAGAAAGAAATTTGTATGAGAGAGAGAGATATATATCAGCAAAAGGTTGCACTCAACCTCAAAACTAAGCGGGTGCATCGAAGACATCAAATACAAAACACCAAGGAAGAGCACTCCATATTATTGACCGCCTTCCATAATTTTCTGTGAAGAAAAAATAGGCCTATAAAGGCCTCGAGCTGCTGGGGAGCTCCAGGGTGAGTTGATCCTGTAAGTGCGGACTCTGTCACGTTAGATTGGCAACGGTGACAGGCTTAAGCAAACTATGATCATAACTTTGTGAACGGAATACCCATCATTTTACCTCAGTCAGGTTTTTTTGAGCATTTTTTAAAACAAACCAACTGGATCGCTCAACCAATCTTTCTACAGATACCAGAGTTGCTGCAGAGCGATTGGGTAAAGCAGCGCAACGGCACTGCGGTTGAGTGTGCACCATGTCTTAATGTTGAAGCATATGCTCAGCAGGTTTCACAGGCATGGTGGTCCCAATATGAGACTACTGCAGACTGGGTTTTTTTTTTTTACTTTTTTTTTTGTTGATGTTGAGAAAACTTTCACCTCAGCCATTAAGGGCAGTGCAAGCTGTCCGGCGAAAGAGCATTCACATCGGCCCACCTGGAATCTCCCTGTAGTCCCTATGGCCAGTACATATATATATTAGAGCTATAGTAATTATGGGTATAAGAATGAAGTGTGAAATATGTGCTTTATTATTTTTGTATAAACACTTTGAAAATTTGTGACACTTCTGTTGGTTTCTTTTCTTTCCTCCTTCGTGGATTTTTTCGGTAATTAGCTCACCTTGGATATCCTTTTCAAATGTTATAATCCAGATTGCAGGGTGGGAAAAGTGCAGGGATATGCCCAAACATAGAATGTAAAAAACAAGCCGCAAGACCTAATTATACTTGAAAACTAGAGAAATCTCAATGTATCCTTCCTGGTAAAATCCTTTATAAATATAATATAATATTGGTACTAAAAGGCCATATAGTAATTTTATAATTCTAATGAAAAAAGCTTAAAAAAAAGGATCACTAGAACGCGTTTTCGCCGTATAGGCTTCCTCCGTAAGTGTACTTCAAGATAGATCAGTCTCTGAAAATAAATCCAAAAAATTAAAGGGGTATCGTTTGCTTTTTATAGTTCTTTCTGGTCTTGCTGCTCGTTTGGGTGATTTTTCGTCCATATGTTTTCTGGGGTCGGCGTGTTTCAAGCATGCGTTCCACCTTGAACCGCACATTGTCATTGTTTGATACTGCGCATGCACGTTCCACAGCTCCTGCTAGGGGCGTGTTCGTCATCTGAGCACTGAGATTCGTTTTCGGCATCTGTGGAAGTGGTTGCTAATGGTCACTAACAATCCTTTACAATTTGTTATGTCTCATATGTATAAGGAAAGAAGCCATTACATATTATTTATTTATAAAGTATTTTACCAGGAAGGATACATTGAGATTTCTCTCGTTTTAAAGTATGTCCTGGGTATGTTATCTGTGTTGTTTCTTATACTAAAGATTGAATAGGCATTCTATATGTATGATTCCTAGATTATATATGAAGGACAATTTTAGTAAATTACCCTGTGTTGGTTACATGCCATACTCCCTATTTTATGTCTAGAGCAAGATGTATTCAATCATAAGAAGGGGTTTCAACCTTGTAATCACACACACACACACTATATACACGTAGGTGTATGTGCTGGTTAATACAAATTTATCCATCTTATTGTTTTAAAAGTACTTAAGGAAGAAGGAGCCTAGCTTCGTTTGGGAGCTAGGTCCCGGGTATGTAAACGAATGTAGATTAGAAGGAAAGCCTGGAAGAGAACTATTTCTGGGATTAAGGATATAAGAGATTTGAGAGGTAGGGAAAGCAATCTACTATATGGTAATCGTCCCATCAGCATTACCATATAATGCCAAGTAGGATTTAAACTAGTAAAATCAAAGAAAGGTATTAGGAGACATAACGAATTGTAAAGGATTGTTAGTGACCATTAGCAACCACTTCCACAGATGCCAAAAACGAAACGGAATGCTCGGAGACGACGAACAACACGCTCCTAGCAGGAGCCACGGAACGCACATGTGCAGTATCAAACAATGACAACGTGCGGTTCAAGGTGGAATGCATGCTGGGGACCCAGAAAACATATGGACAAAAAACTGCTCAAACAAGCAGCAAGACCAGAAAGAACTATAAAAAGAGACTGATACCCATTTAATTTTTTTGGATTTATTTTCAGAGACTGATCTATCTTGAAGGACACTTACTGAGGAAGCCTATACGGCGAAACCGCGTTCTCGTGATCCTTTAAGCTTTTTCATTAATTTTAGAATACGATCTTCTTAGAATATCCCATTATATGGCCTTTTAATACAATTAAAATATAATTCTATTTAAAAAAATATATAGGTCTTGCTGCTTGGTTTTTTACAATCTATGTTGTTTGGGCATATCCCTGCACTTTTCCCACCCTGCAATCTGGATTATAACATTTGAAAAGGATATCCAAGAGGAGCTAATTACTGAAAAATCCACGGAGGAGGGAAAACAGAGCAGAACATAAGGCTGGGGTCAGACGAGCGTAGTGTTCACGTCCGTGATTGCGCCTAAAAGTACGTCCGTGATAGCATGAAAGAAAGTCCATTGGAGCCTGACACATGAAGTACGTCCGCACTGAACTGCGGACGCATGACGGACGCTGCAAACGGACGCAGGTTAGGCAAGAACGTAATACTGCTAGAACGGACGTGCGGAGTGCGCCACGTCCACAACGTCCGCATAGCTTTGTGTGTGAGTGATGGAACGTGGTCAGACGGACTGCATTTATACGTCCAGCATTTTTGACGGACAGAATGGTTTTTCATTGTAATTTATTTTTCCCTCCTACATCCGTCAAAAATAACTTCAGTGAAAAAACGGACTGTGTGACCATTACTGCGTCATCCGTACTGACAATGTCCGTACTGCACGGACGTACAGTCCGTAGAAATCACGCTCGTCTGACCCTAGCCTTAGTATCCCAAATTTTCAAAGGTTTTTTTTATTTTTGTATAAAGCACATATTTCACACTTCATTCTTTATACATAATTACTATTGCACTTGATTGATAGATAGATATATATATATATATATCTACACACACACGTACAAATTATGATGTTCTAATTTATAACCACTAGGGTGCGCCCGGAATCTCTCTCTTACTTGTGTGGACACTTTTGCATTCCAGTACGGCAGCAGCTATTAAAAAAAATGTTTGGGGGGGGGGGGTGATCACTCGCTACATATATAACCGCTGCCTCCACATTTTACATTCTCTTCATTATATGTAGTTCAAAGTACAACTTGTTCAGTTGATTTTTAAGTGATTTAAATTCATTATTTCACTCAAATCTGCGTCAGTCAGTTCTCATGTTGCACACCAGAAAAAGAACAGTTTGCAAAGTGTGAAAAGGAAAAAAAAAATTTAATATTCCCAATTAAAAAGTCTCAGAAAAATGTGTAGCCCCTGCACGTAACAAAAAACCTCAATTTCTGCCGCAGGTTTTCCTTTTTAAGAGCACTTTATTGTAAAAAATAATTTTAATAGCCTTTAAAGATTTGTTTTTACAACTATATACAAGTTGTAACAAGCGTGTGTGTAAACATTTTCAAAGTACAGTAATATTGTATCCCTGCTAAGTAGTCAAGAACAATGTTATATTTTTTTTTTTTTTTAAATATAAATGGCAATATCTTAAGATTTTCAGAAAATGTCCAAGAAAATAAAAAAAATCTCATTTACAGATACGAAAACAATTCAGATTTGAATCAAAACATTTTCCATGCTTTCAATACATTGCTCTTACTGCTCTGCATAAACAGGAAGTATGAGAAAACAAAAATTCTATGGTTCTACATGCACAAACAAACCTTTATTTTGTGATTACTGAGTGTGCAGTTTTATATTGTTATTCTGAATAATTCTACAGAATCTAGAATTTCAATACAATGTTTCCGTGTACATAGAAAGAATCAAGTCAAAAAGGTGCTGGGAAAGAAACAATAACTTATTTTTTTCTATTGAAGGAATACCCCACTTTACAGCTCCTTGCCAATACAGCGCTAGTATGGATCACTGTAGCCGAATACCAGTGGTTCCAAAATCTTTGCACACTGACTTTAACAGACCATAATTTAAGGATTACCTTGTGTAAATGCAGACTTAATACTGCAATCACTGAGCAACGAATCATATCTCCCGTGTAGTGGTGCACCGAAATAAAAATTTTGGGTCGATAACGAAACCGAAAACCTAGGCAGAGATCGGCCGAAAACCAGTCATCCGAACATGGACCTGGAGGCCAAGCCGGGGGCTTGCCTTAGCCTCCAGCTCCCTGCTCGGACGGCCATCAGGCCTAGGCAAGCCCCCCCCCCCCAGCCCAGCAAGGCCTCCAGATTCAGATGACAGATTATTTTTTTCTTTACCTGAGCTGCTCTTTCTCATGGCAGCGTGTCTGAAGCCCAGCAGGGTGGCACACAGCAGGCAGGACAAAAGCAGCTTCCACGCTCCAGTGGTACAGGGCCGATGTCCAGGGAGAGGGGGCTGTGCTGAACTCCCGGGCCTATGGCGTGCACATCCCGACGGTGATGAGAGGAGCCGTTCAGGGCCTGCTGATCCCTAGGTTTCTCTTCGGGGCTCCTCACCCTCACACTCTGCCACGAGCGACGCTCGCCAGCATCACCTAGGAGTTTGGCTAGAGCCAAAGTCCCAAGTGAGGGGGGGGGCAAGCATTGCACATGGCTGGGTGTGAGGGCGAGGAGCCTCAGAGGAAACATGCAAGACTGGGGATCAGCAGGCCCTGAACGGCTCCTCTCGTCACCGTCAGGCTGTGCACTCCATAAGCCTGGGAGAACAGCGCAGCCTCCACCTCCCCGGACATGGGCCCTGTAACCCAGAAGCCCCTGCTGGAGGGTGGAGCCTTGCTGTGTGCCACCCTGCTGGGCTCCAGACACGCCGTCATGAAGAAGCAGCTCCGAAAAAAATAAGTCATTCAAACCTGGGCCCTAGAGGCTCAGGCAAGCCTCCGGCATGGCCTCCAGGCCCAGTCACAGATTTTCATCTCCCCCCCCCCCCGGCCATTTTTCCATTTCGGCCGAAAGCACCATTTTTGGTGCCCGGAATTTCAGTGCATCCCTACTCCTGTGCTTTAGATGTCTGGCAAACCTGGCCTGTTAGTGGTAACTGAGGCCTGGGTATGGAAACACTGCGGTATACGGTTCCTGTCTAGTGTCTGCGTGTATTGTACCCTTCTGAATACTATATGCTAGCATTTAATTTGGCTCTATTGCACACCTACTATATGTTCGCAAGTTTTTAAACACACTGGTATGTGAAACAAAATCTTCTTGTTCCGCTTTAAGGCAGTTTGCTCTTTACAGCAATGCGTCGGTCTCTAATCAGACATGAGCGGGATATTCCTGTAGAGCACGCACCATCCAAGTGGACAGTAAGGTGTCCAGGGGAATGCCAAGGAGGGATAGTAATGTCACATATAATGCTCAACTATATTCATGTAAAGTGACACAAATCCGGATTTGAATTACCAAGTGTATAGATTTTCTATAATAATATCTAATGGAATAACTTTCAAACAGCCTTCGAGTGGATAAAAATCACTCCTTTAGACGTGGACCAATTGTCAATTGACTTATCAGCCTGTGTCGAACAAGGAGTAGATCGAAAAGCAAAAAACGTAGCACATTTTGGAGGAAAATTTAATTTTACAGAAAAAAATCTTTAAAGAGCACATACATTCTATAACATGTCAAAAGCTTTGGCAACTCTGTTTTGTATCTGTAACACAACATAAGAATTATGGTTTTTCACTAAACGTTTATTATTATTGCAACCACCATACTGATTAGGAAAACCAAAGTGAGGCAGAGGAAGCTTCACTGATGAAACGTCCCCTGCAGTTCTTTGATTCTCCCATCAGGATCACTGAAGTTTATTGTGGTTGCAATAATGCTGAACATCGGCACTTCGTGAATAACCATTTATTTCTATTATTCAGTGAACATTTTGATCAGGCTGAATCCAAATACACTTTCTAAAATTATTAGATGAAATAGCTCTTCATAAAAGTTATTGCCTGAAAGTTTTTTTTTATTTAAATATGTCAAAACTAACAATGTTCCTATAAACTATTGCATACAGCCAGGTACAAACTTTAAAAAGCTCTTAAAAATAGACCCCATCATACTTGCCTATAGTGCACATCATCTCAGTATGATAGCATAAGGCTGGTGTCAGACGAGCCACGCGCACTGACGCGCACAGTAATGGATGCACTTTGTAACTGATGAGATTGTGGTTACATTGTATCAGTTAGTTTTGACATGTTGAGAAAAAGAAGAAAAAAAGCTGTATGCAGGGGGTTTTCTACGTCCGTGTAGCTTTTTCACATCAATGCCATTTTGGCTTCTGTTGCAACATGCGTTGCCTGTGCATTAAAAAGTATGCACGTACTCAGTGTTCTCTATTGAATCCTTTGAAAAGCTACAACGGACAGCAAACAATGCGGTCAGACAGACGTGAAAAGTGCGCTCGTCTGACCCCAGCCTAAGTAGTAAGAGCTGTTACACCAAGATGTACCTATACATGATGATCGAGTCTATAGGCTATTATTCTGACTGCCTGTCACACTAGCAACAAAAGCAGCATGTTGGCAGCACCCTTAGAATTCTGGTTCAAAAATAAAAAAAGAACTTTTCTCTTCAAGCAGGGATCTCAAACTCCACCCCACACTTGTTTCTGAACTACAGCTCCCATGATTCTCTGGCCATATTTTACATTAATGAACTCAAGGAATTGTAAACAGTCAACATTTGGAGAACCAGAGTTAGAGACCCCTTGCTTAACGGAACAAATGGTTAAAGTTAGGGATGCACGGATACCGGACATTTACCAGACTGTAATAGCAATCTGACAGGTTCCAGCAAGCAACCATCGGCATGTGTAAGTTCTAATGTGACTCCGGCAGGGGCCTGCATTAGAACTTACCCATGCCGGCGGCCAACCCTGTGCCGGTGTGGATCTGTGGTGTATGTGTGTGGGTATGTATCGTAGTACCTTTGTGTGTGTACAGACCTGTCGAGTGTGTGAATGGGGTATCTAGCCATACTTTTCATTACTTCCATAAAGTGGACAGGCTTTCAGCTAAAGACAATAAACATGTAAAGAAGAGGTTTCAGGGAAAACCAAAAGAGTGAATGATCCTCTAACACTCTATTGCGGGGTTAACCAGTTATGGAAACTGGTTATGGAATGGCTTTTAGCTACATCTTAAATATTTATGGAAAATGGTCACATGGCATGAAATAAAAATATCAGTATTGGCGAGGATCTGAAAGGGGGGGGGGGATAAAAAAATCTGTGCATCCCTACTTGGGGTTATCACACAGAAACAAGCTTAAAGGAATACTCTATTAAAAAATAGAGTTCTTTTTTAGCCTTTATATAACCGTACAGAGACTGCTGGCATCCTCTGTCCAATTATTTGAGGTCCCCCCCCTTCCAGTTTCTTTTACTTACCTTTCAAGTCCCACTTAGTAGCACTTGCGCACAATGATGGATCGGGGCTGCACATGCACGCGCAGATCCAATCCATCAGCTTTCTCCCTGACAACCGCCGGTTTTGAGGGCAGTCTCAGGGATGAGACCTCAGCACCTCAGACCTGGTCTCGAATGACCGAACTAGTGACCGACAGCTGGGAGGTCCAAACCTCTTGGGTGCCTGATCCTGTGGGTGGGTTGAGGAATCTATCCACTTCACCCCGCATTTTAAAAAGAGTACGGGGGGGGGGGGAAATACTCCACACATTCTGATCACTTTGAAAAGCTAAAGTGGCAGGGTGTGTAGAATATCGCTTTAATAATCCTGAAATAAAATAGTTTCCATAAAAAAAGAAAAATATATAAGAAGAATTTCATACTAGGAATTCTTTTGATTTAGCAGCAGATATATTAACTCAAGAATTGTAATGCATTATTCTGCAGCTTCCAAATACTTTTTACTAGGGATACACCGATACCACATTAGGACCGAGTACAAGTACCGATACTTTTTTAAAGTACTCACCTATACCGAGTACCAATACTTTTATTTAAGGTCATGTGACTCTTTCCAATAAATAATTTAGGATTTTGCCGAAAGCCTATCCAGTTTATATTGAAATGTATGGCCAGACACCCCATTTACCCCCTGCACACACCTCATCTCAGATGCATGTATACTCAGATACGTACATACATTAAATATAGATATATTACACAGACCTCAGACCAGACTTGCCTACATACATATACATTTGTGTATATACACATATATATTACACAGACCTGAGACCAGACACTCATATATATATATATATACACACACACACACACACACGTATGTATATACATACCCATATATATTACACAGACCTCAGACCAGACATACATACGTACGTGTGTATGTATATACACTATATTGCCAAAAGTATTCGCTCTTCCATCCAAATAATCAGAATCAGGTGTTCCAATCACTTCCATAGCCACAGGTATATAAAATCAAGCACCTAGGCATGCAGACTGTTTTTACAAACATTTGTGAAAGAATTGGTCGCTCTCAGGAGCTCAGTGAATTCCAGCGTGGAACTGTGATAGGACGCAACCTGTGCAACAAATCCAGTCGTGAAATTTCCTCGCTCCTAAATATTCCACAGTCAACTGTATTATAAAGACGTGGCAGTGTTTGGGAACGACAGCAACTCAGCCACGAAGTGGTAGGCCACGTAAACTGACGGAGCGGGGTCAGCGGATGCTGAGGCGTATAGTGTGATGGTCGCCAACTTTCTGCAGAGTCAATCGCTACAGACCTCCAAACTTCATGTGGCCTTCAGATTAGCTCAAGAACAGTGCGCAGAGAGCTTCATGGAATGGGTTTCCATGGCCGAGCAGCTGCATCCAAGCCATACATTACCAAGTGCAATGCAAAGTGTTGGTGCAGTGGTGTAAAGCATGCCGCCACTGGACTCTAGAGCAGTGGAGATGCGTTCTCTGGATAACGAATCGCGCTTCTCCATCTGGCAATCTGATGGACGAGGCTGGGTTTGGCAGTTGCCAGGAGAACGGTACTTGTCTGACTGCATTGTGCCAAGTGTAAAGTTTGGTGGAGGGGGGATTATTTTTCAGGAGCTGGGCTTGGCCCCTTAGTTTCAGTGAAAGGAACGCTGAATGCTTCAGCATACCAAGACATTTTGGACAATTCCATGCTCCCAACTTTGTGGGAACAGTTTGGAGCTGGCCCCTTCCTCTTCCAACATGACTGTGCACCAGTGCACAAAGCAAGTTCCATAAAGACATGGATGACAGAGTCTGGTGTGGATGAACTTGACTGGCCTGCACAGAGTCCTGACCTCAACCCAATAGAACACCTTTGGGATGAATTAGAGCAGAGACTGAGAGCCAGGCCTTCTCATCAGTGTTTGACCTCACAAATGCGCTTCTGGAAGAATGGTCAAAAATTCCCATAAACACACTCCTAAACCTTGTGGACAGCCTTCCCATAAGAGTTGAAGCTGTTATAGCTGCAAATGGTGGACCAACGTCATATTGAACCCTATGGATTAGGAATGGGATGTCACTTATGTTCATATGCGAGTCAAGGCAGGTGAGCGAATACTTTTGGCAATATAGTGTACATACACACATCTATATATTACACAGACCTCAGACCAGACATATGGACCTCAGACCAGAGATAGACCAAACGCTGGGGAAACTGGCTGCTTGCATGAAAAGCATTTGGCCAGAGTTCCCCTCCGGCGGGCTGCATTACTTACCCAGTGGTGGGTCCGGTCGCAGGGCTGTGACGCAATCACGTGGAGCCCTTGACGCTGCCTCCAGCCGAGATCTCGCGGGAGTCATGTGGCCAGCTTCCCCAGCCCTGCGGATACCAGCAAGCCGGCCCAGCGCTGGCTTCCGATATAGGGGGAGGTATCGGGCCATTTGCACGAGTACCAAGTACTCGTGCAAACGGCAGTATCGGCACCGATACTAGCATTGGTGCATCCCTACTTTTTACACATTCAATACGTGGCATTTGATGTGCAAAAGTACATCAACGGTGCATAAAAGTCAAGTGGTTGCTCAAGTTTCCACTTAAAAGTGGAGCGTAAACATTAAATGCCCACTTGGACTAAAGGCTAAAATGTCCAGATCTTACACATTCTACAAAAGCCTATACAGAATATAAGCCTTGTTCACTTGTGCATGAATTTTTACCATCTGAAGGCATTAGACATACTTTAATTTGTATTCAGTATTAAAAACAAAAGAAAAATCAAATACAGTTTCTATAGACTATGGTGCTATTGAAGGTGTAATAAAGAAATGTTAAGAATCGGAAGGGGTCAAGGACACAAAAGAATTGGAAGGCCAAGAAAACTTTCAAAGTCAGATGACAAGTTCCTTGAGAAACCAGAAGTCCAGCAAGGACCCGGCTCAGCACCTGGCAGCTTCATCAAGATGCCAAGTTGACCCCTTCTACTGTCTGAAGAAGGTTGATTAGGAATGGTCTTTGTGGAATGTTAGTAGCCAAGAAAACACTTTTTGGAAAGAACTGGGTGAAAAGAATGGAGCTTACAAGATTAGTATGATGATCAGTGGAAAAGAGTATTTGGAGTGACAAAAACAAATTTTTGGGTCCTGGTCGACAATATGGGAGAATAAGAGTTAGAGATAGAAGAATTATTGCTTCTGGCCTTTGGTGAAACATGCTGTAGGGTCTGTCCTGGCTTTGGGCTGCATTTCATTTATTGGTGTTGGCAATAGTCAAAATTGATGAGATCATGAATACTGAAAAGTACAGAGAGGTTTTAATTCATCATGACATTCCTTCTGCTTAGCGCCTGACTGGGAATGGTTTTATGTTTCATCATTCTAAGAAGCCCAAGCACACTGCTGATGCTCTTTGTCAGTGGTTTATCATCTGTTTCTCTCTCCAGCCATGGACTGGCCACTCAGAGTCCAAACCTGAATATGATGGAGGCAATATTCAATCACCTGGACAGAGAGAGAAATAAAAGACAACCTAAATCTAAAGAACTTTGGGAAGGTCCGAAAGAAGCGTCGTATAATATACCAGAAGATTACTTCAGAAAACATTTTGTTCTGAAACTTATTTTTAACAATTTTGAGAACGTATTTCCTGTTTGTATCTAAAGAGACCGAAAATTAAATATGGTTGTCATTAAAACAAAGCTGGTGGTGGCCCAAGACTTTTGCACAGGAATATATACACACACAATTCTCAACGTAAAGCCTGAACTTGCCTCTAAAAAACACTTCGGCAAGTCATAGAGGTACTTGAGCTAGACAGATGAGCTTGCACTTTAAACGGCTACTGTCGGGATACAGGGGGAAAAAAAACAAACTGTCCCAAATCCCAATGTATAATAAAGATCAGAGTGCGGGGGCTCCTTTTGGCATGTTCTCCATTTCCACACTGGGCAGCAGTGTGAACTGTCAGTATGCAGCCCCAGCTCATGCATAAAACATACAAAAAAAAAAAAAATAGGATATCCTATACCCACCAACCCACGAAGGCTGGTTTCTCACTTATAAGGCAAAAGTGAATAGAGCAATGAGAGGGCTGTTGTGATAAATTATAGACTCTAAGCAAGATTCAGAAACAATATCCCACCTGCTACATTTGTGTGTGTTATTAACCACCATGGAGGTGGCCTTTTAAGACTTTTTTATAAGGAAAATAAAAGTTAAGTTTTACATACAACACTGATGATTATTAACCACCATTGTTCGACTGGAAAACTTTTTGTTTCACATGGATATATGGGCGTCACGGGACACAACCATTTTTTTGTAGGTTTTGTTTATGAAATGTGGCTGAATAATATTCGTTCAAAACCGCTGAAGCATAGTGAGAGCCAAATGACCGGAACACGATTCTAACATTTCCATTTGGTCCTATTTGGCGATGTAATTCAAAAAGTAACAAAATCGGTCCAGTACAATACATTAAATACCATACCAGATGTTAAGGATTACATGAGTAACATTCAAAAGGCATACTTCATTTTAACAATTTCTTGGACATTTTCGTGTAGTAATGACACTCCCTTGGACAAAGCTACTTTAAACCCGAAGATTTTCCTTGAAAAGATCTAAAAAGATTACAATATTCAAATGACATTCAAGATTTTATACAAAGCTGCTCTTATGCAATGCAGGAGCATCCGGAGAGGGAACGGAAAAAAAAAAAAGCAAATTCTGTAATCAATAGATTCTGATTTCCAAACAGATAAACAAAAACACATATAGTCCAAAATTTTGCTGCAGATTCCTTATGGCGCTGCACTTTTTATGCAGTTAGAAGTAAAAATTAGACAGAACAGGCCTTCCATTACCTATTCTCATGTAAAAGAACCTTAAAAGTCTGCAGCTCCTTGATACTTGTTGAAAGCCTGGATATAAAAAAGAAAAAAAAAAATTAAGGTTTCTAATTTTATATTGTTTGTGCATAACTGTATGAACTCAAAAAAAATAGACAAAGGGAATCACTTTCTACAAGGAAAACAAAAATAAAATCTATACAATTCTATTTTGTTATTAGAATGTAAATCAAAAATATACCAAAACCACAATGAAAAGGCTAGAAAACTGAAAATAAAAAATCTCTCCAACATTTAAATATAGAAAGGGGTCACCGCAATGCCGATATACTATTATTACTTTCAAGGTTGTAGAATGGCATTAAAACATGATTAAATATAAATATATAAAAAGACAAAAGGGAGAAATAAAAAAACATCATGGCTTTTGAGCGGCAAAACAATAGAATAAACGAGATAGGCGTATGTATACTAGTGTAAATTTATTGGGGGGGGGGGGTCACCAACTTTTCCAGCACAAGTCCTCTTTTTTTTCTAACTTATGCCGTTCACAACCATCTCAGAATAGCCAATAACTGTCTGGTGAACTTTGTTCTAGGATGTTATGTATATCTGACATAAGATTAGTGTAGATTACATTGGAGACAATGTCTATACCCTCTATAGGTTATAATACAGTAAACTGAAACGATCCGATACACTTTGTAAGTAATCAGTCTAAACTGTGCTACACCACACGGAAATTTCTGTTATTAGTTTCATAGACCAGAATGCAAACCTAGGGTCCAAAGTAATAGGACAGTGGGAAAAGTAATAGACAGGGTACAGGCAAGACACCCAATGTTATGGATGTGCCTACCTCACAACACATGTAAAATTCTCATAGAGATAAGTTCCCTTGAGAACAGGATTGTCGCATATCATCCATATATGGGGTGGTATGGTGTTCAACTGTATTAATAAACAAATGCTGATCTTGTAAAGCACTTTGGAATCTGTGGCGCTATATAAAAGGATAATACACATTTTATTGCTGCTGCGCAAAACGTATGTTAATTTTTTTTTCTTTTTGTCTTTAAGATTTTGTTCTCAGTTAAACTTTATTCCAATTACATTCTACAACCTTGAAAGTGATAGTTTATGAATGGTTAGAACGTAGAACAGTGTCTTTTTACATTGGGAAGGTTTCAAATTTCAGTTTTTTAAAATAGAAAGACCCTGGATATTAAAACAAACACACACACCTCAAAAGTACTCAAACCCATTGAGTGAAAAGAATAGTGGGGATGGTAGTCATTCTAGTGAACCAGAATGATAGAGGCAAGCCAAGGAGCAAAATCACTTTCACACTAAAGCAGTGATATTTGAAGTGTGGGCTGTGTCCACCAGGGGCACACAGGTACTGCAGAGAAAAATATAACAAAACAGCTGTATGGCAATGGCTTTTGTTCTCGAATTGTTATATTTTTAATAGAACTAAACTCCTGCAGGTTAACAAGCGCAGTTTGTTATTTTACTACCCTTACCCAGCATGACAAGTATGTTGGGGGAATTCAGTAATTCTAAAAGGTAATCAGCTAAAGCATAAACACCACCCATATAATGCCTTGTATGTCTTGGCACACAAAAAAAAAACCATCATATTCGCCCCCTTCAAGTTCCTACACCCATGGATTGTATCGTAAACATACATATAATTATATACTGAAACGGTTTTGCTAGAAGTGAATAAACACAATATAGGTCACACTCAACCACCATAATTTAAATGTATATATAAACCTAGTGTAAAGGCATCCTTGAATAGAGATCCGTGGAGTGGAAATATGTAATGTGTATTATCTGCACTACGTACAGAAACCGCTTTTACTTTTAAAATAAAGAAAAATCATAACTAGAAAGTGTATGGTAGACAACACTCACAATTCTGCAAGAATCAAACTTACCTTCCAAAAGCGTTTATCAAGGCCACGATCTCTTGCCGTGTTAGCTGAAATCCTTTAGATGGGCTATTCTCTGGGAGACTCTGGATTTCTTTCTCCGAAAACAAGATCTTTAGAGCAGTTCCCAAACCTTGAGTCTGAAATAGAAGTACAAAATGTTACACACACACACCAAAAATGTTGTAAGGACCTCAAATAGAAAAGTTAGTATGGGACATATACACTGCATACTTTTAAGTTTAAGTGAAGTGGTAAATATGGAATAATGCTCACAAGCAATGGTAGGTCCCTTGATGATTAGGCGTGGACTAAATCAAAGTCTTCAAAATACGAGGACCTCAAAAAAAAATAAAAAAAATACAGATAATGGTACAGTATTGCAGAATATACTGCTATAGTAAGGTTGTAATATTCACTACTCACACTTTAGGAGAGCTGCTAGCTCTCATATGTAGACCTCACAGGTGTTCAGGGCCTGTGAGGTCTACATATGAGAGCTAGCAGCTCTAGTAAAGTGTGAGTAGTGAATATTACAACCTTACTATAGCAGTATATTCTGTGCAATACTGTACCATTATCTGTATATTTTCCTTTTTTTTGAGGTCCTCCTATTTTGAAGACTTTGATTTAGTCCACGCCTAATCATCAAGGGACCTACCATTGCTTGTGAGCATTATTCCATATTTACCACTTCACTTATACACTGCATCCTTTTAAGTTGAAACGCTGTCCCCATTTCTTTACTTCACATTTTGCAATTTGTTCTGGTGACAGGAGCACCACAGTGTGGGAATATAGCAAATCCTTAAAAGTGTATATCTAGCGCCACGGAGTATAGCAATTTTTCCTTTTTAGTACGGGACATAAAGACTGCTTATTTGGCTTAAAAGGGGCAGCCTACTTATCCTGACAAATCTATTGTTCTCAAGTGGCCGGAATGTGAGGAGTGCCTCCACCCCACCTAATGTCACCAGCATCCGGGATTATGAATTTCCCGGCTGCTGGTCACCAGGTCAGTCACTAGTTTGTGGACGTCACCCTCTCTGAGGCCAACAGCTATAGCGAGTGTTCTCTGAAAGGTGGCGATGGTACAGATCTGCGCATGCACTCACAGCTCAGGTGCTACAGGACTTGAGTAAAGTGCACAAGTACGTAGCAGTGAGCAATTTGCCGTTTCTACACTAAAGCATAGGCGCGCAATTTCAGTAGAATAGCTTCAGGGACTTTCGGTTTCAGACGGCCCTGAGCCAAAGCTGCACGTGACGAGGTGGGGGCCCCTTACCTGGCCACTACCACAGATAAAAAAAAAAAAATGAAGCATTCTTATGGGCTTTGGACGTATGGGTCAGGCAGCCGACATTGTATTGTGTGTAATGTATTCAAAGGACATGACCACGAGGTAGATTAGAAACCTAAGATCCCTGTCATATCTCCTTCAGCCGCCAGCTCTCATCTCCGATAGCAGAGGCAGGACAATAGACCTCCTGCTGTCTTATCTCAACATCCCTCCATCTCATTAACCTGTTTAGTACTGTACAGGACAAAGCACAGCCACAAAGTAAAATTTGCTTTAAGATTTTGGTAAATGTTGCATCATGGGAAAAATCCACAAAATGGAAACCGGAGATAAATTGGGGGGGGGGGTTATTTTTCCTTTTTACATGAATGTGTTTAATAATGTGTTTTTAGTTGCAATGCACAAGTAACCTAGTTACAGCTTATGTAAGTGGTAGTGTCCCTTTAAATAATAAAAAAAATCTGCCCAATTATTTGAGGGCAAAGAAAAAAAAGGAGCTTGAATTTTAAGAAAGTACTCACAAGTATTTACACGTATGACAAAAGGCTGCTGAAATTGGTGGAAGGACCTCTCCTGTGCGTTTCAAGCAAGGGGCAGCTAAAGGGGGGGACGGGATGAGACAATCACCAGTGCTGCTGTAGAAAGTTACACTAGTGTGACCTAGAGTTTGCTGGAGAAAGTCCACATAGGTGTACCTTTTCTACATCAGCGCTGGTGATTGATCATTTTTACGTAGGGGTAAAAAGACAAAGCAGGTGAAGACAATAGGTATCAGCTCTGGTTATGGGATGTTCAAGGTCATTGCAACACAGAAAAGGCAAGCTCCAATTCAACAGAATGTCGGCCAAAGTCTTTTCATACTTCTTATGCTAGACATAATAGGTGGAAAAGTGGATTTCATGTAGACAACTTACCTGAAGTTTGCCCCATAACCGGCATTTATCACAACCAACACAGTCCATTATTCGGGATATATTTTTAAAGTGCAAACGAAATTCTTCCTAAAAATTAAAAAAAAAAAGGCAAACAGAAGTGTTCAAAAATGAAAAGCACGTTCAGTGATAATTCTGTTGAATTCTAACAACTATGTTTAGGTCTGAAAGCTATTCTTTTTTAGAGCTGCTCATTTTTGGTCCCTTGATGCAGGAGACGGGCTTGGTAGCGAACGTTCTGGGAATGAATGTAGGGAATAGGTTTTTGCAACACACTGCACAGTGCCAGAGAGCAGCTACAAACGTTCATAAAATACTGTAAAGTGTATTTGTTCATGTGCTGAAAATATAGTTTTACTCCTTTCTAAAATATGAGATGCAGTTTTGGACGGCAATTAATATATTTTGGCACTGGAGAAGGCGCAGAAAATCTACGAGGGAATATTATTTTAATTACAAAGAGGTGCGGGCTAGAAGAAATTAGCTTTGGGGGCGTGGAGGGGCAGCAAATCTATATATATGGTCATTTAAATAACCAAATTATCCGTCGACCTGCTCATTCACATGACTTTACAAATGACATTGTTCCAACAATCTTGGCGGGGTTAACTTTTATAGGCAAATTTTATAACTGTTTTTATGCATCTGTATAGGAAATATATTAACGGTTTTTAGTATTTCAAATGCCTGAACTTAAAAAACACACACACAATAATGTACTAAAACATACAGCTATAGTGGCAGTCATGCTATACTCTGCTAGAATAAAGCCGTCACATGTTCCCCACCAAAGATGACTAGCTGTAATGCGTATAGAAACCAATATGAATATTATACCTTTAAGGATTTGGCTTCTTTCTTATTTCCAGCAAACATGGATTTTTCATCAAAGTGCATAGGAAAAGATCTGTTTAGAAACCACAAAATATGATCAGTTTATCAGTGATCATCATCTGCTTTGTTTAATGAGCAATAAAAGCATTCCAAGATTTAACGGATACATACTGCAAAGCGGCAAGTTTGCCACAGGAGTTATTTATTAGCATTTATACAGAAACAACAGTTTCCGAGGAGCTTTACAAAGACAAACTCTGGAGACAAGAGGTGTAGAGGGCCTTGCTCAAATGGGCTTCCAAATCTATAGTTAGTTGCATCTCTGGTGCTCAGATGAATTTAAAGGTCACCTTTTAAATGCAAAAAAACATCTTTCCATGTGTTTTATAAATCAAATTTTTTTAAAAAAGACCATTTACCATTTAATAGTACATTAATTTTGATTTGTTGACTGCGACCAAACTTGGGCGTCAACCTGTGGATAACCACCAGCTCTATGTAAAAGTAACTACACGGCAAACAAAAAGATTAGGCGCCAGAGAAAAGAAGAAACC
Source organism: Leptobrachium leishanense (assembly GCA_009667805.1). Taxonomy (NCBI): domain Eukaryota; kingdom Metazoa; phylum Chordata; class Amphibia; order Anura; family Megophryidae; genus Leptobrachium; species Leptobrachium leishanense. The sequence continues at coordinate 229,995,613 of CM019066.1, read as the reverse complement.
GCTGTAGTATGGTTATTGCAGCTTCCCCACAATTTTTTTTTAAAATATTGCACTAACGGAAAATAGTAAACATAAAACTACACATTCAAAGTGCAATAAACTAACCACCAAATATATAGCAAAACATAAGACTAATATCTAGTATTTAAACCATTTAATGATAAAACTTAAATGATATATATATATAAAGATAATTGGAAAATTTAAGGGAATATAACCTCCATTTCTATACACCATAATGTTTTTCCTTCACCAGCCCCTAGAAGTGTTCCTAAACGGTGGGTAAATGCACATTTAATCCTACACTTGGATCAGGATAGTTATTAATCACATGCCAGCTGAGTAACTTGTGTAATTAAAGGAACACTCTAACATATCACTCCCCCTCCCCTTTTTTGCTCTTAAATAATTAGGCAGATTCTACTAACAGCATCTGTCCAATTAATTTTTTCAATTTCTTTTTGGGGTACAGTTACTTACTTTGCCACACACCGCTCTTCCCCTTCAGCTCAATGGTTTTCGAAATCCAGAAGTCCCAGCTGTTTTCTGTGCAAATTGCGTAGTGCATGATACGGACACTGTGCAACACTCTGAACTTTTGTACACAAGTTCAGTAGCGCTTGTGCAAAACGATGGATCAGAGCTGAGCATACTCAGATCTGACCCACTGGCCATTTATCTCAAAACTTCTGCTATTACCGGCAGTCAGAGAGGGTGACGTCAGCACACTGAGCATGGTGATGTCACCAATGACAAATCTGGTGACCGGCAGCCCGAAAATTCAAAATTTCAGCTCCCAGGCAACACTGGGGTGGGTGGAGGAAATTCCTCTGCTTCTATCAATTCCAGCCAAACCAGGCAGAAACGGGGAAGTGGGGACCACTGTACACATCCTGACCACTTAAATAAAAAAAGATGTGTTGAGGGTCCCTCTAACAATCATTTTACCTAAAAAAAAAAAAAACAATCTGGCATACAGAGTGAAAGCAATAAATGTGTTCTAATATAAACATATTTCCTGGGACATGTAAAAAAAAAAAAAAATTTAGCTACCACTTACACAGCACAGCACACAGGAGGAGAACTTACTGTGTGTCTTTGAAGATCTCTAGCAGCAGGTTTTTCGTCTCTCTATCCTCTTCCATGTTTCCAGTGTACAGGTCAACAATTGAGCGCTCAAAATAAGATGCAACTTTGGATAATGCACGAAGTTCAATCAAATACAAGAAGTACAGATTTTTAAGCCTTCGTGGACCTTCTCCTTTGGTTTCCACTGGGTCAAACCGCCTCTTAAATTCAAGTGGGTTTGGCCCCCAGTTTGACTCACCCCATGTACCTGAAAGAAATGATCTATTAACCCCAGTAAAAGAAGGCACTGCCCTTAACCAGTAAATTGCAAGCTAAACTTTGATCTCTTCACTACCATGATTGTGTGAACTTTTTGTTCATAAGCGCTTTGTGTTCCTGTGATCGACTTCACCTGATCTGGACATATTCAGAGGGAATACAAACAAATATAGCACTTATGCAAAAGAACCTCGTTTGCCACTGGACGCCAGAACATTACTTCTAAGTTGCAGCACATCAGACATGACAGCCAATGTCTTGTAATTCATGGAACTGCTCTCAGTTTTGATAACTGGCACTGAGGTTGGTGAAGTGCCCTTGATGATGCAAAACTCACTCATAGCACTCGGATCATGCTCAAGCGCAATCCAAGCAGTTTGCAGTGTGGCATTCGGTCCTGGATCTGCACAGCTGTTAAGCCGTGGTTATGTAACATCAAGTCAAATTCCATGGCCACAATATTATGTGACCCTGGTGTGCCAGTTTAATTACCTAGGTGATCCACAGTAAAAATTAAACAACTCTGTCACTCCTATTAATTTCACAATATGTAACGGTCTAACCCCCCCCCACACCCTTTAATCTACATTTAATGTTAAAATTCCCTAACTATAAATAATAAAATGAAAAGCCCCAAGATTATACTGATCCTACATTGGTCGGTAACATCATGGGGGTCCTTCCAGACCAATGTCTTCAAGCGGAATTTGCAACAGGCTTTCAAGTATTAAACCAGGAATGCTATCCAATAGCATACCTCGTTAAATACTTCTATCAGGCAATGAGAGCGCTCTATCCAAAGAGTGCCTCTCATTGGCCAATGTAATTTGGTCATGTGTAGCCAATCTGACAAATCAGAGAATCACAGGTGTTATTGTATATGGTTGAGTGCACGGATTACATACAGCCTCCAGAAAATAAAACATCTATATACGCAACAGGAACCTTTACCTTCAAGTAGATATTTAGCAGACAGATGTAAATTGATGCTGGCATGTAGTCCAGATATCAGGCGGTAAAACACTCTCTTCTCTAAGCAGAGACCTGGTAAGAAGTTCCAAAATTCATGCGAGATTAAAACCAAATTTACAAATAAAATCAAGGCAAAAGGGAAAAATATTTTAGCAAGGGAGTTTAAGGATGTACAGAATGTTTTTTTATTACAATTATACTTATCCATTCTATAGGCTGTGTTGTAAAATAACAAACTTGGAGCAGGATCATAAACTCTCCCTACAGTAAAGACAGGTTTTGAACTAAGGCTGGGTTCACACCTAAGCGTTTTTAATAGGTGCGTTTTAACACGCGTTTTCCTTGCGTTTCACGAGCGTATGTGATTGACTACGGAGGTGTCCAATAGGAAATTTACTGTCTTAATTACGGAGGCGACCAATGAAAAAGACCTCCCTGTGCACGAACCAAAGATGCAAAATGGAGATCTGCCCAAGACGCAGCATTGCAACAATCGCAGCTTTATATCTGCGCTTGAGGAGAAGGAGGCAGGCGATGGCCAGGTGACGCTACTGGGTGCATCCGACCATTGCAGACTGACAACGAGGTCAGGTCTGGGCGTTGTTTGCAACTCTGCGTGCACACGAGGAGAAGTTTATGCAATACACACGGTAAAGAGGTTAGTACATGTACCCTGCTTTTATTGTTGTTGTGTCCCATATGATTGATTTGCTATTAATTCCCCCTTTGTTTTTTTATTTTATTTTACAATAGTTTTGATGAGCTGCTGGACTTGATGTCCCCCACCTTGCAACGGCAGGACACCTTCATGTGCAGAACGCGCACGCGCAGTATGCGAAAACGGACGTTTTTGAATTGGAAAACGCGCAAACGCGCGTTCACGTCAATCTCTATGGCCGCGAACGCGCTGATATCTGCACCAAAGAAGCTCCCGAACTTCTTTGTGCGTCGGCCGTTTATCAGCGCGTTCATGCGCGCTGAGAAACGGCCAGGTGTGATATGCCCACATAGGGAATAATGGTATTTCACTGTTTGAGCGTTTTACAGCGTGTAGGAACGCGTTGTAAAACGCTTAGGTGTGAACCCAGCCGTACTCTTTGCAAGTCAATATGCTATGAATCAACTGGAGATAAAGGTCTTTTGTTATTGCCATATAAAATTTAGATATTATTGTGTGTGAGCAAAATCTAGACTTTGAGGCTATCGGGGGGGTGACAGTATGGATTAAAAAACAATTTATAGACCAATTGTCTCTTTTTGAGCATAAAATCATTGATTTTAACGGATTTTTCATTAATTAGATCAGAAGACTGTATATGGGTTATTCATCAAGCGCCAGACTTGCCAACGAATTGCACCGTATGGTGCAATTCCGGGGCAGTTCGTCTATTCACTATACGTCGAATACGCTGCATTTCGGTGATCGTCTGCAGCTAAAATTGTCCCACAGAGAAGTAATGGTTAATCTATTCACAGAAAGTCAAACTGCACTCGAGTGTTGTTGAAATGCCCCGTTTTCGGTGATTCAGTTTGACAGATTTAAAGAGGTGAAACCCCTAGGATGTAAAAAAAAAAAAAAACCTTTTTTATTAATAAATATATATTCTTTTAATTTTCAGCATAAAGTCTATTTTTAACACCTTTAGTATTTTGAGGATATTTGTTTCCCTATTTAAAGGCTTCTTTTTAAATTCTGAAACCGACCTTTTATTATTTAGACACATTTAAATACATTTTTGGTTGGTTGAAGCACCCATTAGGAGAGTTCAGTTTTTTTTATTGATTCCGCCCCCCCCTCCAACGTTCTCTTTTTCATGGAGCTTCCGTGACTCCATCTTTGGCACACTACAATAAATAGTGAATGCCCCGTAGTTTCGGTAAATGGAATCACTGAAGTGCAAAGCGCTGAAATTGTGGTGTTTTGTGAATAATCTTAAATTTTCAATAGAAAAGGGTTGTTACATTCCACAAGTTGAGTTCGTGCATTTTGTTTCTCCTAGTAGAATTGCTATTGCTCAGCTTCAACTCACTGTAATTAAACATGCATCAATCAATAATAATGCTGATCAAGTGCAACTCTGCTATATCGTCTGAATTTTAACAACTGCTTCAACTGTCTGTCTGATATGACATGTCTGTTTCTCTTCGTTTCACGGATTTTAAAAATGCAAACACAGCACTAAGGTGTTAAAATGAAAGCACTTTCCTTGCTTCATTTAATTCAGAGCATCATTTCCTTTTGTCTAGCTAAGCAACATTGATAGTAGAGTTACTAATGAGCAAGCCAATCAATTTTCAGAAATGAATCAGCACATGGTATATATTGGCAAAACATCTGAGAGAGGTGCAGGTCAAGTTATTTATATATACATATACACACAGGGTGTCCATAAAGTCTCTTTACAATTTCAAAACTTCTTACAAAAGGCAAATGAAAAGATAGGCAAGTGAAAATTATTACAAAATGAGACGTTTATATTTAAGGTTTTTTTCCTTCATTTAATACACCTCTATATGGGCACCATTAGTTACATGAAGCACATCAAGATGGTACTCGATTTCTTGCCATGTTCGGTGTAGCATACCCTCAATGGTGGCAATGGCATCAGTGATCCTCTGCTTTAGGTGAATGTGTGGGGTGGGATCATGTGCAATCGAATCATTGGTCCGTTTTTCTTCGGCAAGACATCAATTACAGAAATTGTTTACCTTGACCTTTTTACTGAATAGGTGGCACCAAAACTAAATGACCTTCAACCATCATTTTCCCAGCAAGATGGTGCACCACCACATTGGGGACTGCATGTTAATGGGTTCCTAAATTAAACATTTGCAGACCGACATATACATTTCCCACAATCCTATGGACTCTTAACCTGCCTGGCGGTATTCCCAAGTGTGACTCGGGGTTAAATTTCGCTACCGCAATTGGTAACCGAGCCACTCAGGCTGTATATACTCCCCGCATCCTTCGCTCCCTTGCCCTGGTCTCTGCAGTCACCGCAGTGTGATCGCGGCAGCCGGCGACTTGCTTCCTGGTTCCACTCCCTGCGAGCCACGCGACACAGGGGGGCGGGACCAGGTGGCTAATTCAAAAACTGTAAAAAAAAAAAATAATAATTAGAATACTGTAAAATGAAGTGTGTGCAGTGATTCCTGTTCAGTTGTGGACTCCTTTGCCAATGAAATACCAAAAAAATTTGAGGATTTATTCTCAAAGCAGCTTTACAGAAATAAAGGGCAAATAAAAATGGTTTGTAAAATGTAATAAGGCTTTCCAATACACGTGTCGCTGGTGCTTGCCCAGATCCAACTGTTGGACCTGGGCAAGCACCAGCAAATAGTGTATTGGAAAGCCTTATCACATTTTACAAACCATTTTTATTTGCCCTTTATTTCTGTAAAGCTGCTTTGAGAATAAATCCTCAAATTTTTTGGGTATTTCATTGGCAAAGGAGTCCACAACTGAACAGGAATCACTGCACCCAGAGGAAAGAGGCATGTTTTTTGTTTGATTATATTATTGAATATAATTTATTTCCATTATTTTGGATAATTATTTCTGGGATAATAAATTATTATTTCTGGTTTCAAACCTTCTCTGACTCCGTGTGTTTACTTGACGCTTGTTTGCACGGATTTCAGTGAGATATTCCTACGGATTACAGGCTTACTATATAAAACAACACATTTCCTTTCCAAAAAAAAATTGAAATGCTTCTAGACACAAAATTTTGAAAAAAATTAGACCGCCAGGGAGGTTAACGCCGCCTGCACTATCCTCCTCCCCAAGCCAGGCAAACCCACAACCGCCATGTCCTCCTATTGCCCCATCTCCCTGCTTAATACAGACTACAAACTCCTCACCTCCAAACTTTCCTCCCTGACACAGCTGGGGTTTGTCCATGGCCGACATTTGGTAGTGGGTATTGCTGAGGTGCTAGGGGCCCAATCTACTCGCTCCTCGCGTCATCCTACGTTACTGAGTCTAGACCTATAAACAGGCGTTTGACGATCACTTGGCCTTATCTTGTCCTTAGCCATCGCTGTTTCGGACAAACTTTTCGGATTTCATTTCGCAATATTACGCACCACCCGACGACCTGCATAGTCATGAATGGCCAGGACTCCCCTTACTTTTTCCCTGGGTACAGGGGTCCGACAGGGTTGTCCACTGTCCCCTCTTCTGTTCAACATTGCCCTTGACGAGCTTTTTCGCCACCCTCCTCCTTTCGGGGTATTTCAGTGGTCAGGAAGATGTTGAAGGTTTTCGCCTTTGCCGATAACCTACTTCTCTTTATTGATGACCTGCCAACTGCATTGCCGTCCCTGTTTGACCCTCTACACAATTATCAAGACGTTTCAGGTTTACGCGTTAACTGGACCAAATCCACTGCCCTTTACCTACGCAATACCCGCCCACCCAGATTGCCCCCGGAAACATCGCTTACATGGGCGTCCACTTCATTGAAGTACTCAGGTGTACAAATCCCAAGGGATCCGAGCAAACTCTATACCATTAATATCCCTCCGGTACTTCATTCGGTGTTGTCTGACCTTACTAAATGAGCTAAACTACCCTTATCCTTACTTGGTAGAGCTAATCTCTACAACTGATCAAATCAATCAAATCAAAATAAGCTTTATTGGCAGGACCAAATACATTTTAGTATTGCCAAAGCATATGGGGAGCAGGGGGGTAGTGGGACATATATATGGGGGGGGGGAATGGGCAAGTCCATGGACATTATCAGGGGTAAGGGATAATGTGAAATGGGATGGGGGTGAGTCCGTGTTGGGGATTTATAAGTCCGGGATCTCTCATGTTCCTCTCAGTCTGTGACATTCAGTGACGTGATCAGCTTCCCTAAACTACTTTATCCACTGCAGGTCTTGCCAATTTTCCTGACCCCTAAAGATGAAAAACTGTTGAATGCCTCTCTGAAAATTCTTATGGTGTGGCGCTGCGACACTGCTTAGCCTAACTAAACTGTACCAACCTAAACATTGCGGCGGTATTAATTTACCCAACATACGAGAGTATAGCCTGGCGGCACAATGTAGTCATGCTGTGGACTGGATTAAAGGCTGCTCCCAATTTTCTGATGTCCCACTAGACGCCTCCTGGTCTCCCAGTCTCTCTCTCTCCCCTTCTTACTGCACTGTCCTTATAAGAATAACCCTGAACCCTTAAAAAACAACCCCTTGATTGCCACCACTATCAAAGCGTGGAAACTATCCCGCATCAAACTGAACACCCTCCCCATGTCGTCCCACTTTCTGCCTTTAGTAAACAACGCTGATTTTAATGAAGGGTCTGCATGCAGGTCATCCCTGTCGGGATTGGATGAAGGGCGGATTTTGTTTCCTATATCAATTTCTGGATCCCTCCACCAAAACCATTTCTCCCAATCGCCACTCTTAACCCTTTCGCTGCTGAGCCAATTCACGCCTCTGTGCTGAGCTAATTTTTACCGGTGTCGCTCATGTTTAACCGCATTTTGAAGCCTTATTTTAATAGATGACCCAGACATATTATATATCGTTCTTTCCGGCAGACTCGGCAGATTCATAATATGTCATTATTATATGTATACGTTCGGTCCTGTCTGTATATTATAACAAAAAAAATGCAATAAAATTAGAATTTTCAATAATTTACAATGTGTAAAGTGTTTTTTTTCTTTCATATTTTAACATGCGAGCATTTGCGGTTATATTTTCTATGGGGTGCGCTTGTTAAAAAAATTAGAAATGGGGACTCGTTACTTTTTTTGGGGAAAATTTCGCTATTTTTAACAAACGCACCACATACAAAAAGCGTTAGTGCAGCATCATTGTTCACATTATAAATGAAAAAATACTTGTTCATTTTTTTATTATTATTTTTATTGATTTTTCTTTAATTTGTACATGGTCATGTTTGGTATCTTTCGAAAGGTCATGCTCTGGCGAATCCAACAGTACCAAACATTAACCCCTAAGCTGCCAAGGATCGGGAGATAGGGGGTTCATTGGAACCCCCTATCTCCACCATTGGTGGCAGTTAGGGGTTAACTCCAGGACTGGCGTCATCGTGCTATGCACGATGACGCCAGTCAGGGGGCATTCCCAGAAGCTTGGCCGACATCCAAGATGTCAGCCAGCTCCGGGAGAGGATCACGATTCGGCACTTTCCAGCACCAAATCGTGATCCGGCACCCAAGGGGTTAAAGGCAAGCACGGTTTGGAAGGGCAGGCTGTGCCCTTCTAAACCGTGCCTGCCTTCAGCCGCTGGCCCTCAGCGATCGGGAGGGAGGGAGGTCCGAAGGATCTCTCCCCTCCCTTTCAGGCACCTCCTCCGCACTCGCGGGGGGGGCGCCTGAAATAGATGTCATTGCGGCGGCGCAATGACATCTATATCCCCCCCCCCCCCCGGAGTGCCGGGCTGACATGCTAGATGTCAGCCCGCACCGGGGGGGGGGGGCAGCAATCAGCCTGAATCCCGGCTGATTCCGCATCCGTAGCACAGAAGGTGCATTTGGCAGGACACGCTGAGCGCGTCCTTAGCAGCCAAGTGGTTAAAAATAAATATCCCTTACTGATCTTCCCATGGTTCGCCTACTTTCAGCTTCGCTCATATCTCACTAAACTTACATCCACCTTCACAGCACCGGACTGGTACAATCACATTGGGCACCGACCACGACTCGACTACTCCATATCCTCACTATACACCATTCTCCGACACATAGTTGACTGGCCAACCGTTACGACGGGACCTGTACAATGGCTCAGACATTTCCCCACTCTACGGATGACTTGCTGTCTGCGCACGCCTACCGTACCTAGTTAAGGTCCTACCCACGGTGTCATACCATGAAATGTTTTTAAAGACGCTACATTATGCATATTACTCCCCACACAGGTAACACCTAAATGGGTTGGAAACCCGATTCCTCTTGCTTTAAATGCAAGGCCACGCCCGCTAACCTTTACCACTGCTTTTGGAGTTGCCCCGTAATCCGGCGCTTCTGGTCCTCTGTTCACTCGCTCATCAACTCCACTACAAAACTCTCCCTACCTTTAACGCCACTCTTTCTGATTTTGGGTCCCACTCCAAGGACGGAAGCAAAACATTTTCTATCTTTGGTGGCAGCAGTGGGTCCTAAAACGATTTTGCAAACCTGGAATCACTCTGGCCCGGTTCCTGCTTTTTGAAAATAAACTGAACGGTCTGTTTCACATGGATTGGATCTATACCCTCTCAGATAAGGAAACACATACTAGGAACTTTGTTAAAGTGTGGCAATGTTATTTCCCCTCCCTAACACCGTCCATGCGCACAACGATTCAGTCCTCTTTGCAATATAAGGCCTGGTACTCTGCAGAAATGGTGGCAGGACGTCACCCTTTCCAACCCCTGCTTTGATAACTGCCTAAATACAACTGTCTATCCGTTTTGCTCCTCCCTTTTTGCCCCTGACTGAACTTGATACTCCCTTATATAAACCCTTACTATGATCCACATCGTTTATCCTGTCCGGGCTGTTCAAGGTTTTGTTAAAGTTATTTGTTGTGCTTTCTGTTACTCACTTTATGTCATTTAATTCTACCGGCTTATTACCTTAGTAAAACAAAAAGGTGTACACTGATTATTTTCCTTGTCTCTGTTGCTTATGACCAGCCCCCCCCCCCCACTATCTACTGATGACGTATTCACTCTGATAAGTCGTTTTATTTCTGTCATAAAAATTGTCAAGTTAAAAAAAAAAAAAACATTTCCAAACCGGTGGATTGGAAGGGGTGGCCTAATTCCCTGGCCAAATCATTCACCAGATATCAGTCCCCTTGACTTCTGTCTATGGGGTTATATTAAAGATATTGTACCGAACAAAGGTACAGGACATCAATGATGCCATTGCCACCATTGAAGAGGGTATGCTACAGCAAACGTGGCAAGAAAATCGAGTACTGTGCTTCGTGCAACCAATGGTGCCCATATAGAGGTGTATTAAATGAGGCAAAAAAAAAAAAAAAACTTTAATATATACATCTCATTTTGTAATAATTTTCACTTAGTCTTTTCATTTGCCTTTGCATTAAATTTTTGAAATTGTACAGAGACTTTATGGACACCCTGTATGTCACACACACACACACATATATATATATATATAAGCAACACAGATTACCAAATGCAGAACAGGGCACATGTCACATTTCATAAAGGCACACAAATGTTTATTACAAAGAACGTGTGGCGCAGAGTGCCACAACCACAGCATAGCGTTCACAATGGGAAGCAGTAAGTTAGGGCCAGCTAGTCTTGATTAGATGCAGTCGATTTTTTCCCCCTCACCAATGGAGGATATTCACAAAATGGTGTTTACCTTTCCTGTTGTGTAACGCCAAACAATAGCATGAGAAACTTACTGATGACGTTTTTCCTGATGTTTAAATCACGAACCTTTTCCCGGTTGCAGCTATGGCAAACACAGGCACTATATGACTAACCCCCTGTGGTAGACATACTAACTTATGTCTATTCCCAGTCATTTGATGGAGGTCAGATCTCTTTGAACTGGTTTTGGTTAAGTGTTGTACTAATGACCTGTGATTAAGACTCAATAAAACAAATGATTACAAATTCTACTCAATCATTCAATTTGTGGAATTTTAAATTTAATGAGTATTTAACATGATATACTGCACATTTTTTTCCTGCGGAATAGCTTAGCTGTCATTTTTGGAATTCGAATGTGAGCAACTAAAGAAATTACCGATTGCAAATGAGATCTTGAAGCCCTGTACTTAAATCGCACGCATTCACCGTAGTTGTAATTCCCTTCCAACGAAGTGTCATGAGGGAGAAATACTTCTCCGAGCATTCCGACTTCTCTTTGCAACCAAAACCTAATGTATAGGCAACCAGCCGAAAGAAAAATATCTATGGGGGACTGCGGAAGGAAAAATAAATGATTCATCTTCTACTCACAGCAATGGTGCAACCATTAAAATAATTCCTTTATGTCAACGTTATCTTCCAGTTCCCTTTATCTTTGCAAGCCAGTACGAATTGATGCTAGTTTTGAGGTCATATGATCACATTTATGATAGTTCCACAACAGAGGGAGTGGTACGGTCATAAATACAACATATAAAAGTACTAGGTAATGAATATGAAAAAATATGACAACTATAACAGAGGACAAAAGCAGCTCTGTGCAAGCCATTACTTTTTCAACATTCAATGAAATTGTTGTTTTAAATGTCCCGTAAAGTTTAATATATATAACCCACTGTTGATATATGATCAATTAAAAACGCAAACCTAGATTTCCTCCGCATTCCCACCATTTTTCTCTACTTTCACATCAGCAGCAATATCTCCTCCTCCATCCCACGTAATTTCAATATTTACGAGGATACATGTTAGATTGTATGGTAAACAAATACACTTTTTCCCTACACTGGACAATGGCATTTTGGGCATGCAAAACAGGTCCTCTTGGGATTCAGTGAAGGACTGTGCGAGCTGAAACTCCCTTAAACCTTTTGCTTGGTATCTGGTGCCTTTGGTCATTATAAAAAATTATGCACACGTTATTCTCTTATTACCACCTCAAACATATGCTAGGTACCAACGTCTTAAATCCCCCCCCCCCCCCAAACCGAACAATTGCGCAAAGACACAAGACCGGGAGATTGTTGATTAATTACAGTTTACTACTTCTTGAAAAATTTTTTTTTTAAAAAAACATGACAGATTTTCTAGGCCAGGTGTGCCGTGGTAGGCTCTGGGTGAGGGGCTGGCAGCACTCTTCTCTATTTATAAAAATCTGGTGTGGTGTGCTCGTACAGAAGTGACCCCATGTTGCCTGCACATGGTTCTATCTAGGTGTTGGCCTCCAGCTTTCACAAGAACTTAATCAGGAGTGCACAACGCCCCTGCTGGAGCCCGACAACTACTGCGCTGCATAAACAAGTCAGATTTGCGTTGCTACAGAGTATAATAAAAAGGTAAAATCGAAAGGCAAGTAATACAGTCATGGAGGTGGGAGGGAAAAAAAACAATAGTAACAGGCCACAAAACTAATAAAATTAGAGAATAAAAAGAACTAAAAATGGGGCACAAATCTAATGGTGGATGTGTGGCAAAATAAAATGTTGGCAATGTGGTATTTGGCATACTACGTTTTAAGCCCTTGTCAGCATGCCAAGGCAATTCAAAAATCATGAAATTACATTTTAAGGTGACTATAGTAAAAAGTTGACAAGTTGAATCATTACTCATTAAAACATTTGAGGGGGGAGGGGGGGTGAGTAAACAAAAAAAATAGTTCTTTTTTGTTCTTCTCACCCAGCCCTATAAAAAAATATAGAAAACCAGAATGGCTGCACTAAATATGAACATAAGGAAGCTTCTGAGAGACAACGAGCATACATACATACATTACAAAATTCTGTGCAATCCACTAGAATATTTTAAAAACACCCAACTTTGAAATAAACGATAGAGATTAGTTTACAAGATACGATCAAGCAATGCACAAGCCTGCCACAATGCCAATGTACTTCACCATCAACGGTCCTACTTCTAACGACTGCTTTTAATGAGGTAAACTCACAAACATGGGATAATTATCACCCTGGTGTTCCCACAAAGTCAAGCCAGGTGTTTTTACAGCTAGGTGTATTTTACAAAATTAGAAAGGAATATGACATCACAAAGCATTTATATGCATTTTGCTCTGATTATTTATGGTTTATACAAAACTGGGAGTATTATGGACGCCATCTACAGCGTATGAGTTACAATAGGGATCAGGGACATTTTCCCTACAGATGTTCTGGAACTAAAACTCCCATGAGGCTCAGCAAGCCTAATGAGTGGCTGAGCATCATGGGACATGTAGTTCCAAAACGTCTGGAGGGCCAAGGTTGCCGACTCCTGGTTAACGTTATTTTAGTCTTTGTGAAGACAGTAAATAAATTAAACAGAAAATAAATTACCTTCAAGCCACTCGTAGAATGATTCTCCTAGAAAGCAAACATCAAGATTTAGAAGATTAGAACCCATGTAAGCTGCAATAAACAGAGAAATCTGGACCAGTCCTGGTATTTAGTGTGCTGTAATGGAAATTGTCCTTTAAGGTAGATTTATTGCAAAACCAGGGGTTAATCTATAAGCATACTTAGATTAATTATATTGGGCTCTATTCCACAGTTTCTGCTATTGTAGTGTCTCGATATGCAAGAGTTAGCGCTAGGATAAGAGTTTAAAGGCATGGCAATCATATTACATTCCTGATGCTACACTGGGGTGAAATCAGTTGGCGCCTCGGAGCTTGCAGGAGCTTACTGTACTTTCGCATCCTAAAATGGAGAGCACAATCATTAATAAGCGTTTCGATTAGTGACAAAGTGCAGGCGCAAGTTACCGTTGGGATGCAGAGAGCCAAAAGTAAGCACCTCCTGAAAGCTGGTGTTAAATGATTCTGCAAATCCAGAATGCCCCTCTCCACCACCACCCCCCCCCCCATTGTGTGTGCGTTTCGCTTGCCCTGGGTTCCTGAGCACCCGATGATTAAGGAACTATAGTAAGGATTGCTGAGCGTGTGCTTGTCTTTCAATGCAGCAACTTTTTCCTGACACACATTTGGAACTTCCTATTCCTAGACCAAGACTTCTGATCAAGCCAGTACTTAAAATTCAATCTCAAGTGCTGAGGGAGCAGGTTTAAAAGTCAAAGAACGAAAGAGTCTGGAAACGTGGGACGCAAATACTTTCTTTTAAATAAACACAAAGTGAAATATGACACTGCTCAAGTGAGCATGCTAAAAGTGGCCTCAGCTAGGACAGATTTCAAAATTGACCCAAGTTCTTATTTTGACATGCTCTAAAAGGCTTTTCCAATGTATTTCAATGTATAGCAGGTACTAGACCCTACAGAACTGCAAAATATCAAGCACTACAATAGATTTTCAAACACTGACTTTTAAATGGATATATGTAAGCAAAAATAAAAATGTGCCATTTTATTAATAAGATACCATATATGTAGAATATATACTGCAACTATGGTCAGTATGAGAAAGCAGATTTGCTTCAATGAACATTGAGAACACAGAAAAAAGACCAGAAGATCAAAAAGGATATCATGGAAAGTAAAAAGCGGGAGACAAACCAAGAGGACTGGAATGCTGCTGTAGTATATATACTATGCATTAGAAAAGGAACATAAAACAAATTGCATGAAAAAAATAACTACAAATACAGACATAGTATACAAATGCATAGGCAGAAAGAATGAAGTGTTAAAAACCATATACGCATTATGATAACACATACACAAAGCTTCCCATGCACCTATAAAAAGGTATGCCTCTTCAAACCAATCTTTAAAAAACAAATGTTAACATACAAGCTACATACCATTTTCTCCACCTACAATAAAAAAAACAAAAAAAGCACAGTATCACTTTGTGATCGCAAACCTAGGTTACACGAGTATAATGACTGCATATTAAAGAACATAAAAATATTAGAAAAACAAATTTGTTCTTTGATAGTCCTAAAAATGAGAAATTGCATATTTATGGCCTTTTCTTCAGCAAGTAAATTTGTCAATATTAAGATATTCATTTAATTTTTATTAAAAACCGAAAGACAAAAAAAAGAAAAAAAAAAAAAAAAAGGACACCTGGAAAAACTAGGGAATAAGATATTTTGTTTTTCCTCTTAAAGTTCAAAAGTGTTTATTTCGAAAAAGCATCAGCAATAAAACACACAATTATAAAATATAAATTTTTCCTCTTACTGTCCTCTTACTTGACATGGGAGTGTGTGAAAGAGAAATAGAAAGAAAATTCTTCCCTTTTCAGGCTGAAGCTGCGCTGACCTACGCAATACCCCCCACCCCATTTCTACTTGATCTTGTAGAATGACAGATACAAACTGACATGTGCTGAAACAGAGTCTTTATTCAACTTTTACAGCTAATGAGAGCGCGTGAGAGGAGAGATATGCTCGAACATGTGATATGCAAACCACGTTAGGCAGAATGGGAAAGCTATAAAATAACTGTTCATTAAACCGCAAACATGATCACTAGTGGGTTTCATCTCCACAGAGTGCCAAATCCACTACACTCTTACATAGCTCTAGTATTTCAGACCTACGCAAAAGTAACATATTATGCTTCACAAATTCCAACTCATACAACGTGGAATATGATGCTGCAATACATATAAAAATGATGGAGAATACATCAGAGAGCTTAATGTGCAGGAAAGATGCTGTATAGCCTTACCAATGCTTGGTGCAAGTGGATTTAAAGGACGGTAGACTGAACGTGGCCTGAAAACGACAAGGAAAAAAGAAAAAAGAAAACGTAAATTACCATATAATTGACTTGAATGCTATTTTTGCAGAATGAAGAATGTATGCCCTATTACTTGAAACAGTTCTCTTCATAGATACTATTCCAGACCCTCCAAGCTGAGGGCCCTTTGTATCCTGTGTATCTTTCTGGATTCAGTAACAGGTCCACATACTGTACATCAGGTGATAACTCATCTGAGAAGGTAAGGAAGGAATATATTTAGTGTATTCCAAGTAACAAGGACAACGGTTCAATTTCTACAATATTCCCAAGCACAGAACGAAAAGATCAGCACATTTTGCGACAACGGTCAGATAGAAAAAAATTTGATATATTAGAACTGGTCATGAAACAACAGTGGAGGTTCACATAAATGCAAAGGGATACATTTGAGAAGTTTTGCATTCAAGCAAGAGGATTGTTAGTATTAAATATAACCAACTAAGCATCATCACGCCATGCCAGATGTGATCTTCAAAAGCCAGTAATATATTGTATATTTATAAAAATGGAGCATCAAGGCATACTGTGCGGACATTTAAAAATTTGATACAAGTCAAATAAAACAATGAATTTCAGGATACACACGAAAACGTACCCCCCCCCCCCCATTAAAGTAAAGCTTTAGTTACCATCTAGCTCACAGAAATGATCCTGTGCATCATCATATCTTGCCCACGCAATGAAAGCTTCTTTACTTTGGTTGCTGATATGAGAAAGGGAAAGTGTATGGTAAGTATATGAAATTAACTGGGAAATAAAGTATAATGTTACAACCTTCAATGAGAAGTTATTTATAAAAACGACTGCACTTTGAGATTGCAAACAATTTCTTTGTGTTAAGAGGTTCTAATATATTATATATATATATATATATACACATATACATACATATATATATATATATACACACACACATACACAGTGGCAAGAAAAAGTATGTGAACCCTTTGGGATTACGTGGCGTTTTGCAAGAATTGGTCATAAAATGTGCTCTGATCATCTAAGTCACAACAATTTGAAAAACACAGTCTGCTTAAAATAATACAGCACAAACATTATATGTTTTCATGTGTTTATTGAACATAACATGTAAACATTCACAGTGCAGGGTAGAAAAAGTATGTGAACCCCTAGCCTAATGAGTGAGCCAACCTTGAGTCCAATCAGTGTGATATTATTGGATGTGTTGCTGAAAGCTGTCCTGCCCTTTAAAAACACACACCAGTTTTGAGTTTACTGGTTTCAAGAAGCACTGCCTGAGGTGAACCATGCCTTGCAGAAAATAGCTCTCAGAAGACCTACGATCAAGAATTGTTGACTTGCATGAAGCTGGAAAGGGTTACAAAAGTATCTCCAAAAGGAGAAAAATCTCCTGTCTACAAATGGAGAAAGTTCAGCACTGTTACTACTCTCCCTAGGCGTGGTCGTCCTGTAAAGATGACTGCAAGAGCACAGCGCAGAATGCTTAATGAGGTAAAGAAGAATCCTAGCGTGTCAGCTAAAGACTTACAGAAATCTCTGGCACATGCTAACATTTTTGTTGACGCATCTACAATAAGGAAAACATTAAACAAGAATGGAGTACATGGGAGGACACCACGGAGGAAGACATTGCTGTCCAAAAAAGAATATTGCAGCACGTTTGAAGTTTGCAAAAGAGCACCTGGATGTTCCACAGCACTACTGGCAAAATATTCTGTGGACAGATGAAACCAAAATTGAGTTGTTTGGAAAAAACACACACCACAACCTCATCCACACTGTAAAACATGGCGGAGGGAGCATCATGGTTTGGGGCTGCTTTGCTGCCTCAGGGCCTTGACGGATTGTTGTCATTGATGGAAAAATGAATTCCAGAGTTTAGCAAGACATTTTGCAGGAAAACGTAAGACCATCTGTCTGCCAACTGAAGCGCCGCAGAGGATGGGTGATGCAACAGGACAATGACCCAAAGCATACAAGTAATTCAACAAAAGAATGGCTTCAACAAAACAAAATACGCCTTCTGGAGTGGCCCAGTCAGAGTTCTGACCTCAACCCGATTGAAATGCTGTGGCATGACCTTAAGAGAGCGATTCACACCAGACATCCCAAGAATATTGCTACACTGAAACAGTTTTGTGAAGAGGAGTGGTCCAAAATTACTCCAGATTGTTGTGCAGGTCTGATCTGCATATTAAGTCCAAAGGTTTGCATACAATTTTCCACCCTGCACTGTGAATGTTTACATGTTCTGTTCAATAAAAACATGAAAACATATGTTTGTGTTGTATTATTTTAAGCAGACTGTGTTTTTCAAATTGTTGTGACTTAGATGAAGATCAGAGCACATTTTATGACCAATTCATGCAAAACTCCACGTAATCCCAAAGGGTTCACATACATACATACATACGCAAGAAAAAGTATGTATGTATATATATATTATATATATTATATATATACACACACACACACACACACACACTCGCCACTTTATTACGTACACCTGTTCAATTGCTTGTTAATACAATTTGATAACCAGCCAATCACACGGCAGCAGCTCAATGCATTTAGGCATCTAGATGTGTGAAGACAACTTGAAGTTCAAACAGAGCATCAGAATGGTGAAGAAAGGAGATTTAAGGGACTATGAACGTGCAGTGGCGTAGCGTGGGGGGGGCTGGGGGGTCGTGGCCCCGGGCGCAGTTTTGTTAGGGGCGCATTCGCGCCCCTAAAACTGGCCCGGGGGTTGAGGGACCCAGATGCCGGGCAGCGCGGGAGCGCCTGTCCGGTCTTGAACAGTCCGTCCTGTGAAGTGGATGCGGCTGTGTGCGTGTGCAGCCGGTCACGTGGTCCGGCTAATCAGGTGGTACTGAGTCTCTGTACCACCTGACTGGCCGGACCGCGTGACCGGCTGCGCACGCACGCAGCCGCATCCACTTCACAGGACGGACTGTTCAAGACCGGACAGGCGCTCCCGCGCTGCCCGGCATCTGGGTCCCTCAACCCCCTGCCGGAGCTGGGGCAACAATCCAGGTGAGAGCTGGGGCAAATCCATGACCTGGGGGCAAATCCATGAGCTGGGGGCAAATCCATGAGCTGGGGGCAAATCCATGTGTGACCTGGGGGCAAATCCATGTGTGACCTGGGGGCAAATCCATGTGTGACCTGGGGGCAAATCCATGAGCTGGGGGGCAAATCCATGAGCTGGGGGGCAAATCCATGAGCTGGGGGGCAGTATCCATGAGCTGGGGGGGCAAATCCATGAGCTGGGGGGAAAATCCATGAGTGAGCTGGGGGCAAATCCATGAGTGAGCTGGGGGCAAATCCATGAGTGAGCTGGGGGCAAATCCATGAGTGAGCTGGGGGCAAATCCATGAGTGAGCTGGGGGCAAATCCATGAGTGAGCTGGGGGCAAATCCATGAGTGAGCTGGGGGCAAATCCATGAGTGAGCTGGGGGCAAATCCATGAGTGAGCTGGGGGCAAATCCATGAGTGAGCTGGGGGCAAATCCATGAGTGAGCTGGGGGCAAATCCATGAGTGAGCTGGGGGCAAATCCATGAGTGAGCTGGGGGCAAATCCATGAGTGAGCTGGGGGCAAATCCATGAGTGAGCTGGGGGCAAATCCATGAGTGAGCTGGGGCAAATCCATGAGTGAGCTGGGGGCAAATCCATGAGTGAGCTGGGGCAAATCCATGAGTGAGCTGGGGGCAAATCCATGAGTGAGCTGGGGGCAAATCCATGAGTGAGCTGGGGGCAAATCCATGAGTGAGCTGGGGCAAATCCATGAGCTGGGGCAAATCCATGAGCTGGGGGCAAATCCATGAGCTGGGGCAAATCCATGAGTGAGCTGGGGCAAATCCATGAGCTGGGGCAAATCCATGAGTGAGCTGGGGGGCAAATCCATGAGCTGGGGCAAATCCATGAGTGAGCTGGGGGGCTAATCCATGAGTGAGCTGGGGGGCAAATCAATGAGTGAGCTGGGGGGCAAATCCATGAGTGAGCTGGGGGGCAAATCCATGAGTGAGCTGGGGGGCAAATCCATGTGTGAGCTGGGGCAAATCCATGAGCTGGGGGCAAATCCATGAGCTGGGGCAATATCCATGTGAGAGCTGGGGCAATATCGATAACGTGTCCACAGGTTGGGGGGGGGGCGCACAATTCTTGGCTGGCCCCGGGTGCCGACAACCCACGCTACGCCACTGTGAACGTGGCATGGTTGTTGGTGCGAGACTGGCTGGTTCGACTATTTAAAAAAACTGCTGATTGACTGGGATTACCATGCACAACCTTCTCTAGGATTTACAGAGAATGGTCCAAAAGAGAAAATATCCAGTGAGTGCCAGTTGTGTGGGCAAAAATGTCTTGTTGATATCAGAGGTGGGAGGAGAATGGGCAGACTGGTTCAAGAGGATAGAAAGGCAACAGTAACTCAAAATAACCTCTCGTTTAGGGATGCACCGATACCACTTTTTTAAGACCAAGTACGAGTACTGATACTTTTCTTCAAGTACTCACCGAGTACCGATACTTTTATGTCATGTGACGCTTTCCAGTAAGAACAGACCTAATATAAAAATGCCCCCAACTCATGGGATACTGCCCCCCAACTCATGGGATCCTCCTCCCTCCCTCCCCCCCCGCTCACCTGGAGCTCTCCACGTTTATCCTTACTTTCTGGGCGATGCCAGGAAAGTCTTTGCGCATTGCGCTAGTTGGAAGGACCCCAGCCGCGACCACGTGATTGCGGCTGGGGTCCTTCCAACGAGCGCACGCGGGGAAACTTTCCCGGTGTCGCCCAGGAAGGTAAGTATCGCGGAGAGCTCCAGGTGCCTGTCTGAATGCTCTATAGGCATTCGGACAGGCCCTGCAGCTGCTCCCTGTGTTCATACTTACCTTCCTGGGCGACGCCGGGAAAGCTTCTGCGCGTGCGCTCGTTGGAAGGAACCCAGCCGCGATCACATGGTCCCACGTGGTCGCGGCTGGGGTCCTTCCAACGAGCGCAACGCGCGAAGACTTTCCCGGCGTCGCCCAGAAGGTAAATATCGTGGAGAGCAGCTGCAGGGCATGTCCGAATGCCGATAGAGCATTCGGACAGCCGCCCCAGCCCCTCGGATGCCGGCTTCCGGTATCTGAAAAAAAATCAAATCGGGGGTACTGCAGGAGTACCAAGTACTCCTGCAGTACCCGGTATCGGTGCAACCCTACTCTTGTTACAACCAAGGTATGCAGAATACCATCTCTGAAAGCACAACAGGTCAAACCTTGGAGCAGATGGGCTACAGCAGCAGCAGACTACAATGGGTGCCACTCCTGTTCGCCAAGAATAGGAAACTGAGGCTACAATTTGCACAGGCTCAGAATTATACAAGAGAAGATTGGAAAATGTTGCCCGGTCTGAGGAGTCTCAATTTCAGCTGCGACATTCAGATGGTAGGGTCAGAATTTGGCGTCAACAACATGAATGTACGGATCCATCCTGCCTTGTATCAATGGTTCAGGCTGGTGGAGGTGGTGTACTGGTATGGAGTATATTTTCTTGGCACACTGTGGGCCCCTTAGTACCAATTGAGCATTGTTTAAATGTCACGGCCTACCTGAGTATTGTTTCTGACCATGTCCATCCCTTTATGGCGACAGTGTAAGCATCTTCTGATGGCTACTTCCAGGATAATGCACCATATCACAAAACTCAAACAAACAGTCTCAAACTTGTTTCTTGAACATGACAAGGAGTTCACTGTACTCCAATGGTCTCCACAGTCACCAGATGTCAATCCAATAGAGCACCTTTGGGATGTGGTGGAACGAGAGTTTCACATCATGGATGTGCAGCCGACAAACCTGCAGCAACTGTGTGATGCTATCGTGTCAATAAGGACCAAAATCTCAGGAATGTTTCCAACACCTTGTTGAATTTATGCCACAAAGAATTACGGCAGTTCTGAAGGCAAAAGAGGTCCAACCGGGTACTAGAAAGGTGTACCCAATAAAGTGGCTAGAAAGAGTACACACACGCACACTTCCAAACCTTCAGCACAAGACTAGAATAGAAAGTGGACTCTGAATCGCTCTTAGTCTCCAGCCGCCCATAAACCAATTTTTCCTATACAAAGTAAAGGTAGCAATGATTTACAGCAATTCGCTGTAACTGCTGAGTCTCAAGCAAAGTTTGCGGTTTGCAGTTCTGCTGACGTCAGACACCAGCATGCGAACTCAGAGGCAGCGCAGGAAGAGGAGCTGGCGTCCCCATGCAGTTCTACCACCTATTCAGTCATGAACTGCATTCCATCAGAGAATCTCTTCTCCAGTTCTTATGCTTCATCTAACTCTTCTGGTGTGGGATCCAGTACTCCATGTCTGGTCTTGCACTGATCCACCTAAAGCCACAGGTGTGCTGATTCTCTCCATGCAAGGGATAGTGGACTCATTTATCAGTTTGGGCACAATATACCAATGCCTTTGCATGGGGTTTCCAGCTTTTGCTGCTACTAGTATGCAGGGATCCCTCTTTGCTGCTCGTTTCCAGATATCCTAGCTGCTGTGCCCAGAACCTTGGTGTGCCAGAGCCTCCCCTCCTGCTTTGCTGTGAGTCCAAGACTCTGCTTCCCTTCGGCCAATGTTGAGTCGCCTGCCAGTGCATGCCTGATGCCGACATTCGGTTTCTTGCCAGCGTATTGTACCAAACCTCCCATGGCTTGCTCCTGTTGAGCCTCCCATCAAAGCCTGTCTTATTCGCTCCTTTTGTGTGATCCTGACCTGCCCTCAAATACCTTTATAGCAACCAGTACCCGTTTGTGCTACTCATTCCTGGATCCAGGGCTCATAACAGTACAGCACATTTCCTGACAGCTTGAATAGCAGGGGAGCCACCATGATTAAAGAATAAGCCGTTATATGTAATGTCACAACTTGAGCTGCGGTATTATCGAACGGAGCAAGCCCTGGTAAGGCAAGGCTGACGCCACTGCTGTATTCTGAGACGTTGCTATCCAAGGCTACTACATATGCGGTGCTGACCTATTGGATATATATTTTGTGCCCATAAAAACTTCACTGAAACCATCGATGAAAGAAGGTGTAATACTCCTGTTTAAACACCTAAGATTGATTTGATTGATCCTTTTGGTCCTTCACAAAACTGAAGAGGCAGAACATTGCTAATTTATCTGCACATCAGGAACAATTACACCTGTCAAGACTGACTACAGTGGTCTATTTAAGCGAACTGAGTCGCTATATAAGTTTGCGAGTCTGTATCTCATAAGAAGGGAATGAGATAACTGTGACTTTTATTCTATTTTCATGAATTTTCCTCTTCCCCCTTAGTCCACCTATTTTTTATGAGAGCGCCACCCATATCTCCTTTTTTGCCGTTATATGTAATGACTCCATTCGGTAACACTTTTGGCTTGATAGAATTGGGCCCAAAATTTCCCAGGAGACTCATGAGATTAATTGTCATGTTGAATAAACTTTATTTCTTTTCAAAAGCCACAATGCTGCAGGTCTATCCAAGCCAATCAGACATCTGCCTTCCATAAATTTTAATTCAAGTAAAAGAAATGCACGTTCCATTCATTCATGGAAGACCCGGGGACTGTCAGTGTTAATTCCATCAACTGATAGAAAAGTGTGATCACACGGACGCACTGCCTCCATTGCAGCTTTTGACAGGCTGGATGGGAGGGCCACATGGGGAACGTGCGCACTAATTGCGTGCGCTACCAGCAGAAGTGATTTCAACCTACCCGTCAAAAGGTTAGGACAGACACTGACGGGGCTACAAAGCACGATCCTCCATAGGAGGATCAAGCCTTGCAGCGTTAAGCGCACTAACTGCACTTAGTGAGGTGGCCACACGGGTGTCAGAGTGGAAGGAATGTCCACTCTCACGGATGTTCCTTCCGCTCTGAAAAAACACCCGTGTGACCACATCCTCAGTCAACTACTTTTTCTCCAGAGACAAAATTAGACTATAACTAAATAAAAACTAAGTTATGAGGACAAGAACGAACACGAAAGCCTCTTGATATTTTCAACCAATAAAAACTAGGAGAATGTGAAGGTGGGATTATTTAGGAAAAAATCCAATCGGAACTAATCTCTGTGTGGTGTGATGTTGGTGTGTGTTAGCTATAGACATTATTTCAGTTGTGTCCAGTTACTTATGAAAACGAGTATCATGTAGGAGAACTGATGAATTCTCTTTATTCAAGTAACGTGCAATGGCATTAACACCAAGAGGTGGGGTTTTTTGTGTGTGCTTTTTTTAAATTGTTGTAGAGTTGCATGCCTCAAAAATGGCACATGCAAGTTGTTATATTCCGTGTATATCTAATTACTGGGCTTTTGTGAAAAAGCAAGGTCATATTCTGGTTTAATTTCAGTTACAGATAAATACAGACAGGTTATATATCAGAACAGCTGTTAAATCCGTGTATTGCATGTTCAAACATTAGGTTACTAGAGATTTACTCCAGGAGTAAATAAAGTGTGATATTTGGTCGCCTAGATTCTAATGTTAGAAGAATGAAAACACCAGTTGTAATGAACACTATATAATGCAGGTCAAGTATTAACCAAAGCATTGCAGAATTACGAAAACCTGCCTTAATGTGCTGTTCACTGCACCAAGTTCATTCGCCTGGTCACAGGCTTCCACGTGTTCCCCATCATTTAATTCAGAAGAATACTACGAATGGAAAAAACAAACTGAATTACATCCATGGCTATAATGGCATTAACACATCTGAGAAGTTAAACTACAGATGTGGTTGGCTAGAAAAATGATTAAATCCAGGATTAAAACTGCAATATGAACAGAGCTTTTATCCCGACTGAACCAATTAGGTTACCTTCTTCTAAAAACAAACATTAAATCTACATTCATTTTATTTGCTTCATCTTGAATAATACTTGTAACAACATGGCAATATTGTGACACTTTGAGCCCTATTTCAGCCTTGTAACTTAACCAGAGCTGTTGTAAACCTAACAACCCCATACGCTATACTGGCTCTGGTAAGTTTACAACAGCTCTGGTTACGTTTACACCAAGGTTGGAATAGAGCTCAAAGTATTTTAAAGCTTCTTATACAACATATAGCAGCCTGTAACGTACCCAAACTAGATTGCCAGTACTAGAAAGCTTACTTATTATTATAAAGGACTTGAAAATAATGATAAAAAAACTTTTCTGCATTGCAACCAAAATGCATTGGTTCTGGTACCAATAATACATTTTAAAAAAATTCTATGTAATTACATTTAATGCAAAAAGGATTTTCTCAAAAGTGCTATGGTAATATTACACAAACCCATATTTGCCAGTTCGCACATATGGCTAGTGTTCATTTACAGGACTGTAGGCAATATGTAACAGCTTGATCCAGGCAGAAATCAGATGGTCTTTCTGCTGTCAATAGGAGCTCTCTTCCCCCTTTATAATGCAATATTTTAGAATTGCATTCAGATTAGATTTTAGGCTTTTATTTGTCTCAATAATAAAAAAAGTGTGAGACAAGAATAATCAGTTTTTTCAACCTATAGTATTAAAAGGTGAAAAATCTTTGAGAGAAAACAAAAACACCTTACTAACACACATCAAGTGGTTTTCGAGTTTCTATTTTAGTGTGCCGCTTGCTTGGAGCAGTATCTTTGTGCAGTCAACAATTTAAAATACTGAGGGGGCAATTACCATACCTCTGCGGACACCTATTTGGTCATTAACACTGGGGGGGTTTCACACTGCAAGTAAGCTCATATGGGGGAGGAGGCAGGACAAGGGTTTGTATTGAAAACTTGAGAAAAGAAATTGAAAAATACATAAACTAAGAAGGGGGAGGGGGAGGGGGAGAAGAGATGAAAAAAGTTGCCATACTTACTTTGTTATAATTTCCAGATTTAATCCCAACTGGAATTTTACTCTTTAAAAAGAAAATGAGATATTATAATTTAGAAAAGATGGACATTATCATTTACGTCTTACATGCGGAGAGTCATCTATTGTAAAAAATAAATTACATTTTACTATACAGTATCATTAAAGCTTCATGAGGCTTTTTATAAATGCTAAGTCAGGCCGGGGTCAGACGAGTGCACCATGTGCGCCCGTACTGACGTGCCTCCCGAAGTCCGTCGCAGCATTGTGACATTTCGACGGGGCTGACCGCACGCTGTATCATGCACACGAATTGCACGCGCTACAAGCAGACGTGCAGACGTGCAGAAAGTCTCCACCAAAACGCTAGACGTGGGTTGGTTGGGGCTGCAAAAGACGACCCTCCATAGGGAAGGGGGGAGAAAAAAAAAAAAGCCCGTGCAGCGCTGACAGCATTAACTGTGCTCAGCGAGGTGGCCAGACACTAGTCTGATCCCGGCCTAAGATGAGGTGGCAAGGACAAAGACAGCAAATTATTTTCATCATGACGCAAGCATATCCAAACATTAGCTCAACTATGTCATTACCAATCTTTCGGTTGCTGATAGTTTTGGGAGTGTGGAGAATGTAGTCAATTAAGAACATGTGTTTAAGTGGATCTACGTTTGCTGCTGCATGGAACGTAACCTTTCATAAACGCCAAGAAGAGTACCTGGAGATGCCACATGCTAAAATGGTTATGGTTCGATCATTTCACAAGAATACTAAACAGCAGTGGTTCCCAACCCCATTCCTCAAGTACCCCTAAAGTGCCAACCAAATTTCTGAAGCACAGTCCAGGTGATACAATTTGCTGCTCTGTGATTGCAGGATTCAGTCTGCATTACACCAAGGTAATCCTTAAAATCTGGCCTGTTAGGGGTACTTGAAGACTAGGGTTGGATACCACTGCTGAGAACAAATTTTGGGTTCTAAGTTGGGGTTAAAATTCACCTTTCATACTTGCATTGGCACAGAAATCTGAAGCCCAGTCAGAACTGCTAAAGTTAACCTGTCAGAAGAGATCAGCAGGGCCTAAAGGAGTGAGGCAATGGTGACACCCAGCAGGTATGATGGGTGTAGGACTGCAATAAACAATTATTTTCATAATAGATTACTTGGCCGATTAATCAGATTTAAAAAAAATAAAAAAAAATTGTTTACTAAAAAGGGGCTCCATCTAAAAATCAATCCCACCCCTTTTTTTCTTTCATTCAATTTGCATAGTGTACCTAAACATTCATATGTACAAAGCCAAATTGTATATCTCGCATAACTTGGATGCGTTTCACTAACAAGGTGCGAGAGCGCCTGCTCAAAGTGATGGATTGATGTTGCGTGTGTAGCTCAAGACCATGTCTGCTTTCACCCTGACGCAACGCTGCTATGAACACTTGGATAGACATGATAAAGGTCAGCACAAACGCGGGTTGAGAATGGGTGGGAGAACTCCACACAGCCTGACCACTTTAATAAGCCAAGGTAGTCAGGGTACGAGTGTACCTTTAAAATTATTTCATGAACAAAGCGAGTGGGCGGATGGAGTAGAAGTGGGAGGGAGTTTGGGCAAGACACCAGACCTGAAAATGGGAGGAAACTTGGGGGAAAGGATCAAACCAAAAGAGCGGGATGACAACTCCAGATAGGAGAGAGGGAGTGTAAGGTGGTGACACAGGACTCTGGCTCTAAGTAAGGATAAAACACCGGCGGTACAGCTCCTCCACCCAGCAGCAGTACCCCAGGGACTAGGCTATAGTTCTGCTACTGTTGTAAACTAAATAAAAATCGATTAGGACTGACATAATCCTACAACTAAACCATACTATGTAAAGTAGCCGGGACGTCTTCTCCAATCAGCTTCGAAGTAGTGTGAGTTTATGAACGTTTAACTCAGTTCTGCGTTAAACAGTGTGTGCTGTATACAAATTGATAATAGTTAACTATTTTCATTATTATGGATTAGGTATTTCAGATGGGTGCACCGTCATGCTCACTCTTCCGTTCTTTACTGTATCTATGCATGCAGCTTTCAAATAAAGCAAAATAAATAAAAATAAAAAAACTAAATCGAAAATAGCTATATACCACCCAGGAGAACATTTATGTTGTTAGGTACACGGGTCTGGAACCCAGGATGCGGAGGCTTGGTTCAGAAGGCGCAGTACACAAGGGGTTAATCCAAAAGGGTAGTCAGGAATTCCAAGGTAAGGCCTGGCAGCAAGGTTTATGTTCAGTGTGGGTAGCTGGGGTCTGATAGACAATGAAGCAAATGATGTAGCAGGTCTAACGCTGAGAAGGCACAAAACAAGTGAACACTGTGCCACTGGAGCTTGGGGGTTTAAAATAGGGAGCCAGGCTCGGTCCCACCTACCCCTAGCCCCATCCCTCCAGTCCTTCCCCTCCACCATTGCAGAGGGGAACCCAAGACATCATGGCTGGCGTCACTTCAGCTGCAGATGCCGAGGCCACGCCCCTGAAGCACTGCACGCATGCTGCCCCGCACAGACGCCGGACCCCTAAGGAGATCCCACCGCCATGATGGAGAAAGGACCCCCAGGCCCGCATCTGGGCCTGAGGGCCAGGAAAGAGAGGAGTCTCCCCTGCGCCCTGCCGGAGGACGCTGCCGGGAGTCCTGGGAGGCAGGGAAGGGGCCTGGCACCGCCGGGAACCTGACAATTTACTTCAAGGAAACAAGACCTCAGAGAATGAGTTTACGCTTTTCAGCATGGGAAAGAAGCAGCATTGTCCCCAGCCAATAGTGGACACGTGCCTTTGTGCAATGGCACTCAAAAAGCTAAAATTCAAGCCAATAATAAAATATAATAGAGAAAACCATAGGAAATGGAAAGAAAATATTTTTTACTACTTCTAGTTATTCATATCTACAATTTCTATTCACTATATTGCATTACTGTGTCATTAGGTAGCATTTATGTTTTATACTTTATCCATAGTTTGTGTACATGGGAGAAAACAAAAATTGAAAAAACACTGATGAAGGATTTCTATACGCAAAGCTTAAAAAAAATAAAATCACAAAACACCGATGAGCAGGTTTATGTATATTTTCAGAATTAATTTCAATACCTCAGGGCATGGCTCCACATGACAATCTTTAATGGAACACTGTCCATCATCTGCCCAGAATGGACAAGGTCGCTTCAAGTTAACCTGAAAGGCATAAAACAACATTTATGGACATCCAGAACTTTAACAATCATGCCAAGTACAACATAACCGATATCTGCCAAAACAAATACGAATTTTGCCATTCAAGCAAGACACAGATTAAAATGGCTCCAAGACTTTCCTCCATGAGCTACCATGCCTTTTCCTGTATGTCAAAAGTCAATATCAACAACGAAAGTCAAATATACTTTTAATCACGGCACCAATGTGCTTGCAGTAAATAACTCCGAGCACGTTAAGAAAGCTGGCATGTATTTTTTTTTTCTTTAAATCATAGCTTAAGTAACAGGATTTTTAATAAGCTATTCACAAACCCATGAGCATCACTGTGATCTTTAAAGTTTCTGTATTCAGTGATTATGCTTGATGAAAAAAAAGGTAATATTTAAATTCTCACAATGGTAGATACAATGGCAATGATTTTGCCAATATGTCAAGCACATGCCTTAACATTAGCCCTAAAAACACTTTTAAATTAGGCATAATTTACCAAAACAAGGAAATATATAATGGATTGAAATTAGGAAACCGTTTAACGTGCTGACTGAGATTAAGTCACTTAATTATTTTTTTTTTTATTATTTTTTTTTTAAAAAAACACTAGAATAACCCTTTTTAGGTATTTTTTATTTAGTTCTAAAAAAGCAGCAGATACAGAAATCAAAAAAGGGAGGGGGGAGAAAATCCAGTTACATTTGATGCTAAACAAAATAGAGGCCAACGGTCTTCTAATTTGGTGTAAACAGAGCATCGGTAATAAAACCATTGGTCTACGTACAACAGTGTAAAGAATAACAGAACGTAAAAAAAAAAGTTGTCACAAGAGCAGTAGATATAATGGTTGCTCGATGGGTACCAAAGGTCATACAACTTGAGTGCGGCAGGAAAAACAACCATTGCTAGGTTGCTGTGGCCTCGTACGTGTGGACAAAGATTTGAGGTCAGAACAGGGTATATGACCAAAGCCAACAGGAGTAAAGACAGAAGAGGAGAGAAGGGAAAAGAAAGAAGTAAAAGAGAAGGGAAGAGACAGAAAAAAATTATGGGGTGTGGGGTACAGGAGCGGGATGGGAGAAGAGGAGTGGGCGAGTAAAGAACACAGGGGGAATGGGGTTGGGGGGGTAGAGCATTAAATAGGGCGGGGTGTAGGGGTGGTCTTGTATCACCGCATGCAGAAGGTCAAGAGGACCTTAAGGAGAGAAAAATAATATAGCATTACGCGCATCAGGCTAGTAAATGGGGCTAACATCCAGGGGAAATATCCTTTTTATGACAAGTATGACGTGTGCAGAACCTGAAGCATCCTGTTCTAATAATTTAAAACTACCTTATACCAATTTCTGTATCAATAACTGTAAGACCATACACCTATCATACTCAACATAAGAACATCACTAAATATTTGAAACCTCTCCTAAATGCATATTCTTTCCATGCAATCCTCACCTTGTAATATCTAAAGTAATCCCGTTCTTGTAATTTCTGTAACTTTGGAAAAATCTTGTAGTTATTAAAAGCTTCGATGCTTTCTACATCACAGAAGCAGTCGTCCAAGACTCCAGTGAGCTGCAAAACAAATGTTCAGCCTCAAATTTTGATAGAAAGCAAATTATATTCTTTATCAACCACAATCATCCATTTTATATGGCTTTTTATTTCCACTACCACACACATTTTGTTGAAAATATTGCAACATTTGAAACATGGGATACATAGTTAACAATTGAGTGTGTGGTAAAATAGTCAGGGCTGGGCTTACATGTGTGGGAGCATTAGGTGTGTGTGGTGATGCCGCTGTCTATACCTGACAGTCCATATCCAATGTCACTCTGGTAGTGTCTGGGTCATTGACAGTGTGTCTTTACATGTCTTTCTGAGTGTGTCAGTGTCTCTGCATTTCTGTGACATTGTCTTTCACTGACTGGATGTGACCATCAGCTTGTGTCGATGTGTTTATAATGTTGGTTGGTGGATTTCTAATCTCTTTGCTTTGGGGTTAATGCGAATGGAAGTTGATATTGGATGATGGGTGTGGTATGAGTGAGGGTCGGGAGGCTACTTT
Source organism: Leptobrachium leishanense (assembly GCA_009667805.1). NCBI lineage: Eukaryota > Metazoa > Chordata > Amphibia > Anura > Megophryidae > Leptobrachium > Leptobrachium leishanense. The sequence goes on along the minus strand of CM019066.1, from coordinate 229,964,769 downwards.
GGCCCTAAAAATATCAATTTTGCATAAAAATTGTTAATATACATTCCCTGTCTGTAGAGATCCCGGGGTGCCCAATCATTCTTTGCTTGCTGAGCACGAAAGAGGGTGTCCTACAGGATGGCCTTTCCCTAAACCCATTGCAGGTCAGCGCACCAACATTACCGCTGAGGACTGATCATACAGTCCTGTGTGACAGCCCTACATAAGCTGTGCCCACAGAAAGCAAAGAAAGGCAGTGTTTGGCGCTAGCGTGAGGTACGCACCAGCTACGATATATCATTAAGGGACGTCAGAATGCATTGATCTTTAACCCTGAAATAACAGGCAGAGTGCACAGAGCTGGTACAGGAGCATTTAATTACTGTATGTTCCTGGCATGCAAAGTTTAAAAAGAAATCACTTTAAGGTGAAGATGAAGAAAAAAAACATTGTTCGGAAGAAAACTGGATGTATCTACTAATAGGGGGGGGGGGGGGAAGCATGTGAATTTATATATTCTTTGTTTACTTTTCAGATTATTCTAGTCTGTATTAGGATTATGTAAAATACCCAAGAAGAAAGATCAGTGCCGCAAAACATCGAGATCCAGAAATACATTTGAGTTTTATTACCAGATATATACCAGGGATCTCATATGCAGGCCCCTCAGATGTTTATATAGTCTACAGTTCCCAGAATTCGTAGAATGCAATAGATGGCCAAAGAATCATGGGAGTTGTAATTCAGAAACATCTCTGAGATCCCTGATTTAGATTAAGTACAAGCACCAGAGCATAGCAAAATTGATTTAATTACTTTATGACAAACATGTAGTTATCAAGCAAATCCCTGCTGGGAATACTTGTTTTGCTGCAGTACAGGTTGCTTGGTCACAGATGTAAAAGAAATCTTAAAATAGTTCAAGGAGAAGGTTCATCTGATAAATAAAAAACCTCTAAAGCATAACCTGCCAAATGGTGTCTGAAAAAGCAACATAAGCTTTTAAATACAGACACCCAAAACCTTTTTTTGGAGAGCGCGAGAAAACACAAAAAAGTGTATTTGTAGGTTCATAAAATAGATCACTGAACGTCACAATATATATTTTAATAAGGTTTTAAATTCTACACATTTACCAAAAAGTTTCTGAATGCCCAACTGCTCCACCACTCTGCGTGGGTTAAAGCTTATTTTTCGGTTCCGTTTCCAGCTACAATGTAAACTAGCACAACATGCAGATCCTATTCCGGCTGAGCTGGTAAAGGGGATCCGATAAGACGGAAAATTGACGGTTATGAGGCATTCACTAAGCACTGAAATTTCTGCGTTTTTCACTTCAGCGCAGTTTGCGATTTAATTTCACCGACAGTACGATGAATTTGCTATTCACTGGATAGTCACCGAATCCTCATGAAAAAGTTTGAGAACGTTGGCGAAGAAGTGGCCTTGGTGAATGGCAACAAACTGCCGGGGGCGGACTCTATTGGGTGCTTAAACAAATCAGAATGCTTGGTTGGGTCAGAGACTGTACAGACTTTTAAACAACAACTGGATGTCTTCCCGCATAATATTAAGGGTTGAAGAACGAAAAAGAAAATTAAAAAAAAAAAAAAAAAAGATAATTTTTTTTACATTAGGAGGATATTGACCAATGCCTGTATTTGCCACTGAATTGCACTGAACAGTGGAGGATTTCATCGAAGGTGCAATTACTGGGTAATCCGGTCATTTCACCGCAATTTGGCATTCCATGAACAGACGAATCAGTAGCTCTCTAGGAAAACAATTTTGGTGCCGCTGAATCGTGGCAAACTACACCAAATTTCACTGTCAATAGGCCTATAATTTTGCAAAAATAGCTTTGTGATTACACGTATTTCGAAGTTTTCAATTCGACAGGTTAAAACTGGTGAATCTAGTAGGCTTTACTGTAATAAAAATTAAGGCCATGATTTTCATTTTTTGATAAAACCTTGTTTTTTAAAAAACAAATCTTTGTACTTTTTTAAAAAAAAAACTGTCTTAAATGTAAAGACTTTATAAAGTTTTAACAGACCATTTTTAAAAAAAGGCCTTTATTAGATAACTTTTTACTACATTTTTATGGATTTAACATCCTATTATGGAGAACTGGAGACTTCCTATTATTTTCCCCCCTAGGTCGGTGGAATTCGCTGAGGCCAATTTAGTGGTTCTCACCAACGCCCAATAACTTCTACGGCAACTCCATGTTAAGCACAATATGGTGAACATTCGCTAAATAATGAATGCTCTGAATGAATGCTCTGTTTCGATGAAACAGAATCAAAGTGAGCCAGAATGAAGACGACTGAACCTGAACTAAATTTTGGTGCTGCAAAAAAAAAAAAAAAAAAAAAAAAAAAAAGGGGGGGGGGCATTCTTGCTAGTTGTTAAAATCTGTAATATATGCACCAGCTGATTTAATGTCTAACCTAATCTGTAAAATTATTCTAACCGTTCTTTCAGAAATACATTTAGTTATTTATCATTAGAAGCACATAGATAATGGTGTTATTGCAGGGTGACCCATCTCCAGTTTAATGGGTAATCACTCATTTGGAGAACAGTTTTATTTAACTAAAACAGGATCACATTGCACACATACTTGTATTTGCTTAAACATCAATGTTTATTTATTGAAGTGGTTCCTTTAATTCCAGCACTTTTGAAGTTGTTTATTTTGAGGCTCTGCATCACACCTGCATTTTGCAACCATGCCAGCTTTACCCACAGATAGAGGAAGTTCATTAAAATATTCCTAAACTATGTCTCGGTTATACGGCCTGTTGCCATTTTATTATTCTCAAGGAAGGGAATAATGAATTACAAATGTATACAAAAGATCCCACGGCTTCTAGCAAAACCATTACAAGTATTTATAAAGCGCCAACAAGTAGGTTCCGTGTTCAATGGGTGAGAAAACAAATATACACACAGTTTAGACACACAGAACAGAGAGGAAGAGTGTGGAAAACTTAGGGGAGGGTAAATAGCTATGTATGTGACGTAGTGGGGTGCATGGTGATTGTGCGAGAAGATAGGCATATCTAAAGTGATGTATTTTCAGAGACGTCTTGAAGGAGTGGATAGTAATGTTGTGGAGGAAGGAGTTACATGAAAGGGGGCAGCTTGGGAGAAGTCCTTAAGGCTTGAGTTGGGGGTGTGTGTGAGTAGGAGGAAATGATAATATCAGATCATTATCAGAGCGAAGTGGTCATGACAGGATGCACTTGCTAATAAGGGAAGAGATGTAGGCAGGGGTACAGGGATTGAGAACTTTGTGAGCACCATTATTTTGAATTGGATTCTAAAGGAAACAGGGAGCCAGTGCCGAGATTGACAAAGGGGTGAGGTGCAGGATGTGAGGTAGAGGAGTCTGGCACAGTCATTCATTACAGATTGCGAGGGAGAATCTGGGATCTTTTAAGGCCAGGTTACAGTCGTCAAGGCAGGAGCCAATATTAGCCTGGATGAGCATTTTAGTAGCATCCTGATTAAGAAAGGAACGGATGTGTGTTTTGGTTTTTTATGGAAGCATGAAGATTTGGTTAGTGACTGAATGTGAGAAGTGAAGGAGAGATTGGAGTCGAAGAGGCAACAAGCTTGTGAGGTAGAAGTAATGATGACACCATTCACCTGAAGGGAAATGTGCGCAGGAATGTTAGCGACAGAGGGTGGAAAGATGAGAAGTTCGATTATGGAGAGGTTCAGCTTTAGGAAACGGGCAGACGTCCATTTGGACACAGCAGATGGGAAGAGAGAGAGAAAGGTAGATATTGGTCTCATCAGCATAGAGGAGATATTGAAATCCATAGGAAGAGATTAGGTGGCCAAGAGAGGTGGTATAGATTGAGAAGAGTAGGGGACCAAGAAGAAAGTCATTATGTACCCCAACTGAGAGAAGAACCAGGGGTTAAGAGTAGGGATGCACCGATACCGATACTAGTATCGGTATCGGGGCCGATATTGCCGTTTGCACGAGTACTTGTTACTCGTGCAAACGGCCCGATACATCCCGCCGATACCGGAAGCCGGCGCTGGGCCGGCTTGCCGGTATCCGCGGGCCTGGGGAAGCTGGCCGCGTGCATGAAAAGCACGCGGCCAGCGTTCCCCTTCGGCGCGCCAAATACTCACCCTTCCTGAAGTTCCAGTCTCTGGGCAGTGATGCGGTCACGTGGCCGCCGGGCGCTCCTGTGACGCGGCCTCTCGGCTGGAGGCAGCGTCACAGATGCGCCCGGCGGCCACGTGACCGCATCACTGCCCAGAGACCGGAACTTCAGGAAGGGTGAGTATTTGGCGCGCCGGAGGGGAACGCTGGCCGCGTGCTTTACATGCACGCGGCCAGCTTCCCCAGCGTTCGAGCTGGGGGCCAATCCATGAGACCTGCGGGGCCAATCCATGAGACCTGCGGGGCCAATCCATGAGACCTGCGGGGCCAATCCATGAGACCTGCGGGGCCAATCCATGAGACCTGCGGGGCCAATCCATGAGACCTGCGGGGCCAATCCATGAGACCTGCGGGGCCAATCCATGAGACCTGGGGGCAAATCCATGAGACCTGGGGGCAAATCCATGAGACCTGGGGGCAAATCCATGAGACCTGCGGGGCCAATCCATGAGACCTGGAGGCCAATCCATGAGAGCTGGGGGCAAATCCATGAGATCTGGGGGCAAATCCATGAGACCTGGGGTAAATCCATGAGAGCTGGGGGCCAATCCATGAGACCTGGAGGCCAATCCATGAGACCTGGAGGCCAATCCATGAGAGCTGGGGGCCAATCCATGAGAGCTGGGGGCCAATCCATGAGAGCTGGGGGCCAATCCATGAGAGCTGGGGGCCAATCCATGAGAGCTGGGGGCCAATCCATGAGAGCTGGGGGCCAATCCATGAGAGCTGGGGGCCAATCCATGAGAGCTGGGGGCCAATCCATGAGAGCTGGGGGTAAATCCATGAGACCTGAGGGCCAATCCATGAGACCTGGGGGTAAATCCATGAGACCTGGGGGTAAATCCATGAGACCTGGGGGTAAATCCATGTGAGCTGGGGGTAAATCCATGTGAGCTGGGGGCAAATCCATGTGAGCTGGGGGCAAATCCATGTGAGCTGGGGGCAAACCCATGTGAGCTGGGGGCAAACCCATGTGAGCTGGGGCAAATCCATGTGAGCTGCGGTCAATCTCATATAAATTTTTATGAGGTCTGTTCCTATTGGAAAGCGTCACATGACATTAAATAAAAGTATCGGTACTCGGTATCGGTGAGTACTTTTAAAAAGTATCGGTACTCGTACTCGGTCTTAAAAAAGTGGTATCGGTGCATCCCTAGTTAAGAGGCACCAGCAAAGGAGACACTGAAAGATAGAAGAACCAGCAGAGAACAGTGTCACGTCACAGCGTGACTAGCAGAAGAGGCTGGTCAGTGTCAAATGCAGCAGAAAAGGTTAAAAAAAGAATAAGCAGGGAGAAGTTACCTTTGGTTTTCGAAGCAACCAAGTTATTCGTCACCTTGGTCAGAGCAGTCTCAGTGCTGGGAGCGAAAACCAGACTGGTGTGCGTGTCAACTAGGGAGCTAGTGAGAAAACTGGAGAGCTGATTATAGACCAAATGTTCTAAGATTTGAGGCAAAGGAAAGCAAAGAAATGGGACAGTAGTTCGAGAGGGAGGTGGGATCAAGAGATGGCTTCTTCAGAACAGAGGTTATCAGAGCATTTCTGAACGCAGAGGGGAAGACTCAAGCGATGTTGAAAATATGAGTTAAGGGAGGAACAATAACTGGTAGGACAGACCGAGTAAGGTGTGAGGGGATGGGATTGAGTGGACAGGTGGTTGAGCAGGAGGACAGGAGAATTGTAGAGATGTCCGAAACTGGTGAAGGAACGAAGACATACAGTGTTATTCAGAGAAAGGTGAAAACAAGGAGAACTGGCAGGAGAAGAGAACAATCTAGACCAAATAGCAAATTTGGAAAAGTGAGAAATTGGAGTATTTTTCTGGTTTGGCCATTTTGTCATGGAATTTTCCCTTCTCCGGTCATTCTCTGGAGTTTCGCCTTTCTTTGAATAGAGTTGATAGTAGAAGAGCGAGCAGGGATTGAGTGAGGTTGTATGGTTAGGGGAGGAGGGTAGTGAAGCGACTTCCAGTTAGGGTGTGTTATTCTTATCTGTGAAGTACAATTGAGGTCCTTGGAAGGTTGTGTGGAAAAATGGGGCGCATTAACAGATTGAAAGTATGAAACAGATGTCTGTAATCATGAGAAAATGTGGAGAGGAGGGATGAGAAATAAGTATGTTTAGATATAAACTTGAGCACCCATGACAATGCGAAAGACCTCAAATTTAAAGTTTCGTAATTTACGTCACAAAATTTGCCATTTCTCAAAAACCTTACGTGAGGAGAAAGTTTTAACCACCTGAGCACGAAGGACAATCAGAGATTGTCCTCTCATTTCACTCCTGTGCTTGGAGAATGCTCCATGCACAACCGCACGTTTCTCCGACTTGGCACCAAACCAGAGCTTCAACAACAGCAGGCTGACATGTTGCATATCAGCCCTCGCTGTGGGACTGCCCCCCGGCCACGTGCGCCATCGCACAATGATGTAGTTTATATGCAGGTCACGGACCTCTCCCGGAGCTGCCTCACATCTTGGATGTCAGACAAGCATCTGGGGTATCTCCCATCGCTTCAGCTGGAGAACTAACCCCTATGGTGGCGATCGGAACCCCCATCTCCTGTTTGGTGGCAGCTAGAGAGTTGTCTTTGGTATGATTGGAAAGAACATGCTCTGGCCTGTCTAATGATACCAAACAGGACTATATTGTTACGTAAAAAAAAAATATAATATTATATATATATATATTATATTTATATAATTTTATAATTTTATATTTATAATTTTTTTTTTAAATTTATTAATGCAGCAATATTATTCACTTTTTAAATTATAATGTGAACAGTGCATTAACGAAAAATTTCATTTTTTTGTCACCTATTAGCTAAAATCACTTATTTTCTCAGAAAAAAAAAACCTAACGAGTTCCCAATTTCTAACAAGCGTATCACAAAGAAACTATAACCGTAAAGGCTTGGATGATAAAATGTGAAAAAATAAATTTTATACACCCATACCTGGAGGTACTACAAGACCCCAAGGACAGACAGATCCTGAGCCGCTACAGACTGAGCACCCACAGCCTGGAAATTGAATCAGGGCGGCATAGACAGACCTACAAGCCCAGGGAGAATAGACTGTGCCAGCATTGTGACCAGGAGGCCCTGGAAGAGGAGGTCCAGTTCCTCCTACGGTGCCCCAAGTACTCAGCACTGAGGGAAACTCACTTCCAGAGACTCTCCGCTCTCATCCCGGACTTCACCTCTATAGAAGAGACGAGGAAACTCCACATCATACTGGGAGAAGAGGAGCCGGCGGTGAAAATATCTGCCCAATACGTGGCAGAATGTCACAGACTGAGAGGAACATGAGAGATCCTGGACTTATAAATCCCCAACACGGACTCGCCCCCATCCCCCTTCACATTATCCCTTAACCCTGATAATGTCCATGGACTTGCCCATTCCCCCCCATATATATGTCCCACTACCCCCCCTCCTCCCCATATGCTTTGGCAATGCTAAAATGTATTTGGTCCTGCCAATAAAGCTTATTTTGATTTGATTTGATCTGAAGAGGATTGAAATTTTAATGGGATTTAATTTTTTTTTTTACAATTATTCTTATAGCATTCTGGCAGAGCATGACGTATGCATATAATAATGATGTATTGTGACTCTACAGAGCAGGGGAGTACTGGGTGGGGGGGGGCGGAGCAAATGCCCCCCGGGCCGGTGCAATGTTGCCGCCACAATGCTCATCCCAATAATCCCTCCCATTTGCTTTACACGCGGCTGCAGAGACTACTGAACACAGCAGCATGCCTCCCACATTAAAAACATGAGCTGGGAATGTACGATGCGCCAGCTCCTCCCCCCCCCCCCCCCACATGATGCACTCATCCATGTGCTGTACAGAGAAGAGGAAGGCCGGCCCTTGTCGTTAGGGAGATTGGAGCCTGCGAAGTGTGGACAGAGCCAGCCAGCCTGCCCTGAAGACCTCCAAACTGAAAGGAGCCAGAGGACAGTGGAGCAGCCAGGCCAGCCCAGGACACATCCAGCCAATAAATTAAAAAGACTTAAGTTGATGGTGAGCGGCAGCTGCCCAATGTCTGACCTGGCCTGCTGACTGTGGGAGGTGAAATTGAATAAATGGAGGGCCCTCAGGGAGAATGGAGTGAGGAGGGGCTGTATGCCGTGATGGGGGAGAGTGAAGTGAGGGGAGGCTGGATGCTGTGATGGGGAGAATGAAGTAAGGGGGGCTGGATGCTGTGATGGGGAGAATGAAGTGAGGGGGGGCTGGATGCTGTGGTGGATGCTGTGGGGGGAGCTCTGCGATACACACTGCACAGTACTTTGAGTTTCACTGCTGTGCAGCTCTGTGATAGAGTAATGTGCAGTGTACACGAGCGTGAGTTTTATTGCTGTGGAGCTCTGGAATGCTCATACAAACCGCACATTACGGTATCAGAGCTCCACAGCAACAAAATTCACAGTAATGTGCGGTGTGTAGGAGTGTATCACAGTGCTCCATAGCAATACAACTCACTGTAATGTGCGCTGTGTATGAGCATGAGTTGTATTGCTGAGGAGCTCTGTGATACGCTCATACACAAGGTCCTGGGTTGCTGCACTATGGGCTTCTAGGTTGTACTTGCCCCCTGGGCAGCACATAGTGGTGAAATGGCTCAGCAGCGAAGTTGTTAAAGTTCTTTCTGGAATCAGCATCACAAAATCTGGCAAACCAGAAATTATGATAGGAACATAAAACTTCTAAAATCGGTGTTATTTGATTACTCCCACTTTATAGAACTGTGTCATATGGACCTTTAGGCTTGACAAAGACTCATTTGGTGCTTGGTGTACATGGGTGGATTAAAACCATTTTGTGCGTGATCATAATTCATTTATGCATTCTACGGGGATCATAGAGCCCTGGACCATGCGCACCCATGCATTGCTAGGAAGCAGATTCCTGAACCGTTTTATTATTAATGAGAGGCAATGTGCTAAATTAGACAAATGTCCCCCCAGTTTAGATAATAGTGTATTTTGTTAGAGAAACAAAGTAACAGATTCTCCATAGACTAGAACAAAAATGTTTTGATGATAAAATGTGGAAACATAAATTTACATGCTGCAGAAGATTGAAATCCGAATGGAGATTCACACTTTTGGCTTTTTGCTAAAGCATTCTGAGGTGACATGACATAAATATAGTAATGGTAAATTTTGAACACACTCAAAAACAGCATGTATCATTTTGTCTGGGTTCTACAATAAAACAGGACTTCAAGTAGCTTTTAAATGTGAGGAGCAAAAATGGTGAAAATGTGCTCAACACGAGGTTGAAAAGGCAAATGTACAAATTTGTTAAACAACTAAATATTCTGATATTTTTGTTGCAAACTTATTGAGGCGTCTCACGCGCAGAGAGGTCAAACAGTAGCACCACAAGGGGGGGTGCGGCCCGCACCAGGTGACACACTAAATATTTTTTGTTTTATACAAAGTATTTTACCAGGAAGGATACATTGAGATTTCTCTCATTTTCAAGTATGTCCTGGGTAGGCAAGGCCTAGGCTGGCACTTTCCAGGGGGCGGGGGAAAAAAAGAAAAACTACTAAAGGGATTACTCACAGAGCACCGAAATGACGCCGACATGTTCCCCGCACTTCAGGGAATCAAATTTCCCCACCCTGCGGTGAATTCACCAGTCACTGCAGGGTCCCAGAGGCGCAGGGAATAGGCCGCCGAATGTCGCAAACCCATCGCCGCCAACCTGCCTCAAACATGCCGGACACTACACGTGGATGCCTCACACCTCCGAGTCGATCCCAGCTGACATGGGGGGGTGAGCTAAAAACGGCCCACAGGAGACTGATGACCTGTGTCTCCCAGACATTTGGCAATCACACTTGGCATCGGGCGTGGAGGCAGGCCGCGGAATCTATGTGGTGAGGCCGTGACCTGCTCTGGATCTTTGGATGATGATCATAGGCCTACCTCTGCCGTTTCGGGTGCAGCCACGGTGAGCGCACCAAACCGGATTGAGGCGCCGCCGCTTACGGGGGATGATCGCCACATGGTCATGGAGGAGTTTTGAGGTCTCTCGCGCCGGGACTTACAGGAGGTCTGCTCAGCAGTAGAGGCCCTACAGACCAAGATCACTGCTGTGGACGCCTGGGCGGCAGAAGTGGAGAAGACTCAGGTGGCAGCAGATGCTAAGATCGCAGACCTCCAGCTCCATATGGTCCGACTCAGTTCAGCGGTGATAGCCCTTGAGTCCCGACACAGGCGGCACAATCTGAGGCTCCGGGAGTACCCAAGAGCATGGCTAACCATGAGCTTTTTAAGTTTGCTGAGGACTTTGTGACCTATCTCCTGCCGGCCTCTGGGGGTTCCGAGGGGTCATTGGTTCTGTCGGCCGTGCGAATACGGAAGGCAGCCACGGCACCTGCGGAGGTGCCCGCGTGATGTTCTCCTTGTCACCCGCGATGTGGCCACTCATGCCCATGGGCCTTCCTTCAAGACTACTTATGCCTCCAGCCACCTAGCCATCTTCCGTGATGTCCCTTTCTTGATGCTCGCTTCCTGGAGGTGCTATAAAAAGGAGGTCACCACCCTGCTCCGCTCCCAAGGGATACGCTATCGCTGGGGGTCTTCGGGCGCCCTTCTTGTTACCACCGGTGTTGGGACCTTCACAGCGATGAACTTGAAAGAGGCACAAGCGATTGTGTCCGGCTGGGGCCCCGGAGCTACACCGCTGGAACACTGACTTCACTTTTCATTTAACACTTTTGTTTTTTACGTTTTCCAGACCAAGTCCCCCTCCCGCCCAATGAAGAGACCTCCGATGAGGTGTTTCCCTCCCCTCTGCCCACCATACCTGGCCTTCGAGTGCCCTGTCCCTGGCCTCCGTTTGTCCAAGGGACTCCAGGGAGTGAGCCAGGAAAGTCACGTATCGGGCTTTTGCCATCCCCATCTCGGGTTTCTCTTGTTTTTGGGTGGTCGTACTATTTCTTTTGTGTGGGCTCCACCCCCTCCCCTTTTTCTGTTCCCTCTTTTTTATTCTCCACCCAGTTCCCTCTCAGATGACTGCTCTTGTGATTGTTCTTTACCATGTCCCTGTTTAACTTGCGTGGCCATTGCACTGTACTTTGTTTTCAGGCTGACAATTTTTCATAATAAAAAAATCTTATTAAAAAAAAGCCACCAAACACAGCCTACAAACCACCGGACGGGTAAAAATGAAATGCGGTTTTCAAAAAGAAAGAAAAAGAGAAAGAAAAAACATCTGGAATTAACATCTAAGGTCATGGGACCTTATGTGTTAATTCCAGATGTTTTCATATTTATTTTAGTGATAATAAAAAAAAGGTCCATTTCAGAAAAAGAAAATCCATAAATAAAAAAAGAAAAATGCCTAAAAGATACTAAAAAAAACAACTTTATACAGCAGATTAAAATAAACGGTTTATTAGATATTGGGAATATTTTTAAAACTGAAACCTATGGGGTTCGCCTGAATAAACCTGCCGAATGAAACCACTAAACATCAGGTCATTTCACTGCTGTTCTGTGTTCTCTGAATAGATTCACCATTACTTCTCTATGGGGACTTTCACTGCCTTCCAACAGGCACCGTACTTGCTGGCAGTTCACCAAAATTTGTGTGTGAGCAGATCAGAGCTTCACAGCAATAAATTTCACAGTAATGTGCGCTGTGTATTAGCATTCAGTGTTTTACAGGAGTACTGATTTAACTAAGTAGTTTAAAAAAAAGAAACCGTAAAACTCTGGTGGGGGGGGGTGACACCATGAGTTACCATCGGATGACATCAACCTTAGTGGCACCACTGGTCATAAATCATGGATACGGATTGCTGTAATTTTTTCTGAACTTCAATTGTGTTGAAAACCAGAAGGGGGCAAACACATGGACACTCAAGGATACACTAAAAGTTGTTTTAAGCAGAGTGACTGGAAATGATAGAATTAGGAACAATAAATAACCGAACACCAAGCCAACTACTCCATTACCACTCACCTTTTCAATTGCTATTGTTTTAAATCACCCTTTTCAACATCTGGCACTATACCATTGACCCATATATATATATATATATATATATTATTATATATATATATATATATTCATAAAATATGTTACATAACAATTAACTTTAAAGTGTGCTGTCTTGACCCCAGAAAGTGTCATTTAAAAGTTGAACTTTCCCTCCAAAATACCCTTCCAGACACCAACATTCACTATATTATTTTCATTCCACTTAACAAAATTTTGCGTAATACTCCAGTTTGCTTCCCCCCCCCAATACCATACCGCGCATGTCCTCTCGCGTTGTATATGTGAACAACAAATTGCCCAGTCTGATCATCTTGTAATGCATCCACAGATTAAACAAGCAGAGGGAGTGATCAAACCATTGCAAATAATAAAATTCTCCTAGTGCTTTAACAGTTATCTTTTTAATAAACTAAACTTTGTGAAACATGAAGCACTGTCCAAATACAAATATTTATGCAGGAAGTATCTGGACTCATGGAGTGCTGTGGAGAAGAAATAAAGAACACCTTGATTTTGGAAACCCTGACGTGTCCCGGAGTTATCTGTCGATGTAGGCTGTCAGACGAGCGCACTGCAGAGTGGAAGGAACGTCCGTGAGAGGGGACGTTCCTTCTACTCTCCGCTGCGTGCGCTCAGCTGTGCAAATCACGATCCTATGGAGGATTGCGCTTTGCAGCTCCATTGACGCGCTTTCTAGCGCATCAACGGAGAGATTTGCTACACAGACTCTTGCTGTGCGCACAGTTCGTGCATGCGCACGCACGCACAAGCGTGTGACCGACCCCGTCGCTGCATCACGCTGCTGCGACGGGCACCGGTAAGTGTGGCCGCACTAGGTGCGCTCATCTGACACCAGCCTAAAAAGACTTTCGTAAGGAGGAAATCAGGATGCAGTTTTAAAATATATTAGCCAAATGTAGTCAGTCTTTTCTGTATTTTTAGCCTCTTTAGGCATTTTAGTAGAGTCTGGATAAGAAAGGGACAGAGGTGTGCAAAGTTTTTTAGGTGGAAGTAGCAAGATTTGGCTAGAGACTGAATGTGAGGAGTAAAGGATAGATTGGAGTCCAAGAGGACCCCGAGGCAATGAGCCTGAGAGGTAGAGTAATGGTGGCCCCATTCACCTGAAGGGAAATGGGCGCAGGAATTGAGTTCTTGGAGGGAAAATAAGAAGTTCTGTTTTTGAGAGGTTGAGCTTGAGGAAATGGGAAGTCATCCAGTCGGAGACAGCTGAGAGGCAGGCTGTGACACTGTCCAACACCAGAGGAGAGATAGATATCGGGAGAGGAAAGGTAGATTTGGGCGTCATCAGCATAGAATGATTTTGGAATCCATAGGAAGAGATGAGGTTGCCCAGAGAAGCAGTATAGATTGAGAAGAGTAGGGTACCCAGAACAGAGCCCTGAGGTATCCCAACTGAAAGAGGAACAGGTGGTGAAGAGGCACCAGCAAAAGAGAAACTGAAGGAGTGAAGCGAGAGATAGGAAGAGAACCAGGAGAGAGCGGGGTCATTGAGGCCAAGCTGACGCAGCGTGAGGAGCAGAAGAGGGTGGTCAACAGTGTCGAATGCAGCGGAAAGATCAAGAAGAATAAGGAGGGACAGCAAAATGTACATGTGACATGAGCTTACATCAATGAGCTATTTCTGGGTTTTCCTTGGGGCGAAATCTACATATACGGCAACAATAGGATATGGTCAGCTTGGAAGTCGCGAGCTGATCAAAATGAAAGCTTAAAGGGATACTCTAAGCAACATGACCACCTAAGCTATTTTAGGTGGTCATGATGCCCGGAGTATCCTGCCCTCTGTCCCCCCTCCCTCCGCTCAGCCGATCTGCAGAAAAGGCTGAAAACAGCTGAGAGAGGCGGAGGACTTTACTCCGCCCTCCCAGCTGTCAGTCAGCAGAGCGGGAATCATATTTCCCGCTTCTGCCGACTTTTGCCGAGTAGGAGACGTCATCGCGCTTTCAGCGCGATGACGTCTCCTACTCCCCGCAGAAGCTGGCGGCTCCCTCTTCGGGTTAGTGTTGCGCGCATCCTCTTGCGCGCAACACTAATCCTCAGAGGGAGCCGGGAGGAAGCCTGCCGATTGGCTGGCTTATGTGAGAGGCGCGCATGCGCGCTTCTCACGTAAACCAGAAGCCAAGACGCAGCAAGAAGAAGGACGGGAGCGGAAGAGGAGGGAGGTGAGTATAAAAAAAAAAAAAACGCCGCTGGAAACAAGAGGATTTTAAAGGTAAGTATTGCAGTTACAAGAAAAGAAAAAAAAAAGAAGGTTTTATTAAGGGAATAGGGATAGGTTAGGAAAAAAAAACGGGGGGTGATTTTTTTGTTGGAGTGTTCCTTTAAAGACACATGCTATCCACCATGACCAATTTGACACCTTAGCTGTCTTGGCAGGCTGTGACAGCCATCCAAACCAGAAGGCTCTCAATGAACTCGACAGAACAGCCTTCCAGGAGTTCAGATCACCTCTCCACAGGATGTGTAGAATTAATTGGCCAATGCCTTTTTTGCTTCCAGTGATAGTTTCAGGGTTTATAGTTCACCCTTTGTGATTGTGGAGGTTAGAAAACAAACTCTGTTGGGCAAAGTGTCACTCTGGAGTGAGCATCCTGCTCATCAAATGCCTCTCAAAGCAAGAGCATAAAGAGCCAAGAATAAATGAACTACGGTTCTTTCCTTGTCTTTTGCCTGAAAGCCTGATCAGTGCCAGCACATCTCATCTTTCTGGAGGAAGCAAATACATCCCTCCCCCAACCCCTGGGTAAGACACTCAAAACACCTGTGCGCATTCAATTTGCATTGGTAACTGCGCCTGAAGTGTCCCCTTTAACTTTACCTAAATCAGCAGAGAACTTAAGCATTTTCCCAATTTAAAAAGGGACACTCTAGGCACAGTGACCATACAATGTAATTTGACTGGTCACAATGATCTGAGTGCCCTCCCCCATCACTGGTGGGAAGGCGTGGGAAATTAGCCCGACAAAAACCTGGCAACCTAAACTTTGCTCCCAGTAACAGTTGTCAGTGAACTGAAGGTCTTGTGCTTGCTCCAGTGTACAAGAAGGCGGCAGAATGTCATGACCTACTGGCACGTGGAACTCTAGCGTTGGATTGTATATTTCCAAACTTTGGCAAGTTATTCCTATTTAAAAGGATAGTCTAAAGATTGAAATGGGAGAGTGGAAATGGAAGGGTTAAAAATAAAACCCCTTTGCATCACCCCTCTCATTTTAACCCTGAAGATCTTTTTAAAATGTACTTTCTTCCCAGCATAGTGCTGGCTCTCTAATCCTACATGGGACTTGCTGTCGATGAACCTCGCAACACATCACAAGGAAAAGCTCTTCGAGCACAGGCATGTATTGAATGCGCATTAGAGAGTGTGCCAGTTGATGGTCCCACCTGAAGGAGAGACATCGGAAGGGCAGCGCTGGCTGGTTGAGGTGGAAACAATAAGGAGCGATCTTTCATTTCTTTCCCTCCCAGTGAAACCCTTTTCTAATGTGCACAATGAATTGAGTGCTCTGTCCACAGGGCATCGAAGACTATTAGAACTTTGATGGAAAAAGTTATGCTTAATGGTGACGCACAAGAGTACATTATTAGGGACTTACAGGGGAATTGAATATTAATATATATGGAGATGATGCCTTAAACTGAACACAAGATCAGAGAAGCGACCAATTTAACACAAAGAACAATACTAAGTGTTAGTACAGTGATACATTTTGTTGCATTATTAGAACAACATTTCCGAGGATTTTGATTGAGTCTTTGTTGTACTCAACATGGAGACATATTAGAAGCGGATTCTGAGTCTTCAGTTCGGTTTAGGACTTTTTTGGTGGGGACCTTATCACAACCACAAACTGCTGCTTAAGTAATTTTTGCATTATGTGGATCTAAAAGAGTCTTGGATATTGAGCGGTCCCATTTATAAGATGTTAAAACGTTACGTTTAATGTTGAAATACAGTGCCACTAAGCGATTAGGAGCGTTCTAGCCCGAATCATTATTGACTTTGTTACGTTGTGTAAATGTGGTTTACTCCTGTGTCAGTGGTGGCGTGTTCGCAAAGTTATCTGGTTAACCTGCAGGTCTATTCAAAGAATGGTGAAACTCAGGAGAATGACTGGAGAAGTGAAAATTCGAGGTCAAAATAGACAAACCAGAAACATTCTCCCATTTATCTCACTTTCCAAATCGGCTATTTGGTCTGGATTGTTCTCTGCCAGTTGTTTTTCACCCGTTTTTGTTTTTTTTAATTTACGCTCTTTCCAGTCCTCCATATGTGACTTGCTGCTGGCTCCTGCAAGCTGTAGCATGTCACGTGGTCATGGGGGGGGGGGGGAAGAGACGCTGGGTGCAATTCAATACCTGTGAGGGAGGTTGGCCTCAAAATACTTCCTGCTCCTGATGCCTGAAGCTCAGGTCAGCCAAGTGTCTGAGAGGAGATAAGCCTCTGCACTCTGAGGGATGAATCAGCCTTCACAGGACTCCACTCACTCCCCCAGTGGCAGAGGGGAGAGGACACTCTGGGCACTGTGATCGCTTGATTCACATTGAATACAGTACCTAAAGTGTCATCTTAAAGTGACCCCATGCAGAAAGAACTTCCGAAGCAAAAAAGAGCCTAGTATTACGTCTATATATTGTATTCACAAAGAAAAACATAAGAAATAAGGATTGCATTGGGGAAACACCTGTCTTAACATTTGGAACGGCTTTAGATAGCAAATTAGAAAAATCCCACATATAAAATGGTCTCAAAAACAAGAAGTTGGGGCAGAGAACAGAGGATGCCAATGGAAACAGGTGATCTTCATAGTGATGCAGCATACCATTATGTCCTTAATATCTCCAGTGGTATGAAAGCACCATCTAGGATATAGGTGGGATGAGTAGCAGCCAGGAGACTTGCACATGGCACAGCTGGTAAAGGCAGTGTACAGGTGATGTGTTTTAAGACCAGGATCTGCATCCAGCCATCTCTCAGAACTACAACTCCCAGGTGCCTCTGCTGACCTAGTAAGTGGCTGAGGATCATGGGAGATTTAGTTTGAAAACATCTTGAAAGCCAACATTGCTGACCCTTGCTTCAAGAACAAAAACTAAAAAATGTTTGCCAGTAAAGCAATTATAAAAACTGTTTATTAAAAGAAAATGGTAAAACGTGAAGACCCACAACCCTGTGTATTGTGATGCTTCACCCCTCAGGGCACAGCCTCCCACACACCGCTAACCGTTATCTGTATCCTGCTAGGGAACCTCGGAAGGGGAGGGTTGCCCCTAATGGCGGCTGCAGGTAGCATCGCGCAGTACTCACCTGGTAGCCGCAGCGGGTTGTGGGAAGGTTGAGAGCCAGGAGCAGCAGGACGGGGGTCACTATGCGGACACAGCCCCGTGCGGCTTTGCTCATGCTGTTCCCGAGCCTGTTAACGAACACAAGGACCCGCCAGGGCCATCTCAACCACCTTAATAAAGGCTGTGCCCCCCTCCCCCTGCCCCGCTCACCGGGCAACCCGAGCACCCATGTGACAGACAGGCAGGCAGGAGGTGTACTCTGTCACCTCGTCTCAGGTGTAGCCCTACACCAGGCGGGCGTGTTGAAAGCAGAGAGGCCCCACCTCCAAACACAAAGCGCACATGTACCGTTACATGCCGCCCCCCGAGCTACACACATACAGGTCCCACGGGCTGTGCATATGAAAAGGACTCTGCTGCCAGCACGTACAGCATTACTACCCGCACGCCGCCATGATGGTGGAGACCAAATGGGAACACAGTGCGGTTTCCAGGGAGACAACAGCGCAAGAGACTCGACGGCAACCCCACAACTACTGCGAAGACCACGACGAGATTCCCACTGTCCCAGAAGGAACTAGCCAATGAGAAAACAAGCCCTATCGACACGAACCAATAAAAAACAAGCACGTCTGATATGCTAGGAAACGAGGGCGAAAGATAACGGTAATTTCCCGAGACGCCAAATAAGGCGCGCGGCAAGAGACAAAATACTGACCGTGTCAGAGCCACCAACAAGTACAACTGAAGAGTCCTATGGGAAGCAATTTGCCATGTATCACAACAACTCCTGCATTGTCACGTTACTGAGTGAAAATGACAAGTTTAGTGGCTCTTGGTTGTGCTCAGGGATTCTCTCACAGAAAGCTATGGGACACCAGTGGGACATCTCCGTGTCAACATGTAAACAGCAAAGTTACTAAAACAGATTGTAATAGTTAGACCTGTCCAGCATCCCTTCTGTTTTAACACCTGTCAGAAATGCTTAATCTTTTTTCATTTAGCAAATAAAAGCATAAGTAAAACCAAGGTCGATCTGATTTACTTTTGACATTTGAGAGGTGTTTGATTTTCCAGCAGGAATTTAAACAGCAGTGAAATTTCCCAAGTGCAGCCAGGGGACAAACTACTACCCTCAATTTCCACCTGTCACACCCTACATTAGGGGCATTTGATTGGGAATCAGTCCAACACTAACAGGGTTATTTCAGAGAGATCCGAAGAGTCACTGCACGTTCTGTGACCTTTCGTTCCCCACACTTCGGTGCGTTGCGACGATTCCTAGTTCGCCGACCCTGCGGTGTATTCAGCAAGCACCGCAGGGCCCCCTGTAGTGCAGGGAACACTCGCCGCAAACCCGCCATAGAAACCCGACAAGCCGTTGATCACAGCACAGAGCAGCCGCCGGAAAAAAACAACACGCAGACGAACATGGTTAAAAAAACAAAAAAAAAAAAAACTACGCTTAACCCTTTCGCTGCTGAGGCTTTTCCCGCCTCTGTGCTGAGGTCATTTTTACCAGTTTTGCTCATCATGTTTAAACGTGTTTTGAAGGCTTATTTTAGTATATGACCCAGACATATTATAGATCGTTCTTTCCGTCAGACTCGGTAGATTCATAATGTCATTATTATATGTATACGTTATGTCATGTCTGTATATTATTACAAAAAATGCAATAAAATATGTATTTTCAATAATTTACAACGTGTAAAGTGTTTTTTTTCACATTTTAACATGCGAGCAATTGCGGTTATATTTTGTATGGGGTGCGCTTGTTAAAAAAATTAGAGATGGGGTCTCGTTACATTTTTTTGGGGGGAAAATTACGCGATATTTAACAAACGCACCGCATACAAAAATCGTTAGTGCAGCATCATTGTTCACATTATAATTGAAATGGGAACAATATTGCTACACTAACAAACCAAAAAAAAGAAAAAAAAAATTTTTTTTAAATATATTTTTATTTTTAATTTTAATTTAATTTTTTTTTAAAAAAACTTTTTTCACATTCGTGTTTGGTATCGTTGGAACGGCCATGCTCTGGCCGATCCAACTATACCAAACATTAACCCCTAGCTGCCACGGATCGGGAGATAGGGAGTTCCAATGAACTCCCTGGTTGGTGGCAGTTAGGGGTTAAATCTAGGACTGGCGTCATCGTGCGTAGCACGATGACGCCAGTCCTCAGGGGGAGTTCCCGGAGGCTTGGCCGACATCTTGGATGTCGGCCAGCTCCGGGAAAGGATCGCGAACCGGCGCTTTTCAGCGCCGATTCGCGATCCAGCTCCCCAGGGGTTAATGCCAGGCACCATTTGGAAGGGCAGGCTGTGCCCTTCCAAATGGTGCCTGGGTTAACCCCCGCAACGCCGCCGATTGGGAGGGAGAGAGGTCCGAAGGACCTCCCCCCCTCCCTTTCAGGCGCCTCCTCCGCACATGCGGGGGGGGGCGCCTGAATTAGGTGTCATCGCGCTGCCACGATGACACCTAATTCGGGCGGCTGCGGTTCCGGATGCCGGGCTGACATCGAGGATGTCAGCCCGCACCGGGGGGGCCAGCGATCGGCCGGAACCCGGCCGAACGCTGACCCCAATGGGAGGACGCGCTGAGCGCGTCCTCCGCATACCAGCAGTAATGCGGAGGACGCGCTGAGCGCGTCCTCCGCATTGAAGTGGTTAAAGTTTCAAAATTGAAACCCTGCTTGCAAAAAAATACTGAATGAAAATGCATGGAATTTACATAAAAGATCCTATGAATGATAAAATGGTCTGTTACAGAAAGAAAAAAATTTAAAAAAGTCACTGGAAAAAAGTTTGCAGAAAAAAAAAAAATCCAAAAAAGATCTATAAAAAATAAAAAAAATCTATTAATAAAGAGCCTTTTTCCTGCAGAATAAAAATAAACTGTTTATTAGTTATTGGATTAAAAACAGGAATATTTTTTACATTGAAGTCTATGGGATTTGCCTGAATAAACCTGCCAAATGAAACCACCGAACAGCAGGGCACTTCACTGTCATTCCTCAGCTGTTCGGTGTTCTCTGAATAGACAAAGCATTGCTTCTCTATGAGGGATTTCACTTCCCTCGAACAGGCACCGTATGTGCAGGCAATTCGCCAAAATTTGGCGAATTGCCTGCTCTCTGAATAGCCGAAAGGGCCCCGTACACTGAATTTCAGTGTCCAGTTACATTTTGGGACCAGATCAGCTCTCTCTGAATAACATTATATAATAAAAATGTGTGTAATTCCCTACCCAAAAAGTTAGGCTGCCGGTGCTAAGTGTCAGCAGTGAGCACTAGAAACATTCTACAGGTCAGCCCTCCTCTTAGGACGATGTCAGACAAGAAAACTAGGTGCACCCGTACTGACGGGCCCCCCCGGCATCAGTCGTGACACTAAAGCGAGGCCAGCCACACGCTGTTGCGCACACGTGACAGCGTCCGTCTGGCAAGCCTCCCCACCAAAGCACGACGACGCACGTTTGACGGGGCTGCAAAGCGTGATCTTCCATAGGAGGATCGAGCCTTGCAGTGCTGAGCACACTCATTGCGCTCAATGAGGTGGCCAGTCGGGCGTCAAAGTGGAAGGAACATCCAGGCTCACAAACGTTCCTTCCGCTCTTAAAAAAGGCTTGTTTGACCCCAGCCTTTTCAATGCTTTTTCTCAACGTCTGTCAAAACGGATACTATACAGGTTTTTTTTTTTCTTTATGTCAGTCATAACTGATACAATGTAACCACAATCTCATGTTATAAAGTGCATCCGTTTCAACGGACACCCTGTGCACACTCCATGCGCTCGTGTGACCGCAGCCACAGGTAATTGCAGACCAGCTCACTAGTCGTTGCACCAATGTCACTCAGTTTAGGCTAGGGTCAGACTAACGCATTTTTCACGTTGTCCGTGAAAATGTGCGTTCGAAGAATGGACGTATTTTTTCACGGAATACGCAATAGCGGTCATACGATGCGCAGTTTCATCCGTGATTTTGTACGGATCATCAATAAAACACTTCTTGCATCTGGACGTTATGTTGGCCGGACATTAGCAGTGTCTGACGTCTCCAATTCACTCACACACGCCGCTAGCGGACGCAGCGCACTCTGTACGTCAGTACTAGCGGTTTAACGTTCTCGAAAAAATGCGTTCATTTTCCACTTGCGTTGCGCGGCCGGACTTTTGTGCGACCGTACTTCGTATATTGGCTGTCATTGCCCGGCATTTGCTGCTACTACGGCCGTGATTAAGTGCGCCAGAACGCGCGTTCGCACTGCCTCAGTCTGACCCTAGCCTTAGAGCCAACTGCATGATGGCACTTCTACAGCTCTGCCCACGGTGGGAAAAGATATCAGGGGTGGAACCGGGTTAGAGTTGCCTGGGTGGCCATGTTTTCCTGGACCCATATTACCATTTTATCCAGAGGATAAGCAAAGGGAAGGGTCCTCCCCTGCAACATGAATAATTCATATGCCACACAGCTTACTAGAGAAAGCAATTAATGCAGGTCACCTTGGATTGCCTTCCTACAGCGTATGAATTCCACAGACTGCATGTTGGATTTTTTCATGCATATCCCATTAGCGTGAATAAGTTATGTGTTCAGGAATACAAGTAGGATCTGGCAACCCTAAACTGGCTTCGCACTAGCTCATCAAGCGATTAGTTATCGCATTAATCACTGACCAAAGTATTATCCATCCCACCACGGGATATCTCTGCGAGAGTAAACCTGTCAACATGTTCACTTTAAGGTTAACTCATTACAGAAACAATAACTTCAGTAGTAAGATTGACTATCGATTTGAAGTTTTATAGTGTAACGATCGGATTCCAGATATGCTTAGGATATGGCTTGAGACATCCAAGAGACATGTAGCCACAAAAACAGAACATATGGCCTGGTCTTTGAAAATCTGTGTACAAAACGTTAGCTAGCTACTGAAAATATGCAGTTGGCCCTTAATTTCTAACCACCTCCAATGTTTCCTAAAAATGTCAAACCCTAGATTAGACACCTTGAAACAACAAATTGAAGCCCAGATGTCTTGTTCACATATCGGCAAGGTACCTACTACACAAGGGTGTGAAAATTGTACACATAAAAATAAAGACCATCCATAGACACGTATTTAAAGGGACACTACCACTTACATAAACTGTAACTATTTGTGCATTACAAATAAAATCACCTTATAAAAACACATGCTGCGGTTTTCTTTCTTTGAAGTAATTACTTGTAAAACGGAAAAATAAATTTAGGTTTGTATCTCCGTTTATATTTTGTGGATTTTCCCCATGATGCAACATTTACCAAAATATGCGCAAAAACTTTAACTGCCAATGATTAGGAGGAATGAAAGTTTAGATAAGGTTCCAGGGAGGTGTATTGTGTTCTCCAGGCTACTTCAGATAAGGCTGGGGTCAGACGAATGCAGTGTTCACGTCCGTGTTACCGCACATAAGTACGTCCGTGATAGCATACAATTGTGTTAAATGGAGCCCCACACACAAAGTACGTGCGCACAGAACTGCGGACGCATGACGGACGCTGCAAACGGACGCAGGTTAGGCAAGAACGTAATACTGCTAGAACGGACGTGCGGAGTGCGCCACGTCCACAACGTCTGCATAGCTTTGTGTGTGAGTGAGGGAGCATGGTCAGACGGACTGCATTTATACGTCCAGCATTTTTGACGGACAGAATGTTTTTTCATTGTAATTTATTTTTCCCTCCTACATCCGTCAAAAATAACTTCGGTGAAAAAACGGACTGTGTGACCACTACTGCGTCATCCGTACTGACGATGTCCGTACTGCACGGACGTACAGTCCGTAGAAATCACGCTCGTCTGACCCCAGCCTAAGAGATGGAAGCCAAAGGAGCCAAGACTGGAGCAAAAAGAAGAAAATAAACAATTCTATCCTCGATGAGGTTTGAATACATCCCACACAATATAATGATGCAAGTCTGTGACAGACCCATAAACTCCATTCTATGTTTAATGCCACAAAGTGAGGAGCAAGGGATATGAAGATACAGTGGGGGGCAGCTTACAACACCACAAAATGGATGCACCCAGCGACAGAGTAAAATATTTTCTTAACCAAGCAAGAGAAAAACAAAGTACACGCAAGATATCCACAATATAATGAATAGGAACTTTTTTTGGTGGTAATGGCCCTTTAACTCCGGGTGGGTGGTGCCTGGCTGGGCTAGTACTTCTTCCCTCTTGCTGGCCACTTCAGCGGGTGCCTGCTTTGGCCCTCCTAGCCGCTGACACATGACGTGCATCGCAGCATTGGCTGCAGGAGACAGCCTGTGGCGGGAAAGCGTTAACATACTGGTGTAGTGAGGAGCGCACCATCTGCTGCAAGGGAGTGACTTTAGCTCAAATTTCTGGTCCTACGCTTTGAGGAAAAACCAATGGTGAAATTCTCCATACGAATGGTTCTAATGAATCTAACATGTTTTTAGTATCATCTAGTTACACGGTGTCATTTACAAACCTCTGGTTAGGAGTTCACATAAATGTGCAGCTGAATCTCGTTAATTATGAAACACTCGGGACTGGGACCTATCCTGGTCCAGTCAGTTACAGTGAACCACTAAAGGGAAATGTCAGTGTGAGCAGATAACCCCTGGCAGCTCCTAGTTACTGGCTCCATTACGACAAGAGTCATTATTGGCTTGAGAAATAACAGGATGGAGCCACTGACCTTTACTGGCAATGGCGCTGGTATCAGTACCTGGAGCCCACAGAACACCAAGCATACAAGAGGGATCCTGTGCCGGTGCTGCAGAAGGCCACTGGGAACTATTTGTTCCCATTGTCCTACTGCATATGGCAAAGGAGGTGGTGGCTTGAGCTATCCTCTACATACCATGGGACTAGGGGTGAATGGATTATTTAGGTACGCAAAATCACGCTGGGGTTACCAGATCGGCCATGTTTTTCTAGACATATAATCTGTTCATGCCTATGGGCAGTGCATGAAAAAAATACAACCCTGCAGTATGTACAATCCATATACTGCAGATTAGAAATCAGGTTCCCTTCCTGAAGCATATGAATTATGCATGTTGCAGTACAGCACTACCCCTGTGCTCCCCTCTGCATGAATGTGTTCAAAGATACAAGGCTGATCTGGCAACTCTACTTCACACTGTGGTCTCCAAGGCTGTATTTTCAGAAAACTTGAGACAAGAATAAAGTGTGAGGTTGGAATAGCGATGTTACTCTCCGGCTAGCCGTTTAAAAGGGAACACTGTACAGAACCTGACAACTTCATATTTTTAAAATGGTCATGACGTGATGAGTGCTCACCCTTCACCCACCGTTTTAGGCCAAACCTTGCAGGGGGTCTTCCTCCAGCCCACCAGCAGCACGATTCGTCTCAGAAGCCACAATGGATTCCAACTGCGCAGGCACTACGGGACTTATGTAGTTAAAGCTTGCAAATCCTGTTGTGCACAATTTGCATTTCCTATGCTACGTGAGTAGTGCAGAGAGTGCAAATTGCACAGAAAAGCCTCGCGGACTTCCAGGTTTAGGAGTCCCAGAGGCAAAAGAGGAGGAGCTGCGCTCGGTAAACGACAAAAGTTGAGTAAAATGGGGCAAAATAAATTACTTTTTTTGTTCTAAAATAAATAGGGACGCTAACACTTCCTGCTCAGGCATGCATCGAGAGCCATCGGATTGGCTGGAAGCATGAAAATAGTCTCTCTCTCCCCCCCCCCCGGGACTTTGGGACTGCTGCTGCTCTCAGGATGCTAACAGCATGTCACATCTAGGCCAGCCCAGTTGGAATAAGGGTAAACTATCTGGAATGGTTAACGTTTAACCCTCCCTGCACCCCCTTTCCTCTTAACACTAGAGTATTATTTTGACAATAAACATAATTCAAGGTGAAAAAAGTAAGCAAGTGTGGATCGAAATCGAAAAGGGCAACAAGAAGATGATCTCATTGAAATCAACCCTGGAAGTGAGGGACTAAAAAAATAAAAGGAAAAGGGTATTTTCCTACCGTAAAGTTCTTTTTCCATAGTCTTATTGTCAGTAATTTGTTATTGTCTGGTGAGGCGGAGATGGTGCTGATAGCGCCTCCCCTAGACTCTATAACCCTCAGGGTTATTCAAAGAGATCCGAATTGCTGGCGAAAGGTAACTGAATGCTGAAATTCAGCGTACGCTTACCTTTCCTGGCAATTCGGCTATTCAGAGAGCAGGCAGTTCGCCAAATGTTGGTGAATTGCCTGCACATACAGTGCCTGTTCGTTACCTGTTCGAGGGCAGTGAAATCCCCATAGAGAAGCACTGCTTCGGCTATTCAGAGAACAGAAACCAGCAGTGAAAAGTTGCCGAAATGCCCTGCCATTCGGTGGTTTCATTCGACAGGTTTATTCAGGCGATTCTTATAGGCTTCAATGTTAAAAATATTCCAGTTTTAATTCAATATCTAATAAACCCTTCATTATAATATTTTTTAGGATCTTTTAGGCATTTTTTGGCAAACTTATTTCATTTTTTTTTTTTTTTTTTAATCGTTTTTTCTTTTTTCTGTAACAGACCTTTTTATTATCATGCATTGGATCTTATACAGTCAGGTCCAGAAATATTGGGACAGCGACACAATTCTAACATCTTTGGCTCTATACACCACCACCATGGAGTTGGAATGAAACACACACAATGTGCTTTAACTGCAGGGTATGTACATCCAACTATGAGGATTTGTAGTGTTTTTTCTCTTTTTATTGCAACAATTTATGGTGTGTGTGTGTATCAGTGTATCACTGCACACCAAGCACAGGTCTGCTGACTCAAACACGAGCATTCAGGAGCTCGCTGCCAGAGTACTTACTGCAACGTGATGACCAGCATCTCCTCCGGTGGTATGGCGGCCCTCACATTGGTGTCCCTCTTCATCACCAGCTCACGTACCTTGGACAGCAGCTCGAAGGAGTTGATGGACATCCGCAGATAGTTGTAGAACTTAGCTGGGTCCTTCTCTGAGTGGCCTGTACAGTGTGATGAAGTGGCCGTGGTTGTGTCTGGCAGTGTTGATGGGATGAACCCAACACCTTTTTCTTTTTCTCTTCTGGTACCGGTAGCACATTCCTAAGAAGAACCAAACGACTTCTACTGCATCCATCTTGGGGGAAAAAATCCTGCTTCCACAAAATAGCTTTTTATATCCTTTTCCCTTATTCTTCCACTTTTGCAATTAATTTGGTTTCTCCTATTTCACTTTTCCCTACATCCGGCAAGAAAAACTGACCGTGTGGCATCTACCGCGTCTTCCGTCAGAACGTACGTCTGTTGTGCACGGACGCACAGTGCACGCGTCTGACATGATCCTTACACCCCCACCCATGTACCCGATAATGTCATAATGTTTAATTCTATTATTTTGGTCAGTAATCGTCCTGACCTGAAGAGAGGAACACTCATAAGCTTGTCTTTTAGGCTGGGGTCAGACCAGCGCACTTTTAACGTGCGTCCTGGCGCACATAATTACGGCCGCACTAGCAGCAGATGACGGGCAATGACAGCCAATATACGATGTACGGCCGCACAAAAGTCCGGCCGTGCAACGCAAGTGGAATTTGAACGCATTTTTCTGAGAACGCTGAACCGCTAGTACTGACGTACTGAGTGCGCAGCTGCGGCATAGCGGCGTGTTTGCGTGATTAGGAGATGTCAGACGCTGCTAATGTCCAGCCTACATAACGTCCAGACGCAAAAAGAGTTTTATTGACGATCCGTACAAAATCACGCCCGAAAATGCGCGTCGTCTGACCGTTTTTGCGCATTCCGTGAAAAAATACGTCAATGCGTTCGGACGCACTTTTTCACGTTCGCGGGAAAAATGCTTTCGTCTGACCCTAGCCTTAAATGTAACATCAGTCCAATAAAAAAAAAAAAAGGTATCGCTACAGACTGCTATATTCGTGATTTTGGCATCTGGACTAACAAGGACTAATCTTTCTCAAGTATAGATACTTATATTATTTGTTTTAACATCTGTACATTGTTTTATTTGTTTACTTATTTTCTTTCCTCTGTTGTCACAGACACACACACTAAACTGGACATCTAGGAGCCAGGAGTAAAATTCTAGGAGCCATTGGCTACCAGGCCCATGGCTTTGTCAAGCCCTGCTTTAGTGGCACCATATTTGAACCTGCTCTGTTCCCCGGACAAGTGTCTGATCAGTACTCTATTGGCAGATACTCCTATTAAATAGTAAAATATTTGGGAGGGGAAAGAAGTGGTTGGAACATCCCAACCCTAAGCCGAAGAATTAGACGGTCTAAGGCTGTCGGCACACGAGCGTTTCTCAGAGAGAGGAAGGATAAAAATATCAGCCTACCAAATGCTTGCAGATTTCAAATATACATACTACTCTCCAGCTCATAAAAGGTGGGTTAGCAAGGAAGCATGCACGCCACACCGGCAGTGTATTACTCAGAATTATTAGTCTAGCTGCTAGCACAAGCAGAGTGTACCTTTTAATACAAAAGGTTGGGGGCACTCATTTGAGGCACAGCGTACCACAAAATGCATTAAGCTTTGTACAAGGCATAAATCCAGAGCAAGGTAGCCACCGGCAACTAGAAATCTGTTGCTGGCTCCTAAATGGTTTATTCCATATAAACATATAGAAAAAGAAATACGGTAATAAGATGGTTTCCTAATAATCTGCAGTTGGTAATAATGATGAGCCAACTCTCTAATGACAAAATGTTTTAGCGCAGCTACTGCAGACACAGCAGTCCTGCGGTGTCACACACTGATAGAGAGATTTCACTTCCTGAGACGGTTTTGGTGCAACTAAAAGAAATAACATTTCCACATCCGCTGTGCATCCGCTGTGAGGAAAGTTTTTGTCTAGAGAACCCTTCCTCCCAGAGTTGCAACATAATAAACTAAATGATATTAAATGGACAACTAGAAAACAGAATGCAATAAAAGCTTAAAGAAGATTGGATCACATGTATTTATTCAGAATTTAAAAGTAGTTTGACCTTGTATATAGTAAGTTCTATAAAAATAATAGAAATGCATATGCACAGAAAACCGTAAATGAGGAACATTAGATTACAATGAATCTATAACAACTGTACATAAACCTTTAAAAATAAGATGTAATTATGAATCGGCATACTACCCTCCATTCACAAACAACATTTCAGCTGCGATGACTACCCTCCATTCAGAAACAACATTTCAGCTGTGATGCAGCATTTATCAAGCCTGAAACATGGTGGTTTCTGAATACAGTACTGTACCACTTGCCTAAGGAGTGCCTGGTCCCTTTACTTCGTGCTTCCGTGGAGCAATTTGGGAGCTAGTTACACCAAGAACTCACTTTTTGGATAGTATTTCTGCATGTCAAATGAGTGCAAGATTCCCATGTTTTATTGTAGGACCCAGACATATTATATACTGGTTTTTTTTTGCAGCATACTCAAAATATATCATTCCTAGGACATGTCGAGTAACAGCAAAAAGTGTCAAAGTGTAACTTCTTTATTCTGATTCCAATAATTTATAGCAAGTTAAGGATTCCCCACAGTTTAGCATTAAACCTTTTGTGAACATATATTCCATAAGGACATCTTTTAACCTCTCTGGCGGTCTAATTTTTGTGAAAAACTTCATCTAAAAGCGGTCTTTTTTTTTGCCCCCCCAGCGGTATTCCCGAGTGTGTCTCAGGGTTAAATTCCTATGTTGGAAGCGGTAACCCCGAGCAACACTTGGGATGCCGCTGGATACATCACCTCTCCCTCGAAGTCCCCAGCTGCCTCCTCCGGCGACCGCAGCATTTTACTTCCTGGATTCCTTCTTGCGAGGAAGGAACCAGGAAGTAAAATGCCGCGATCGCCGGAGGAGACTGCAGAGATCATCGAGGGAGCGCAGAGAGAGGGGATGTATCCAGCCCGAGTGTGTCTCTGGGTTACCGCGCTCAGCGGTGAAATTTAACCCCGAGACACACTCGGGATAACTGTCATGGAGGTTAAAGTAATCCGATTTAGAAAAATTCAGTAACAGGCAATTTTATAGAAAAAATTGTAAATTCAAACTTTTTCTTCTGTTTCTTGTTGTTAGATAATAAAAACAGTTGTCATCTATTTTCCATTGTCAATTAGTTGGTCAGCCAATAAATCAAGAGTTAAACTTTAAAAAAAAGGGACACGCTGATCAGGTCAGCATTTTAAAGCGGTCAGGCTGTGTGAAGTGTCCCACCTTGGGGTGGATCTGCTGTGTGTAGTGGTGGAGGTGCCTTCGCCCACTCATGCATCAGGCATTTTTAATTTCCCGGGTGCCACCTGCCGGTCACCAGTGACATCATCATGGGTGTCACTCTCAGACTCCTGGCACTAGCCCGAGAGATGCAGCCACTGGATCGGTTCAGCGCAGGAAGTATGAATGTGCCGAGCGAAGTGCAACCTGCATAAGAATGCAAATTGCGTAAAAAAAAATCATACCACACACACACGGACTCCGATACCCCGATCTGATGGGGACGAGCAGTGCACAATAAGGAAAAGAAAGGAGAGTATTCTTTGCTTAAATAAAAAAAAAATTAAAAAATACATTTTGCATAGGCTGCTTGGGGGGGGGGGTGATTTTTAACCCCATAGTGACAAGACCGTTTTACCATTGTCTGTCCGAAAGTGTCCACTGATGTTTTTTACATTTCTGCGCAGTTTGTGTTTAGGTCTAATTTTCCTCTTACTCGTTTATGGAACCCATACATATTATATATATTTTCTAGCCACTAAATGGAGTTTCTAAAAGCTCCAAGATGACAGCCACTTCCGAAAGCGAATCGTGATCCGGCATCTAAGGCTAGGGTCAGACGAACGCATTTTTCACGTCTACCGTCAAAAAGTGCATTGATGCGTCCGAACGCATTTTTTTCATGGAAGACGCGATGCGCAATTTCGGCCGTGATTTTTTACGGATCCAAACCAGGAAACTTTGGGTGTCTGGATGTTATGTTGGCCGGACATGAGAAGCGTCTGACGTCTCCTAATCACGCCGCTATGCGGACACACTTGCGAAAATGCGTTAGTTTGCCGCATGCATTGAGCGGCCGTACTTCGTGTGTGGGCCTGCGTTGGACGTCATTTGCTGCTACCACAGCCGGAATAAAGTGCGGCTAAACACCACGTTCGCCTGACCCCAGCCTTAGGGGTTAGAGAGTCACAGCATCAAAATTGCAGACTCTGCCTTTTTGCAGTGGAACCCTTCTATTTTTTCTAGCTGCAACGGTTGAGGAGATGAGTGGTTGAAAAGACCTCCCCCCCTCCCCTTTCAGGGTTCCCCTGCAGGCACCGGGGGTGCCTGAAAATGACATTATCGTGCACGGCGAATCGCGAGGGCTGGTGCCCATAAAACAGTCGGGCTGGCTTCAAGGAAGCCAGTTCGACGTGGGACCCCGGCCAGAGAGGTGGGTATAGGGAGGGATGAGAGTTAAAAAGGACCATGACGTATATAGTAGGTCCTTAGTACATCCTGGGGAAAATTCCCCCTTATGGACCATCTACGTCAGTAGTCCTCATGGGGTTAATTAGAAGGTTTCTTTAGTAACATCAGATGTTACTTTTTATATGGGTAAGGAGCGGAGATTAGGCGCACTCTCTTAACCCCTTAGTGACTGGACGGTTTTACACAAAGCCTTCCTTCAGTGACTGTTTTTACATTTCTGTGCTGTTCGTGTTTAGGTCAAATTACTTACTCGTTTATGCAACCCACACATATTAAACACTGTTTTTCACGCCATTAAATGGACTTTCTAAAAATACCATTATTTCCATCATATCGTATAATTTACTTTAAAAAAAAAAATATGAAATATGAAAAAGGTAAAAACACACTTTTTCGTAATTTAATCCAAAATCTACAACTGCCAAAAAAGACCCCAGCTAAATAGGTTTCAAAATTTTGTCCCGAGAATAGAAATACCCAATTTTTACATGTTTTTGCTTTTTAACCCCTTCACTGCCGAGCCAGTTCACCTATGTGTGCTGATCTCATTCTGACCGTTTTATGCTCCTTATTTTTGGATGACAGCCTAGATCCTATTTAACTAACCCCCCCCCGACAAAAAATAATAATAAATATTATTAATAAAATATATATATATTTTATTAATAATAATAATATATATATTTTTAAAATGTTTTTTTTTACCTAGTCATGTTTGGTATCATTGGAAAGGCCATGATCAGACCTTTCCAATGATGTCTTACATGACCCCTCTGCCACGGATTGGGAGATCATGGGATCCAAAGGATCCCCCTATCTCCCTTTGGCAGCTAGGGGGTTAACCGGCACACTGACATCCTCACACATATGTTGGGGATGTCAGTGGGTGGGGGGTGACCTGGAGGCATGGCTGACATCCAAGATGTAAGCCACCTCCAGGTTTAAATCGCGATTCAGCGCCGAGTCGCAATCCGGCAACAAAATGGTTAACTTTATACACCGCTGAAAAGGTGAGGCTCTCGTCGTTGAACGTATTATCCCCAACGACTTTGCTAATTTATTGGACACGCAACTGCTCACACTCCCATTGTCCCCCCCCCCCTACCATTTATGCGCTTTTGCAACTCGCGTTACCCACCACACTCTCCTGGAAAGCAATGTCCAGCTGGGCCGCCGGCTTCCCTGAGCTCTCCCCACAAGACTTGATAGAGGCCACTTTAACATCCAGACACTCACTCCCTTCTGCTACCTACTGGGACATGCGCTACACAATACTCCACCGAGCATATATGGCACCTGACCGAATGGCCCGCGCTAGACGTCTACCGACCACAAACTGTCTGAAATGTCAAGGCGCTCAGGGCGACATACGCCACTGTTTATGGTCATGGTCATGTCCCTTCATTCAACTGTTTTGGGATAATATACGACAATTCAGCTTACAGGTCCATCGACTCGATATCCCTCTTACCCCGGAGTGGGCCATCTTTAATCGGCCGACCCCTCCCACCCACCTTTCACTAAGTGCCATCAGTTCTGGCTATCCCTCCTAGTCGCAACGGGTAAAAAAAAAAAAAAAAAAAAAAAAAAAGCGATCCTGTCCCAGTGGATCTCCACTTCCCCTCCCTCCTTTCACATGGCATATGAGAGAATCTACGCTATATTCTTGGCTGAATGGACTGCGGCCGCCATGCATCAGGAAAAGACGACCCAGTCCTTTACTAGGTTGACCCCCTTTATCCGAACACACCTTTTCTGTGCTCCCTGGTACTCCTTACAGATGCTGCGCGGTACCCCACTGATCCCACAAGGCCCTATTGACCACTTAGACACCGCAGCCACCCCTATGACACCTACCCCATGCTCCTAGTAAACACTACCCCCCAAGGACACAGTTGAGAAGTAATCTCGTAAACTTGGTAACCGTACTTTGCCTGCCTTGATATGTAGGATTTATGATGCCACTGCGTTATTAAATTTCGGGTGCCATGACTATGATGCACTATTGTCGGTATTGAAAGTATAACATGATGCCTCTCAACCAGTATTTTTGTATTGCTCCAAGATGAATAAAAAAAAAAAATATGTTTAAAATGATACACTGATCATTTCTATGAGTGGGCAACTGTACAAAATTAGCAGATCAAATATTTTTTTCCCGGGGGGCGTGGCCTGAACGAGCGTGAAGATGGACGCCTAGCGCGGGAGCTCCTGAGACCGCTGCTGACAAATCTGCACAATTGAATCTGCCCGTGGCTATGGTACGCACCACAAGTCGTAGATCGACTAGGAGAACCCCCCACACCCCAGAAGACCAACAAACGAGCCCCATAACGGCGTATTTTGGAGCAACACGAGGACGGCCTAGTAACAAGGATTCTACCAAGATGGCGGCTGCTCCCCTGTCGACGGAGACATCAGGTCAGACTGCAATTGCGCGCTTGGAAAGGCTTATTGCGGACTTACCAACACGTGCTGAGCTACCCACGAGACTGGACTTTAAGGAAATGCTCGACCAAATGCAAGCGGCAGTGGGGCGCGAGATAGCCGAAGTCCGGGCTGACTTGTCCGCAGTAGGCACGCGGGTGGCGCGCTTAGAGGAAGCTGCCGCCTCACACATAGGCTGCACCACAAATCCTGACCTGCTCACGAACCAGCGCTTATCAGATATGCAACGTCGAATAGACGACTTAGAAAATCGATCCCGAAGGCACAACATCAGGGTGAGAGGGGTTCACGAAGGGGTTACAGAAGTGAAGGAATTCCTCCTTGGCGCATTTACACAAATACTGGGCTGCCCCAACCTACCCTACGCAGCGATTGATAGAGCGCATAGGGCCCTTCGCCCCCGAGCCGCGCTGGAATCAGCCCCACCTAGAGATATCATATGCCATATCCCGGACTTTGCACTGAAAGAGGCAATTTTGTTGAAAGCGCGCATACGCCGAAAATGGCGTTTTGCAAACGAATCATTCGAACTGTTCCAAGATCTCTCCTCACATACGTTAACCGCACGCCGTGAATTACGCCCAATTACCCAACTTTTACGGGAGGCGGACATACCGTATCGATGGGGCTTCCCTTTTTCCCTGCAAGTCCGTCGGAACAATAGGCTTATAGCCATACGTGCCCCGTCAGATGTAGCACCCTTTTTGGCGGAATTGAACCTCCCTCCGACAGAGGTTCCTGATTGGGAACTCTTAACTGGCGCAACACCGTCAGCCGATAAGCCCACCAGACCACCTAGGCCGCAAAAATCACCGCGTAAAGGGCGTCGAGCCGAAGACCGGCTGCTTGCAGACTCCCAATCGACAATCTGGCAGGACAGCCAGAATGTGGCAGCCTGAGACCGAGGAACGTTGAATCCGCTTTCTGTGCACTCGCATGCTGAAAATTTAACTTTGCAGACTTTACAATTTTAAGAAACTCAGCTGTTCTACTGGCAATCTTCTGACAGACAAGATGGAGTGGTGAGGGGTAGCGTTAACCTCTCGAGGAAGAAGGGATACAGATCTTTAATAGTGGTGCCCAGTTAATGTATGCCCACATATTGCTTGTGAACTACTCGCTGAATGACACCTTGCATTATCTACTGACATATCCTGGGTTATGACTAAGCTGAAAGTCAGAAGTATTAAGGCACTCATTTTTTGAGCTCGTTAATGGGGCTAGATGAGTTTACTACTCCTTCACCCATACACGTGTGGAACCTTAAGGAAAGGTCTCGATTGATTTTGAAGGGGAGAGGGGGATAGGGAGGGGGAGGGGTAAGGGTGGGTAGCGGAGGACGGGATGACAATCTGGATGACGGGAGGGGATGTATTTGCTTACGGAATTCGAACTCTGCATTCTTACGATGGTCTTACCCGCGAATGTTTTGAGACCACGTAAAGGACTCCAGTATCTTATACATGATACAGTTAAACACGTTGCCAACGATCAAATAAGAGGATATTTCCCCTGTACTGATAACCTGGGGCATGGTAAGGCGGGAAACTAGCTATAATATGGCATCCATTATGCTCCCAGTCTGTGAGTTTAGATACGTTCCCTGCTCAGTTACACATATACGTTATGATTCTTACGAGTTTGTTTGGAAAAGGGTGGGAAGGGGAGGGTTAGAAATGGGTGGTGGGTGGGTGAGGATGGGCAGCTGAGGGTGGGAAGACGAGAAGGGGTGGCGGGAGGGAATGTAATTGCGCTTAAGTTACAATCTTTGTACGCCTAATGTTGTTTTATTTGCTGATGCATTGAGACCCCGTATGGGACTCCAACGTTTTACACAAGTTATAGTCATAAGCATTGCCAACGAACGTACTTGTTGCTATCTTTGTTTTATATACAGGTTTGTTTACGGTTCATTTAGCACCTCACAACACAGATGACTCTCTGCCTTATATCGGTAGCTAGACCCGTGAAACGGACGTAACTGAGGCACCAACCCTTTATAACCACACACCCAGCTCACACTCCTGTGTTGTTACTGGAGAACGCCCCCCCCCCTGTTCCCTTCCTCATTCCTCCTACATGGATCAGCACAGATACCTTAGATAACCATATTCTCCTAGTCCCCTACTAGAAAACAGCCACGGACCCTATTGGTAGCACCACATGTCGGCATAGACGGTCACAGGTAACACCGTCTGAGCTCCATCTCGGGTTGTATACCTACTATCCTATCTCCCTACACGGACACGATTGAACAGGAGTACGGCCGCTTAGGTCCCCCCCGCGAGGTTTAGTGCAATTTCCCTCCAACTGTGGACCCCCACACCTGACCTGCGGGTTTAGTAGTGGAGGCGGGTATCCCAGTTGGCGCACTTGTTACCTCCTGATTTTCACACTCTTTCACTTTCACTGTCGGTCTCATTTGTTCCTACCTCTCCATCTTCGTCCCCCCCCCCTTGTTTTTTTTTGTTTTTTGTTTTTTTTTCTTTTCTTTTTTCTCTCTCACCTTTTCGCTCCCCAACCTCTGCTCTCCGAACCCTCTTGTCTATACCTACCTCCTCCCCCCATTAAATCCCCCCTGTAATTTAATCTGAGTACTAGGTTCCTGCTTGGACCTGCATCATGCCGCCTGAGCTTTCCCCGTATGCTGCTCGCGATTTACAGTTGCAGTCTCACAATGTACGGGGCCTTAACCTGCCCGAGAAGCGTTCCCGCTTGTTGCGCGACTTGAGGGCCGCGCGTGTGTCCGTTGCTTTCCTCCAGGAGACTCACTTTCGCGCAGGGTCGTCCCCGACCTTGGGTGACGTCAATTATCCGATGGGCTTCTTCAGTAACTTTTCCCATAGTAAAGCCCGGGGAGTTGCGATCTTGATATCGAAGGAGGTGCCTTTTGTGGTGGACACCACATTGACTGATGAAGGAGGTAGATACTGTTATAGCTGACTATACTAAACCTGTGCTATCACTTTAACTAGTGGCTCCACCCAGGATGACACAGGTCAGAGGGCACAGCAGCCATCTTCAGGGTCAGTCAGTGTGATGCAGTAATGAAGGCAGATGCATGATCCTGTGTTCCTGTAGTTATCCAAGCCTGTATATAACAGTAAGTGTCCTGCAATAAAGCAATGGTGAACCTGACAGCCCAGCCTCATATCTGAACAAGCAGAGATCATAACAGTGGCGACGAGAATGAGATTTGTAAAGGTCTGCTCAGCCTGAAGTAAAGAAAAAAAAAAAAAAAACAGGGATTGAAAACCAGATAAAGCACACACTGCCATCCAGCAGCAAGATCATGAAACTGATAGGCACATTAACTGAGTTTGATGGAGAGAAAACTTCCTGGAGCTCCTGGGCTGAGAGATTAGAGCAGTACTTCAGTGCTAACACCATACCCCCTGAGAGACAGGTTGCAGTGTTTCTCACAGCCGTGGGGGCTAACCCATATGACACTCTAAGAGACCTTCTGTTCCCTGAGAAACCAGCAAGCAAGGCTCTACAGGAACTTCTGAAACTATTAGAGGATCACTTTCAGCCAAAACCGCTGGAAATTGCAGAAAGATTTCGTTTTTATCAACGGCAGCAGCAGCCGGGCGAAGATATTAAAGCCTATGTGATGGCCCTTCGCAAATTGGCCTCCACCTGTTCATTTGGGGAGTACCTACCGACAGCTTTGAGAGACAAGTTTGTCCTGGGACTGAATAGTGAAACGATTCAAAGGAAACTTCTGACAGAAAAGGGACTCACCCTTACAAGCGCAGTTGAGATAGCATCAGTCATGGAGATGGCTGTCAGGGATACGGAGGACTTGCACCCTCAGATTCACAAAGAAGGGGTGAAAGAGGACGTTTTCAGAACCGCAGTTGCTACAGCCAACTGGAGCTACAGACCCAAACCCACGCCAGCTTGTTACCGGTGTGGTAATACAGACCACGACTCCAAAATCTGTCGGTTTAAGGATCAACCTTGTCATCAATGTGGAAAAATAGGCCATCTCCAACGGGTTTGCCGTAATAGGAATGTACGAGGACAAAAGCCGCAGTACCCTAAGAAGAAGACGTACAAGGTACAGAAATTGACATCATCTTCATCTGACTCAGACAACGATGAGGCATTACATAGTTTATCTATACATCGTATACACTCGTCACACCCTGCAATGACAGTACAAGTAACCATTGAAGGGAAGAGACTAAAGATGGACGTTGATACAGGAGCTGCAGTGTCAGTTATCACACAAAAACAGTGGAAACATCTTCAGATCCAGGCAACTGTGCGCCCCACTCCAATAAAGCTGCAGACCTACTCAATGCAAGTACTCCATCCACTTGGTTTGCAAAGGTAAAGGTATCATACAAGGGCCAGACAAAAGAGACTACCACTATATATCCTGAGAAACGGAGGACCGCCTCTCTTTGGCAGAGATTGGATCACTCATCTGGGAATGCCAGATATCATCAAGAATCCTTGCAACACCCTGACAGTTCCGTCAGGACATGATGATGGATGGGTGGAATCCTTAAAACAGCGTTTCCCTGAGGTTTTCGTTGACGAGTTAGGGAAAATCAAAAATGACTGTGTGAGGCTCAAGTTGAAACCGGATGCTCATCCCAAATTCTTCAAGGCTCGGACAGTACCGTTTGCCCTTAGAGCGGGAGTGGACGCTGAACTAATCCGGCTAGAAGAACAGGGTGTCATTTCCAAGGTAGAGCGCAGTGCTTGGGCATCACCTATTGTTCCAGTAAAGAAATCAAATGGTGAATTGCGCATCTGTGGGGATTTTCGCATGGTGCTGAATAGCCAACTGGAGGTTGACCAGTATCCTCTACCCAGAGTAGATGACATTTTCGCTTCACTTGCTGGGGACAAAAGTTCACCAAGATTGATCTACGACAAGCTTACTTACAGTTTGAGGTCCACCCCTCTTCTCGAAAATACCTCACCATTAACACTCACAGGGGTTTGTACGAATACAATCGAATGGTGTTTGGCATTGCATCTGCACCAGCCATCTGGCAAAGAAAGATGGATGAAATTTTAGCAGACATTCCCTTCACTCAGTGTCTATTAGACGACATGCTCATCACTGGTCGCACGGACCAAGAACACAAGCAGAATGTAGAGCTCGTTTTACAAAGACTTCAGGACCAAGGTCTCAAGGTAAATTTGACAAAATGTAAATTCATGGTGCCTAAATTGGAGTTTTTGGCCACTTAGTAGATGCAGAGGGCATTCATACTGTTGAAGACAAGGTCGATGCTTTAGTCAAAGCTCCAGCCCCAACAAGTGTCCATCAACTACGATCCTACCTTGGCCTGCTTAACTACTATAATAAATTTCTTCCAGACCTTGCTCATACATTGTTTTCCACTGCATAAGCTCCTGGAGAAACACTCCAGTGGGACTGGTCAGCTAAATGTCAACATGCTTTTGAGTCCTCTAAACGGAAACTGTTAGCGTCACGTATGCTTGTGCACTACGACCTCCAGAAGCCTCTCACCCTGGCTTGTGATGCCTCTCCTTATGGTCTGGGCGCTGTTCTTTCCCACATCCTACCGGATGGCTCTGAGAAACCGGTGGCCTTCGCCTCCAGATCCTTGACGAAGACAGAGAGCAATTACTCTCAAATTGATAAAGAGGCACTTGCATTGATATGGGCAATTCGGAAGTTTCACCTTTACCTGTATGGTAGAGAGTTTACCATATTAACGGATCATAAACCGCTTCTTCAAATTTTTAGCCCTGACAAAGGAATCTCTCAGACAACTGCAGCCCGTCTCCAGCGCTACGCCCTGTTCTTGGGAGCATACAGCTACCGCATACAGTATCGAAGTCATGATGACAATGCAAATGCAGATGCAATGTCCCGTCTCACAGAACTGCCTCTAGAGTCGACACCATCAGTCAAGAGTTGTAGGTACACCACCTCACACCTCCTTACTTCCAGAGAGATAGCAGCCCATACTGTGAAGGATACCCTTCTGACAAACGTGCTTACCTTTATACGAGACGGCTGGCCTGCGACGGTATCACAGGAACATGAACCTTACTACAGGAAGCGAATGGAATTGTTTGTGAAGGATAATTGTGTCTTATGGGGAGACCGAGTGGTCATTCCAAAAACCCTCCAGAGACACATCTTGGACTTGCTACATACTGGTCACCCTGGAACCACGCGGATGAAACAGAAAGCAACGGGCTATGTGTGGTGGCCGAACATAGATGCAGATATCACGGCATATGTCAATGCTTGTGTAGGATGTGCACAAACTGCCAGAGACCCTCCTCGAGGATGCATTCAACCCTGGACTTGGCCCACGGTTCCCTGGTTCGCCTTCACTGGATTTTGCGGGTCCCATAAGGGGACAAACCTTCTTGATTATAATTGATGCCCACTCAAAATGGCCAGAGGTCATTCCAGTTACCCAGCTGACTACAAAGGCAACAGTTGCCATATTATTGCATCTTTTTGCTTCGTTTGGGTATCCCAGGGAGATTGTCACAGATAATGGTGCCCAATTCACAAGTCAGGAGTTCCAGAGTTTTGTTACGGTGCATAATATCAAGCACAAATTAACCGCCCCCTATCACCCAGCCACCAATGGGCAAGCAGAGCGGTTTGTACAAACTTTCAAGAACTATTTCAAGGCCTCAGTGGCTGTGACTAGCCAGAGGTCCATATCGCCTCAGCAGTTAGACTCTTTCCTGTTTACTTACAGAACTACACCACATGCCACCACTGGTACGACACCAGCTGAGCTTATGTTGGGAAGACAGCCATGGACTGCTTTTGACATGCTTCGCCCTCAGACCGTTCATGAACATGTATTACAATCCCAAGAAAAGATGGTGAAGTCCAAAGAGTCTCCTGTTTTTGCAACCCACCAGGAGGTCTGGACTCGATCGTATGGATCTGCCAACAGTCGGTGGCTGCCTGCTACCGTTGCAGAATCTTTGGGACCCAAGATGTACAGAGTCCGCCTGGAAGATGGTTCCATTACCAGACGACATGTAGACCAGCTACGGTCTCGTTTACGGGTGCCTGAACCCTTAACGTCCCCAACGCTACGGGGTCCGGTGTCCACATCTAATGCGTCGGAGGACATCTGGAATGGTGTCTGGGTTGACTCGGAAACTTTGAACTCGTCTCCTGTGGGTATTTGTGACTCTGGTTCAGAGGTTCCCCCTGACCCCTCTGTACCCTCCTTGACCCCACCAGTTGATCTTTCATCCAATCCTACTGCCTCCAACACCCCGCCTGCTGGTGGACGTCCCCAACGCCCTCCTGACCGCTTACTTCTTCAAGAACGGATAAGAGACTTCCGTCGGTCCTCGCGTAGGGCCCAGAAAGATGTGGATGATGATTTGGCCCCGCAATTTTCTTCAGAAGACTAGTCATCAGTTTTTCAGTGACACTCTCCAAGTTCCTCAGATGAACTGTGTTCGATTGTTCTGGTTGTTGATTTGTTACTAGGTTTTTGTTATGTTGTTCTGGTTTTGTTTTTGGGGTGGGGAGGAAGGTGTTATAGCTGACTATACTAAACCTGTGCTATCACTTTAACTAGTGGCTCCACCCAGGATGACACAGGTCAGAGGGCACAGCAGCCATCTTCAGGGTCAGTCAGTGTGATGCAGTAATGAAGGCAGATGCATGATCCTGTGTTCCTGTAGTTATCCAAGCCTGTATATAACAGTAAGTGTCCTGCAATAAAGCAATGGTGAACCTGACAGCCCAGCCTCATATCTGAACAAGCAGAGATCATAACAGATACCTATTTGTCAGAGGATCAATTTTCGATACGGTTTACACCTTCGTGTCTATATACCTACCCAACAAAAAACAACATTCATGTCTGCTACGGATTCTTCGAACACTGGAATCCTTTCAACAGGGTACGACTATCATAGCAGGTGACTTTAATGTGGCGTTGGAACCACAGGTTGACTCATCAGTAGGCCGCTCCGCCACCCCTGCTCATGTCCTACGCAGTATACGTCGCACGCTACATGACCACCGGCTAGTAGATGTATGGCGCGCATCACACCCGACGGACCGTGACTACTCTTATTTTTCACAAGTACACGCGACTTATACCAGAATAGATTATTTTTTCATGCACTACCATAATCTTCATTTAACGAGCTCAGCAGACATGGCGCCCACGACATGGTCAGATCATGCGCCGATTAACTTGGCGGTCCAATCACCATTATTTGTCCCACGAGAACGCCACTGGCGTCTCAATGTCTCCCTACTGGAGGACCCCCTAATTCGTGACGAACTGCACAACACTCTGGAGCGCTTCTTCACAGAGAATAGTGTCACTGATACCCCTATCCAACGCTTGGGAGGCACACAAGGCAGTGATAAGAGGATTTTTCATTTGTAAGAGCACGACGCGTAAGAAATTGCAGGTGGAAGAACGACGAACGCTTGTAGACAGCATTAGGAGCTTAGAACTTGAACACATCGCGACGAATGACACCACGGTATATCAGCGCCTTATTCGGGCCAGACAGGCCTTAGATAAATTGATAAACGCCTCCCTTCGCTTTCAAGCTTTGAGGTCTCGCTCGTTTTTTGCATTGAACGAGAACAAACCCGGCAGATTTCTGGCGAGGATACTTCGGGATAGACGTTTTAAGTCTTATATCCCGAAGATCCGAACAACGGAGGGAACGCTGGTCACAGACCCAAAAGACATCTCAGGAGAATTCTTGAAATTTTTTTCGGACCTCTATAACCTTGAAAACACTGAACCCTCAACCCCAGGGCTGGCTAGCATAGATTCCTATCTGACACGAACGGTACTACAACCTCTTAGCTCCTTAGATCGTGAAACGCTGAACGCCACGATCACGGGAGAGGAAATATTGGAAGCTTTAAAGACGACCAAACCTGGGAAAAGTCCTGGTCCTGATGGCTTACCCATTGAATATTATAAAACAAACGCTAAAGACCTCCTGCCGACTATGGCGAAGCTCTTTGATGCACTCCAGGAAGGGACCCTTCCTCATCCTCATTCACTAATGGCCACAATCTCCCTAATACCAAAGCCCGGAAAAGATCATGTTAACTGTAGCAACTATCGCCCCATCTCGTTACTGAACTGCGACATGAAACTATTGGCACGGGTACTGGCTAATCGGCTAAAACGATTTCTACCTCAACTGATCGATCCAGATCAAGTGGGTTTCATCCCAGGACGAGAAGCCAGGGATGCCACTATTAGAGTCATTAATGCCATAACGTACACTAAACATAAGGAGCGCTCACTATTGCTCCTTTCCACAGACGCCGAAAAGGCCTTTGATCGGGTCTTATGGCCATTTCTGTTTCAAACACTGAAACACTACGGAATTGGAGAAAACTTCCTCAACTGGATTCGTGCTTTATATTCTACACCGTCAGCACGCGTAAAAGGTGAACGGTGCATTCACAGCAGCTTTTCAGATACGTAACGGCACGAGACAAGGCTGCCCTCTCTCCCCACTCCTCTTCGCACTCAGTCTAGAACCACTGCTCTCATCAATCCGTCAGAACGCCAGTATCACGGGAGTACAAGGTCATTCAACCATGCACAAGGTCTCCGCATACGCGGACGATCTTATGTTCTTGTTACCGGATCCGGTGAAGTCGATGCCGGCCGTAATAGGGGAACTACAAGAATACGGCTCACTTTCGGTTACAAAATAAATGTGGCAAAGTCTGAAGTACTGACGATCGCCCCACAAAAAAACTGGAAACGTATGTTACAGGGGCAATATGCTTTCCGCTGGTGCCCATCTTCACTTACTTACCTCGGAATACGTCTCTCCTCTGATTACTCAAAACTATTTAATCTAAATTTTACCCCGCTTTTTGACACCTTTAAGCAGGACGTGGCGAAATGGTCCCCAAGTTTTTGTCTTGGATGGGTCGCATCAGTGTTATCAAAATGAACTTCCTACCTCGATTGCTATATTTATTTCATACAATTCCTATCTTTATTCCGTTGTCGTTTCATAAGAAGATACGCACCCTGTTCTCCTCCTTTATCTGGCCACAGACCCGTCCCAGACTTCGGTATGAGACGCTCTGTAAATCAAAACTCAACGGAGG
This sequence comes from Leptobrachium leishanense, assembly GCA_009667805.1. Lineage (NCBI taxonomy): Eukaryota > Metazoa > Chordata > Amphibia > Anura > Megophryidae > Leptobrachium > Leptobrachium leishanense. Next base: position 229,921,214 of record CM019066.1, on the reverse strand, counting down.
ACTTGCTCTCCCGGACACATGTCTCTATTATTACGCTGCACATCTCACACGGGTGCTCGACTGGATGACTAGCTCGCCGGAACATGGCTGGATTTTGGAAGAAGCGCACGCAGGTCGCCCGGTAGGGTCCCTCCCTTGGTTATCATGGGCCGCAATTAAACGCACTGCAAAAGTATCATCACCGGCGGGTAGCACGCTTGTGGTCTGGCATAAACTACGGATAAAATATTCTTTATCAACATACCCGTCTCCTCTACTGCCCTTAACAGATAATCCAGACTTCCCGGTCACGATTTTACGCACGTTATCATCACGCATTACTGACGCCCCAATTCTTAGGGCTCATCATATGCTTAAAGACAGTGTCTTTGTAAACTTAGAGACTCCCGATCAGCGGCACTTACTTTCCGCGGAAAATTTCAATCTTCATCAAATTCGCTCATTTCTGAGAAGACTACCGGTGTAATGCCTCGCTGACTAGACCACTTACCATTTTTGAAACTCTCTGCAACAGGCCTTTCCATTGGCGCATAGTGTATCGCATCTTTACAGCCTGCTTCGGGAAGACGGGAGACGCCTGAGCCTATGTGGTTCGGAACTTATGCTGTTGTGCCTCGCTGGCGGCGGGGGATGGCTCCTGTGGCTAACTTCTTCGTACTCCAGCCCCTAGACCCGAATATTCCTCTCCTGCACCTTCACCCTCCTCACCTCCTCCTTCACCCCCTCCCCCCTCCACCAATCCCCCCCCCTTTTTTTTTTTTTTTTTTTTTTTTTTTTTTTGTTTGTCTCCTTTCTTCTCTACCTCTCTGGTGATTTCGCTCTCTTCTCCTTTTCCTCTTCTTTCTTCTCTCCTTTTTCGCCTTTCTCCACTCTTCTTTGCCTTCTCTTTACTGACTGAAACACCTTCCCCTTGTCATGATTCTTCTCTGATACTACGGTTGATCACTCAATGTACGTGTTTTAAGCCACAGGATACTTCCCATGGGAGTCCTGACTAAAGAGCAAGACTTATGATGCGCACCAGTCATCAGATTACATTTTCCTACATATATTCCCACGATATTTCTGTTATTATATGTTCTTACTTTGTAGTGCGACAATGTTTATACTGTAATGGGACTGTCCTTTATCTTGACCTGTCCTTTGTTTATTACCGAATTGCATTGCATTGTATTACTTCTTGATTACGGAATAAAACTTTTCATTCAAAAAAAAAATATTTTTTTCCCTCACCTGTACACACCACACACTGCTGCGAGTTTATTGCTGTGGAGCGCTGTGATATGCTCACACACTGCACATTACTGCAATTCGTAATGTGTGGGTTGGAGTGTGAGTAAACTGCAATGCAATACAAAGTGTTCTATTTAACCCCTTAAGGACGGGAGTAATTTCTACAACTTCGGCGCTATTTCGAAGTAGAAGTTTGCTGAGCTCATTTTGACCATTTTTAAACGCGGTTTTAAGTCACGTATTATTATACCACCCAGACAAATTATATATCGTTCTTTCCGGCAGACTCGGAAGATTAATAATATATCATTATTATATGTATAGGTCATGCCCTGCCAAAATGCTATAACAAAAAATGTAAAAAAAAAAGTGAATTTTCAATAAAATTTCAATCATCCACAGTGTGTAAAGGTTTTTTTTTTAAAAAAAATGTATTATCCGAGTCTTTGCGGTCATATGCTATGGGGTAGATTTGTTAAAATTAGAACGGGGAACCCATTTTTTTTCTGGGGAGAAATTGTTTGATTTTAGCTAACCCCCCCCCCCCAAAAAAAATATTAGTGATGCATCATTGTTCACATTATAACTGAAATGTGAACAATAGTGCTGCATTAAAAAAAATATTTTTTTTTACTTTTAACATGGTCATGTTTGAAATCATTGGAAAGGCCATGCTCTGGCCTTTCCAGCAATATCAGACATAACCCCCTAGCTGCCACCGATCAGGAGGTAAAGGGGTTAATTTTCCTTAGGAAATCCCTTTGCAGCTAGGGGGTTCCCCGGTTAACTGACACCATTGCGCATGACACGATGAGTCAGTTGATGCGGGGGGGGGGGGACCCAGAGGTGGGGGCTGCCATCCAAGATGGCGGCCTCCACCGGAAAAAGGCCAAGGTCTTGCACCGATAGTTGCCAGGCCGCGGCCCGGCACCTAAGGGGTTAACCCCTACATCGCTGGAAAGGTCAGGCTGTGTCCCTTCCAGCGATGCTGGCCACAGCCTCCTGGTCCCCGGCGATGGGGATCCAAAGGATCCCCCCTCCCCTGCGCCGGATTGACGTTTGAAACTGATGTCATCGCGCCACCGGCGAGATGACGTCAGTGCGCCGGGAGGAGGGATACATGCCGATCTGACTCCGCGGGAGTCAGAGCAGGGTGGGAGTGACCGGAGGAGGGGAGTATCGCTGGAGGGGGGCTGCAAATGCCGAGGACGTACAATTACGTCCTGCGGCGTTAAAGCCCACCTAATGCAGGACGTAATTGTACATCCTGCAGCGTTAAGGGGTTAAACTAAAATACCTGTGTTTGTTTTCTATGTGGTTAAGAATAAAGACCTAATGGCATTTTGTTAAAATTATATTGCTTATCAGGACAAGTAGGACAGGCTTCTACTTTAGTCCATTGGACTTTTTTAAAAAATTTCCAGACCCCTGAAATGCCCTCGATACCGGAAGCCTGCACTGGGCTGGCTTGCCAGGCAGTATGTGAGGGCTGCTGGCAGAATACACCAGCAGCATTCTGCCCGGCCGTGCTCTAGCGACGCTCTGCAAGCACTCACTTGAGCACGGCCTCAGCGGAGTAACTGGAACACAGTGTGTGCGTGCATGTATCTGAGGTTTGGGGTGTGTACAGGCCCGTGCAGTGGGTAAATGAAATCCTAAATTATTTATTGGAAAGCGGTCACATGACATGAAATAATATCTGTACTATGTATCAGTGAGTACCTGAAAAAAAGTATCAGTATCAAAAAAAATGATCAGTGCATCCCTAGTTTCAAGCGATACGCAACGAAAACTGGAAAAAGCTACAGGGACGTCTGCGTTTTGGAAGCTGTGAGCTGAAGAGGAGGAGCAGCGTGCGCCGGGGGTGGGGGGGGGGTATTTAAACCCAAGATAAAACAAAAAAAATAAATGGGCATATGCTGTAAGCAGCATGTGCCCAATTGTTTAAGATGATAAAACGGGTAAGAGGGTTAAGCAGAGTGGCCCTTTAAGTTTAGGTTTCTAAAATTCCTCTGAATCCAATCCAAACATTTTAAAGGACACAATTTATAGTGGAGTGTCTTCAGTGAGAGAGAATGCTTGTTCAGGAGACCTATGGTTAACCCCTTAACGCCGCAGGACGTACATTTACGTCCTGCATTAGGCGGGCTTTGACGCCGCAGGACGTAAATGTACGTCCTCGGCGTTTACAGCCCCCCTCGCTTTATACTTACCTCCTCCGGCCGCTCCCACGCTGCTCTGACTCCCGCGGAGTCAGATCAGTGTGATCCCTCCTCCGGCGCTGTGACGTCATCGCGCCGGTGGCGCGATGACGTCAGTTTCAGGCGTCCCCCCCCCCCCCGCCGGAGCAGGGGAAGCGCCTGGAGGGGAGGGGAGGGATCCTTCGGATCCCTCTATCTCCCGATCGCCTGGTCCCCGGCGGCTGTGGCCAGCATCGCTGGAAGGGTCACAGCCTGACCTTTCCAGCGATGTATGGGGGGGTTAACCCCTTAGTTGCCAGGTCGCGACCGGGCACTAATTTGTGCCCGATCGCGGCCTATTTCCGGTGGAGGCCGCCATCTTGGATGGCAGCCCCCACCTCTGGGTCACCCCCCCGGGTCAACTGACTCATCGCGCCATGCGCGATGATGTCAGTTAACCGGGAACCCCCTAGCTGCAAAGGGATTTCCTATGGAAATCCCTTGCAGGAGATAAAGGGGTTCAAAAACCCCCCTATCTCCTGATCGGTGGCAGCTAGGGGGTCATGGCTGATATTGCTGGAAAGGCCAGAGCATGGCCTTTCCAATGATATCAAACATGACCATGGTAAAAGTAAAATAAAAGTGTAAAAAAAGTAAAAATAAAAATAATAAATATAATAATAAAAAAAAATTTGTTTTTTTTAATGCAGCACTATTGTTCACATTTCAATTATAATGTGAACAATGATGCTTCACTAATGATTTTTTTTTTGGGGGGGGGTTTAGCTAAAATTACGCAATTTCTCCCCAAAAAAAAAATGGGTTGCCCGTTCAAATTTTTTTAACAAATCTACCCAATAGAATATGACCGCAGAGCCTCGGATAATAAAATTTTAAACAAAAAACACTTTACACACTGTGGAAGATTGAAATTTTATTGAAAATTCACATTTTTTTACATTTTTTGTTATAGCATTTTGGCAGGGCATGACATATACATATAATAATGATATATTATTAATCTGCCGAGTCTGCCGGAAAGAACGATATATAATTTGTCTGGGTGGTATAAGAATACGTGACTTAAAAATGGTCAAAATGAGCTCAGCAAACTTCTACTTCCGAAACAGCGCCGAAGTTGTAAAATTACTCCCGTCCTTAAGGGGTTAAAGAAAGACCCTCCAGGGTTAAACGAAATGGGCATTAAATGTTAACCCGTTAACCCGACCATTCACTTTGAGAAAGCATTATAGAACCAGGTGGATAAGGATTACCCAGAAATAGATTTAAATGGCCCCCTTCCGTTCAGGATCCGTGTCACTGTAGCGCAGTGAATCTCTAAACCCATCCTCAGGACCCTCCCACAGGCTTGATGTTAAGAATTACCTTGCGGAATGCAGACTGAATCCTGCAATCACTGTGCTGCAAATCATATCACATCACCTGTGCTGTGCTTCAAATATCTGGAAAGCCTGGCCTTTTAGGCTAGGGTCAGACGAGCGTGATTTCTACGGACTGTACGTCCGTGCACACAGTACGGAAGACACAGTAGTGGCCACACAGTCCGTTTTTTTCACTGACGTATATATTTTGACGGATGTAGGAGGGAAAATAAATTAAAAAGCAAAACCATTTTGTCCGTGAAAAATGCTGGACGTATAAATGCAGTCCGTCTGACCACGTTCCATCACTCACACACAAAGCTATGCGGACGTTACGGATGCAGCGCACTTTGTGCGGCTGTTCTAGGGGATGTACATTCTTGCCTGCCTTGCGTCCGTGCGCCGCGGCCGTTGTGCGTCCGCAGTTCAGTGCGGACGTACTTCATGTGTCAGGCTCCAATGGGCTTTCTGTCATGCTATCACGGACGTACTTTTAGGCGCAATCACGGATGTGAACACTACGCTCGTCTGACCCCAGCCTTATCAAGTCCTGAGTACAAGTTTGGGAAGCAGTGCAGAGGTGTCTATACAACTGCCGAAGACCAGCTGCTGATTCCATACATTTCTAACACTGGACATCTGTTGACTTTTCCTTTTGTGTCGACTACTTATGACTGGCTAGGTTGGAAAAGTGCACCATGGGTTTTAAGGCTGCATGGTTTGCTTCCTTATATTAGAACTTGCACTTCAAGAGATCCAGAAAGGAAACATGCCATTAGGCCTTTGTTTCTCAGTTGTATATGTGAGAGCACATCAGTAGGTCTACAAGCATGCAGCCAAAATAATCAAATGAAACCCAAAATAAATACTTAAACGCTGGTGACACATTTTACATTTCCAAACAGAGTAAACAAAGCTCCAACAACTGGTTTGCGTGTTAGCATTTCATTAAAACACAGCCCCATAGAACTCCGCCCCACACTTCAGTGTGCTTTGGAAGCTGCAATGTTTTTTCTTCATACATCAGATTACTGAACACATTCATAATGAGTGCTGTGTTATGACAGTCCCAAAACACGTCCCTAGAGAAAGGATGACTGTCAGTGGTCAAGGAGGGTTAAACACAAGTCTCCTGCTCTCCCAGCCATGGGTAAGAAGAGTAAGCGGCTTGAGACTGCCTCTCCTGACCAACCTGACATCCGGACCAGGCAGGAGGAGAGGGACGGTGAGACTTCAGATGCGGCTGTCTCCACAGACTCGTGGGCCCCGGCCTCCTTGCCAGCTGCGACGCCCCCGATGGCCCAGATAGACGGCAGAGATCGCCCGGCCACTAAGGCTGACATCCGGGAGCTTCTGGAGGAATTTCACTCCCAGTGGCGCTCTGAGCTCCCTGCAGTACGGACGGACCTGAGCTCCCTGCAGAACAAAGTGGCTGATGTGCATACTCACCTACTGACATCGGACGCTGCCCGGTCTGAATCGCGGTTGGTGGAGAAGGAGCTGAACACTCCGGTAGACCGATTGACAGCGGCTGTGATTGAGCCGGAGTCCAGGCACCGCTCTAGAAATGTCTGGATCCACGGGGTCCCCTGTCTCGGTCTCTGATGCTGAATGGTTATCCTGCATTGCTGGCCTGGTGGCTGCGCTCCTCCAGCACTCTGATATGATTGTCTCTGCAGTTTGTATCCGCAAGGCCGCAACGGCCCCTGCTGACGCCCCCAGAGATGTCATCGCCACTGCCAGGGATGTCCAGACCCGATCTGCCTTGATGAAGGTTGCTGGCAATTTGCCTATGGCTCACCATGGCTGTCGGTGACGATTTACCGAGACCTACCATTTTTGGCACTGATGGCGCGAAGAAAGTTCAGTGAGGTCACTGGTGTCCTGTGATCCCAGGCTGTTCGGTACCGGTGGGGGAGTCTCCGGGGCACTGTGGAGAGACGGCCGGCCCTGCTCTACTACCACTGTGGAGGACGCATGGTCTCTGGTCCATAACCCCCAGGCCTTGTTCTGTCCCCACGGTGGCTTTTGTAGAAACAGACAGCTTCAACTCCGATGAAAGGCATAAGATATTTATTTCCAGGCATTCATAATTAAAAAACTTACAGTCATTGAAAAGATTAATCTGGATCATTTATATTCTGTCCTTTTTATACGGTGTGAAAAAAAGGGTAATTTCACTCCCATGTGGAGAGAGAGCATGCTGCAGCTTCTCCTGGAATTACTTCCTGAAGTACACACCCTTCTTCCTACCAGCATGCAAAGCTTCTCAGCACCAATTAGACACATAGATCTGATCACATGTAATAAAACTACAATTCCCAGAAGACATTTCCCTTAAGGGGGGCAGTTTCCAATTCCTATAATGCTATCTCTTACAATTACTGACTATTCTCATGCTGCTCTTGTCAGCACAGGCCTTGTTGCTCCTGGCGCTGGCACGCCGCCTGCTGCTGTCACCGAGTCCACACGATCCCAGCAGCGGGACCCTGGATGAAGGAGATACCTCTCTGCAATTTTCTAATGCCCTCAACCATGCTTTTGTTTGAGAACATTCGGTAGCACACCCTGCTGGAGTTTTCCGTGGTGTTTGGTTGTTGTTTTTTTTCACAAGCCCCCCCCCCCCTCCTTGCCGTTTTGTTTCTGAGCCGTTTCCGAGGAACTTAAGACATTTTTGTTTCTTTTTCCCCACCTATTGTATATGCCATCCCGAATGACTATGTTTAGGGGACTGCTGTCTTCGTCCGATAGAGCATCAGGATTCCCCCCCCCTTTTTTTGTGTGTAGTATGGGACACCGGGTTGCTCCCTGCGCGAGCGGTTAGGGGGACCACCTAGGCTCTGACCGTCCTCTTGGGCCCAGGTCTCCCTGCCCAGTGGCCTCTTCAGTGGCCCTTGGTTTCCTTTAGGGCAGGGCTTGACAAATTTGCTTTGAATCTAGGAGCCAGCTGCAAACGTTAGGAGCCAGGTTTTTCTTCAGAGTAAGGCCGGCGTCAGACGAGCGCCCTAGATGCGCCCATACTGATGTGACGCTGCAATGGGGCCTGTCACACACAGTCACAAAACTGCTGTCACAGTTCAAGCTGTGCTTCCCGCCCCCCCCCCCCGGCCTGGGGCTTCACTTTATACCCCAAACAACCATTTCCCTTTTTATGCAGTGTAGGCATATTGCAAAAAAGTTTAAAATAATTCCCTAAACCTATATGCATACACAATAAAACACTGAATCGTAACCCAAAGTAATTGAATGGCTCCCTTTATACAGCGCTCCAGAGTATGTTGGTGGTGTTTAAATAGTCATTAGGCAATCCAGCCTGCAAGCTCGCTGTGCGCTTTAAAGTCACAGAAACAGATGTGGCCGTGTTGTTGCAATAACCCATCCAGATGTCTTGCGTGGTCACAGAGGGGCAATCTGGAGCGCTGCATAAATATACTGTATATACGTAGGAATCATGATACATATATACGTTTTTTTCACCTTCAACCTTTTAAACACCTATATCCAATAATGAGTATACTCTAATACTATTGAAAATGGGGCTTTTTCTTTCCCACTTACTGCGGATCTAAAAAAATATAATGTGTGATGCTGGGCAGACATGCTCCGAGTCTGACACTGCGCATGCACGGAGTTGAGCGCTCCTCCTCCCCCTCCATCCATCCACTCTGTAGCGGAGAGAGAGGGGCGGGCCTGCAGCTGTGTGCGAGCATGTCACAGGGGTATGATTTATAACCCCAGAGGTGCTTTTGAAGGGCCCAGCATGAAAGTGTGCACGCTGCCGATACAGATCACAGCATGCACACAGCTTTCCCGAGCGGACAAAGCCATGTAAAAGGCTTCATGTCCATCGGGTAGAGGACCCAGCGTGCGGGCCTTTCAGAAGGGGGAGGCTATGTATACAAACCCCGGCGCCAGGACAGCATTTCTTGTCGCCATGGCAACGCTAGCGCCCGTGTTTGTCGACCCCTGCCTTAGGGTTGCCAGGGGGAGCCGTGAATGCCAAGTTTCCTTGGGCAGCCCTTTACCCTCCTTCCCCCCCCCCCCCTCGGTGCTCTTCTGTTGGACCCCATTAGTGCTAGGTTTTTCTGGGCTTGGCCCCCACTAACTTGCTCTTGTTTCATTTTGTCCCCCCTTTTATAGAGGTGTTTCATTGAGATGGGCCCTGCGCGGCCTCTATTTGTCTGGTTTTCTACACTGCTGACATGCTTTTCAAATAAAAAAAACTTTTAAATAAAAAACACGTAAGTCTCCTTGCTGTGAATGTGTCTGCATCGTCATTCTGAGTACCTTTCATAACGGCACATCGGCATAGCAGTTTTTTTTTCCTTAACTATTGAGCCATTTCACCCTTGCATGCGGAGATAATTTTTACGGTTTTGTGCTCATGTTTAAACGCAATTTGAAGTCATATTTTATTGTAGGACCCAGACAATTTATATATCGTTATTATATGTATATCTCAAGTTCTGCCAGAATGCTATAACAAAATAAAAAAGTGAATTTCCATTCAAATTCCAATCATCTACAGCAGGGGTGGGCAAGACGTCGATTGAGGTCCACCAGTGCAGCGCGACTGAATTTTTGGGAGATCGAGTCTCATGGCTGGCTTACAGCAAGAGCGATAGGTGCCAGGCACTTGGCCACGCTTTTTGATCAGCCCTGCACTCAGACAAAAAAACTGAGTGGACAGAGGCTGGCTGAGAGATGGAGCTGCCCTTTGAAGCCACAGGCTGCCCCTTTTCCCTGCACAGAGAGAAGTATTTGCTCCAGGAGATAGGATAATGACACTGCTTTGTAAATATTACCCCCCCCCCTTTATTTATAGGACAACATTTATGTCCCATTAGCTTCGAAGGTGTCGGAAGACATGGGAGGGGACAATCATCCAGGCTGCTGAAAGACCAGCTACATCTTCCAGGTTGATCCTGGGATTGTCTGTAATCACTGCTTCATTTGAAACTTTACCATCTCTCCTGCTGCTCTAACACGTGTGTGTGTGTGTGTGTGTGTGTGTGTTAAAAAAGTGTATATTTTACACACACACACACATACATCTACATTGTGTGTCGTGTATACATGTGTCTGTATATAGACAATCATACACTATATTGCAAAAAGTATTCGCTCTCCCATCCAAATCAGAATCCGGTGTTCCAATCCCTTCCATGGCCACAGGTATATAAAATCAAGCACCTAGGCATGTAGACTGTTTTTACAAACATTTGTGAAAGAATGGGTTGCTCTCAGGAGCTCAGTGAATTCCAGCATGAAACTGTTGTAGGATGCCACTTGTGCAACAAATCCAGTTGTGAAATTTCCTCGCTCCTAAATATAATACAGTTGACTGTGGAATAAGAACGTGGAAGTGTTTGGGAACGACGGCAACTCAGCCACGAAGTGATAGGCCACATAAACTGACGGAGCGGGGTCAGCGGATGCTGAAGCGCATAGTGCAAAGTAGGGTTGCACCGATACTAGTATCAGTGCCGATACCGGGTACTGCAGGAGTACTTGGTACTCCTGCAGCACCCCCGATACCGGAAGCCGGCATTGAGCCAGCATCCGAGGGGCTGGGGTGGCTGTCCGAATGCTCTATCGGCATTCGGACAGGCCCTGCAGCTGCTCACCGCGTTCATACTTACCTTCCTGAGCGACACTGGGAAAGTCTTCGCATGTGCGCTTGTTGGAAGGCCCCCAGCTGCGATCACGTGATGAGCTGGGGGGCATAATCCGTGATGAGCTGGGGGCATATCCATGAGCGCGCTGGGGGAGGGGAAGCATATCCATGAGAGCTGGGGGGGGGGAGGGGGGAACATATCCATGAGCGCGCGGGGGGGGGGGAAACATATCCATGAGCGCGCGGGGGGGGAAAATATCCATGAGCGCGCGGTGGGGGGAACATATCCATGAGCGCGGGGGGGGAACATATCCATGAGCGCGCGGGGGGGAAACATATCCATGAGCGCGCGGGGGGGGGAAACATATCCATGAGCGCGGGGGGGGGGGAAACATATCCATGAGCGCGCGGGGGGGGAAACATATCCATGAGCGCGGGGGGGGGAACATATCCATGAGCGCGGGGGGGGAAACATATCCATGAGCGCGCGGGGGGGGGAAACATTCCATGAGCGCGCGGGGGGGAAACATATCCATGAGCGCGCGGGGGGGGAACATATCCATGAGCGCGCGGGGGGGGGAAACATATCCATGAGCGCCGGGGGGGGGAAACATATCCATGAGCGCGCGGGGGGGGGGAAACATATCCATGAGCGCGCGGGGGGGGGAAACTATCCATGAGCGCGCGGGGGGGGGAAACATATCCATGAGCGCGCGGGGGGGGAAACATATCCATGAGAGCTGGAGGGGGAGCATATCCATGAGACTGGGAGGGGGAGCATATCATGAGAGCTGGAGGGGGAGCATATCCATGAGACCTGGAGGGGAGCATATCCATGAGAGTGGGGGGGGCATATCCATGAGAGCTGGAGGGAGCATATCCATGAGAGCTGGGAGGGGGAGAGAGCATATCCATGAGAGCTGGGAGGGGGAGAGAGCATATCCATGAGAGTGGGGGGGCATATCCATGAGAGCTGGGGGGGAAGGTATCCATGAGAGCTGGGGGGAAGCGTATCCATGAGACCGGGGGGGCGTTATCCATGAGACCGGGGGGGGGGTATCCATGAGACCGGGGGGGGGCGTATCCATGAGACCGGGGGGGCGTATCCATGAGACGGGGGGGGGCGTATCCATGAGAGTGGGGGGGGCATATCCATGAGAGCTGGGGGAGCGTATCCATGAGAGCTGGGGGGGGGCGTATCCATGAAGACCGGGGGCCTATCCATGAGACCGGGGGGCGTATCCATGAGACCGGGGGGGCGTATCCATGAGACCGGGGGGCGTATCCATGAGACCGGGGGGCGTATCCATGAGACCGGGGGGGGCGTATCCATGAGACCGGGGGGGGGGGCGTATCATGAGAGGGGGGGGGCGTATCCATGAGACGGGGGGGCGTATCCATGAGACGGGGGGGCGTATCCATGAGACGGGGGGGCGTATCCATGAGACGGGGGAGGCGTATCCATTGAGAGGGGGGGCGTATCCATGAGACGGGGGGGCGTATCCATGAGACGGGGGGGCGTATCCATGAGACCGGGGGGGCGTATCCATGAGACCGGGGGGGGCGGTATCCATGGACCGGGGGGGGGGTAACCATGAGACCTGGGGGGGGGTATCCATGAGACCTGGGGGGTAACCATGAGACCTGGGGGGGGTAACCATGAGACCTGGGGGGGAGCGTATCCATGAGACCTGGGGGGCGGCGTATCCATGAGACCTGGGGGGGAGGCGTATCCATGAGACCTGGGGGGGGGCGTATCCATGAGACCTGGGGGGGGAGGCGTATCCATGAGACCCGGGGGGGGAGGCGTATCCATGAGACCGGGGGAGGCGTATCCATGAGACCGGGGGGGGCGTATCCATGAGACCGGGGGGGGTATCCATGAGACCTGGGGGGGGCGGTATCCATGAGACGGGGGGGGTATCCATGAGACCTGCGGGGGGGTATCCATGAGACCTGGGGGGAGGCGTATCCATGAGACCTGGGGGGGAGGCGTATCCATGAGACCTGGGGGGGGGCGTATCCATGAGACCTGGGGGGGAGGCGTATCCATGAGACCTGGGGGGGAGGCGTATCATGAGACCTGGGGGGGAGGCGTATCCATGAGACCTGGGGGGGGAGGCGTATCCATGAGACCTGGGGGGGGAGGCGTATCCATGAGACCTGGGGGGGGGCGTATCCATGAGACCTGGGGGGGGGGAGGCGTATCCATGAGACCCGGGGGGGGAGGCGTATCCATGAGACCTGGGGGGAGGCGTATCCATGAGACCTGGGGGGGAGGGTATCCATGAGACCTGGGGGGGGGGGCATATCCATGAGACCTGGGGGGCATATCCATGAGGTCTGTTCTTATTGGAAAGTGGTCACATGACATATAAAAGTATCGGTACTCGGTCTTAAAAAAGTGGTGTCAGGCATCCCTAGTGCAAAGAGGTCGCCAACTTTCTGCAGAGTCAATCGCTACAGACCTCCAAACTTCATGTGGCCTTCAGATTAGCTCAAGAACAGTGCGCAGAGAGCTTCATGGAATGGGTTTCCATGGCCGAACAGCTGCATCCATGCCATACATCACCAAGTGCAATGCAAAGCGTTGGATGCAGTGGTGTACAGCAGGCCGCCACTGGACTCCAGAGAACGCGTCTCCACTGCTCTAGGAGTGACAAATCGTGCTTCTCCATCTGGCAATTTGATGGACGCGTCTGGGTTTGGCAGTTGCCAAAAGAACGGTACTTGTCTGACTGCATTGTGCCAAGTGTAAAGTTTGGTGGAGGGGGGGGAATATGATGTGGGGTTGTTTTTCAGAAGCTGGGCTTGGCCCCTTAGTTCCAGTGAAAGGAACTCTGAATGCTTCAGCATACCAAGACATTTTGGACATTCCATGCTCCCAACTTTGTGGGAACAGTTTGGAGCTGGCCCCTTCCTCTTCCAACATGCTTTGTGCACAGTCAAGTTCCATAAAGACATGGATGACAGAGTCTGGTGTGGATGAACTTGACTGGCCAGCACAGAGTCCTGACCTCAACCCGATAGTCTCCGCTCGAATTCATCCCAAAGGTGTTCTGAGAGCCAGGTCTTCTCGTCCAACATCAGTATGTGACCTCACAAACGCGCTTCTGGAAGAATAGTCAAAAATTCCCATAAACACACTCTAAACCTTGTGGACAGCCTTCCCAGAAGAGTTGAAGCGGTTATAGCTGCAAAGGGTGGACCGACGTCATATTGAACCCTACGGATTAGGAATGGGATGTCACTTAAATTTATATGCAAGTCAAGGCAGGTGAGCGAATACTTTTGGCAATATAGTGTATCTCTGGGATATAGATATACATTAAGCCCCACCTTCCAGCAGCTGAAGGGAGTATGCGCATCAGCAGCACATGCAGGAGCAGTAGCACTTAATCCTATGCAGTTAGTAATTGTCACAGACCTCGCAGGTCTGCTGGTCCTGGCACCCCCTTGCCTAGATCAGCCCGCCCGCTGAGTTGCTCAGAACTCAGTGCCTCAAACAGCCTGATCTCCTGCCTCTGAACCGCTGCCTCTTTGGGTGAATTCCCAGATGGCCACTCCGTGCCTTCTGAGTAGGGGAAGTAAGAGTACCCTGAAAGAGACACTAGACAGGCTGTATGTTCAATCAGGAATAAACTGACTTCTTGAAAAACACCAGTATTTATGCTCAGGTAACACACACGCTTTTCAAGCTTCCCACCTGCCCCGACAGGTCTGATTGGCTGGCTGATTAATACTCTCCGTCAACAGATACAGTGTCAAAAGCACACAATTCGCAATCCATTACACCATTTCCATTGTCCCAATAGATCAGATTGGGACAGTGTTCGACCACAAGGCTGACTCACAACTCATACAGCTGATAAACAGACAAGGCATTGTTGCATAATCAAAGAGCACACAACAAACCTAATTACATTGATTGTTCAACAAAGAGATGAGCTTTAAACTAAATCACAAACAGTAAATAATGATGAAACTCAGGCCTGCATCTCCAAATTCACATTAAAACACAGTAAAAGTACATTTAAACTAAAACCAAGCATTTTGCACTACATAAAATACCACACAATATAAATGAGTATAAAGTCTGTTTCTTTTGGGGATTCTGCCATGGTGGTCGAAGCAGGGAACGTTATGTCAGTTCCATGACAGTAATTATGTAAAAAGGTACTCAAAATTTGCAGACAGTATGCAGTGCAAGTCTTCCTCAACAACCTAATAATGAACTTTTCGTTTTCACATTATTGTACTTGTCGGCTAGCTTCTCCCCGCATCACCTCTTCCCACGACAGACTGCAGGATTTCTCAGGCGCAGCGCCCATCCTCTGGAATGCTCTCTCGCACGGGCAGACTTTCCCCTAGTATTTCCTTCAAAAGCGCTCTTAAAACATTCCTATTTAGGGAAGCCTACCACCTGACTCACCAATACACCTCACTGCCTCAATCCGTCCATCACTCTCACAATGAAGTCCTCTCCTCCTCTTTCCACCACCAACCCTTCTAGGTTGTGAGTTCCCACAAAAATAGGGCCCTAGTTTCCTCCTGTACTGGTTTATCAAATGTTATTCAGTCTCAATGTATTGTAACCCGGTCTATGGCTGGGGTCAGACAAGTGTTTTGAAGAGCAGAAGGAACGTCCGTGAGAGTGGACGTTCCTTCCACTCGACGCCTCGCTGAGAGCCGTTAGTGCTCTCATCGCTGCAAGGCTCAATCCTCCTATGGAGGATCGATCCTCCTATTGCAGCTCCGTCAACGCACGTCCTAGTGCTTTGACGGAGAGGCCTGCTGCACGGCCGCTGTTGCACGCAACAGCATCTGGCTGGCCCCATCGCAGCGTCACAATGCTGCTACTGACGCCGTAAGTCACGTCAGTACGGGCGCACCTAGTGCGCCCGTCTGACACAGGCCTATAGCGTGCCCATTGTTCAGCGCTGAGGAATATGCTGGCGCTATGTAACGTATAATAATATACATCAAGAATGGAGTTTGTGGGGTTTTTGTTTTTTCCAGTCTTCAGTCGCTAGGGGTAGCCCTTGCCTTACAAAAGTCTGATAAACATGCTATAGATCAGGGGTTAAAAAATAAAAATAAAAAAATTATTCACATTTTATCATCCAAGACTTTGTGGTTATATATTCTATGGGGCACGCTTGTTAAAAGAATTAGAAATGGGAACCAGTTACTGTATTTTTCTGTGAATATACGTGATTCTAGTTAAAACTGGAAAAAAATAAAAATAATTGTGCACACTATAAATAATGTGAACAAAAGCGCTGCATTAATATAAAGAAAATGTCATTTTTTGTATAATTGGAAAGGCCACCCTCTGCCACTAAACGGGAGATGGGGGGGGGGGGTCCAAAGGAGCATTCTCCCACTCTCGCCCGTCTGACCACCTCGCTTAGCGCTGCAAAGCTCGATCCTCCTATGGAGGATCGCACTTTGCAGCTCAGTCAACGCACGTCCTAGTGCTTTGACAGATAGGCTTTCTAGACGTCCGAAGCACGGCCGCTGTTGCACACGCAATTTGTGTCACAACGCTGCAACGGATGCTGGAAGCCACGTCAGTACGGGCGCACCTAGTGCACTCGTCTGACGCCAGCCTAATTCCCTAACTGACGTGAGAGGCTCCGGAGGCTTGGCTGATATCCAAGAGGTCAGCCACTTCTAGGAGAAGTCCGCAATCCAGCGCCGATTGGCACCGGATCACGGACTGGCACCTAAGGGGTTAAACAGAGGCATTGCTGGAAAGGTCAGACTGTTACTGTATTACTAGGGCTGCAACGATTATTTGCATAAATCGATTAGTTGGCCGATTTAATCGGATAATTCTTTTTTAACTTCAAAAGGAATATTATGGAGGGAAACAAAACCCTGCCCCCTCCTTTTTTCATAAGATATTTGCGTAGTGTATATTACTTTTGTACATACATACATACGCAAGTTGCATACTTTTCGCACACAAGGTACACGAGCACCTGGTCAGAGTGATGGATTGATGCTGCATACGCACCTTAAGCGCATGTCCGCTTTCTCCCCAAATGAACGCTACTACGAACGCTCAGTCATGATGTCAGCATGAAAGCAAGAAGAGAAGGGGGGCAGCAGTCCATGCAGGCTGAACACTTTAATAAGCTAAAAGTGATCATGTGCAGAGAGTGTCCCTTTTACAATAATAATTTCATTAACAAACTGAGCGAGAGGAAGATCCGGAGGTGGAAGTTGAGTTTGGGCAAGGGACTTGACCCGAGTATGAGATGGAGAGGGTTTTTGCAAAAGACCAGACCTGAGTGTGGGAGGGAGTTTGTGGGAAGGGACCGAACCAGACTGGAGAGAATGGCAGCTCCAGACCAAAGAGGGGGTGGCAGGCAGGTTGGGGTGGTGGCACAGGACTCCAGTAAGTATAAAACACCAGTGGCAGTATACCAGGGTTTGTGTTATAGTGCTGCTAGAGTTGTAAACTAAATAAAAACAAATGTCTGACATAACCCGAGAACTAAATCATACAGGCTAAAGGAAGTGAACAAAGCCAGATTAAGACACCAGGATGCTCTAGAAAGGTTACCAGTTTTGGGTAACTGATATAAAAAAAAAGTGATACACATTGTATTTCCTTCAACTCCCTTTCCCTTAGGTGCTTGTCCTTGTCAACAGTATAGTTTGGTAGTAGGTATGTGGGCAGACAGAAAATACAGGCCAATATAGACTGGCAGATTATGTACATACCCCCTCCCCTGGTGCAGAGGGAAACTATGGTCCTGGATTTCACCACTTGCCAAAGGAGTGGCACGTTGCAGCAACTGGTGAGAGGGCGTACTAGTATGCCCCACTGGCGTTAATCCCCTCCCATCGGGCACCACCTGTCTGCAAGGCAAAGGTTGGGGGGTGCGGGTACGAGGAAATAATAACACCAGATCATTATCAGAATGAAATAGACAGTATGGGATCTAGCTGCTAATAAGTGAGGAGATGTTGACAGGGCAAAAGTCACGGAGAGTAACAGTTGAAGGATCACAATAATATAGAATAAAAAAAAAAAATGCACTGTATTATATTTTAGTATAAGAAGTAAATTTAATGCCTGCCTGGGTGAACACTAAGTTAATAATAAGAAAAAGCAGTTACTAGGATATGTGTCCTTCCCTTCCATCAACAAAACAGCCCATGGCAACGCAGCTCATGCACACGTTAGGTTTCAGTTCGCAACGAAAAAGAAAAGCTGGCAGCCAAGCCTGGCGACACTAGTCTTAATAGATATCCTGGTGTTACCGGAATCCACCTGGTTCACTCGGGACGAGGCCGGACCAGACACGAGCAAGGATTGTCTGAACACGAGTCTCTTCAGGAAAGGCAAACTTTTTGTGACGTCACACAGAATGCTCACACAGGATTGAATCGCAAAGAGTGAGCCCCGAACTCACCCCGACAAGTGGTCTTATACCCCGAATACATAATTAGGTACATCCCAATTAACCCACCTCTGACACTATCCCACCCCACGTGGGTTAGTATCTCCCTTGGTCAATTACAAAGACATTCCATACATTGGCCATAAATTGGCAAGCTTCATGTTTGTTTGACAGAAGATGTAATTTCCTATTACAGCCTCGTGTCAGAGTGTTATCATGGATATAGCTTTGAAATCCAGGATACAATGTCAATAACCCTACCAGAGGGTGAAGAAGACCTGTAATCAGATGAGAATCTTTGAACATTACGGCCCGTTCAGACGAGCGCACTGATCACGTCCGTGTTGCCGCACAATAGTACGTCTGTTATAGCATATAATTATGACCAATGGCGTCCCACACACAAAGTACGTCCGCACCGAACTACGGACGTGGCAAACAGACATCCGCTAGACCGGACACACAGAGTGCGCAGCGTCCGCATAGCTTTGTGTGTGAGTGATGGAACGAAGTCAGACGGACTGCATTTTTGACGGACAAAATGTTTTTCATATTAATTTATTTTTCCTTCTACAGTCAGTCAAAAAAATACGTCAGTCACAAAAACGGACTGTGTGGCCACTACCTTGTCGTCAGTCAGAAATTACGTCGATTTTGCACAGAATGCGCTTGTCTGACACTAGCCTTAAAGTGAACCGGTCCTTGATATGAGCACTGCATGATATTGCTGTGAAACAGACATGTAACGTGGCAGGGAATAATTAAATAAAACCTGGCAGGAAAATGGGTATTGCAGGCTTTTGGTCAGAAGAATACAGCAGCAGTAGATATTTTTGGCTTAAAAAACATCCAATATAGATTTACTTTTGTGCCACCCGAGAAGTCTACTGGCGTGTGCCCTGGCTGTTGGTCTCGGGCCCTGAAAAGTGCAGAGGCGGCGGCCATTTTTACTCCTTGTGCGGCTTCCCTCTCGGAGATTCTTCCCTCCCTTTGGACATGGGTAAGACGACTAAGCGGGCTTGGGTGGCAGATGTTCCCCGTTTACCTGATATCCGCATCTCAATGAGCGGCATGAGACCTGCTGGTAATGCGCCTCACTCCCCGCCGGCGACCGGGGCCTCCATTGACCAGGAGCCGGCTGCGAGTCTCCTGCCCACCAGACCTACAGATGACCTACCGGTAACCAGGAAAGATATTCGCGCTCTCCTGGAACCAAGAACTGGCTGCTGTGCGCTCAGACCTATCTGTTCTCCAAACGGGAGTGGAGAATCTGGGCACTACTACCCACGACCTGGGGGAACGCGCAGGCGGCAACCTCCTCCTGCATTACAGGTCCAGGTTGCCAACCTTCAATCATCGGTCCTGAGTTTGGAGTCCCGGCATCGCCGCAAGAACCTCAAGTTCCGGGGTATCCCGGCGGATTCCCTTCCTGCTCACGAACTTCTGGCGTTCATAAAGCGGTTTGTGGTGGTTGCCCTGCCGGTGGAGTCCCGGCCCCTATTTCAGCAACCCGGGTTAGGAAGTCTGCTGCGGCACCTGAAACGGCCTCTCGGGACGTGATTGTGGTGGCCAGAGATGTCCACGTTCGTGATCATTTACTGGAGGTGTCGTTGCGAGCCCCTCCGACCCGGTTCGAAGATGTCAACGTGGTGGTTTATCGGGATCTACCGTTCCGGGCACTAGCAGCTCGTCGCAATTTTCGACCTGCCACCGCGGTGCTCAGAGCCCACGACGTCCGCTACCGCTAGGGAGTGTCTGGGTCCTTACTTATTCAACATGGCCGCTCCATTCTCCCGGCAACGACCCTGGAGGAAGCTCAGACGCATCTGCTAACGCTTGGTCTGCCATTGGCCATGGACGGGGACTGTTTGGCTTTGTTGTCGACACCGAGACCTCAGGACCCGGACTAACTTACAGTCTTGTTCACTGTCGTGTTTATTTGTTTTTTGCTCTTGCCTCCCCTCGGTGCTTGCTCAATGACCTTTTTTGATGCACTGGAGTGTTACAGGGCACTTATTTGAGAGACACCCACCTTTTATTTTTTTTGCAGTTACTTTACATTACCGGCTCTTTTGAACGTAGCAGACCGGTTGGACAGTGGAGCTTTTTACCGGTGGAAGGAAATTTTATTTATTTGTTTTTAATTTTTTTTTTTCCTTTCCCCGCCTCCCCACTTCCCCCGCCCCTTTTCCCGGGAGCAGGGGCCTGTGGTGGGCGAGCCTTGAGGTGGCCACCTAGGCTCTCGTCACCTTTTTAGGCCCTACCACGGCCCTTACCCTGTGGCTCCCTCCTCGGCCCCCTTGGGGGAACGGGGGTGAGCCGTTGAGCCCCACACGTCTTTGGACAAGGCGCTTCTTTTTGATTCTGTGTCACCCCCTTCTTTCCCCCCCCCCCCTCTTTTTTTTTTTTCCTTCCTCCTCCCTCTGAAAACGCTCGCAGTTGCCTCACGAAACAGCATTTTTGTTATGTCCTAATGGGTCTTTATGCTTACGGTGTCGTACGGCCTCTTTTATATCTCAATGCCACCTTACTCGATTAGTTGTTTTTGTTCTTCACGTTATTACCTTGCGACCTCCTTTATATACTCGTGTTTATTGTCCTACTGTCTTGAAATAAAAAATTTGATATATAAAAAAAAATATCCAATATAAACTAGGGTTGCACCGATACTAGTATCGATATCGGTGCCGATACCGGGTACTGCAGGAGTACTTGGTACTCGTGCAGTACCCCCGATATTTTTTTCCGATACCGGCAAGCCGGCATTGAGCCGGCTTGCCGGTATCCGAGGGGCTGCGGCGGCTGTCCGAATGCTCTATCGGCATTCGGACAGGCCCTGGAGCTGCTCTCCGCCCTTTGTTTATACTTACCTTCCTTCAGCGACGCCGGGAAAGTCTTCGCGCGCGCTCCTTAGAAGGTCCCCAGCCGCGACCACGTGGGACCATGTGATCGCAGCTGGGGTCCTTCCAACGAGCGCACGCGCGGAAACTTTCCCGGCGTCGCTAAAGGAAGGTAAGTATAAACAAAGTGAGCAGCTGCAGGGCCTGTCCGAATGCCGATGGAGAGCAGCTGCAGGGCCTATCCGAAGGCCGATGGAGAGCAGCTGCAGGGCCTATCCGAATGCCGATGGAGAGCAGCTGCAGGGCCTATCCGAATGCCGATGGAGAGCAGCTGCAGGGCCTATCCGAATGCCGATGGAGAGCAGCTGCAGGGCCTATCCGAATGCCGATGGAGAGCAGCTGCAGGGCCTATCCGAATGCCGATGGAGAGCAGCTGCAGGGCCTATCCGAAGGCCGATGGAGAGCAGCTGCAGGGCCTATCCGAAGGCGATGGAGAGCAGCTGCAGGGCCTATCCGAAGGCCGATGGAGAGCAGCTGCAGGGCCTATCCGAAGGCCGATGGAGAGCAGCTGCAGGGCCTATCCGAAGGCCGATGGAGAGCAGCTGCAGGGCCTATCCGAATGCCGATGGAGAGCAGCTGCAGGGCCTATCCGAATGCCGATGGAGAGCAGCTGCAGGGCCTATCCGAATGCCGATGGAGAGCAGCTGCAGGCCTATCCGAATGCCGATGGAGAGCAGCTGCAGGGCCTATCCGAATGCCGATGGAGAGCAGCTGCAGGGCCTATCCGAATGCCGATGGAGAGCAGCTGCAGGGCCTATCCGAATGCCGATGGAGAGCAGCTGCAGGGCCTATCCGAATGCCGATGGAGAGCAGCTGCAGGGCCTATCCGAATGCCGATGGAGAGCAGCTGCAGCTGCTCTCCGCTCATACTTACCTTCCTTCAGCGACGCCGGGAAAGTTTCCGCGCGTGCGCTCGTTGGAAGGACCCCAGCCGCGATCACATGGTCCCACGTGGTTGTGGCTGGGGACCTTCCAAGGAGCGCGCGAAGACTTTCCCGGCATCGCTGAAGGAAGGTAAGTATGAGCGGAGAGTGCTGGGGGGCATATCCATGAGCTGGGGGCCAATTATCCATGAGCTGGGGGGGGTCAATTATCCATGAGCTGGGGGGGGTCAATTATCCATGAGCTGGGGGGGGTCAATTATCCATGAGCTGGGGGGGGGGTCAATTATCCATGAGCTGGGGGGGGTCAATTATCCATGAGCTGGGGGGGGGGTCAATTATCCATGAGCTGGGGGGGGCAATTATCCATGAGCTGGGGGCAATTATCCATGAGCTGGGGGGGGCAATTATCCATGAGCAGGGGGGCAATTATCCATGAGCAGGGGGGCAATTATCCATGAGCAGGGGGGGCAATTATCCAGGAGCTGGGGGGGGGGCAATTATCCAGGAGCTGGGGGGGGCAATTATCCAGGAGCTGGGGGGGGCAATTATCCAGGAGCTGGGGGGGGGGCAATTATCCAGGAGCTGGGGGGGGCAATTATCCAGGAGCTGGGGGGGGCAATTATCCAGGAGCTGGGGGGGGCAATTATCCAGGAGCTGGGGGGCAGGATATCCATGAGACCTGGGGGCTTTATAGGAGGTCTGTTCTTATTGGAAAGCGTCACATGACATAAAATAAAAAAGTATCGGTACTTGGTATCGGTGAGTACTTGAACAAAAGTATCGGTACTCGGTCTTAAAAAAGTGGTATCGGTGCATCCCTAATATAAACCATTGTTGTCATACTTTCACATGAGGGTTTATTCATCAACCACTGTTTAGCAAGGAAAGAATGGTGGTTCATCAGGGAACTACGGTGGGTGGGTACACAGAATTCAATCATTAGGTAATAGGGACCATAGATCCCTATACATTTCACAGATCTTTCCACATTTTCTGCCAAAGCTATCAACAGGGACACTCGATACACCCTTACCACATTAGCTTTTGTAAAGTGGTCAGGCTGCTTGAAGTGCCCCCTCCCCCCCCCAGTCCCGTTTTGGAGATATCACGGTGTGAAGCGGAGGAGTTTCCTCCACCCACTCAAGAGTCGCCAGGAAGAAGGGATTTGAATATTCCACCTTCTGCTCACCAAATCACAGATTATTTCAGTACACTCTGCATACCGACAATCTGTCTCCAATGATCAAACCAGCAAGTGTTCTGAGAGACAGGAGCTGATGAGCACCAATTCATATGTCTGCACAGGCTCTACAGGTACATGCGGGCAAAAATGCACAATTTCTGAGCAATGTGCAATTTGAGAAGCACACACAACACAAGTTGTGTTCATATGCAAATCTCGTTACATAGCTGAAGGCACATTCTGGAAGCCGTGAGCTGAAGTGGAGGAGCAGCCCAGTGCAGAGGGAGAAAAGGAGGAGTATTTGAACCTGAAATATATAGATTAGTGTGTGATAAGGAATAATTATCCTTGTTCTCCTGTTGTCTGGAATTATCTCAGCCATTAGCTCCCATTTACTTCCTTGTACCCGGCCGGGCCTTTTCCTTGTTCAGAGTTGTAGAAAGCATATTCCCAATGTATACATTGATTATGAGAAATGAATTGAGCTCAAGACGCTGATGTCACATCTCTTTACTATTCAATATCTGCTGGTTTCACAGTTTTCACAGAGTTAAATACAGAAATACACGTCAGACTTAAGACCGCCCCTCAAATACAGAATTGGATAAGCTTTAGGCGCATTTTCCAAATTGTCTCAGACAAAGAATTTAGATAACAATACATCCTTCAAATTAACCCTAGTCATTGACACTTTACACATCCTGTTACACCTAATCAATGATCAGTTCCTTACATCAAAGAGAGCTTAGGCCGGTAACTCTTAGAGTCTTTGTCTCAGGCCACAAGGATGTTGAGTTAATGCCTCCTTCCTCAATAAATGCAAGGATTGAGGCAGGTGTTCAACATCTGTTTCCTACTCTGACCCAAATAAGACTTCAAGATAAAGAGTTTATCTGATGATCAATTTGATATAAGAATACGCATTCATAGAAAGATTAAAATATTCCTCAACAGTGTGTTTATTATTGCAGAAGCCATCTGCACCAGGGATGTGCAGTCAGGGGAGGCGGAGCCTCCCCTGCCATTCCAGTAAATTAATGTGCTCATGGTGTTGTAGTGTGTGTGTATTTAAACTGAAATAAAATGTTATTTATTGAAAAAAGTCCATACCTCACCTGCTCCTCTCTCCGTGTGTGTGTGTGCGTGCGTGTGTGTGCGTTTACAGACAGCAGGGGCAGCACTGAGCGAGCCTAGGCTACGCAATTTGCGCAGCGCTGCGCTGATTGTGAAGCCCAGGCTGGTGGCAGGCAGGCATGCTCGTCAGTGCCTCCAGAGGCAATGAAAGCTTGAGCCAATAGGAAAGCTCCATTGGCGCAAGCTAAATTTTTTTTTTTTTCTTAAAACGCCCACCATTGAAGGCTGAGCTCCCCATGGTTTGATTGACGCAGGACAGTCATGTGACTGTCCTCGTCAGTCGGGGGGGGGGGTGCTCAGCCTGTACTGAGCACGCACTGGCTCCAGCTCCTCCTACACCCTAACGTGACATAGTGTGCCGGCACCAGTCATGCGGGAAGCAGCTGGAGGAGGTGCAGTGCATACCGAGGGACCACACAGCAGCTCAACCCTCTCTGGGACAGGCAGGCATGTTTTACATTGTGCGAGGGAGGAGGGTAATCCCTGTCAGTGGCACAGATGCAGTGATGTAGAATGGGGATCTTTTGGTAGTGTTTTATGCAGGCAGATGGTGTCCCTCCAGCTATGGGCTCTCACTAAGCTGTAACTTTAATGAGAGGGTCTCTGGGCTTCAGGCAGGAGCTGAGGGTGTGAGCAGCAGTGAGGTCTTGGTTTTATGGATCCTTGTTACAGTGCAGTGGCAGAGCTGGTCAGTTCCCTCGGATGGGAAAACTTCCTGCCTGTTTACAGCTGTGGCCTGTGCTGGTGTAGCAGTGAAGCCGGAGAGGAGAGCCTGGGCTCAGAGCAGGAGGAGGGGGTTTCTGGCTGCTCACAAGGGGCTGGTTTGGTGTACAGGGGGTCTGTGAGCTCTGCTCTCCGGTCTTGAGCTCACTCAGATCGGCCTGTTTCTCTCACTGCATCCCCCTGACTTCTAGCTCCCCCTCCCTACTCTCATCCCTGTATCCCTCCCTCAGACCCTGTATCCCTCCCTCAGACCCTCCATCCCTCCCCTGTCTACCCCCCTCCTTTCCTCATCAGTCCCGCTCTCCTCCATGTCCCCATAGAACAGAACCTGCTTATCTCTCCCCTATCAGCCCATCCACACATCACTATCACACCCTTCTTTTAATCCTCTACATATTTTGTCTGTGTCCTTTCCTCATGTTCTCTATATTCTTCTGTCATCCCCTGTCACTTCTCCTGCTCCACGGTCTATGAATCCCCATTCTTCATTCTTTTGTATCTTACTCTCTCCCTTTTCCCTGTTTCACCCTTTCTCTATAGATTCTGTTTAGGGTATGCATTTTCCCTGCATGTGTCTATCATTTCTCTGTATTCACAGAAATTGCTTGAACATTTTGTGCCATTTTTCTCAAAACATTGAAATGTTTTGATAATAAAAAATTCACCAATAAAATCTGTTTCTCTATAAGTGATATTATTATAATTGTTATTTATATATCACAGTGTTACTTTTTTTTACCTTTCACCCAGACTCTAATTTTATCATAACTCCATTATATTCTTTATACTTTTACAATGATGAGATATATATATATATATATATATATCTCATGTAACAGGGCATCATGTAGAGAGCAAGGAAAGGTCCTGTCCGGGGTTTATGTGTCACCCAGATTTCTCTCTTACACCTTCCGGAACCTCTAAGCACCTGGTTTTGCACTTTGCCTCAGTGGCAATTTAGTGCAGGTGAGGCAAACAGACATCGCTCTGGAGTCTGTGGAGCAGACAGTCTCTATCTGCTGGAGCACAAGGTTGGTCATGCTAGTTTGCTGAAGCCTGACAAACACTAGGTTTGCAAAGGTTGTTAGTCAGGACTATTGTATGTTTAGTTAGTGCCGGGACACGGCTAGGAATTTTCTTTGCTTTTGAACTGTTTATTTTGAGCAATATACAGTGTGGTGTATAACCTGTGGGTTGCTGCAATAAATGTACCCCCGTTTGAAGAAAAGTCACTGGTCTGGTCTCTGAACCTTTCAAGAGTGCTCACCCCAGAGAGCAATTGCACCTGCTACCCGTTTCCCAGCTCACACTCTATATATATTACACAAACAGCCCTCTATGCCATTGTCTTAAGCGCCCTTTCTCCAATGTGAGAAAAATGTAACAGACATTTAAAAAAACTGTATTTTACATAAAGTTATCAAACGGACATGTTGCACAATCTAGCCAGTGCCTCACCGCACGTCACTGATCTGCACATCACAGCAATTCAAAGAACTGCATGCCAGAGCCCATGTGCTACATTCCCCATATGCAGCAAGGAACTCAGGGTAGGATATGCAAATTACATCTGTCTCATTTTTATTGCATCCTGGGTCTGGTTTTACACAGGACCCTTAAATCAATGCCACGCCATACTAGGCTTTTTTTTAGCAGAACGAACACACACCTTCTGTCCTACATAGCTTTACCAACTGCTTCATACGGTCAATGGTTTGCAGAAGATTTACCTAGAAGTCCTGGAAGGCTGTCCACACTTGACAGCCTTCAGAGTAGAGGTGACACCTCAACTCTAAAGTGTTTTTGCAGCGGCCAGGACCAGGTGGGGGAAAATGAACTTAGGAAGAACTTAAATGAGCGTATGTGGCCATGGTGGCTAGTCTGTCCTTTTAACGGTGTACCTGTATATATTTGATACTAAAGTGGAGAATTAACACCGCAAAGCAGGTTCTCAGTATATCAGCCACTGAGAAAACCTTGAGGTTAACCACATAATCCTGTAGTTGTCATATATCTATGTGTAGAATAATGCAAATACGAATTGCAGGGAGCCAGCAAATACAAAAGCTCCTGGTTGTGTCAAGCCTTGCCCTCAAGATACAAAGCGATGATGCAGTCACATCTTTTTGTCATTGAACTCCTCACTTGACAGAGGAATCTGAAGCTGCCGAAGGCTCTCGAAGCTAATGTTCCTCTAGTGTCTCAGGTTATATTAGTGCATAGTTTTGTTCACCTCCACAAGTGTTATTGTTGTCAAGTGGTAAAAATATATCCCATTATGAGGTATGTGATAAGTGGAGGGGGGGGGGACCTCATTTGACCGGATTAGGTATTTTCCTACCTGCTGAGCCACTTCTGGGAAGGAGCTCTCCAAATAAACTGGAAAGACCGTATTCACAACAAATGTGGCATCATTAAAGTAACTCCAACATACTTGCCTGCTGGGCATCACCACTGTTCGAAATCCTTGAGTAGGGCATACATCTGGCGGATATCATTTACTGAAGGGGTCAGTAACCTTGGCCCTCCAAACGTATAGAACATTATCCGTGAGGTTCAACCAAATAGAGACTGAGCATCACGGGAGTTGCAGTTCCAAAAGCATCTGGAGGTCTTCAGTTGCTAAGCCCTAGACAGTACCATCATGTATTTGCCACCTTGTGGAATAGGCTAGAAACAGCATGAAGGTAAAGTCATTTCACATTGAAAAAAATTGCACTTGCACACTACTTCGTGCAAAAATCAAAACTAATGTTGGGTTAGCCCTAACCCTAACCAACAGATTCTGCACCTTCTTTCAAAACTCCCATCACAAGAAGGAGCAGAATCTGTTGCCAAAAAGATGAAGCAAATCAGTAGGTTTGGGTTAACCATAAAAGAAACCAAAGCACAAGTTGTACCACCAAGAGTAGTCGGGATGCACTGAAACAATGCAAGTGTATGGTGTTTTCACGTGAAATAAAACTTTACTTCTTTACTACGGGGTCTGCTCACAAAGCACCGAAATTGAACTTAATTTCAGTGCTTTTCATTTGGGCACATTTCAGCTCACTCCGGCGATTTCATTTTGTCAAAAATGCAGTGAATTCACCGTATTTTGCTGAAAATGGATTTGCAAAAGTTAGAAAAAAAAAGTCTAATATGTTTTTACTACATTTTTATTGACTTTAAGATCCTGTCTAAATAATAAAAAAAAGGTCCTTCGAAGAACAAAAAGGTCTGTTAAGTCTTAAATTCAAAACAAATACCAAAAAGATCTTTTAAAAAATGATTTAAAATTTTTTGTAAAAAATATAAATAGTTGGTCATAAAAAAAAAGATTTAAAAAAGATATTACATTTATTACACTGAAACCTATTAAATTTGCCTGTTTAAACCTGTCTAATTGACACAGCGGAATCTGGTAATTTCGCCAAAATCTGGCGTTCTGTGAATAGATTAATCAATACTTCTCTGTGGGGAAATGCTCTATAATTTCACAGTCCATTCACCTGTATTTGGCGAATTCACAGTTTTGTGAATACACAAACAACCCCGAAATTGCACCTACAGTAAAATTCTCTGGTGCAATTTGGTGGCCAGTTTGGACATCAGCGAATACCCCTCTCAATGTGAGGACTCTGTATAAATACATGTAACTGTAGCCAATAAAGCACCAACAAGTTCAGTAGCGCTATACAATGGGAGAGACAGAATAACAAATCTACATACAAGTTAAACACACAGAACAGTACGTGAGAGGACCCTGTACGAGAGCCTACAAATCTAAGAGGATAGGTGTGACACATTAGATGAACGTAAATAGCAGTGTGTGTGGGCTGAATGGAAAGATGGTGCATGAAATGTACAGTGGGGGATTAGAGAAGCCTATCAGCTCACTCCAAAAGTAAGGTGTTTTCAGAGAATTCCTGAAGGACTGAAGAGATGGGGAGAGTCTAATGATGTGGGGGGGAGGGAGTTCCATAGAAAGAGGGCAGCTCGGGAGACATCCTGAAGATGAGAGTTGGGGGGTGCAGGTACAAGGAACTGATAGCATCAGATTATTGGCCGAGCGAAGTGGTCGGGCGGGATATACCTGCTAATATGGGAGAAGATATAGTCAGTGGTATGGTTATGTAGAGCTTTATAAAAGGGAGCACCAGTATTTTAGAAATGGATTATAAAAAGGAAAGAGGTAGCCAGTGTAGAGATTCACACCTCTTTTCTTTGTCAGAGGTGCGGAATGTGAGGTGAACGAGTCTGGCACGGGTGTTCATTACAGACTGTAGAGGGGAAATCTGGGATATTTTAAAGGCCAGAGAGAAGAAGGTTACAGTAGTCAAGGTGGGAGATAAGAGCTTGGACGAGCATTTTAGAGTCGGGATTAAGAAAAGGACGGATGCGTGCAATGTTTTTTTTTTTGGTGAAATTAGCAAGATTGGCAACCATTTTGCTGCATTGTTTAACCTGTCTGGTTTTCCCCGAGTGTGGCTCAGGGTTAAATTTCACTGCTGAAAGCTGTAACCTCGAGCCACACTCGAGCTGTATACATCACATTTACCTGCGCTCCCTCACAGAACTCCCACAATCGCATTCTCTTCCGTGCGATCACGTGGTTGCGAGAAGGGAACCAGGATGCCGCGATCGCACGGAGGTGACCGCAGGGGACAGCGAGGGAGCACAGGTAAAGGTAATGTATCCAGCACGAGTGTGGCTCGGGGTTACCGTTTTCAGCAACGGATTTAACCCGGAGCCACACTACGGAAAAACGCTAGGGGGATAAATAAATAAAAAAAAAGTTCAGATTCTGGCATATTTTATATGTCAGAATCGCAACGCCAGGGAGGCTAAGTGACATTAACCAAATGACAACTTTCAGATAGGACACTGATGCAATGCCGTAACGGCCAATGTATCACCAGTCCCTGACTGGAAAAGAACAAGAGAATACTGGTAAGACACCTTTCCGCTCGCACCAGGCAGGTAAGCCACGGCGCAACTACTCTGCTTGCAGGTCTCTGGAAAATAAGGCATAGTAATCATTTGAAACACGAGATGCATAGCTTGCTCATAAAAAAAAAAAGGTTTCACGTTTGGATTATCCTCTAAATATGCTTAATCACCAACACATCTGTAGTGCAGAAACAAGAATCATTGTGTGAAAGGGATTACAGCTAATGTGTTACCTTTGGCTTCACAAACTATAAACCGCTTATGAGAAACTAGCTAAAAGCAAAAGATACCATAGGTGTCACGAGTCAAAGAAAAAAAAAATGGTCTAGATCCCTGCAAAAAATAAAAATTCTGTTGGAAATTGAGAAGTCTCTGCAAAATGCCATTCCTGCCCTAAATCAGTCACTGTTGTTATGAAATGCATTGCAAGTCACATCTGCCCACTGCAGGTCAGTTCTGATTTGTCTAGAAACCTGCCCTGAATGTCAGTCCTGCTGACGCTGAGCCAACTAGAATATTGTACACTGCAGGTAGAAAAGGGCCACGTCTACCCTGGAAGTTCTCCGATTTTTCATGTACGGCCATCACTAGGTGACAGCTGGGGGGGGGGCTCACTGGAGAAGCACGGCCTTATCACATAAATCCTTCTGGCCGCTAATTTATGCTCTCATGGCTGGACCTGCAAACCCGCACGCTCACACAGATGTGATTGGGTTCCTGGACCAAACCATTCCCCTTCATGCCTGTCTACAACCCAGACCGATAATGACCTGGGGAGGGGGGGAGATTATTCCGAGTACTATTCATAAAGACGCTAACCACAGCTCCCTCCATCTTTTGCCCTCATCCTCCTTGGCACCATTGCCCACACTATACACAGCCTCTGTGCCTGTTGGAGACGTGTGGTTGCTGGCCTCCTGCCAAGGAACCATGGACCAATGTGGCAAAGCAAACTCAAAGACAAATGGGCATAAGTGGGCACCTGAGGGTTAACACATTTAATGCATTGGTAAACCGATTGTAGACCTGTTGTCAGTACGGTCTATCCCGGTCTGTAATGGTTTGATGTGATTACTCATAACTTAATGAATAACACCCATCATGTTGAAATGCTATGCAATATAAAGCCATTGTTACACACATTGGGCCGTACTCCAAGGTTGTTGTTAACTTAACCAGAGATATTGTAAACTTACTATCTAGATCATTATACTCTATGAAGATGTTAAGTTTACAACAGCTCTGGTTAAGTTAGCACCAACTAGGGATAGACCGATATCACTTTTTAGGCACCAATACTTGGCAGCCGTTCAGGCCGATAACGGGTGCCGATATTCTGTACATTTAAATTTTGGGGTGGGTGACGGGGAGACAGGGCTCTGAGCAAGAGTTGGGTGAAGGGGAGGCACAGGGAGGTGGGTGAAGGGGAGGCACAGGGAGGTGGGTGAAGGGGAGGCACAGGGCTCTGTGCAAGTGGTGGGGAGACACAGGGCACGGTATGGATGGAGGGAGTCAGGGATACGGAGTTCAATGTACGGCTCCTGACACAGGAAGAAGCGGGGAGGCCATGGGCTCTGTATGAGGCGGCCATGCAGGGCTGGTAATGCGGGACCACCCGAAATGTGCATCCCCCGCCCTCTCACCAGGCGATATTCTCCACGGGCTACCCATGCCTCCGCCGTGCTGCTCCCGCCGCTCTCATGTCCTTCAACCGGTCCTATGCCATATCCGCTACTGAGGAGCCCCGCCTCCATCATGGTATGTGTCACGGAGCCCCGAGCTCCGCCCCTAACACACACACACACACTATCCCCAGTCAAGCCCAAGGACCCCGGCTGCCACTCAGAATCCCTGTTATCGGTATATCGGCAATGAAACATGCCGATAACAGGGAAAAACCTGAATATCGGCCCCAATTATCGGTAGTACCGATATCAGTAGACCCCTAGCACCAACCTTGGAATAGGGCCCATTGTTGCTTGTGAAGGGGTTACTGCAAAGTGCACATGACCCCATTAAAGATTAGTCATACTTAATTGTATCCAAAATTAAATATACTACCAAATACATTGCGAGTCACTTTAGATCTTTGTAGATGCTTGCTAAATAATTTGTAGCTGAAAAAAAGAGCAAGTGGATAAATCTTGTGCATTACAAATCGAGCTGTCGGTCTTCTGGTTTCTTTAAATCTGATAATGTTCTTCACCTACACAGAACATCACAAACTACTGCAAACGGATATGAATAAAGGCGTTCGGTCTAAGGTATACTGCAGGATGCTAGAGAAAAATGATTAACTCATTGTAGTTAGAAAATAACACCATCTCAAATTTACAAGCCAGGCAAAATTCTATATATAGATTTTTGAAAAATAAAGCAAAGATCTAGTATCCAGAAAGAGCATTTTTAACCTCTAGAATTCCCTTTTAAAAACTAACCATAATCTAGTAATGGCTTGAGCATTACAAAAAAAAAAAAAAAAAAAAAAAAAAAACATTATCAGGGTTATCCAAAGAGATTCGAAAAGTCACCGCACGTTCGGTGATTTTTCGTTCTCTTCAATTCGGTTCCTTTTGCCGATTGCTGAATACACCACAGGGTCCCCGAATTGCAGGGAAAAGCTACCGCAAACCCGACGAAAACCGAATGCACGCTGAAAACAAGCAAAAACATCTGGATTAACCTTTGAAGAAGCCGAACAGGAGCCGAATCACACAGAGCCGAAGCAGCTGTGACGTAGAGGAGGCAGTGAATAAATTAGCAAAACCATTTGTATGAATCTGGGAAAATGAAACGCTGTTTGCAAAGAAACTACTGAGCGAAAATGTCTGAAATTTTCACAGGAGGTCCAGGGAATGATAATAAAGAGGGCTGTTACAAAAAAAATAAGTAAACTTTAAAAAAAAAAATAAAAAAAAAAATCAGAAAAATGCTTAAAGTATCTTAAAAAATCTATAAATAGACTTTTTGCTGCAGAATTTTATAATGAACGGTTTTAGATATTGAATTAAAACGGGAATATTTTTAACATTGAAGCCCATGGGATTCTCCTGAATAAACGTGCCGAATTAAACCACCGAATAGCAGGGCATTAGGGGAACCTTTCACTGCTGGTTTGTGTTCTCTGAATAGCCGAAGCAGTGCTTTTTTATGGGGATTTCACTGCCCTCGAACAGGCACCGTATGTTCAGGCAATTCGCCAGGATTTGGCGAATTGCCTGCTCTCTGGATAGCCGAATGGTCAGGAAAGGTAACAGAACACTGATTTTCAGCGTTCGGTTACCTTTCTCAAGCAATTCGGATCTCTTTGGATAACCCTGTAAGTGTTCAATAAGCACCGAACTGTGAATTTCCCCGTACGGTGCAATTTCGTGGCAGTTCGTCTATTCAGAGAGCGGTCGTTTCACCAAACATTTTACATGCTGTAAATGATTGAAGCTGAAAAGGAAATTCACTTTTTTTTTCTACATTTTTTTGTTATAGCATTCTGACAGTACATGATGTGTACATAATATATATTAGGAATCTGAAGACTGCTGAAAATAAGGATATTAATTGGTCTGGGTCTTACAAAAGGACATCAAATCGCATTTAAACATGTGCAAAAAAAAAAAAAAAAGAGGGCAAAATGCGCTCAGCACACAGGTGAAACGGCTCAGCAGTGAAGGGGTTAAGGCTCTGTGACTCTCTGGCCTCTGACAGTGATGAGATCAGACTACTGTTCAATAGCCCTGAGACAAGAATACAGCTGACGTGAGTGGTCATTGGCTATTTCCTGGACATATCGAATTAGATATCCCCTATTGCTGGGTTTATAGAAAACTTCTACCTGAGGATGGAAAGAGTTGTAGTCAACCCTTAGTGAGTTTATCAGGTTCTGATCATCTAGGACCGACCTTACCCAGATTCTAGCTGAATGGCTCAATAAGAAAGACATACATCAGATTACCTTTTAAATGGCATTATAAAAGACCATTACACATTGAGTGACAGGTTTGTATATGGATCCATCACCTGCGCGCACAGCCAGTTAGGTGGAATTAACACACAGATCTCCACGGGAAAAAATGAAGCCATACACAGCTGTCATTACATACACGGGCCCAGTTATGGGATCTCGGTGTCTGAAATGGACCAGCACTACAAAACCTTAAAAGATTAGATTTTCAGTAAACAAAGCCATGATACACCGAGCAGAACACCCTGTACAACAAGCTCTATGAGCAGCGGACACACATGATGCTGTTTTCTGACCAGTGATTGGCGGAAGCCGTGACATCCTCTGCACCGTTCGATTACTTACATGGCAGCCGCAGCTCTGCCCTGGGTCAGCAGTCTCTCCCTTCCCCTCTTTGCCTGTAGTGACAGCGATTAGGAGAAGTCCTGCCACCAGAATCCGGAACGGGCCAACCTCCAGCATGCTCCGTTTACCTGTCGGACGCTCGGTACACGAACTACTCATGAAGCTCACACCTCTGTGGCTGTACATACAACCGGGCAAACGTCACGTAGCCAGAGACCCACCCACAGCGGTGCTCTGTGTACACAAGACTCTGGAAAAAGGCACGACAGCCATGTTTGATTCTGGCAAAACACCTATCACTTGACATTTCTATTAATGTGTTTTGTTATTAAAGTGAAATGCTTTGATTTCTGTCCACGAAATAACACCAGACATTATGCGATCATAGTATCATATTTGTCAGGCCAGACATCAGAAATTTTGGGGCCCCTTACTGACCCCCAGAATCCCCATCCCCTCTTCCCATAGGAAATACAATATTTAGGGCAGTATTCCAAAGTTGGTGCTAACTTGACCAGAGCTGTTGTTAACTTAACAGCTCCATAGGCTATAATGGCTCTGGTAAGTTACCAACAGCTCTGGTTAAGTTAGCACCAACTTTGGAATACTGCCCTTAGTGTGAACTGATAACATTACAGAGTGGTAGTCCCAATATCTTAAAATCACACATATTGCTCGCACAACAGCACGTTTAACATAAACAAGTATCAATCTGGTTCAAATAATTTAAGACAGTATGAAATTGTGATTAAAGAATATGAATCAAGATTATATTACAGAGTGTTGCTCCCAATACCTTAAAATCACATAAAACGTGTATTCGTACAAACAATGTAGCATAAAGTAGAACTAAATTATTCCACTGTTTAAACATATCAGCAGCACCACAGCAATAGAACTCACGGTAAAGGCAGTGACTGAGTATGAATGTACACAGGATCCACAGCAATAGACCTCCAACGGTAAAGGCAGATATTGTGGCGATTCTAGGAGCAATACCATCCTTTTGGATGCAGGGCAAGGGGGCAACGCCAAACTGTGACAAGGACACAGGCGCAGACCTTTACACACAGAAGCCTGTTTAAAAGCAAATATATGCATTTACACACACAGCCATACGTTCACATACAGTGGCAAGAAAAAGTATGTGAACCCTTTGGGATTACGTGGAGTTTTGCATGAATTGGTCATGAAATGTGCTCTAATCTTCATCTAAGTCACGACAATTTGAAAAACACAGTCTGCTTAAAATAATACAACACAAACATTATATGTTTTCATGTTTTTATTGAACAGAACATGTAAACATTCACAGTGCAGGGTGGAAAAAGTATGTGAACCTCTAGCCTAATGACTTCTCCGAGAGCTAATTGGAGCCGGGAGTGAGCCAACCTTGAGTCCAATCAGTGTGATATTATTGGATGTGTTGCTGAAAGCTGTCCTGCCCTTTAAAAACACACACCAGTTTTGGGTTTCCTGGTTTCAAGAAGCACTGCCTGATGTGAACCATGCCCCGCAGAAAAGAGCTCTCAGAAGACCTACGATCAAGAATTGTTGACTTGCATGAAGCTGGAAAGGGTTACAAAGGTATCTCCAAAAGCCTTGATGTTCATGTGTCCACGGTAAGACAGACTGTCTACAAATGGAGAAAGTTCAGCACTGTTGCTACTCTCCCTAGGCGTATTCATCCTGTAAAGATGACTGCAAGAGCACAGCGCAGAATGCGTAATGAGGTAAAGAAGAATCCTAGAGTGTCAGCTAAAGACTTACATAAATCTCTGGCACATGCTAACATTTTTGTTGACACTTCTACAATAAGGAAAACATTAAACAAGAATGAAGTACATGGGAGGACACCAAGGAGGAAGCCATTGCTGTCCAAAAATAATATTGCAGCACACATGAAGTTTGCAATAGAGCACCTGGATGTTCCACAGCACTACTGGCAAAATATTCTGTGGACAGATGAAACCAAAATTGAGTTGTTTGGAAAAAAAAACACACAACACTATGTGTGGAGAAAAAAAAGGCACGACACACCAACATCAAAACCTCATTCACACTGTAAAACATGGCGGAGGGAGCATCATGGTTTGGGACTGCTTTGCTGCCTCAGGGCCTGGACAGATTGTTGTCATTGCTGGAAAAATGAATTCCAGAGTTTATCAAGACATTTTGCAGGAAAACGTAAGACCATCTGTCCGCCAACTGAAGCTCCTCAGAGGATGGGTGATGCAACAGGACAATGACCCAAAGCATACAAGTAATTCAACAAAAGAATGGCTTCAAACAAAACAAAATACGCCTTCTGGAGTGGCCCAGTCAGAGTCCTGACCTCAACCCGATTGAAATGCTGTGGCATGACCTTAAGAGAGCGATTCACACCAGACATCCCAAGAATATTGCTACACTGAAACCGTTTTGTGAAGAGGAGTGGTCCAAAATTACTCCAGATTGTTGGGCAGGTCTGATCTGCAACTACAGGAAACGTTTGGTTGAGGTTATTGCTGCCAAAGGAGGGTCAACCAGTTATTAAGTCCAAAGGTTCACATACTTTTTCCTCCCTGCACTGTGAATGTTTACATGTTCTGTTCAAGAAAAACATGAAAACATATGATGTTTGTGTTGTATTATTTTAAGCAGACTGTGTTTGTCAAATTGTTGTGACTTAGATGAAGATCAGAGCACATTTTATGACCAATTCATGCAAAACTCCACGTAATCCCAAAGGGTTCACATACTTTTTCTTGCCACTGTACATTATCATTTATCCCCTACACCCTGGGGTATGTAGCAATAAACCCACAGTAATGTGCGCTGCGTATGAACGTATCCCAGAATCCACAGCAATAAAACACTGTAATATGCAGTGTGTGTATGAGCGTATCAAAGAATCCACAGCAATAAACCCCAGAAATGTGCAGTGTGTGAGCATTAGGGATGAGCGGTTCGGGTTCGGGGTTCGACCCGAACTTGGCCTGTTCGATGAGATCGCGAACACCGAACATTTCCGGGTGTTCGCCGCATGTTCGACCACAATGGACCACAATGCATTTTCCCACTGGCCTGAAGCTCGTAATTGGCTACAGCCTTGCACCTGACCACAGGTCTGGTGCAAGACTGGTTCAACACTATGCCAATCACCGCTCAGAGTCCTGATTGGGCAAATTTTGCCCAATCATGGGCTCACAGAGCTAAGTCCCGCAGCACACTATATAACGTTTCCACGCGCCGATTCTGCACGCATTTCAGAGGAGATTTCAAAGGAGATAGTTGTGTCTTGTTACTGCCGGTCTGCCACGCTACTGGGGGGGTCTCATTTCTACCAAATATCAGGGAATTTAGGTGATGTGTGTCTTGTCACTGTGCCAGCAAGTTTTTTGAGGGTTTACAGCTTTCTTTAAAACATTTGTGAATTGAGGTGATCTGTGTCTTGTCACACAGCCAGTACCACGCAGTATTTTGGGGGTCATAAATTTCTACAAAACATTTGGGAATTGAGGTGATCTGTGGGAAATGGGGTACAGTGGAGGCGCTAGTGTGGTGTTGATGTTCAAGTAACGCGGCCGACAAGGATTATAACACAAAACCTCGACAGAAATGTGCAAACAACAGTAGAGAAAGGGAGGGGGATCCGAGTGGCGCAGTCCCTTCTGAGGGTAATCTAAGTAATGCGGGTATGAGTATAATGGTCCTATTAATCCAATACGGTAGAAATAACCGCTAAGGTGCTAATGGTAAAGTGCAATAGTGAGCAGAAAAAATGATAAAGGATAAAAACAGTAAACGTCCTGTTCTATACAAATAACTGGCTTCCTAATTGTGTCCAAGATACATACAAGTGTAAATGCAATAAAATGTGTATGTACAAGTGCACGTGGAAAAATTCCTAAAAAGAGTCCCGTGTTCCAGTTCGTGGTGAATAAAAGGGAAAAAAAGATAAAAACGTGTTGAAAATAGATAAAATAGTTCGGACCGTGTATAAAAGCAAGGGTAGTCCAGTAGAATCTCTGCTAAGATGATCCGGAGGTCTCGAGTGGGGTCCTAGGGTGTTGTCCTCTCCTAGGTCCTATATAGGCTCACGGTTCCCAGGAATTGGGAAGGGGAGGGAGAGGGAAACAAAAAAGGAAAAATGATGCAATACTGGTAGATAAATGATCAGGTGCCTTGATGTCAAGGGGACACTTACAGTGTATAGAGCCTCTTGTACCGGCTCTGGTGTGAAGTGCCTTGGGCCTAATCGAGGGTGGCCTCTGCCCTTCTTTGTAGTGGTTCCCTGTAGTAGTTCCCAGGTGACCTTGGTCTCTTACTCTTTACAAAGAGAAAAACATCCTCATAGCGCAATATGCATCTGCTGGTTAAATGAGGTAGGTAATAATGGATAAACTCACCGATGCTGGAGCCTTGAATGACAGGCTCAACTTGTAGGCATGTGGTACTGTGGGTACCTGCACCTCTTTTAGCAGCAGACAATCTTCTTACAAGGAAAAGGAAGGAATATACAGCATGTATTGTGCAGTAAATCCCTCAGATGCAGATGGTGAAGGAAAAGGGTTTTTAATGGGTTAAAAAAGCAGTAAGTATCACAGATACGCGTTTCGGCTTAGCAAATGTAGCCTTCCTCAGTCTGTGTGAAAAACAATTTCAAAAAAAGGGGGGGATCCTTGCTTTTATACACGGTCCGAACTATTTTATATATTTTCAACACGTTTTTATCTTTTTTCCCTTTTATTCACAACGAACTGGAACACGGGACTCTTTTTAGGAATTTTTCCACGTGCACTTGTACATACACATTTTATTGCATTTACACTTGTATGTATCTTGGACACAATTAGGAAGCCAGTTATTTGTATAGAACAGGACGTTTACGGTTTTTATCCTTTATCATTTTTTCTGCTCACTATTGCACTTTACCATTAGCACCTTAGCAGTTATTTCTACCGTATTGGATTAATAGGACCATTATACTCATACCCGCATTACTTAGATTACCCTCAGAAGGGACTGCGCCACTCGGATCCCCCTCCCTTTCTCTATTGAGGTGATCTGTGTCTTGTCACTGCCAGCAAGTATTTTGGGGGTCACAAATTTCTAAGAAACATTTGGGAATTGAGGTGATCGGTCTCTTGTCACTGGCTGCCAGCTATCAGTGTGTCTCACGGAGTTATACCAGAGTTCTTTAAATCTTTATACCAGAGTTGAATCAGAGTTCTGTATATATTAATCTATATATCACTCACCATATCTGAAAGAACAAAAAGGACAGGCAGACGCTCCCAGACACAGATAAGAGGGCAAGCAGCCCCTGTGTCGGGAGGCTGTGCCTCTGGTCGTGGTGGATGTGGTGCATCCTCTGCAGGGGCACGCTTGTCCTTTGTAACTGGTGCTGGCCGTCTTAAGCAGCAGCAACATACAGAGGATTTGGTGGATTGGCTAACCAGGCCATCCTCATCCTCCGAGTCCTCTGCCAGCCAGACTTCTAGTGCTTTACAGTCCACCTCAGCTGCCAAAGCATCTAATGCAGCCTCCATGTCCACAGCTACTCCTGCCGTAGCCTCGCTATCACACACGGAGGAGTCAGCTGAATTGTTTGACTACAATGAGAGTGTCATGCTGCTTGAGGATGCGCAGAAAGTACAGTGCTCTGATTCAATCTCTGAGGTTGAGGAAGGGAGTATAATCAACCTAGAGGAAGGGGGTGCCAGTGATGACACACAAATAACTGGCACTCATGTTGCCCCAGCAGCTGCAGCATACTGACAAGTTGGCTCCAGTGACGAGGAGATAGGGGGTGGTGATGATGACAATGATGATGAGGTCACTGACTCCACCTGGGTGCCAGATCGAACAGAGGAATTAAGTGAGGAAGAGGGGGAGGAGGCGGCACGGCAAACACAAGGCACAACATCCTCTGTGACCAACCGTAGCACTAGCCAGTCCAAGGCATCACATGTCAGAGCTGCTCCGGTGCAGAGTGCTGTTGTCTCAAAGAACACATGCAGGAACTCTGTTGTCTGGGAGTTCTTTAAGAAATGTGCAGTAGAGCGCAGCGTTGCTATTTGTAATCTATGTCAGATGAGGCTTAAGCGTGGGAAAGATACCGGACACTTGGGTACCACGTGCTTGAGGCGACATATGAATAAGTGTCACACATCCCGTTGGCGCAAAACTTTGCGTAGGTCCTCCTCCTCCTCCTCATCTGTCTCTACCCCCACTGTATGTCCTGCCATGTCATTGCCTACAACCTCCACCGACAGGGATGACACACGGAGGAGTCAGCTGAATTGTTTGACTACAATGAGAGTGTCATGCTGCTTGAGGATGCGCAGAAAGTACAGTGCTCTGATTCAATCTCTGAGGTTGAGGAAGGGAGTATAATCAACCTAGAGGAAGGGGGTGCCAGTGATGACACACAAATAACTGGCACTCATGTTGCCCCAGCAGCTGCAGCATACTGACAAGTTGGCTCCAGTGACGAGGAGATAGGGGGTGGTGATGATGACAATGATGATGAGGTCACTGACTCCACCTGGGTGCCA
This sequence comes from Leptobrachium leishanense, assembly GCA_009667805.1. Taxonomy (NCBI): domain Eukaryota; kingdom Metazoa; phylum Chordata; class Amphibia; order Anura; family Megophryidae; genus Leptobrachium; species Leptobrachium leishanense. The sequence goes on along the minus strand of CM019066.1, from coordinate 229,880,783 downwards.
GATCGAACAGAGGAATTAAGTGAGGAAGAGGGGGAGGAGGCGCACGGCAAACACAAGGCACAACATCCTCTGTGACCAACCGTAGCACTAGCCAGTCCAAGGCATCACATGTCAGAGCTGCTCCGGTGCAGAGTGCTGTTGTCTCAAAGAACACATGCAGGAACTCTGTTGTCTGGGAGTTCTTTAAGAAATGTGCAGTAGAGCGCAGCGTTGCTATTTGTAATCTATGTCAGATGAGGCTTAAGCGTGGGAAAGATACCGGACACTTGGGTACCACGTGCTTGAGGCGACATATGAATAAGTGTCACACATCCCGTTGGCGCAAAACTTTGCGTAGGTCCTCCTCCTCCTCCTCATCTGTCTCTACCCCCACTGTATGTCCTGCCATGTCATTGCCTACAACCTCCACCGACAGGGATGACGCTACAGTAATGGATGTACCAAGTCCTTCCTCACAATGTGACATCCCAGTAGCTGAAGATTTACGCAGTCAGATTACGTTGCCGCAGCTGCTGCAGCGAAAGAAAAAATATAGTCCCAACCATCCCCAAGCACAGCGTCTAAATGCCAGCTTAGCAAAATTACTCGCATTGCAGCTGCTGCCTTTCCAGCTGGTGGACTCTGCTCCCTTCCGTGAATTTGCTGAATGTGCTGTACCACAGTGGCAGGTTCCAAAACGCCATTACTTTTCACGCAAGGCCATTCCAGCACTATACCAGCACGTGGAAGACAATGTTATCGAGTCATTGGCAAAGGCAGTCAGCAGCAAGGTGCATGTGACTTTAGACACGTGGTCCAGCAAGCATGGACAGGGTCGTTACATTTCCTTCATGGCACACTGGGTAACTCTGATTGCAGCTGGGAGGGATCCAAGATGGGGCTCTGTGCTGGAGCTTGTTCATCCACCACGCCTCCAGAAAGCTGCTTGTATGAGGTCTGTCTGCTCCACCACCACCACCTCTTCCTCCTCCTCCTCCTCCTCTGTCTCTGGCGAAGTGGCAGTTAAACCAACGCCTGACAGGGTCTACGCAATGGCTCAAGCAAAAAGATGCCATACTGTGCTTGAGCTGCTTTGTTTAGGGGACAGGAGCCACACCGGGTCAGAAATTTTGTCAGCTCTGCAGGGGCAGGTGCAGAGATGGTTAACACCACGCCAGCTTGAGCTGGGAATGATCGTCTGCGATAATGGCAGCAACCTTCTCTCCGCCCTACGCAAGGGTAAATTGACGCATGTACCATGCCTAGCACACGTCCTAAATTTGGTGGTACAGCGTTTCCTAACCAAGTACCCAGGGCTGCCAGAGCTTCTCATCCAGGCCAGAAAAGTCTGCAGCCACTTCAGACGGTCATTCCCAGCAAGCGTTCGCCTGGCAGAAATTCAAAGAGAGTTCCACCTTCCCACAAACCGTCTGATCTGTGACATGCCCACCAGGTGGAACTCGACATTAGCAATGCTGCAGCGTCTGCACAAGCAGCAGAGGGCCATCAACGAGTACCTGTGTGAGTATGGCACAAGGACAGGTTCAGGTCAACTTGTTTCCCCCCCCCCCCCGCGTGGCTGATGATCAAGGATGCATGCACTGTACTGTCACCATTTGAGGAGGCAACGAGGATGGTGAGCAGGGACAGTGCATGCATCAGTGACACAATTCCTTTAGTGTTCCTGCTGGAGCACACTCTGCGGGAAAATATAGATGTGGCTCTAGAGGCAGAGCAGCGGGAGGAAGAGGAGGCCTTCCCTAGCTCTCAAGGCCCCAGTCTTTCCGCAGACAGCATTCCAGCGGGTCCTACTCAGATCAGACAGGAGGAGGATGAGGTGGAGGAGGAATATTTAAGTAGTGGGGGCATTGAAGGTGGGGATTCCTCAAGGGAGGGTTTTGTGTGCCCAGAAACAGAAGGGCTAGTGCGTGGCTGGGAGGAGGAAGTGCACGATACGGTCATCCTCATTGACCAGGAAGACTCGGAAGCTAATGCCACCTCCAACCTACGCTGCATGGGCTCCCTAATGATGCAAAGCCTGCTAAAGGACCCCAGGATTCATGCTATCAAGGAGAGGGATCATCACTGGTTGGCAAGCCTTCTTGATCCACGATACAAGGGGAAAGTTGCAGAGCTCATCCTGCCCGCACAGAGTGAGCACAGGATGAAAAAACTTGAGGACGCTCTAAAGCGACACTTGTGTAACAACTTTCCAGGCACTGGTAGATTACCAAGTGCTGACACACGTGCTTCTGAGGCTGCGGGTGATCAGAGGAATAGTGGTGAAGGCCAGGGCCGCTTGACTGATGCTTATTTAAATTTTTTTAGTCCTCGACGCCCAGGGACGTCAAATGTAGGCACCCATTGCCAGCGTCTTCACCATATGGTGCAGGACTACCTAGGGGCAAGGGCAGACCTGGATACCTTTCCAGCAGATGATCCACTGGCTTACTGGGTGTTGAGATTGGATCACTGGTCAGAACCTAGCCAATATGCTATGCAGCTACTAGGTTGCCGTTCATCTAGCGTGCTTTCCGAAAGGACGTTCAGTGCCGCTGGAGGTTTTGTCACAGACAAAAGAGTGCGTCTGTCCACCGACTCTGTAGACCGGCTGACATTTATAAAAATGAATTAGTCCTGGATCAGCAGCTATCAATCCCCTGATGCCGAAGTAACGGAATAGATCGGGTATGTCTTCTGCATGCACAAAACCTCCAGCACTGAACTCTTCCACAATACCACAAAAGGGTTACGGTGTGAATGCACTTGCTGCCATGAAAGGCACAATATTTGGCTGCACTGATGCCTGTGCCAGATTTATATCATTTTAATTTTTTGAACAGCAGGGTCCAACCCTGCACTCTTCCACAATACCACAGAGGGGTTACTGTATGATGATACTTGCTGGCCTGGCATTAAATGCACAATATCTGGGTGCACTGACGCCCATTACCAGATCAAAAACTTTTTAATATAGGACCGCAAGGTCCACCCCTGCATTCTTCCACAATACCACAGAGGGGTTACTGTATGATGATACTTGCTGGCCTGGCAGTCTTGCAAAGGCACAATATCTGTGTGCACTGACGCCTTGACCGGAATCATATATTTTCAATATAGGACCACATGGTCCACCCCTGCATTCTTCCACAATACCACAGAGGGGTTACTGTATGATGATACTTGCTGGCCTGGCAGTAAAGGCACAATATCTGGGTGCACTGACGCCCATTACCAGATCAAAAACCTTTCAATATAGGACCACATGGTCCACCCCTGCACTCTTCCACAATACCACAGAGGGGTTACTGTATGATAGTACTTGCAGGCCTGGCACCAAAAGCACAATATTTGGGTGCACTGCCACTGACCCCTGTAGCAGATTCATATCCTCAGAGGGGTTACGGTGTGACGGCACTGTTGGGGACGCTAAAGGACCAATTTTAAAGCACCTATTACTTTCATTACTTTTTACCTGTTACTTTCATCCAAAGCCTGCATATATGTCACAATAATTTAGCCAAAAAAATCAGTAAACTTTTTCTGCGTGTACGAAAATGTCTCCTCGTTTCATACAGACTGCCGCCCCAAGCAGTTGTTTATGGATAGATTAAAGGAAAAGCATTTACCGTCATATGAAATGTCATTTTTTTGTTTTTAAGTGTTTCTATACATCCTAGAAATCCGCCACTTCACGGGCAGGTTATGGGGACCTCCTAGGTACGATATTTGAAGGAATTTTTGGTTTTTATTTTTAACCCTTATTTCATGGAAAACTCACTGTCCCTTTAAAAATGTTTTTTTTTTAACTTTTTGTTCTTGTTTCCTGTCCCCCAGGGCACTACCTGGACACCCATACACCTTTTATGGCAAATATGTAGCATATATGCCCTCTTGGAGGGCACTCTAAAAAACGAATTTTCAGCCCCATTGACTTGCATTGGGTTCGAGTTCGGGTTCGGACCCGAACAAATGGGAAGTTTGGGTTGGGGCTCGAACCGAACTCGGGGAGTGTTCGGCTCATCCCTAGTGAGCATATCAGAATCCACAGCAATAAAACCCCAGCAATGTGCAGTGTGTATGAGCATATCAGAATCCACAGCAATGTGCAGTGCGTGTGAGCATATCAGAATCCACAGAATGTGCAGTGCGTGTGAGCATATCAGAATCCACAGCAATAAAACCCCAGCAATGTGCAGTGTGTATGAGCATATCAGAATCCACAGCAATGTGCAGTGCGTGTGAGCATATCAGAATCCACAGCAATGTGCAGTGCGTGTGAGCATATCAGAATCCACAGCAATAAAACTTTCAAAGGCAGCAGTGAATATGAACACACAGCAATAAACCCCCAGCAATGTGCAGTGTGTGTGAGTATATCAGAATTCACAGCAATAAAACCCCAGCAATGTGCAGTGTGTGAGCGAATCAGAATCCACAGCAATAAAGAGAGCTGGGGCAATATCCATGTGAGAGCTGGCTGGGGCAATATCCATGTGAGAGCTGGCTGGGGCAATATCCATGTGAGAGCTGGCTGGGGCAATATCCATGTGTGAGCTGGCTGGGGCAATATCCGTGTGAGCTGGCTGGGGCAATATCCATGTGAGAGCTGGCTTGGGCAATATCCATGTGTGAGCTGGCTGGGGCAATATCCATGTGAGAGCTGGCTGGGGCAATATCCATGTGAGAGCTGGCTTGGGAAATATCCATGTGAGAGCTGGCTTGGGCAATATCCATGTGAGAGCTGGCTGGGGCAATATCAATGTGAGAGCTGGCTGGGGCAATATCCATGTGAGAGCTGGCTGGGGCAATATCCATGTGAGCTGGGGACATTCTGTGTATATGTATCTGGGGGGATATATACTTGTGAGCTGGGGGCATTTTTATATGAGGTCTGTTCTTATTGGAAAGCGTTCACATGACATAAAATAAATGTATCGGTACTCGGTATCGGTGAGTACTTTTAAAAAATATCGGTACTCGTACTCAGTGTTAAAAAAAAGTGGTATCGGTGCATCCCTAGTTTTCATTTGTAGTTTTTTGTTTAATCACGTGCAATAGTGATTCAAAGGCAAGTGTGGTGTTTGTTTATGCTGGAATAAAAAGACCTTTCATTTTCACAACTTCAAGTCTGCGGCTGTTTATACCCTAGCCTAGAGTACCATGGTGTTTGGCTCAAACCAAGTAATTGTATTCTACAATTTAATAAAGATTAAACTGTTTTACAGATACTTCTGTTTAATGAGATCTATTATTCTCAAAGTTAGTAATGATCTAATTATTAGAATATATAATATCCGTTTTATTGCTGTGGAGCTCTGTTATGCTCACACACTGCACATTACTGTCATTGTTTGAAAGTCTGTACAGACTCTGACCCAACCACCTCAACAGGCAGAGAATTCCACAGCTTTATTGCTCTTCCTGTAAAAAGAAAGCTATGCGATCTGCTGAATTTCCTTTTTGTCCAGTCTATACATTATGTGTTTATGTATATAGAATGTGTGTAAATATATATAAGACTTCTAATATATAAATCCATGATGTATTTGTGTATTTGTTTTGGGGTATTATGGATGTTGGGGGTGGAGAGAAAAATCATGCGGTGTGCGGGCTATCGGGGGGGGGGCCAAGTAAATGTTTGCCCAGGGTCCAATCAATATTAAAGACGGGCCTGCGTTCCTTGAATAGATTAGTTCTCTATAGGGGATTTCACTGCTGCCAAAGGTCACCGCAGTTCGGTGGCAATATGCCAATATTTGGCAAATTGACAGCTTTTGAAAGGCTGAATGCAGGGCTGGCCCAAGCCACTGTGCTGCCTGGAGCGAAAGATGAATTGCTGCCCCCCCCTGAAGAAAACCATGCAGTGTGTATGTGCGTATTAGAGCGCCACAGCAATAAAACTCACAGTACCGTGCGGTATGTATGTGCGTGTTACAGAACACCATAGCAATAAAACTCACACTTATACACACTGCACAGTATTGTATCAGCCATTAGGGATGACCGTTCGGTTCGGATCTGTAAGGTTATCAGATCCCCTCTAAGGCGCCGTTTCTCTAAACTAAACAGGTTTAAGCTTGTTAGTCTTTCCTCATAACTTAACCCTTCCATTCCCCTTATTAATTTAGTTGCCCGTCTCTGCACTTTTTCTAGCGCTATAATACCCTTTTTTAAGACAGGTGCCCAAAATTGCACGGCATATTCAAGGTGCGGCCTGACCATTGATTTATAGAGAGGCAAAATTATGTTTTCATCCCGTGAGTGAACTCCCCTTTTAATGCATGCCAATACTTTGCTGGCCTTGGCGGCTGCTGTTTGACATTGCACATTGTTACTTAGTTTGAAGTCTATGATTATTCCCAAATCCTTCTCCTGCTTGGATTTCCCTAACTCCGTACCATTTAGGGTATAAATTACTTGTGTGTTCTTCACTCCAAAGTGCATAACTTTGCATTTATCTAGATTAAATTTCATCTATCTAAATCCCTCTGCAGCGAAGTAACATCCTGCTCACTTTGTATTACTTTTCCTAGTTTTGTGTCATCTGCAAACACTGATACATGACTTTCAATGCCTATCTCAAGGTCATTTATAAATAAATTGAATAGTATTGGTCCTATAATAGACCCCTGAGGGACACCGCTTACCACTGGTGTCCATCTTGAAAATGTACCATTTATGACCACTCTCTGTACCCTATCTTTTAGCCAGTTTTCTATCCAAGTATATTCATCTAGACCAATTTTTCTCAATTTAAATAGTAACCTTTTGTGTGGAACTGTGTCGAAAGCTTTGGCAAAATCTAAGTAAATCACATCCACTGCGACCCCCTGATCTATACTTCTACTTACTTCCTCATAGAACGTAATTAGGTTAGTCTGACATGATCTGTGTTTCATGAAACCATGCTGATTTTTGCCAATTACATTATACCTCCCAATAAATTCCTGAATATTATCCCTTAGTAACCCCTCAAATACTTTCCCAGCCACAGATGTTAAGCTCACAGGTCTATAATTCCCAGGCACAAATTTTAAACCTTTCTTAAATATAGGGACCACGTCAGCTTTTCTCCAATCCTCTGGTACTATTCCTGAAAGAAAAGAATCTTGAAAAGATTAAGAACAGAGGGTTACATATTTCAACACATAGCTCTCTCAGTACTCGCGGGTGAATTCCATCTGGCCCTGGGGCTTTATTCACATTCACATTGTTTAATTTCTGCAAAACCTTTTGAAATGTCATTTTGTTTTTAAATGTTTCTATACATCCTAGAAATCTGCCACTTCACGGGCAGGTTATGGGGACCTCTTAGGCATGATATTTGAAGGAATTTTTCGTTTTTATTCTTAACCTTTATTTCATGGAAAACTCACTGTTCCTTTTAAAAACGTTTTTTTTTTGTATTCAAAATTTTTATTTTGAAAATAGTCAGCCGAGAATCATACAAGAAAATAATAGATCGTCTCGCAGGGCCAAACAATAAACATCACTGAATAGGAAGGAAGGGGGGAGGAGGACAGACACATCAAAAAGTGCTCCGGGACCCAAAAAAATAAGGGGTGAAAACGAAAAAAGGTGGCAAAGGCCAAATGTGTGACTGTCCTGGCACGCTGACCGTAGGAGGCCATGGACATGTGCAGGTCACAAGGCCGGGGTACTCGAGGGTCAAGTGCGGCAGACAGAGCCATGGTGGCCGCCACAGTGGCACGCCCCAAGTTGCCCCAACGCCAAAAAAAAAAAGGGGGAAAGAGGGTCTGCAGCATGAGGTGGTGTGTAGACAAATTAAAAAAAACATGGGAAAGGGAAGGAAAAAAGGGCGGGGGATGGGGGTCATCAAAATAGCATACTCAGCTAAATAACACTGAGAATTAACATAAACGGCAGCGTCTGAGTAGAAGCCAGTACCGCCAGGCTCCAGGAGGCGAGACAGCAGTCCCAGACAGCAGGGATGAAGGCCCAGCCACCGCCCGGCGATCTCCGACACCTTCGGCATCCCACAGGCAACCGATGAGGCCAGCTGAGAAGGACACGGTGTCAGTGTCGGTCGATGGTCAGCGGCTGTAATGCCCCGCGCCGCGGTCGGACTGCGGCCGCCATGTTGGGACGCCTGACAAACTCACCTGAGGTCCCTCGTGGCGCGTCGCTCCTTGGTTCCGGCCTGCAGCTCGAGGGAGGAGAGCCAGGATGTGTCCCACGCCGCCTCCGCGATCCGTCTGAGCAGAAGGCAGGCGCGCATGCGCGATCGTCCATCCTAGAGCATGAAGACCTAGGTACTCTGGCGCCCTCTGCTGGTCAAGTTAAGGTACTGCACCCCACCTGCACTGGAGATCCTCGTATACCACCAATTAATTTACCTAGCACTCAGGTATCCTCATTCCACCTGAGTCCCAGGTGAACGGTGTTCGTATGATTCCTTGAACCCTATTTAAACCTGCCGCCTTCTCCATCTCACTAACCAGGTTATACTGTGGTTATACCACGTTACCCAGTGGTTCCCCTTCGTGTTCCTCTAAAGGATTCTGACTTCCGTTCCTGCTGCCGATACAGCCTTACTCCGGTTCCTGTTGCCACGGTACAACTCCGGTTCCTGTTGCCACGGTACAACTCCGGTTCCTGTTGCCACGGTACACTCTGCTCTGGTTCCTGTTGCCACGGTACAACTCCGCTTTGGTTCTGTTGCCACGGTACAACGCCGCCCTGGTTCCTGTTGCCACGGTACACGCCGCTGGTTCCTGTTGTCACGGTACAACGCCGCTCTGGTTCCTGTTGCCACGGTACAACGCCGCTCTGGTTCTGTTGCCACGGTAACTCGGTTCCTGTTGCCACGGTACAACTCTGCTCTGGTTCCTGTTGCCACGGTACAACTCCGCTTTGGTTCCTGTTGCCACGGTACAACGCCGCCCTGGTTCCTGTTGCCACGGTACAACGCCGCTCTGGTTCCTGTTGTCACGGTACAACGCCGCTCTGGTTCCTGTTGCCACGGTACAACGCCGCTCTGGTTCCTGTTGCCACGGTACAACGCCGCTCTGGTTCCTGTTGCCACGGTACAACGCCGCTCCGGTTCCTGTTGCCACAGTACAACTCCGCTCCGGTTCCTGTTGCCACAGTACAGCTCCACTCCGGTTCCCACTGCCACAGTACAGCTCCGCTCCTGTTGCCACGGTACAGCTCTGCTTCCGCTCCTGCTGTCACGATACAGCTCCGCTTCTGTTGTCACGATACAGCTCCGCTTCTGTTGTCACGATACAGCTCCGCTTCTGTTGCCACGATACAGCTCCACTTCTGTTCCTGCCACCACGGTACAGCTCCATTCCGCTTCCATATTCAAGATTGCCATTGCAGTACCAGTTCCACCTCTCGGCATACCTCTATTCCTGGACTACTTCCAAGATTACAACCGTACTTATTTATCCTTACAACTCTTCGTTCTGGACTTTTATTTCTGTCAAAAGAAACTTTACATTACTTTATTCTGGACTTATATTTTGTTGCCTTCAGTAAAGTTTAACCAATCATATTCCTTCTGGTCTCCTTCGGCTTGCCATTGGGTTCCATACACCCAACACCATACAGGGGTCAAAGCCTCTGTCCTTACAGAATAACCTGGTTCTCAAAAATGGAACCCGCAAGCTCGAACCAAATCCTTGCTGTACTTGCAGAACAAGTGTCAACACTAACCAAGGTGGTACAGAAACTACAAACCGGCCAAGAAGCTTTATTGCACAAAGAAAGAAGACGGGCTGAGAATACTGCATTACCTCCATCACCATCTGGTTCTGTGATACAGCAGGTGGATCTGCCCGCTCCCGAGCCCAGAGTCAACATGCCTGAACGGTTTACCGGTGATCGCACAAGGTATCGTACGTTCATCACCGCCTGTGAGCTTATGTTTTCACTCTGTCCACGTACCTATGGATCAGACTCTGTGAAGGTGAGGTCAGCCATCTCCTTACTGTCTGGACCTCCACAGGAATGGGCCTTCCAGTTGCTACGTGAAGGAAGCCCTCTATTGACTTCCTGGGGTTCCTTCGTCCAAGCCATGAATCCTATCTATGATGACCCTCTAAGGTCTTCCGCTGCACTAACCACCATCCGCCATCTAAAACAAGGAAGGCGACCGGTGGAGGATTACATCTCTGAGTTCCGGGCAGTGGCAGCCGACACAGGCCTGAATGATGTGGGCCTTAAAGATCACTTTCGTCATGGTCTTTCCGAACAATTGAAGGATGAATTGGCTCGTATAGGAGTACCTACTTCCTTGGAGGCCTTGATCACCCAGTCTCTGGTCTTGGACCAACGCTTCAGAGAACGACGTCAAGAGAGACTCTCTAATGCTCCTTTCACCTCTCCTCGAAGACACGAACCTTCTCCTGCGTCCTCTCCACGACAGACCTCCTCCTCTTCAAATCCCGAACCCATGGAGATTGGTACTACCAAAGGTCCGCTGTCGCCCTCTGAGCGTGATAGACGTCGCCACCAGAATCTCTGCCTGTATTGCGGCAAACCAGGTCATCTTTTGCGTGGCTGCCCTACACGACCACCACGTCCCTCTGAAAGAGGTAAGAACCATCCAACTATGGCCTCTCTTCAAAGTGTGGTCGGCTCTGCTTCTACTCACCTAACCATTCCTATCACTCTACAGTGGGGAGATAGAAGCGTCGATTTAAACGCCATCATCGACTCCGGAGCCAGTAACAGTTTCTTTGATCTATCCCTTGCTACCTCCTTGGCTGTTCCTACTCAACTAAAAAAGAAGCCCGTGCCTCTGCATATGGTGGATGGAAGCACCCTACGCACCGGTCCAGTTACCCACGAAACCACCCTTTTGAAGCTCCTAATCGGAACCAAGCACCAAGAAAAGCTTCAGTGGGACATTGTTCCTTCCCCCTTGTTCCCTATAGTTCTGGGACTTCCTTGGCTCCGCACCCATAACCCATATATTGATTGGTCTTCCAATACCGTGTCCTTTCCCTCCTGTCACTGTCGAGTTCACTGTATGAACGGCTCCAAGTCTGAGAAGGTCGCCTTTTCCACCTATCCATCTTCCACGCTACCACCTAAGTATTCAGAATTTCAAGACGTTTTTGAGAAAAAAAGGGGTCGATACACTTCCTCCACACAGAGAGTACGACTGTCCTATTGACCTCCTTCCAGGAGCACCTATTCCCCATGGACGTATCTTTAACCTGTCTGTTCCCGAATCACAGTCTCTGAAGGACTATATTGAAGACAGTCTTACAAAAGGGTTCATCCGTCACTCTACATCTCCTGCTGGAGCGGGCATCTTCTTCGTTGGGAAAAAAGACGGCGGTCTCCGCCCTTGCGTTGACTATAGAGCATTAAACGCAATCACAGTACGGAATCGCTACCCGCTCCCATTGATTCCTGAACTACTCGATAGGGTGAAGGATGCGTGTATTTTTACTAAGATTGATCTTCGTGGAGCGTATAATTTGGTCCGCATGAGAAAAGGAGACGAGTGGAAGACCGCCTTTCGATCCCGATACGGTCACTTCGAGTATCTCGTCATGCCATTTGGATTATGCAATGCTCCAGCCGCTTTCCAGCATTTTCTCAACGACATCTTCCGTGACGTCCTGGACACCTTCCTTGTGGTCTACCTCGACGATCTCTTGGTATACTCTCGAACCATCCAAGAACATGAACAGCACGTCCGTCTTGTGTTATCTCGTCTTCGTCAACATAAACTATATGGCAAAATCGAGAAAAGCACTTTTGAAACATCCTCTATAGAATTCCTGGGATTTGTCCTATCACCAGGACATGTCGAAATGGACAAAGCAAAGATTAAGGCGATCCTAGACTGGCCGACACCCCGAGATAAAAAGATGGTCCAGCAATTTATGGGATTCGCCAACTTTTATCGTCGCTTCATTCGGTCCTTCTCTCATCTCACCGCACCATCACTTCTCTGACCAAAAAAGATGTGAAATTCTGTTGGACTAAAGAAGCTCAGCAGGCCTTCGACAAGCTGAAAGAAAGCTTCACCCAAGCCCCCATCCTGAAACAACCAGACATCGATTTACCATATTCTCTGGAGACGGACACCTCCGATATCGCCCTAGGAGCGATTCTCTCCCAGAAATCGGGAGTAAAGAACCTTATGCATCCCGTGGCCTTTTATTCCAGACGTCTTTCCCCAGCCGAAAAGAATTACAGTATAGGTGAGAAAGAGCTCCTGGCGATCAAGAGTGCCCTCGAGGAATGGAGACACCTTCTCGAAGGGGCAAAACATCCCGTGGTTGTCTACACGGACCACCGCAATCTGGAATATCTCCGCACCGCCAAAAGATTGCGACCTCGACAAGCCAGATGGGCGTTATTCTTTGCCCGCTTCCTGTTGCAAATTACCTACAGACCTGGAGTAAGAAACGGTAAGGCAGATGCGCTTTCCCGTCGATACGACTCAGACGCCTTTCCTTCCACCACTCAACTCGACTCCATCCTGCCTGACGAATTCTTCTGCGCCTCACAAGGATCCTTAATAGAAAATATAAAGAAATATAGTCTTCAACCACCGACTGACGTTCATGGGCTCATACCCAACGATGGTCTGTTCTATCATAACGAACAAATATATGTTCCTCCGGAGGTTCGTCTACAGGTACTACAACACTCTCACGACATTCCGGCTGCTGGACATGGTGGCATCAAGAAAACCATAGATGCCGTACATCGACACTTCTGGTGGCCATCCGTGAAGAAGGACATCATCGCCTTTGTAACCTCTTGTTCTGTTTGTGCCCGCAACAAACAACCCGCGCACCCGTCCTGCTGGTCTTCTCCAACCCCTGGCTCCACCGCTGCATCTGTGGAAAGATATTTCAATGGACTTTATAGTAGATCTTCCCCCTTCGCATCGCTACACACCACCATCCTGGTAGTGGTAGATCGCTGTACCAAGATGGCCTATTTCATACCAGCAGTAGGCCTACCCACAGCAGCTGAAACAGCACCACTTTGTTCATCAAGGAAATATTCCGCCTCCATGGTACTCCTCGTTCCATTGTCACAGACAGAGGATCTCAGTTTACTTCCCGTTTTTGGTCCAAATGTGTCGTAGCTTTAACCCTTTCGCTGCTGAGGCTTTTCCCGCCCCTGTGCTGAGGTCATTTTTACCTGTTTTGCGCATCATGTTTAAACGTGTTTTGAAGGCTTATTTTAGTATATGACCCAGACATATTATATATCGTTCTTTCCGTCAGACTCGGTAGATTCATATATGTCATTATTATATGTATACGTTATGTCATGTCTGTATATTATAACAAAAAATGCAATAAAATATGTATTTTCAATAATTTACAACGTGTAAAGTGTTTTTTTCCACATTTTAACATGCGAGCAATTGCGGTTATATTTTGTATGGGGTGCGCTTGTTATAAAAAATTAGAGATGGGGTCTCGTTACATTTTTTTTTGGGGAAATGACACTATTTTTAACAAACGCACCGCATACAAAAATCGTTAGTGCAGCATCACATTGTTCACATTATAATTGAAATGGGAACAATATTGCTGCATTAACAAACCCTAAAAAAAAAAAAAAAGTGTTTATTTTTTTTTTAATTTTTTTTTTTAATTTTTTTTTTTATTTTTATTTTTCTTTTTTTTTACAAAATGTTTACTTTCATGTTGGTATCGTTGGAACGGCCATGCTCTGGCCGATCCAACCATACCAAAATTTAACCCTAGCTGCCACGGATCGGGAGATAGGGAGTTCATTGGAACTCCCTATCTCCACCGTTGGTGGCAGTCAGGGTTAAGTCCCAGGACTGGCGTCATCGTGCTACGCACGATGACGCCAGTCCTCAGGGGGAGTTCCCGGAGGCTTTGCCGACATCCAAGATGTCGGCCAGCTCCGGGAAAGGATCGCGAACCGGCGCTTTTCAGCGCCGATTCGCGATCCAGCTCCCCAGGGGTTAATGCCAGGCATCATTTGGAAGGGCAGGCTGTGCCCTTCCAAATGATGCCTGGGTTAACCCCCGCAGAGCCGCGCGATCGGGAGGGAGAGAGGTCCGAAGGACTCCCCCCTCCCTTTCAGGCGCCTCCTCCGCACATGCGGGGGGGGCGCCTGAATTAGGTGTCATCGCGCCCCCGCGATGACACCTAATTCTGGCGGCTGCTGTTCCGGATGCCGGCTGACATCCAGGATGTCAGCCCGCACCGGAGGGGCTAGCGATCGGCCGGAACTCGGCCGAACGCTGACCCCAATGAGAGGACGCGCTCAGCGCGTCCTCAGCACACCAGCGGGAATGCTGAGGACGCGCTCAGCGCGTCCTCAGCAGCGAAGTGGTTAAAAATTGGCAGATGTCTTTCTTCCGCCTTTCATCCACAGAGTAACGGCCAGAATGAGCGGACAAATCAGACGCTGGAACAATACCTTCGTTGCTTCACCACACATCTCCAAGACGACTGGCTGGACATCATCCCGACTGCCGAATTTGCGTACAATAATCAGGTGCACTCATCAACTCGCTTTCACCTTTCTTTGCCAATTACGGTTATCATCCTAGCACTCTTCCGGAGATGCCGCTTAACACTCCAGTTCCAGAAGTATCAACCCGCTTGAGAATCCTACGTGGTCAACTACGAATGTTACGCCACCAGTTGCAACTGGCCCAACAGAACCAAAAGAAATATGCTGATCGTGGTCGCAAGGAAGCTCCTGTGTATGCACCCGGAGACAAGGTGTTACTATCCACGGCTCATCTCCGTTTGGATTGTCCTTCGAAGAAGCTGGGCCCTCACTACATTGGCCCATTCCCGGTCCTCAGAATGGTGAACTCCGTGGCGGCCCGCTTAACTCTTCCTCCTTCCTACAGGATCCATCCTGTCTTCCATGTATCTCTCTTGAAACCCTGGCATGAGAATCCGTTCCCCGATCGGAATACTAAACCACCTGCTCCTGTACCCATATCTGGAGAAGAGGAGTTCGAGATATCACGTATTCTGGATTCGAGACTACGTTACGGCAGGTTAGAATACTTGGTACACTGGAAGGGATACGGGCCTGAAGAACGATCTTGGGAACCCAGTGCCAGCGTCCATGCTCCTGCAAAGGTTCGTGCCTTTCATATCCGTTATCCTTCCAAGCCATCGACCAAGCGCACCCGGGGGTCGCGCCTTGGTGGGGGGTCCTGTAATGCCCCGCGCCGCGGTCGGACCGCGGCCGCCATGTTGGGACGCCTGACAAACTCACCTGAGGTCCCTCGTGGCGCGTCGCTCCTTGGTTCCGGCCTGCAGCTCGAGGGAGGAGAGCCAGGATGTGTCCCACGCCGCCTCCGCGATCCGTCTGAGCAGAAGGCAGGCGCGCATGCGCGATCGTCCATCCTAGAGCATGAAGACCTAGGTACTCTGGCGCCCTCTGCTGGTCAAGTTAAGGTACTGCACCCCACCTGCACTGGAGATCCTCGTATACCACCAATTAATTTACCTAGCACTCAGGTATCCTCATTCCACCTGCGAGTCCCAGGTGAACGGTGTTCGTATGATTCCTTGAACCCTATTTAAACCTGCCGCCTTCTCCATCTCACTAACCAGGTTATACTGTGGTTATACCACGTTACCCAGTGGTTCCCCTTCGTGTTCCTCTAAAAGGATTCTGACTTCCGTTCCTGCTGCCGATACAGCCTTACTCCGGTTCCTGTTGCCACGGTACAACTCCGGTTCCTGTTGCCACGGTACAACTCCGGTTCCTGTTGCCACGGTACAACTCTGCTCTGGTTCCTGTTGCCACGGTACAACTCCGCTCTGGTTCCTGTTGCCACGGTACAACGCCGCTCTGGTTTCTGTTGCCACGGTACAACGCCGCTCTGGTTCCTGTTGCCACGGTACAACGCCGCTCTGGTTCCTGTTGCCACGGTACAACGCCGCTCTGGTTCCTGTTGCCACGGTACAACGCCGCTCCGGTTCCTGTTGCCACAGTACAACTCCGCTCCGGTTCCTGTTGCCACAGTACAGCTCCACTCCGGTTCCTGTTGCCACAGTACAGCTCCGCTCCTGTTGCCACGGTACAGCTCTGCTTCCGCTCCTGCTGTCACGATACAGCTCCGCTTCTGTTGCCACGATACAGCTCCACTTCTGTTCCTGCCACCACGGTACAGCTGCATTCCGCTTCCATATTCAAGATTGCCATTGCAGTACCAGTTCCACCTCTCGGCATACCTCTATTCCTGGACTACTTCCAAGATTACAACCGTACTTATTTATCCTTACAACTCTTCGTTCTGGACTTTTATTTCTGTCCAAAGACTTTACATTACTTTATTCTGGACTTATATTTTGTTGCCTTCAGTAAAGTTTAACCAATCATATTCCTTCTGGTCTCCTTCGGCTTGCCATTGGGTTCCATACACCCAACACCATACAGGGGTCAAAGCCTCTGTCCTTACAGCGGCCTTAGGATTCCTCAGAGCCCCAGCTTTGGCCTCACAAGTAGCCGGATCCCGGGCATCCGGCGTGCGCGCCCCAGGTGGCTCCAGCCACACGACAACCAGGCCTGCGCAACAAACCGCAGGGTTGGCAGGCACATAGCGAGCATCTGTAGGGGTGTCAGCGCATGGTTTCTCCCCACCTCGGCATGAACGAAGCACCTCAGCCATCCGATGCAGGTTCCCCCTAGTCAGGGGGCCCTCACCTCCATCACGCTGTATTGCCAAGATGGCGTCGAAGCCCACCAGCGTAGACCAGGAGCCTGATCCATGGTGAGTCTCGGGCGTCTCCATTTCGCAACCCGCAGCCTGCAGTGAATCAGCTTCATGTTGTGCCTCAACGCTCTGTACCACGACGGGCTATCCAGAAGGAGGCAGGCTAAGAAAATGTCCGCCGGAGCTAGGCCGCACTGAGGAGAGGGATGTCAGGAGAGCCCGTAGCGACAACTCGGAGACAACTCACTGGAGCCCGGGTGAGTCTCCACCACAAGGAGATGAGGGTGAGCAGAGAATTCAGCCAGAAATATCAAAATCGTCAGACGGTTATCAGCAGAAAGACGGAGCTTCTCAGAATCGCAGCCGCTCACCTCAACTTCCGGTCACGTCCCAAAAAATAGTTTTTTAAAAAAAATGTTTTGTCCTTGTTTCCTGTCCACCAGGGCACTACCCGGACCCCCATACACCTTTTCTGGCAAATATATTGCATATATGCCCTCTTGGAGGGCACTCTAAAAATCGAACGTTCGAGTCCCATTGACTTGCCTTGAGTTCGAATCGTGTTCCAGTTCGAACTCGAACTTTTGAAATTGTTCGAATGCGAACCGAACACGGGGGTGTTCGGCTCATCACTATCAGCCATAGCAATAATTCTCACAGTAACGTGCAGTGTGTATGAGCGGATCAGAGAGCTCCACAGCGATAAAACTGCAGTAATGTGTGGGGTGTGTGAGCTTATCACAGTGAGCCAAAGAAACATGACTCACAGTTAATGTGCACTCTGTATGAGTGTATCACAGAGCGCCACGTCAATAAAACTCACAGTACCGTGCGGTGTGTATCACAGAGCTCCACAGCAATAAAACTGAAGTAATGTATGGCGTGTAGGAGCTTATCACAAAGCACCACACCAATTAGGTCCAATTAACTTGCACTGTGTATAAGTGTATCACATAATGCCACATATCGTAGCACACTGTCATACACACATCCACATACAGCCATATACACTAGACATGTGCATTCGTTTTAGTACTAAAACGATTTAGTCCGAATTTTGGGATAATTTAGTTTTAGTATGACTCAAGAGAAACGAAACTGCTCAGTACAAAAAACGAAAGAAACTAAAATAAAATGCACTACATTTTAGTTTCAGTCCTTTTTGTGATATTACATTGAGTGAAGGAGACCAGCAATGAAGAGTGCAACATCGCAACATCCGAAGTTCTGCACCCTCCACATGCCAATGCAGTAGGATGTTCTATATAGAGAGGGGCATTAATTAATGCAGGAGTATGTTCTATACATTATACAGAGAGGGGTATTAATGCAGGAGGATGTTATATACATTATACAGAGAAAAGTATAAATTGAGGAGAATGTTCTATACAGAGAGGGACATTAATGCAGGGGGATGTTATCTACATTATACAAAGAGGGGTATTAATTAATGCAGGAGGATGTTCTAAACATTATACAGAGAGGAGCCTTTTTTTAGCCCTTTAAATCCAGTGGCTGTGAGCGCTGAGATCGGCTGCTTGTTACATTATCTCTCAGTACAATGTATCAGGCTCAGTTGTTACAGTAACTGACTGTAACAGCGCTCAGAGTTTCAGTAAAACAAGGAAATAATATTGTTCTAACCTCTTATATATAAAAATATTATTTACTAGTTTTACAGAATCTCTGAGCGCTGTGATGAGCAGCAGTCAGTTACTGTAACAGCTTTGCCTGACACGGGGCAGTATTACAATGTTGGTGCTAACTTAACCAGAGCTGTTGTAAACTGAAAACCTCCATAGGCTATAATGGCTCTGGAAAGGTTACAACAGCTCTGGTTAAGTTAGCACCAACTATGTAATATGGCCCATAGTGTGCTGAGAGTGAGAGATACTGTAACAAGCAGCGATCTCAGCCCTCTGAGGAGCCACCACTACAATAGTAATTGTATCCACTGGTTTTCGGATGAACGAAATTAGTTTTCATACTAAAGAACTGAAAACGAATTTCTTTAGCAACTAAATAAATTGCATTTTAGGACTAATCCATTAGTTCAAAACGAAATTTTGTGCTGTGCACATGTCTAATATACACACAGTCACACACATCCATATACAGTCACACAGTAACACACACACACACACACAGACTGACACATAAACATACCCACACAGCCCCTTGGACGAAACTGGAGAGCCGGGTGCCGGCCTGCTGTTTTCTTGAATGCTGGGCCTGGCGCCGGTGTGCTGGACAGACAGGCGCTGGTCTGTCGAGGAGCAGTCGTCGACCTGCTGCAAGGGCAGGTGCCAATAGTGCTGGTGCTGGTTCAGGATTTCTTCTAGGTATATTTAGGGATGGGCCGAACACCCCCGTTTCAGGAGGTTGGCTTGTGCAAAAATTTATTAAGACAGCTCACATCAAATAATAACGCAATCGAAGATAAAATAAAAATAAAAATATTTTTAAAAAGTTAGAAAGTAAAAGCAAAAGTAAAAAATCCAATTGATGAAGCTGGCCAGGGAGCCGGCGAAACGCGTCTTGGAGACCCCTATGCCCACTTTTAACCGCTTAGTGACCGGGCGGTTTTACACAAATCCGTCCTTTAGTGACCGCTGCTGTTTTTACGTTTCTGCGCTGTTAGTGTTTAGGACAAATTTTCCTCTTACTCGTTTATGCAACCTACACATATTTTACACAGTTTTTCTCGTCATTAAATGGACTTTATAAAGATACCATTTTTTTCATCATTTCATATAATTTACTATAAAAAACATTGTGAAATATGACAAAAAAATTGAAAAAACACCACTTTTTCGAACTTTGACCCCCAAAATTTCTTATGTATCAACAACCGTCAAAAAAATGTAATTCCTTAGTAGTTTCTAAATTTAGTTCTGAGTTTAGCAATACCCAATGTTTACATATTCCTCGCTTTTTTCCTTATTTTATGCAACAATAAGTGCAAGTAGCACTTTGCCATTTGCAAAGAGTTTATTTTCAAAACTAGTGCTAGTGACATTGTAACACTGATATCTGTCACTAATTCCTGAATAACTCTCCACATATACATATTTTTTTAAAGTACACAAATCAAGGTATTAAACTTGGGGTATTTTGACTCTTTCCATGCAAACCATTTTACCACAAATCTATGCCAAAGTTTGAGAAAAAAAAGTTTTGGTGATTTTTTTCTTTGAACGCAATTTAAGAATACATGTACTGTGAACTTTAAGGTTTACTGCCAAAAAGCACCCCAAAATATGTTCAGCAACATCTTCTGAGTAAATTGATACCACCCATGTATAGGTATGTCGGGTCATTTGGGGGCTAATAGGCCTTAATTGGGGGGTGCGCATTTCAGTTTTCCAACTTGGAATTTTCACATTTCGTCATCATGCACTCATGTCCTATTTGGGACATTTTTGAAGCCGGCCAAAGTAATTTACCCCCATCAAACCATATATTTTTAGAAAGGGCACACCCTAGGGTGCTTCAAAGAGTTGTATTTTAACACTTTCCATGCACTAGCTCTATGTCAAACTTTCAGGTAGTCACTTTTTGTGTTATTTTTTCACACACATTGTACTTTAGGCATGAATTGTCAAATCCAGTTATGGGTTACTGCCAAAAAACACCCCAAAATATGTTCAGCAACATCTTCTGAGTAAATTGATACCACCCATATATAGATTTGTTCTGTTGTTTTTGGGGTGCTACGCCAATCTTTTGACATGTGCTTGTCAATTTTCTAATTTGACATACAGTATCTTCTTTGCTTATCTTCTTTTTAGGGGCCTTTTTACATACCCCAATTTTATTAACGTGCATATATTTGGTAAGCTAACACCCCCAAAGTATTGTAAATGGAGTGTTTTTATGCCATGGATGCAACCGTTTGCTCCAAACAAATTGGATACGGTTTGGTGGTCATTTTTCATTTTCACACCCACATCAGTTTTGGACTGTGATTTAGGAGACACTGTTGTTTGTTACTGCATGAAAACTCTCCAGGTTGTTTTCTGCAAGGTCTCCTGAGTACACCCATGCCCCCATGCATAGGTTTGCCAGGATTTTGGGAAGGTTCAAATACAATTTTTATGACTTTGTCATTGGAGTTGAAATTGAGATTATTTCTTCAGCTAGGCCTATCTTTGGTTTTGGGTCTACCGCATACCCCAGTTTGAATTATTGCCAGAAAATTGTTTATATTTGTTATGTTGACACCCCAAGGTATATGGAGTGCTTTGATGCCATGGATGCAACAGTTTTAGCCCAAAACATTTGAGAAGGTGTGTGGCGGTAATTTTTCAATTTTCAGATCTTTACGCCCACATTAGATTTGGACTGTGATTTGGGAGACACTGTTGTTTGTTGCTGCATGAAACCTCTCCAGGTTGCTTTCTGCAAGGTCTCCTGAGTACACCCATGCCCCCCATGCATAGTGTGCAAAGATTTTGGCAAAATACAGCACCAATTGTAGAACATAAAAATGTACGAATAAAATGTAAAAGTCTGGTGCAGTAAAAGAAAAAAAAAAACTAAACTGAACTAACTAACTGGAGTGTGAGAAAAAATAGAAAGGAAAAAAAAAAATCACAGATCACGCACAGTGTGATATAGCTTGAAACAGTCCCCAAGACACAGACCGGGTTGTCCAGGGCATTCTGGGCAGTAAAAGATTGTGTCTCTCCTCTGCCCCCTCTTGAAACACACCCTGCATCTTTTTTGGGGTTTCTGTTTGCCCTCAGTAGGGGGGATTTATAAATAAAATGTGTAGCCCCAACTCTGTCCCCCATCACCGCCCGGGGAGCATGTGCATCCTGGTACAAAAACCCCGAAATGACCTGGAGCTGAAACTGTAAAAAGGACAGCGTCACTCCGGGGTTTGCCTTTTTGCGGAGCAAAAAGGCATTGTGGGTTGCAATTTGCATCAGGTAAATTGCAACCTTTTTGTACCAGGCCCTTGACTTCCGCATAATCTGGTAGGGCTGGAGCAGCTGATCTGCCAGATCAACCCCACCCATATGCCGGTTATAGTCTTTGATGCACACTGGCTTCCTGATGCGCTCAGCTCTGCCACGTACAGAGACCTCCACAGACCTCTCAGTGTGGATGGTGGATAGAAGGTATACATCCTTCTTGTCTCTGTACTTGACCGCCAACAGCTCCTCTTGGCGCAGAGCTGAGGGCTCCCCCCTTTTTAGCCGGGTGCGGACAAGCTGTGCTGGGAAACCTACGCGGTTCTTGCGAACAGTACCGCATGCTGCTGTATCAAAACAATACAGCAGCTTGAACAAAGGGACACTCGTATAAAAATTATCAAGATACAAGTGGTACCCTTTGTTCATCAGGGGAAAAAGTAGGTCCCACACAATCTTGCCACTGGTTCCCATGTGTTCTGGGCAACCTGGAGGGTCAAGGCTACTATCCTTTCCCTCGTACACCCGGAAGGCCTGAGTATACCCACTCTCGCTGTCACAGAGCTTATACACCTTCACTCCATACCTGGAGTGTTTGGAAGGAATATACTGCTTGAATCCCAGCCTTCCCTTGTATTTCATTAGGGATTCATCCACGCAGATATTCCTTCCAGGTGTATAAGCCTCTGCAAACCTGGCGGCGAAGTGGGTAATCAGGGGGCGGATTTTATACAGCCTGTCAAACTGGGGATGCTCTCTAGGAGGGCACAGGCTGTTGTCACTGAAGTGCATGAAACGCAAAATGTTTTCATACCTTCTACGTGACATTGATTGGGGGTAAATGGGGGTAGAGCAGATGGGGCTACTGCTCCAGTAGGAGCGAATTGAGGGCTTCTTTATGATGCCCATCAGCATAGTAAGTGCCCAGAATTTCAGAAATTCTGGCACATCTAGCGGGGTCCATTGCTGCCTTGCCAAGTAGGAGTCTGGCTTCGCAGCACAATGCTGATGGGCATACAGATTTGATTGGGCCACGATGTGGCCCAACAAATCATCCCCCATAAACACCTGCAAAAACTGTGTGGCGGTAAATCCTGCAACATCAATATTGATGCCAGGATTTGCCGTGAAAGGAGGGATATCTGGCCTCTGGCGATGAGGCACTACCCACTCCTCAGCTGGAGCTGTGCGTCTCCTGCTGGCAGGTGGTGACCCAGGATCTGCATCAGAAACATCACTAGATACATCAGCCAGCGTAGATGATGTATCTAGCGACGTCTCTGAGCAGTTAGCGGGGCCGAAATCAGGGTCTGAGTCTGACGCAGATGCCTCAGACTCTGACGCCAGGATGGCATATGCCTCCTCGGCGCTGTACACCCTCTCAGACATTATATATAATAGATTATAAAATTTTATAATTATTATATATATAAGCGGATTATTGGTTCTTAGAAGAACCGTTGGGTTTCACAAGAAAATACAAATAAACACCTAAATCTCTCTAAATCACTCTAAACCTGCCTCAATTCTTCTAAATCTCCCTAAAATCTCTAAATCTGCCTCAATTTTTCTAATCTCACTAAATCTACCTAAAATCTCTAACCTGTCAAATCTGATCTCTCTCTCTCGCTCACCAAAACACAAGTGAGGAGAGGGAGGGAGAATCACAGAGGTCAGAGCCAATATTTACAAAATATTGACCTGACAAATTAGAAATTTTATTTTGACTTTTTCTAACTTCTGATTGGATGTTGCTAGCCTGCCTCTCTGATGAGGCAGGCTAGGAACATCCCACTCAGCCCCAAGATGACCCTGCCCCTAGAAGGGCAGCGCCATCTTGGCTGTCAGTTTATTTTATTTTATTCATTTTTATTTATTTTTATTTAACTTTTTTCTTTTTTTTACACTTTTTTTTACTCTGCTGGGTGCCTTGATCCCTCGAGGCACCCAGCAGAGCACCTGATCACTCATGTGATATTTTTTGTACTGAGTGCCACGATACCTCGTGGCACTCAGTACTTCCTGCCGCTACCGGAAGTGATCGCTCGGGGGGAGCGATCACTGAGCGGATCGGCGGCAGGTAAGCATATTGCAGGGATGCCTCGATGTCGAGGCATCCCTGCAATATACACAGAGCAGCTGGAAGCGATACCGATCGCTTCCAGCGCTCTCTAGAAGTGCCGGGCACCTCTCCGGTAAAACCGGATGTTGATCGCTCCCGGGGAGCGATCACAAGGTGCCCCGGCACTTCTGTCCGCCATTGCACGGATGCCTGGACTCCCAGGCAGCGTGCAATGGCCCTGGAGCTGCTGGAAGCGATCCGATCGCTTCCAGCGCTCTCTACAAGTGCCGGGCACCTCTCCGGTAAAACCGGATGTTGAGCGCTCCCGGGGAGCGATCACAGGGTGCCCCGGCACTTGTAACCGCCATTGCATGGATGCCTGGACTCCCAGGCATCCTGCAATGGTGTTTGAGCTGCTGGAAGCGATCCGATCGCTTCCAGCGCTCAAAACACCGCAGGACGTACCATGTACGTCAGCGGGTCTAAAAGAGACCCGCTGCCATGACGTACATGGTACGTCCAAGGTCCCTAAGGGGTTAAAGACTTTTTTTACCTCCTATGGAATTATGGGTGTTTTTTTTTACTTTCTAACTGTTTAAAATTTTTTATTTTTCTTTTATCTTTGATTGCGTTATTATTTGATGTGAGCTGTCTTAATAAATTTTTGCACAAGCCAACCTCCTGCTGCATCCAGTTGCCATCTTTTAACATCGCCAGCAACCAGTAGGCACCATATAAAGGGAAGCCTTCTGCAGTATCCTGGACGAGGAAATTCAAAAGACAAGGCACGAAGGAGCAGATACAAAGAGGAATTCTGGGCAGAGCGCAACAGACAGAGCAGCATCCATCACCGCACTAGCGTAAGTGTACCGATCCTTACTCTCTGGTTTATCTGACAGACGCGGACGTATCCTTAATCCCCTCTTTCTTTCTTGGAGGAATTTTGAAGGGACGAGAGGAGCGGAAGCAGTCAAGACCAAAAGGACACACTCAATCATTAAGAGGAAAATTATTATTTTTTAATTATTTTTTTTTTTCTCTTTTTATGCAACACAGAGACTGATTTATTATGCTTTTTAGAGACTGAGATTCATCACCCCCGAAGCCAGGGGGCGTATGTTTGTATCAATATAAAAGACTGATTTATTGTGATTTTTAAAGACTGTGATTCATCACCCCCGAAGCCAGAGGGTGTATGTTCTTAATATGAATATTTACACTTTTTTCTATACTCGGTTTTAATTTTTTATGGTACACAAAGCTGTTAAATTAGCATTGCTATACCTCATTATATTGTTGAAATTCCTTAAAAGCGATTACACCGCTACTTTAACAGACACGACTAGCGAGTAGCACCTAAGGGGTACCCCACACTTTCCTCCCAAGTATACAAACTGATTCGGTAAGCTAGCGATGCGGGAATGAAACTCCACGGCAAGGCGAGGTGTAAGCGCGTGCTTCTGATTTAAAGGTCCCGGTGGCTCCGCGTCATCACGCCGTGCCCTGCCCCCTGATCAATTACAGCTGCGCTCGCCACCCGGGCCCTGGATGTCACAATATCACAATCCAAACGCAAACGGGTTAAATAACCAAATTTGTAAGAATAATAATTAATGCAGCATATGAATCCTCACACTACCTCGCAGCAGCTGTACAGTCTGACGCTAGCTTTAACCAGCGTGCTGTGTGCAGCTTCTGAGAAGATACGCTATTAGTGTAGCGAGGAAGCCGGCCGCGCATTTTGCATCGCTCCCTCTACACTAAGGCTAGGGTCAAACGAAAGCATTTTTACACGCGAACGTAATAAAGTGCGTCCGAACGCATTGATGTATTTTTTCACGGAATATGCGAAAACGGTCATACGATGCGCATGTTCGTGCGTGATGTTTTACGAATCCAAACCAGGAAACTTTTTGCGTCTGGACGTTATGTTGGCCGGACACGAGCAGGATCTGACGTCTCCAAATCACACACACACACACCGCTATGCGGACGCAGCGCACTCTGTACGTCCGTACTAGAGGTTCTGCGCTCTCGAAAAAATGCGTTCATTTTCCACTTGCGTTGCGCGGCCGGACTTTCGTGCGACCGTACTTTGTATATTGGCCGTCATTGCCTGTCATTTGCTGCTAGTGCGGCCGTAATTATGTGCGTCAGAACGCACGTTACAAGTGCGCTGGTCTGACCCCAGCCTTATAGCGTATCTTCTCAGAACCTGCACACAGTGCGCCGGCGTATACAGCGTCTAACAGTGTGGGAGACAGGAGGGTGCGCTTGTTGGTGGATCCAGGAATCAGGGGCGTAATAGAAAGAAAAAAAAATAATCCGAGGACTTTTTAAATGTCTCAAGGAATATAAAATAAAACTTTTTTTTTTTGGAAATGTGTCGCCTTACCTTAGCCTGGTGGTCAGTCAGTGGAGGCTCCCTGAATCCTGGTTGTGGGGGGGGGGTCTGCCGTGGCCACAGGTGCAGTGGCTCCCTCCCTGCGCCAGCTCTCTGCCACATGCACCCGGCCGGCCTGCCCGCACAGTCGCAGCTCTGTCATCCGGCGGCCGCATGCTCCTCAAGGGATCCTTGTGAGAGGCCCCGGCCGGCTGCCCTCTACAGTGCCTGATTAGAGGGCCTTGTCTGCCTGATGTTTTAGCAACAAGATTGGAAATATTTTTAATATTGAAGCCTATGGGATAAAACATTTTAATTCAATATCTAATAAACCGTTGCTTATAATATTCTGCAGTAAAGAGTCTCTATTTTTTGTTTTTTTTAAGCATTTTTTAAAAAAATAAAATAATTTTTTCCAAACTTTTTGCGAACGGCCTAAAAAGTTCGAAGTTCGCGAACTTTCGAGCAGCCGATGTTCGATGCGAACATCGAACCGATAGCCCATCCCTAGGTATATTACGGGATAACACTAGACACAATACCAGGTAGCCCTTTACCCAGGTTCTGTACCAGTCCTTTAGGTGGCGAGGTTTAGCAATGGTAAAAAGGTGAACCTATAAAAGGTAGGGACAGCAATAAGGAAGGGAAACACCAGTCCTTGTATGGCTGGCAGTCTGCGACAGGAAGGCAGAGATACTGCAAAGCAGGTAGAATAGTCAATAGGTAAATCCAAGTCAGGGGTTAGAGAGGTACACAAGTTGATAGCCAATCCGGGTCAAACAGAAAATCAGTATAGAAAGTATATCTGAGCAATAAACCACAAAAACAGTCACTTAAGGGGCTCAGATAAACTGAAAACACGAAACGGCAGTGAGGAATAGGTTGAGGAAGTTTAAATAGGGCGCCCTGCACTGTGATTGGTGAGCCGGGTCACATGACACCTGGGGAGACGTCGCGGGCATGGCGATGTCACACGCGCGACTTGCCGCCGGTGGCTTAAAACTATTGAATGCAAAAAGTGGGGTTTGGTATCTATAGTACCCAAAAACAGATATTCATCAGAAAAAAATCTTTATACTCAGCTGCTGCTAGGAAAGGCAAATCCCTCTTGCACATCCAACCAGGAGGGTGATAAATCTTGACAAAGTAATGAAGCAAATACCTCCAGATCTGCTACAATGGTGCACTTGTGCTACATTTATTGAAAAAAGAAAATGATGGAACACAAAACAAACGTTTCGGGGAAGCAGCCCCTTCCTCAGTGTGTAGTGCCCCACAAGTGCACCACTGTAGCAGCGCTGGAGGTATTTGCTTCATTATTTTTTAAAACTGTTGAAACCGGCGGCATGCGTGCATAGGAGGGAAGTGCGCAGGAGGGAAGTGCGCAGGAGGAATTTTGACGGCCGAGAAGTAGGCACCGGGCAAGGAGCCAGCAGGGAGCAGTGTCGCGGTCTGCCAGGACGAGGTCTCACAGTGGTTATTATTATTAATCTTTAATTATAAAGCGCCGGCATATTCTGCAGCACTGTAAAATAGGCACAGTATAGACAGGGTTACAATCAGGGGCGGCGCTGCCGCTAGGCGGCCGCCTAGAGCACAGTCACAGGCGCAGCCGGCCCCTACCACTTGAATGCTCCCATCTGTTTTATTTACTTGCGCGCGGCCGCAGACTGCCAAGTGTGTCACTTAGCAGCTAACCTGGCAGCGGCACACTCCTTCCCCTCTGCCGGCACTGCCCCCAATGCCTGCAAGTCGTCGGCCCCCGCTGATTAGGTCACGCGGCAGCCACGTGACGTCATCAGCAGGGGTCGACAGCAAGTGTTCTGCCTCCAGTCTGCCTCCGGATGTCTCTGCCAGCCAACTTGTGACCTGATGTCTCTCTCATGGCTCCCACAACCCATAAGGTATGCGGGGGGAGAGAAATTTATACTGGGGGTGGATCAGTGGCGTAGCGTGGGTTGTCAGCGCCCGGAGCCAGCCAAGAATTGTGCCCCCCCAACCTGTGGACACGTTATCGATATTGCCCCAGCCAGCTCTCACATGAATATTGCCCCAGCCAGCTCACACATGAATATTGCCCCAGCCAGCTCACACATGGATATTGCCCCAGCCAGCTCACACATGGATATTGCCCCAACCAGCTCACACATGGATATTGCCCGCCCCAGCTCACACATGGATATTGCCCCAGCAGCTGCCAGCTCATACATGGATATTGCCCCAGCTCCGGATCCAGCAGGGGTTGGGGCCAGATGCCAGGCAGCGGGAGTGCCTGCCCGGTCCTGAACAGCGTGTGAATCCGTGTTGAAGGGGAGGCGGCTGCGTGCATGCACAGGTCACGCGGTCCGGCCAGTCAGGTGGTACAGAGACTCAGTACCACCGGATTAGCCGGACCACGAGACCTGCGCCTGCACGCAGCCGCCTCCCCTTCTACACAGACTCACACGCTGTTCAGGACCGGGCAGGCACTCCCGCTGCCTGGCATCTGGGCCCCCTCAACCCGCGGGCCCTTGGGCGGCACCCGAGGGCCCGGCAGGTCAGTCCGGGCCTCAACTTTTAGGGGCGCAAATTTCTTTTGAAATTATGCGCCCCTAAGAGCTGCGCCCGGGGCCATGGCCCCCCACGCTACGCCATTGGGGTGGATTAATTGCTATTGAGGGAAGAAATTAATTGATATTGGGGGATAAATTGATATTGGGCGTGGGGCAAATATACCCATGTGAGCTGGGGCAAATATGCCCATGTGAGAGCTGAGGCAATATATCCATGTGAGAGCTGGGGGCAATATATCCATGTGTGAGCTGGGGGCAATATATCCATGTGTGAGCTGGGGCAATATATCCATGTGTGAGCTGGGGGCAATATATCCATGTGTGAGCTGGGGGCAATATATCCATGTGAGAGCTGGGGCAATATATCCATGTGTGAGCTGGGGGCAATATATCCATGTGTGAGCTGGGGGCAATATATCCATGTGAGAGCTGGGGGCAATATATCTATGTGAGAGCTGGGGGAAAATACCCATGTGAGAGCTGGGGCAAATATATATACCCATGTGAGTTGGGGGCAATATATCCATGTGTGAGCTGGGGCAAATATACCCATATGAGAGCTGGGGCAATATATCCGTGTGAGAGTTGGGCAAATATACCCATGTGAGAGCTGGGGCAATATATCCATTTGAGAGCTGGGGGCAAATATACCCATGTGAGAGCTGGAGCAATAAATCCATGTGTGACTGGGGCAAATATACCCATGTGTTACATCCTCAGCCCCTGCTATGCTTCCTGGGGGGTCTGGGCAAGGTTCAGTGCCAAGAGCTGGTGGAATGCCAGCACCATGTAAAGGCCGAGCAGCGTCTGAGGGGGTGGGGCCTGGCATGGTCACGAGGAGCCGCCGGGTTTAAAACAGGGCGTGAGGAGTTGCCTCGTCGCCCTGACGTGGAGTTCTCTTCCCGCATTGCTGTTACGCCTCGGCGGCTGGTGCGGCTCCGGTGCCCTTCCCCGCGGTCCCGGGGCCAGCGTCTCCCTCTCATCCCGTCCCCGCGCGCTGTCCATCCCGTGCGCTGTATGCGCGCGCCCGCCGGTCTCTCCGGATTTAAGCTCCACCGGCGGCGCAACGTCATTACGCCTCCACTATGGGTCTCCCTGCAGCATGTGATCCGGTGGACCTATCAGATGGCGGGGCGCGAGATTTAAACTTGCTCTTGCCATTCCTCTCTGCCCTTTCGTGGTTCTGCTTGGCTGACCCTTTAGTGCTTGTTGATTACACCTTTGACGGATATTCTGTGTATGACCTGGCTTTCTATTTCGACTTGTGTACTTCTAATCCCATTTGACTCGGCTATTTGTACTCGACTTTGCCTTCCTTATTCTCCCTACTTTGGGTCGTATTTGACCGTTCTATTTGTCCACTCCATACCTACCTGTCTTTATACCAGCCACTCTAAGGACTGGTTTCTGTCCTCCTTGCTTGTGTGTCCCTGCCTTATAGGTTCACCTCCAGCTATTGCGGAACCCACCCACCTTAAGGACTGGTATCGCATCTAGGTTTAGGGTTGCCTATTGTTGAATTAGCGCTACCGAAGCACACCTTTGATTTACGTGTGCTGGCTTGACATCACGAAAGGGCCATGGACCTAGCAGGGACTGCCCAACAATTATCGGGTTTAGAGAGATCGTTTGGAGGATCAGGATCACCGACTTGATCAATTTGCCCAAGCCCTCCAAACTTTGTTAGCTCGTACTGCACCTACACCATTAGAGGTGTCTCCTCCTGTTAATCCGCCTATTCCTGAACCGTTTACCACGCCGAACCCGTGTCCTAATTTGCTTCCACCGGTACGTTATGGTGGCGACCCTATTGCCTGTAGAGGATTTATCAACCAGATCTCTATCCACTTTGAGCTAAACCCTTGGTCTTACCCCACAGATCGTGCTAAGGTAGCCTTTGTTATAAATCATCTGACCGATAAAGCATTGTGTTGGGCTAACCCTCTCTGGGATACTGACAAACCCATTGTGTATAACTATCGGGAATTTATGACCGCTTTCCGCAGAGTGTTTGACCCCCCTGGTCGTAAGACTAATGCCGCTAAGTCCTTGTTACGTCTGCGCCAGGGTGCTAAATCCCTGGGTGATTACGCACTGGAGTTTAGATCCTTGGCTTCTGAATTAAATTGGAATAATGAGGCTTTGATAGCAGTATTCTTAGAAGGTTTGAATGATGAGCTCCAGGACGAAGTAGCGGCCCGAGACCTTCCAGACGAGCTGGAGGATCTGATCACCTACTTGTCCTTTATAGATGAACGTATTCGCCATCGTAAGAATACCAAAGATAAAGCTAGAAAACTACCTCTTAGGGTGCCTCCCCGACCCCCTTTTCTCGCACTTCCTGAGTCCACTTCTCTTCCCGAGCCCATGCAGGTAGACAGCACTACACTCCCTGAAACCGAAAAGCAACGCCGCCGACGTGAGGGATTGTGTTTATATTGTGGTTTAGGGGGCCATTTGCTTAAAGGGTGCCCCAAACGCCCTCAGGGTCCTGCGGGAAACTTGCATGCCTAAGTGCCCCTGGGGACAGCTCTTAGGTTCCTTTCCCTCGTCCCCCAAACTCGAGAATAGACTCTGGGTTCCGGTCACTCTCTGTTTTGAGAGTCCCCTTAACCCGGTGAATCTTTATGCCCTGGTTGACTCCGGTGCTGCCGATAACTTTATCGATCGTGTTTTTGCTCGTAAACATGCTATTCCTCTGATAGAAAAGGAAACCCCTCTACTTGTACAAGCCATTGACGGCAGACCTCTTGAAACCCCCTTTGTTCTCTTCGAGACTCCGGTCATTACTGTTAAGATAGGATTATGTCATAAAGAAAAGATGTTCTTCCATGTCATTTCTTCACCTTCCTATCCCATCGTCCTGGGGTACCCATGGTTAACTCGTCATAACCCTGTACTAGATTGGCGAGCTCGTCAAATCGCTAAGTGGGATAAAGATTGCATGTCTTCCTGTATAGAGGTCCCCTTATCTGTCAACACCTTAAATTTACCCACGGCCCCTCCTCTGACGACTACTATACCTCCTCCATACTCTGATTTGGCACCCGTGTGCGATAAGAAAGAGGCCGATAGCGCAATCGTACGAATGATGTGGGGGCAGTCTATCGACCTTCTTCCTGGTACCACTCCTCCCCGAGGGGTTGTCTATCCATTATCTGAGAAAGAGCATAAGGTATTGGAGGAGTATATTACCGATTCCCTTAACAAAGGGTTTATTCGTCCTTCTTCCTCTCCTGTGGGAGCAGGATTCTTCTTTGTTCAGAAAAAAGAGGGAGACCTCAGACCCTGCATAGATTTTCGTGGGTTGAACAAATTTACCGTAAAGAATGCCTACCCTATTCCACTCATCTCCGAGTTGTTTGATCGCCTGAAATATTCCAAAATATTCTCTAAGTTGGATCTCAGAGGAGCGTACAACCTGATTCGAATCAGACACGGGGATGAGTGGAAAACTGCGTTCAATACTAGATTAGGGCATTATGAGTACCTAGTTATGCCCTTTGGTTTATGCAACGCACCAGCAATGTTTCAGGCGTTTATCAATGATGTCTTACGGGAATACACTCTCCGTTTTGTTGTTGTCTACCTTGATGATGTTTTGATACATTCCCCTGACTTGAAAACCCACCATCAACATGTACGACTCGTCTTGTCTAAACTGTTGTCCAACGGCCTCTATTGTAAACTCGAGAAATGCTTATTTGACGTCCAACAGGTACAATTTTTAGGTTATGTAATCTCCTCTTCTGGCTTCATGATGGACCCCAAGAAACTAGATGCTATTGTTCATTGGCCTCTTCCCAAGGGTCTCAAGGCCATTCAAAGATTTATAGGCTTCTCTAACTATTATAGAAGATTTATCAAGGGTTTCTCGTCCATCATAGCACCTATTACAGCATTGACTAAAAAGGGTATAGACACTCAGAATTGGCCCTCCACTGCATTGGAGGCTTTCGGGAGGTTAAAAACAGCATTTTCCACTGCACCCATCCTTCATCACCCCGATCCAGCTAGACCCTTCGTGTTAGAAGTGGACGCCTCAGAGACTGGGGTGGGAGCTGTGTTGTCCCAACGTCCGGCCGACGACAAACCCATGCAACCTTGTGGTTTTTATTCTAGAAAATTGTCACCCACCGAGGTCCGTTACGACATTGGAGACAGGGAACTGTTAGCTATTATACTCGCCTTAAAGGAATGGCGCCACCTCTTGGAGGGTTCTAATTGTCCGTTCTCCATAATCACTGACCATAAGAATCTGATTTACCTGTCCGAGGCCAAGAGATTGAACCCCAGACAAGCTCGATGGGCTCTATTTCTTACCCGATTTGATTTCGTCATTTCTTACAGACCCGGGTCAAAAAATATTAAGGCTGATGCACTCTCCAGACAGCACGAGCCCCTTTCCGCTCAAGCATCGGTACCAGTTCCCATAGTTCCCGAAAAGAAAATCTTAGCCTCCCTGAGTACTCAGGTCGACTCACCTCTATGGAATCTTTTACTATCGAAACAACCACTAGCGCCTCCGTCAAAACCGCCTAATAAACTTTTTGTTCCTCCTGAAGAGGTACACACTGTCTTACGACTATTTCACGAATCCAAATTTGCTGGACATTTTGGAGTAGAAAAAACTTTAACCCTGATCAAAAGAAACCTTTGGTGGCCTAGACTTGCCAATGATGTGAAAGAATACGTAACCACCTGTTTTGTTTGTACCCGTTCTAAACCCTCCCGTCTTAGACCTACTGGTCTTCTCCAGCCTCTCCCTGTTCCTGAACGTCCTTGGTCCCATTTAGCAATGGACTTCTTGGTAGAATTAACCCCTTCGTTTGGCCATACGGTAATTTTTGTCGTTGTCGATCGCTTCTCCAAAATGGCACATTTTATTCCATTAAAGAGTCTCCCCTCCTCTAGCGAGCTAGTACAGATCTTTACTAAAGAGATATTTAGGCTTCATGGTGTTCCAAATGTTCTTGTCTCTGATCGTGGTTCCCAATTTATCTCAAAGTTTTGGAGAGGCTTCTGTCACCAGTTAGGTGTCAAACTGTCCTTTTCCTCCGCGTATCACCCGCAAACAAACGGATTAGCCGAAAGAACCAATCAAACACTCAAAACTTATTTAAGGTGTTTTACTTCAGACACGCAGGATGATTGGGTCACGCTATTACCATGGGCGGAGTTTGCGTATAACAATGCCACATCTCAGTCGACCAAGTATTCTCCTTTTGAAATAGTCACTGGTATGCATCAAACCATCTTCCCCTCCTCGTTTATACCCCAGGATATTCCTGCTCTAGAGGACCACCTCTGTAATCTACGTGTGATCTGGGAAAAGACTAAATTGAATCTTGAATCCGCTTCTTTGGCTCAGAAGCGTTCGGCAGACCGCAGGCGCAGACCTCCACCAGTTTATCATGTAGGGGACAAAGTCTGGCTCAGCACACGTCACATCCGGTTGAAGGTCCCTTCCATGAAATTCGCACCTCGGTTCATAGGGCCTTATAAGATTCTTAGGTGTATTAATCCTGTCTCATACGCTCTGCAGTTGCCTGCATCTCTTCGGATCCCTAACACCTTTCATGTCTCCTTACTGAAGCCCCTCCTGTGCAACCGTTTTACCCGTCCTGACTCTCTTCCCCCTCCTCCGGTAGTGGTAGACGGGAACCCTTGAGTATGAAGTTGAGTCCGTTCTGGATTCCCGCCGTTCTCGTAATCGGTTGCAATATCTGGTTCATTGGAAGGGTTATGGTCCCGCGGATCGTACATGGGTATCATCGCATGACATCCATGCTCCCCGTTTAGTGTCCGCTTTTCATCGTCGTTTTCCCGATAAACCGGCTCCTGGCCGCCCGGTGGGCGTTCCTCGAGTAGGGGGTGCTGTTACGCCTTGTCGGCTGGTGCGGCTCCGGTGCCCTTTCCCGCGGTCCCGGGGCCAGCGTCTCCCTCTCATCCCATCCCCGCCGGTCTCTTCGGATTTAAGCTCCACCGGCGGCGCGACGTCATTACGCCTCCACTATGGGTCTCCCTGCAGCATGTGATCCAGTGGACCTATCCGATGGAGGGGCGCGAGATTTAAACTTGCTCTTGCCATTCCTCTCTGCCCTTTCGTGGTTCTGCTTGGCTGACCCTTTAGTGCTTGTTGATTACACCTTTGACGGATATTCTGTGTATGACCTGGCTTTCTATTTCGACTTGTGTACTTCTAATCCCATTTGACTCGGCTATTGGTACTCGACTTTGCCTTCCTTATTCTCCCTACTTTGGGTCGTATTTGACCGTTCTATTTGTCCACTCCATACCTACCTGTCTTTATACCAGCCACTCTAAGGACTGGTTTCTGTCCTCCTTGCTTGTGTGTCCCTGCCTTATAGGTTCACCTCCAGCTATTGCGGAACCCAGCCACCTTAAGGACTGGTATCGCATCTAGGTTTAGGGTTGCCTATTGTTGCATTTACGCTACCGAAGCACACCTTTGTATTTACGTGTGCTGGCTTGACAATTGCTTCCTCTCATTCATTGTTGCCTAATCTGTTACCGACCCAGCTTGTCTACGATTCCTGCTCCTGATTTTGACCCGGCTTGTCTCTGACCAATCTATGTTTTCTGCTATAGCAGTGACTAGTGTTGTACGCTGCAGGTTTAACCCCCATGCACGCTGTTTGGGGTTTTACTCGTTTCGTGGGGAGATTCCCCTCTCGCCCTAGTTTTCATACTGCAGCCTTATCGGGGGATTGCTCCAGGGTCTAAGGGGTCTGAGTTACGATCCAATATGCTTGTACCATCTGTGAATACGAAAGACTGTTGGTTATCAGCTTGCGTTCAGCTTGCTCGTTTTGCCAAAAGTACCCAGGCTAGTACCATCCCTAAACCTGTGTGTGTATTTACAGACCCTGGTAATCACAAATTACAAAGTACTCGATCAAGGTGGTCTGAAAACGTAAAATCTGTCAGTGTGTTGACTGCCCTGCAGTCTGATCAATTCATTGCCTGTCCTGCCGAATGTCTCATTACTTCCGTTTCTGGTCATGCAATCTGATGTCTTGTTGTGTGCTCTAAGTTGTCCATTGGTCTCGAAACCTTTGGAGCTTAGTACTAGCAGTTCTCTTGTCTTGTCATACTTCTTGGTTTTGGAGTATAAGTTTGAAAGTACTGTTTATTTCGCTAACATCAAACTGATAAATCCGTCCAAAAGGATCTCAACCTCGTTACTCTTGTGTGAGCGCCACTGCGCCCGTTACACCATGCGTGTGAGCTGGGGCAAATATACCCATGTGAGAGAGCTGGGGGCATATATACCCATGTGTGAGAGCTGGGGGCATATATACCCATGTGTGAGAGCTGGGGGCATATATACCCATGTGTGAGAGCTGGGGGCATATATACCCATGTGTGAGCTGGGGCAAATATACCCATGTGTGAGCTGGGGGCAAATATACCCATGTGTGAGCTGGGTGCAAATATATACCCATGTGAGCTGGGTGCAAATATATACCCATGTGGCGGTGTCAGATTATTAAATCAGATAAGAAACTTATACAAGATATAAACAACAACAAATTTATCTTGTATGTATTTCAACAAATTCTCCTAAGTTTGTTTTCAATTGTATATGTTTTGGTTTAAAAAAATATGACTACAAGTAGCTAGGCAAAAATATATATATATATTTATTACGTATACAAATTGATTTATCTCACAACAATCAAGGATATATAAACAATAACATCATCCATCATCACACAGATTTCTAGCTTTCAACATATGTTATCCTGTTAGTAACTACATGTATGGTTAGTTCAATTTACTTTAACCAGTTATTAGCTAACACAGATGGTTAGTTAAATTTAATAAACATCCTGCTTAAAGAAAACAATTAACATGTATTTCCCAGCAAACCAATATTTAAAACAAGCTAGTATCTTGTAGATATATATGTATATCTCCTTGTGCTACCTGGATCTACAAAAGATGATCTATCACTTATTCTATTTTTAGAATGATAAGTAAGAAAACTTTAGTGAATCCTCCCCTAATAACGAGAATTAAGCTTCTAATCTTCTGCTTTTTAAATTATAGGTTATAATATCCCTGCTTATTACTTCAATAACAATAGCGCTTCCAATTTTAATATATATATATTATTGCAACAAATACTTTAGGACAATTTATTTCTAATATATATATATAATTTCAGATGCTTCCCATATTTCTATACTGCAGGTTAGAAATATGTCAGTCTCTGATCTAACAATAATCTGAGACAAATCTCAGTCTATATTCATTGCAAGATATAGATATAGATATATATATATACTTAAATTAATTCCACTTAAATTTGCTTTCCATACATTACCTGTCCAGTTTGCATTCAAGCGTTTCTGCAATCTTCTTAGTTATCAATGGATATAATGAATTAATGTGAGAATATGTGAGATATTATAATATGTTAGAAATTTGTTTGCATCTTAATCTCTTTGTCTCTGAGTTTTCTCCTTGAGCATAACTCGTAGAATAATTTGAGAGAGTGAATGCATGAGAGTAAGAAATAAAATTTGAAGTCCCGAGAGGGAGAAGTGAAGTGTGGTCTGAGTTGAAGTGAAGTGTAATGACCAATACTCATTGTGTTCTGTTCAGTTATAGAGGAATTTCAGGTCATTTATTACATACTTCTCTATTTGCATATTTCTCGTTTTAGGGCCATATTACATAGTTGGTGCTAACTTAACCAGAGCTGTTGTAAACTTACCAGAGCCATTATAGCCTATGGAGGTTTTAAGTTTACAACAGCTCTGGTTAAGTTAGCACCAACATTGTAATACTGCCCTTAGTGTAGGTCTATGAGAATTCCATGAAACTGTGTCAACCTTTACTACACCAAAGATGGCAGTGTTGATTTTCAAATAAAAATTTCTTTCTTTAATTCTACTATTTTTGAATTAATAGACGGAGATCTTAGGTCAATATTGTTATTGAGTTTGAACAAAAGAACCCTCATAGTCTCTTCAGACAGTACGGGCCATATTATATACTTGGTGCTAACTTAACCAGAGCAGTTGTAAACTTCCCAGAGCCATTATAGCCTATGGAGGTTTTACAACAGCTCTGGTTAACTTAAAACCATATTACATAGTTGGTGCTAAGTTTACAACTGCTCTGGTTAAGTTAGCACCAAGTATGTAATATGGCCCTACGTCTGTCCTGTCATATTAATATTTAAGATCTCCTCTCTATACCCTTTTCAAGGTTTCTCTGAGTTACTCCTTATCAGTTAACAAAACATTCCTTTTAAAACAAAAATCTTATTTCTAAACCTTCAGTAATTCTACCGTTCTATAGTTATACTCTACAAAATATATTAGAGTTACTATTATTTTACTGTACTACTAATATAGAATATATATGGATTATAAACATATATACTTGTATAACATAGATATACTTGCATAGATTATATTTCAACATAAGTGTGTTTCTACACCTGAGAAGAAAATATCTTTAATTCAAGGACTCTTTCAAACAAACCTATAATTTTTGTCTATGACATGTCTTAACACTGAGTCTATACAATATATCACATAAAGACACTTTATATCTACCGATTATATTTTTTAAACACATACATAACTCTTCTAATAAGTTTACCTTCAAATGAACTCGTTTCTAAAAAAAACCTCTGTGTAAATTCATTCTAGAAGTAGGTGAGAGTTGAGAAAAAACGTTGCATTATAAAAATAAATAAATAGATTAAACAAGATGGCTACAGGCATCCATTTTGTTTTGCTTGTGAAAATACCTGACAGCGGGGGCAATATATCCATGTGTGAGCTGGGGGCAATATATCCATGTGTGAGCTGGGGGCAATATATCCATGTGTGAGCTGGACGCACTATATCCATGTGAGCTGGGGGCAAATATATCCATGTGAGCTGGGGGCAATATATTATATCCATGTGATTTGGG
The DNA here is from genome assembly GCA_009667805.1 of Leptobrachium leishanense. Classification (NCBI taxonomy): domain Eukaryota; kingdom Metazoa; phylum Chordata; class Amphibia; order Anura; family Megophryidae; genus Leptobrachium; species Leptobrachium leishanense. The sequence goes on along the minus strand of CM019066.1, from coordinate 229,842,253 downwards.
GCAATATATCCATGTGAGCTGGGGCAAAATATCATGTGTCACTTTCTTTTTTTTGGGGGGGGTGCAAGTCTTGCCTAGGGCGCAAAATAGTCTAGCACCGGCCCTGGTACAATACATTGAACAACATTTGACAAACAGTACAGGAGGAGATGAGGGCCCTATTCCCGTAGGAACTCACAATCTAGAAGGGTTGGGTTTGGAAACAGGAGGAGAAGTTTCACCAGGTTTAAACAGGAGAATCTCATAGGTTTCAATGTAAAAAATATTCCCTTTTCTGTGCTACGTCCTCAGCCCCCAGTCTGGGCACCAGGCGGTGTCGCTGGCTGGTCGGGTGCCAGCACTTAGTAATGGCCGATCAGCGTCTGAGGGGGCAGGGCCTGGCGAGGTCACGAGAAGCCGCCGGGTTTAAAGCAGGGCGCAAGTATCTGCTCGTCGCCCTGACGTGGAGTATAGTTCCCGCATCGCCCGCTGATTGATTACCCAGTTGCCGACCTGCTTGTACGAGGACCCTGTATTACGTTTCTGACCCGGCTATTCCTTGTGACGATTCTCTTGCTGATTCCCTTGGTGTTTTGTCTAGTGGTTCTGTGTGTTTATTCATGTTTAACTGCAGGTTTGCTGTTTGGAGTTCTGCCCGCCACCTTGGCAAACTCATCTCTCGCCCTTGGTCTCTGTTGCTGAAACAATCTGGTTTGAGTCCTAATCACAAGGCAGCCAATTGTGAGTCTGTCTATTCGTGAGACCTAAGCATCGTTCCAGTGATCTGTTGTATGCACTTGCTGGTTACAGGATTAACACCAAGTTCATTGATTTTGTGACTGCCCTGCAGGCTGCACGATTCACCTACCACGCTAACTCCTTGTTTACAAACAAATGTAAATTTGATTACGCCTATCTTGTACCTAGTCACGCTCAGGTTTTCAGGCAATGTATCTATGTGAATAATGTTTATGTGTTTACACTAAGCAATCTCTTGGTCTCGAAACCGATTGAACCTAAGTGGTATTCAGGATTTTGTACTACCTCGCTGGCTTGGGATATCAGGCCTTACAGTCCTTCTTGCTTTGAGATCTTGTACCAGACGAATCTGTCCATTAAGATCCTATACTGTTTATATTCCGCCTATGTTCATTGTGCTCAAACTGCCAAGTATACTCAATACTGTACCAGCGATAGACCCCTATGTGTGTCAGTTACCTGTGAATATCGTAAGGTACCGTTGACCTGCTCCAGCTTATCCGAAAACGTTAAATCTGCACATTTCCTGACTGCCCTGCAGTCCGTACAATTCACCTACTGTCTGAATAGGGATGAGCTGTTCGGTTCGATCAGTTCGGAGTTCGATTCGAACTTTGGCCGTTCGCAAGTGCGAACTTCAAACTTTTTGGCATGTTCGGTTCGAGTTCGATTTTTTTTTTTAAAAAGTATAAAAAATGCTTAAAAAAAAAATACTAAAAAAAATCTAGAAATAAGGAGACTCTTTACTGCAGAATATATAAGCAACGGTTTATTAGATATTGAATTAAAAACTAATGTCTAGGTGCAAAGATCTCACCTCTAAAAGACCTGTGCTCTCAAACGGCGTAAACAGGTGTTTAATTAGTGTTTGGAAATAACATGTGCGTCTAATTAGTCCTGTCTCATGAATTTGATACATTGTATGCAGACTGGGAGTGCCAGGTGTCGTGTGTGGGTCTGTGATGGCGATGTTTCCATACATCCTACATACCGCCACGGGCAGGTTATGGGGACCTCCTAGGCACGATATTTGAAGGAATTTTTCGTTTTTATTTTTAACCCTTATTTTATGGAAAACTCACTGTTCCTTTAACCCTTTCACTGCTGAGGCATTTCACCGCTGTGTGCTGAGCTAATTTTTACCGCTTTCGCTCATCATGTTTAAACGCGATTTGAAGCCACATTTTATTATACGACCCAGACATATTATATATCGTTCTTTCCGGCAGACTCGGCAGATTCATAATATATCATATTTATATGTATACGTCATGTTCTGCCTGTATATTATAACAAAAAATGCAATAAAATTTGAATTTTTAATCATCTGCAGCGTGTAAAGTGTTTTTTTTCACCTTTTATCACATGAACATTTGCGGTTATATTTTCTATGGGGTGCGCTTGTAAAAAAATTAGAAATGGGGACTTATTACATTTTTGGGGGGGGGAATTATGTGATTTTTAGCAAACGCACACCATAGAAAAAAATCATTAGTGCAGCATCATTGTTCACATTATAATTGAAATGTGAACAATATTGCTGCATTACTAAAAATAACACACAAAAAAAATACATGTTTATTTTTATTTTTTTTACTTTATACCTGGTCATGTTGGGTACCATTCGAAGAGGCCATGCTCGGGCCTTTTTCGATTGACTCCCTCCATGACCCCCTTGCTGCCACGGTTCTGGAGATAGGGGGTTCATTTGAACCACGATATCTCCACCAGGGGATTCTGGGCAGCTAGGGGTTCCCTGGCTATCTGACGTCATCACGCTATGCGTGAGGACGTCAGGCAGTGAGGGGGGACCCGGGGGTGGAGCCGCCATCCAAGATGGCGGCCCCTACCGGAGCTAGGCCGCACTTTGGCGCCGCAAGGCGCCGAAGTGCGACCCGGTGCCTAAGGGGTAAGGCTAGGGTCAGACTAACGCATTTTTCGCTTTGTCCGTTAAAAAGTGCATTCGAACAAATGGACGCATTTTTTCACGGAATACGCGATAGCGTCATACGATGCGCATTTTCGGGCCGTGATTTTGTACGGTTATCAATAAAACACTTTTTGCGTCTGGACGTGATGTTGGCTGGACATTAGCAGTGTCTGACGTCTCCTAATCACACACACATGCCGCTAGCGGACGCAGCGCATTCTGTACGTCAGTACTAGCGGTTTGACGTTCTCGAAAAAATGCGTTCATTTGCCACTTGCGTTGCGCAGCCGCACTTTTGTGCGGCTGTTCTTCGTATGGTGCCCGGCATTAGACGTAATTTGCTGCTAGCGCGGCCGTGATTTAGTGCGGCTAAACGCACGTTAATACTGCGTTAGTCTGACCTTAGCCTTAAAGCCAGGCACCGCTTAAAAGGGGAGACTCTCCCCCGATTAAGCGGTGCCTGGCTTTTTTTTGTGGGACCTCCCGATCGGGAGGGAGAGGGAGCTGAACGGATCCCCCACCTCCCTTCCAGGCGATCTCCCGGCATTGCCGGGGGTCACCTGGAAATGACGTCATCGCGCATGGCGCGATGACGTCATTTACGTCGGGAGGAGCTTGACTTCAGCGTCTGAGGACGCTGCAGTAAGAACGCCGCGGGACCCCGGACAGAGAGGTGAGTATCTCCGCCGGGGGTCACGCAAAGCTGATGACGTGTGGGACACGTCCTCAGCATACAGCAGGAGTAACTGAGGACGTGTCCCACATGTCGTCACTCGTCAGCAGTGAAGGGGTTAAAAACGTCTTTTTTAAACTTTTTGTCCTTGTTTCCTGTCCCCCAGGGCACTACCCGGACCCAGACATTGTTTTTAAAGGTTTCTATACATCCTAGAAATCCGCCACTTCACGGGCAGGTTATGGGGACCTCCTCAGCACGATATTTGAAGGAATTTTTCGTTTTTATTTTTAACCCTTATTTCATGGAAAACTCACTGTCCCTTTAAAAACGTTTCTTTTTTAACTTTTTGTCCTTGTTTCCTGTCCCCCAGGGCACTACCCGGACCCCCATACACCTTTTATGGCAAATATCTAGCATATATGCCCTCTTGGAGGGCACACTAAAAATCGAACTTTGAGTCCCATTGACTTGTATTGAGTTCCTGTTAGAGTTTGAATTCGAACTTTTGAAAAGTTCAAGTTCGAATGCGAACCGAACTCGGGGGTGTTCAGCTCATCCCTATGTCTGAAGTATCTTTGTGCTTCTGAACGTGCTCTAAGTTGTCAATTGGTCTTGAAACCTTTAGTGCTTAGTAGCAACTCAGTTTCTCTCTCATCCTCCCTGACTTTTGGGTAGAAGTCTGTATACCAAGCAGTGTGTAAACGTCAAGCAGATATTTCAGTCCTTAAAGATCTCAACCTCGTTACTCCTGTGTGAGCGCTACTGCGCCCGTTACAGGCTCATGCCGTGGACACTTTTTGTCCCCCCCTCATTGCCGAGGTTTCGTTTTCTGAGGTTCCCGTTCTCCCACCTTTTGTCCCCTCCGCGATTACTCTTATTTTGATCCCCCTGGTCCCCCCTTGCTGTGCTTTATTTTGAGGAAGTTTTTTTTCTTCGTTGCTCGCCTTTTGATTTATGCGACTGACGCTATGGCCTCTTTTTGATAAGGTAGGGGCCTGGTCAGTGGGCCCTGCGGCCGCCAGGGTCTTGCTCACCCTGCTCCTGTATTGGAGCTGTTTAAATATGCAGGCAGCAGGACGGCCGGGCCGGACTGCCCAGCGGCGCACTGTGCGCATACCGCGCAGTCGCTCTAAGCCTCCCTCAGTCCCACCTGTCGATTGTGAATGTAGCATGCCTCCTACATTGAAACAGTGAGGCACACTGTGTTGGCACCGCCCCTTCACGTCACGTGATACGCAGAGACCGCTGGTACAGGAAGAAGGAGAGAAGGAGGCAAAGGGTGCACGGTACAAGCCTACAGAGGTCAGCCATGTCATGTGTGTGAGCTGGGGGCAATGTATACCATGTGTGTGAGCTGGGGGCAATGTATACCCATGTGTGTGAGCTGGGGGCAATATTTACCCATGTGTGAGCTGAGGCAATGTATACCCATGTGTGTGAGCTGGGGCAATATATACCCATGTGTGCGAGCTGGGGCAATATATACCCATGTGTGCGAGCTGGGGCAATATATACCCATGTGAGCTGGGGACAATATATACCCATGTGAGCTGGGGACAATATATACCCATGTGAGCTGGGGCAATAATTACCCATGTGAGCTGGGGCAATAATTACCCATGTGAGCTGGGGACAATATATACCAATGTGAGTTGGGGACAATATATACCCATGTGTGTGAGCTTGGGGCAATATATACCCATGTGAGCAGGGGGCAATATATAACCATGAGAGGTGGGGGCAATAATTCCCCATGTCAGTTGGGGGCAATATATATCCATTTGAGTTGTGGGCAAATATATCCATGTGAGCTGGGGCAATACATCATGTGAGCTGGGGGCAATATATACCCATGTGAGCTGGGGGCAATATATACTCATGTGAGCTGGGGCAATATATACCCATGTGTGCGATTGGGGCAATATATACCCATGTGTGCGAGCTGGGGCAATGTATACCCATGTGTGCGAGCTGGGGACAATATATACCCATGTGTGTGAGCTTGGGACAATATATACCCATGTGAGCTGGGGACAATATATACCCATGTGAGCTGGGGACAATATATACCCATGTGAGCTGGGGCAATAATTACCCATGTGAGCTGGGGCAATAATTACCCATGTGAGCTGGGGGCAATAATTACCCATGTGAGCTGGGGACAATATATACCCATGTGTGTGAGCTTGGGGCAATATATACCCATGTTAGCAGGGGGCAATATATAACCATGAGAGCTGGGGGCAATAATTCCCCATGTCAGTTGGGGGCAATATATATCCATTTGAGTTGTGGGCAAATATATCCATGTGAGCTGGGGCAATACATCATGTGAGCTGGGGGCAATATATACCCATGTGAGCTGGGGGCAATATATACTCATGTGAGCTGGGGCAATATATACCCATGTGTGCGATTGGGGCAATATATACCCATGTGTGCGAGCTGGGGCAATGTATACCCATGTGTGCGAGCTGGGGACAATATATACCCATGTGTGTGAGCTGGGGACAATATATACCCATGTGAGCTGGGGCAATAATTACCCATGTGAGCTGGGGGCAATAATTACCTATGTGAGCTGGGGACAATATATACCAATGTGAGTTGGGGACAATATATACCCATGTGTGTGAGCTGGGGCAATATATACCCATGTGTGCAAGCTGGGGCAATGTATACCCATGTGTGCGAGCTGGGGACAATATATACCCATGTGTGTGAGCTGGGGACAATATATACCCATGTGAGCTGGGGACAATATATACCCATGTGAGCTGGGGCAATAATTACCCATGTGAGCTGGGGGCAATAATTACCTATGTGAGCTGGGGACAATATATACCATTGTGAGTTGGGGACAATATATACCCATGTGTGTGAGCTTGGGGCAATATATACCCATGTGAGCAGGGGGCAATATATAACCATGAGAGCTGGTGGCAATAATTCCCCATGTCAGTTGGGGGCAATATATATCCATGTGAGTTGTGGGCAAATATATCCATGTGATCTGGGGCAATACATCATGTGAGCTGGGGGCAATATATACCCATGTGAGCTGGGGGCAATATATACCCATGTGTGCAAGCTGGGGCAATGTATACCCATGTGTGCGAGCTGGGGACAATATATACCCATGTGTGTGAGCTGGGGAAATAATTACCCATGTGAGCTGGGGCAATAATTACCCATGTGAGCTGGGAGCAATAATTACCTATGTGAGCTGGGGACAATATATACCAATGTGAGTTGGGGACAATATATACCCATGTGTGTGAGCTTGGGGCAATATATACCCATGTGAGCAGGGGGCAATATATAACCATGAGAGCTGGGGGCAATAATTCCCCATGTCAGTTGGGGGCAATATATATCCATGTGAGTTGTGGGCAAATATATCCATGTGAGCTGGGGCAATACATCATGTGAGCTGGGGCAATATATACCCATGTGAGCTGGGGGCAATATATACTCATGTGAGCTGGGGCCAGTGGCGTAGCGTGGGTTGTCAGCGCCCGGGGCCAGCAAAGAATTGTGCGCCCCCCCCAACCTGTGGACGTTATCGATATTGCCCCAGCTCACACATGGATTTGCCCCCAGCTCACACATGGATTTGCCCCCCAGCTCACACATGGATTTGCCCCCAGCTCATGGATTTGCCCCAGCTCTCACATGGATTTGCCCCCAGCTCATGGATTTGCCCCCAGCTCATGGATTTGCCCCCCAGCTCACTCATGGATTTGCCCCCCACCTCACTCATGGATTTGCCCCAGCTCACGGGGATTTGCCCCCAGCTCATAGATTTGCCTCAGCTCTCACATGGATTTGCCTCAGCTCTCACATGGATTTGCCTCAGCTCTCACATGGATTTGCCTCAGCTCTCACATGGATTTGCCCCCCAGCTCACTCATGGATTTGCCCCCATCTCATGGATTTGCCCCCCAGCTCACTCATGGATTTGCCCCCCAGCTCATGGATTTGCCCCAAGCTCATGGATTTGCCCCCCAGCTCACTCATGGATTTGCCCCCCAGCTCATGGATTTGCCCCAAGCTCATGGATTTGCCCCCCAGCTCACTCATGGATTTGCCCCAGCTCATGGATTTGCCCCAGCTCATGGATTTGCCCCACCTCATGGATTTGCCCCAGCTCATGGATTTGCCCAGCTCATGGATTTGCCCCCCAGCTCATGGATTTGCCCAGCTCATGGATTTGCCCCCATCTCATGGATTTGCCCCCAGCTCATGGATTTGCCCCCAGCCCTTACCTGGATATTGCCCCAGGCCCCAGCTCCGGCGGGGGTTGAGGGGACCGGGACGCAGATGCCGGGCAGCGCGGGAGCGCCTGCCCGGTCTTTAACAGTCCGTCCTGTTAGGTGATGCCGCGCAGCCGGACACGTGGTCCGGCCAATCAGGTGGTACAGAGACTCCGTACCACCTGATTAGCCGGACCACGTGACCGGCTGCGCACGCCGCGCAGACTGTTAAAGACCGGGCAGGCGCTCCCGCGCTGCCCGGCATCTGCGTCCCCTCAACCCCCGGGCCTAACATCTGCGTCCCCTCAACCCCCGGGCCAGTTTTAGGGGCGCAAATGCGCCCCTAACAAAACTGCGCCCGGGGCCACGGCCCCCCCAGCCCCCCCCACGCTACGCCACTGGCTGGGGCAGTATATACCCATGTGAGCTGGGGCAGTATATACCCATGTGAGCTGGGGCAATATATACCCATGTGTGAGCTGGGGGCAATGTGTATCTATGTGTATGAGCTGGGGGCAATACAGTATACACCTATGTGTGTGAGCTGGGGCATTTTATACCCATGTGAGCTGGGGCAATAATTACCCATGTGAGCTGGGGGTAATATGTACCCATGTGTGTGAGCTGGGGCAATACAGTTTATACCTATGTGTGTGAGCTGGGGGCAATATATACCCATGTGAGCTGGGGGCAATAATTACCCATGTGAGCTGGGGGCAATAATTACCCATGTGTGTGAGCTGGGGCAATATATACCCATGTGAGCTGGGGCAATATATACCCATGTGAGCTGTGGCCAAAAATATCCATGTGAGCTGGGGGCAAATAAATCCATGTGAGCTTGGGCCAATATATCATTTGAGCTGGGGGCAATATATCATGTGAGCTGGGGGCAATAAATATCCATGTGAGCTGGGGGCAATAAATATCCATGTGAGCTGGGGCAATAAATATCCATGTGAGCTGGGGCAATAAATATCCATGTGAGCTGGGGCAAATATACCCATGTGAGCGGGGGGCAATATATCCATGTGAGCTGGGGCAATACTATCTTTTTTTATATTGCAGGAAAAAAAAAGTAAAAATACAGATCTTTTTTGGAGGGGGTCCCTTCATGGATTCTTGCACCGGGGCCCTCAGGTTTCTAGTTACGCCACTGGGTCCAGCCGAACCAACTAGCCTGCCTGCTTGCATCTGGAGCTGGAGGACAGTCTCCAGAGAGGCCGTGAGTTGATTTTTTTATTGGGGGGGATAAAGTGCACATGCACAGTGCACATTACTGCAGGTTTTATTGCTGTGGAGCTCTGTAATGTGCAGTGTATCATTAATTTACAGTATCTTTTGACGTGATCGGCAGTTTTCCACATTCGCTACGGGACATTCTGTGCCTCAACACCGCTGCAATGAGTAAGTGATGGCTTCTGCAGCAGAGAGGCCGCCATCTGCAAGTCTGAAGAGGGGCACAATGGATTCCCCAAGTCGCTGCTGGGTCCAAGTGGATTTTCTTCTCACAATTTTTAAAAAGAGGATTTTAATGAGTTAAGAAATAAGTTCTTCAGCACAACAATGTACGTGTGGATGTTGCGTTGTAGGGGGTGGGGTTTTGTATGGGTGTGGCCTCACGTGGGTGCGAAACAAGGGGGCCCCATGGTCTCCGATTGCCCGGGGGCCCATTGGTTGTCAGTCCTCCCTTGGTCCTGGCTGCGGTTAACTTTTTGCTAACCACAGCCAGACATTAATCAGCGCTAGTAGATTGTGCTCCCTATGCTTAACATGGGGAGCGCAAAGTACAGTAACCTCGCGCTGAAAAGTGCAAGGTACCAAACGCAAAAGGGTCACTTAACCCGTTTGCGTTGGATTGTAATTTACAGTAAACACCGCAAACGTTAATGCTCACGCAAGTGAGCGTTAACGTTTGTGTTAAGAGTGTAATGAGGCCCCTTATTTTTGATGTGATCACATCAAATACACGTGTGCAACTGTGCGCTTCACTTCTCTTTTTTTGTAGGATTCATATGCTGTAGAGAGGTGCTTCCAGGGCTGCCATCAGGACATCACAGCCCATGCTGTGGTAAGGGGCCCGGGGACTGGGGGGGCCCGCCGTCGGCGGCTATGTATTTATACATTAGGCTGCAGGCTGTCAGGCGGACACACGTACCCGTAGGTAGCTATGGTCAGCCCTAAGGCGAAACAGGAGGGTGGAACCCTAAATGCGATACCAGTCCTTGTAGTTGGCTGGGTTACGCAGTAGCTAGAAGTGAACCTATAAGGCAGGGACGTAGGCAAAGAGGACAGAAACCAGTCCTAAGGATGGCTGGTCTAGAAACAAGACAATACGGAGTGCCAGAGAGTGTACGTCAAGCTAGTACACGCAAGTCGAAGGGTACGTTAGGTGGATACACAGGTAACTGGAAAAACCTCGAAATCTAATCACAATACCAGTCCTTGTGGTGGCTGGGTTAAGTGATAGCGAGTAGTAAAACAGTTCAGTACACAGGGAGAAACCAAATGCAGCGTCAAACACAAAAGCCGGGTCAGAGGGATATAGAGATACTCAGAGTCGGTTGCCAAAAGCCAGGTCATGCACAGTAAGTCAAATAAGAGTCTGGAATACAGCACCAAAGGGTATAGCAAGCTAAAACCACGAAAGGGCGCAGAGAAAAGCAAAAAGCAGGTTTAAATCAGGCGCCCTGCCTCCCGATTGGCCAAGAGGATCACCTGACACAGGAGGCACCACGGTGGAGGCGTGATGACGTCACGCCGCTGGGAAGCCTCATACCCGGAAGCGGCGGCGGTCCGCGCGCATAGGACACCAGGAGGGCCGCGAGGAGGACGCAACCCTCGGGTCCTAACAGCACCCCCCACTCGAGAAACGCCCACCGGGCGGACAGGAGCCGGTTTGGCAGGAAAGCGACGATGGAAAGCGGCCAACAAACGGGGGGCATGAAGATCGCGGAGGGAGACCCATGACCGGTCCGCGGGACCATAGCCTCTCCAATGGACCAAGTATTGCAGCCTGTTCCGAGAGCGACGGGAATCTAGAATGGACTCAACTTCGAATTCAGGGCACCCGTCCACCACAACAGGAGGAGGAGGGAGACCCTCAGGACGAGTAAAACGATTACACAGGAGAGGTTTAAGTAAGGACACATGAAAAGTATTGGGTATACGAAGGGACGGGGGTAAGTGCAAGGCATACGATACGGGGTTAATACACCGAAGGATCTTCTAGGGTCCAATAAATCGGGGTGCAAATTTCATGGACGGAACCTTTAACCTAATGTGTCGTGTACTGAGCCATACTTTGTCCCCCACATGATAGACCGGTGATGGCCTGCGTCTCAGGTCAGCAGAACGCTTCTGGATGAGAGAGACGGATTCGAGATTCGACTTGGTCTTTTCCAGATGGAACGCAGGACACGGAGGTGGTCCTCCAGGACCGGAATATTTCGATGAGTAAAGGAAGACGGAAACACAGTGGGGTGCATACCAGTAACGATCTCGAACGGAGAATATTTGGTTGACTGAGATGTGGCATTATTGTACGCAAATTCCGCCCACGGCAATAGTGAGACCCAATTATCCTGAGCATCAGAAATAAAGCACCTTAAATACGTCTCTAGTGTCTGATTTGTTCTCTCAGCTAATCCGTTCGTCTGTGGATGATACGCAGAGGAAAATGAGAGCTGAACTCCTAATTGTTGACAAAAACCCCTCCAAAATTTGGAAATAAATTGGGAACCACGATCTGACACAATCACGTTAGGAACGCCATGTAGTCGGAATATTTCTTTAGTAAAAACGTGTGCCAGCTCGATAGAGGAGGGAAGTTTTTTCAACGGAATAAAATGTGCCATTTTAGAAAAGCGGTCAACCACGACGAAAATTACTGTATGACCAGACGAAGGGGTATGGCATGTTTCTGGGCGAAACCCAAATCGATAAAGTTATCGGCAGCACCGGAGTCGACTAATGCGTAAAGATTAACCGGGTTACGGGAACTCTCCCAGGATAGAGTAACCGGAACCCGGAGTCTATTTTCCAGTTTGGGGGACGAAGGAAAAGTACCCAAGAGCTGTCCCCTAAAGGCACTCAGGCACGAGAGTTTCCCGATGGACCCTGCGGGCGCTTGGGACAACCCTTCAGTAAGTGACCCCCCAATCCACAATACAGACATAAACCCTCACGCCTCCGGCGTTGTTTCTCACTGTCTGGTAATTTGGTGCTATCTATTTGCATAGGTTCGGCGGGAGGTGTGACTCGGGGAGCAAAGGTACAGAAAACCGGGGAGGCGTCCTAAGAAGTGGTTTTTTCGACTCTCCTTGGTATGTCTACGATGGCGAAGACGTTCATCTATGAAAGACAGGTAGGTTATTAAATCCTCTAGCTCTTCTGGGAGATCTCTGGCTGCTATTTCGTCCTGAAGTTCATCGTTTAACCCCTCAGAAAACACGGCTACTAAAGCCTCATTATTCCAGTTTAATTCTGAGGCCAAAGACCTGAACTCTAGTGCATAATCACCCAGGGACTTCGTACCCTGACGTAAGCGCAACAAGGACTTAGCAGCATTGGTTTTTCGCCCCGGAGGGTCAAACACTCTACGAAAAGCCGACATAAATTCACGATAATTATACACAATAGGTTTATCGGTGTCCCAGAGAGGGTTAGCCCAACATAGCGCTTTATCGGTAAGATGGTTAATAACAAAGGCGATCTTGGCACGATCAGTAGGGTAAGACCACGGGGTTAATTCAAAGTGAATAGAGATCTGATTTAAAAACCTCTACAAGCGTTAGGATCACCTCCGTAACGTACCGGAGGTAGCAAGTTAGGATACGAAGTAGGCACAGAAAATGGTTCGGAAGGAGGCGGCTTGACTGGAGGGGAAACCTCTACCTGGGTAGGGGCAGTGCGGTTAAGCAGGGTTTGGAGAGCCTGGGCGAACTGATCAAGACGATGATCTTGATCCTCCAAACGACTTTCCAAGCCAGAGAGTTGCTGAGCGGTCCCTGCAAGGTCCATGGCCCTTTCGTGATGTCAGGCGGACACACGTACCCGTAGGTAGCTATGGTCAGCCCTAAGGCAAAACAGGAGGGTGGAACCCTAAATGCGATACCAGTCCTTGTAGTTGGCTGGGTTACGCAGTAGCTAGAAGTGAACCTATAAGGCAGGGACGTAGGCAAAGAGGACAGAAACCAGTCCTAAGGATGGCTGGTCTAGAAACAAGACAATACGGAGTGCCAGAGAGTGTACGTCAAGATAGTACACGCAAGTCGAAGGGTACGTTAGGTGGATACACAGGTAACTGGAAAAACCTCGAAATCTAATCACAATACCAGTCCTTGTGGTGGCTGGGTTAAGTGATAGCGAGTAGTAAAACAGTTCAGTACACAGGGAGAAACCAAATGCAGCGTCAAACACAAAAGCCGGGTCAGAGGGATATAGAGATACTCAGAGTCGGTTGCCAAAAGCCAGGTCATGCACAGTAAGTCAAATAAGAGTCTGGAATACAGCACCAAAGGGTATAGCAAGCTAAAACCACGAAAGGGCGCAGAGAAAAGCAAAAAGCAGGTTTAAATCAGGCGCCCTGCCTCCCGATTGGCCAAGAGGATCACCTGACACAGGAGGCACCACGGTGGAGGCGTGATGACGTCACGCCGCTGGGAAGCCTCATACCCGGAAGCGGCGGCGGTCCGCGCGCATAGGACACCAGGAGGGGCCGCGAGGAGGACGCAACCCTCGGGTCCTAACACAGGCCTTGGAGGAGGTTCTGTGGCCTACCTGGGACCGGCCGTCGAGCAGAGCCTCCAAGATGTCGGCCAGCAGCCGGCGGGTCCCCTCTGATGATGTCAGAGGGGGCACGCCCAGGGTTTTTTCCCCAGCCGGTACCGCACATGGTACGTACCCTGCTAGGGGGTGCCCAGTCGGGAACGCGTGACTGAAAGCCACGTTGAAGAAAGGGCAGACGGCTGCGTGCGTGTGCAGATCACGCGGTCCGGCCAGTCAGGTGGTACTGAGACTCCGTACCACCTGACTGGCCAGAACACGTGACCTGCGCTGCCGCTCGCCCTTTCTTCAACGCGGACTCTCAGCTTTGCTCTGCTGCCCAGATGGCAGCTGCAGGCGGCCTGGAGGAACTTCCTGCTGCCGAGTGCCGACTTCGCCTCCGGGCTCCCCACACACCCAACAGAGAAAGGACCCAAGTGGGAGTCTGCACACAGTCCTACCGCGGACGGAAGCCGGTAAATATATTATAAATAATTGCTGTGTGTTCATATTTTCTGCTGCCTTTGAGGGTTTTATTGCTGTGGATTCTGATATGCTCACACACTGCACATTGCTGGGGGTTTTATTGCTGTGGATTCTGATATGTTCACACACACACTGCACATTGCTGGGGGTTTATTGCTGGGGATTCTGTGATACGCTCATACACACTGAATATTACAGTGAGTTTTATTGCTGTGGACTCTGTGATACGTTCATACACACCGCACATTACTGTGAGTTTTATTGCTACATACCCCCAGGGTGTAGGGGATATATGGTTATGTATGTGACTGTATGGCTGTGTGTGTAAATGCATGTACTTGTTTTTAAACCGGCTGCTGTGTGCAAAGGTCTGCGTCTGTGTCCTTGTCGCAGTTCGGCATTGCCCCCTTGCCCTGCATCCAAAAGGATGGTAATGCTCCTAGAATAGCCACAATATCTGCCTTTCCGTTGGAGGTCTATTGCTGTGGATCCTGTGTACATTCATGCTTAGGGCCTTTACCTTGAGTTCTATTGCTGTGGAGTAGGCTTGTGCACCGATTTTTTTTTTCGGATCGATGCGATTTTTCGGATTTTCAAACTTTTCGATTCGGCTCGTTTCGACCGATTTCTGTTTCGATTCGGTTCGGCTCGACTCGTTTTTCGTGTACATTTTTTTTTCGGAATATCGACCATTTTTTGTATTTTCGTGTCACTTTGCTCGTTTTTTGTATCGACTTTTCGTGATTTCGGAACGTCTTTTCTCCTCGTTTCAAAGCAATAAATTTCAATTTGACACATTTCAAGTCCATTCGAAAATTCCGAAAATATTTCATTTCGGCTCGGAAAACTTTTCGGATCTGCCGTTTTCGGATCTAAAAATTTTCGGAAAATCGGCCGCATCCGAAAACACGAATCGGGAAATTTCGTGAAAATTCCGAAACCCGAAACGCACATTCCTACTGTGGAGCTGATATGCTTAACCAGTGGAATAATCTAATTATACTTTATGCTACATTGTTTGTATGAATACACATTTTATGTGATTTTAAAAGGTATTGGGAGCAACACTCTGTAATACGATCTTGATTCATATTTTTTAATCACAATTTCATACTGCCTTAAATTATTTGAACCAGAGAGATACTTTATGTTAAATGTGCTGTTGTGAGAGCAGTATGTGTGATTTTAAGATATTGGGACTAGTACTCTATTCAGTGTGAACCGTGATCACATTACATTGTATTTCCTATGGGAAGAGGGGATGGGGGGGGGCCCATTCTGAGGGTCAATAAGGGGCCCCAAAATTTCTGATGGCTGGCCTGGGTGCTTCCCCGCAGTATGTGGATTCAAATGCTGCAAAGTTTATACTGCACAGAGGTGCTTCTCCTCAGTGGGTGGATTTAATATGCTGCATTAATTATACTGCAGAGGTGCTTTCCTGCAGTGTGTGGATTCATGTGCTGCATTAATTATACTGCAGAGAGGGGCTTCCCAGCAGTGTGTGTATTCATACGCTGCAGAGAGGTGCTTCTTCCCATCAGTGTGTGGATTCATATGCTGCATTAATTATACTGCAGAGAGACATCTAATCCTAGCTTGCCTTTTAACAGCAAAATTTGCTTCATTGGGGTTTTATTTAGTGATCCAAAATTCGAATTAATATATCAACTATCGAATTGATCTTAACTTACAATACATTTATTTATTTTTTACCAGGAAGGAAATCCATAAAAGTACTACAGTCAGCAAACGACTTTATGAAACAAATCAGTTTAATTTTACTGTTTCACAAGCACCCTGGCCCTGATAAAAAGACCCGGTACTAAATATCGGAGACAGCTCAATATTTAACCCCTTAGTGACCGGGCGGTTTTACACAACTCCGTCCGTTAGTGACCGCTGCTGTTTTTACGTTTCTGCGCTCTTAGTGTTTACGTCAAATTTTCCTCTTACTCGTTTATGTAACCCACACATATTTTACACTGTTTTTCTCATCACTAAATGGACTTTATAAAGATACCATTTTTTTCATCATTTCATATAATTTACTATAAAAAAATATTGTGAAATATGACAAAAAAATTGAAAAAACACCACTTTTTCGAACTTTGACCCTCAAAATTTCTTATGTATCAACAACCGTCAAAAAAAATTAATTCCTTAGTAGTTTCTAAATTTAGTACTGAGTTTAGCAATACCCAATGTTTACATATTCCTCGCTTTTTTCCTTATTTTATGCAACAATAAGTGCAAGTAGCACTTTGCCATTTCCAAAGAGTTTATTTTCAAAACTAGTGATAGTGACATTGTAACACTGATATCTGTCACTAATTCCTGAATAACCCTCCACATATACATATTTTTTTTAAAGTACACAAATCAAGGTATTAAACTTGGGGTATTTTGACTCTTTCCATGCAAACCATTTTACCACAAATCTATGCCAAAGTTTGAGAAAAAAAACATTTTTGGTGATTTTTTTTTTTGAACGCAATTTAAGAATACATGTACTGTGAACTTTAAGGTTTACTGCCAAAAAGCACCCCAAAATATGTTAAGCAACATCTTCTGAGTAAATTGATACCACCCAAGTATAGGTATGTCGGGTCATTTGGGGGCTAAAAGGCCTTATTTGGGGGTGCGCATTTCAGTTTTCCAACTTGGAATTTTCACATTTCGTCATCATGCACCCATGTCCTATTTGGGACATTTTTGAAGCCGGCCAAAGTAATTTACCCCATGAAACCATATATTTTTAGAAAGGGAACACCCTAGGGTGCTTCAAAGAGTTGTATTTTAACACTTTCCATGCACTAGCTCTATGTCAAACTTTCAGGTAGTCACTTTTTGTGTTATTTTTTCACACACATACTTTAGGCATGAATTGTCAAATCCAGTTATGGGTTACTGCCAAAAAACACCCCAAAATATGTTCAGCAACATCTTCTGAGTAAATTGATACCACCCATGTATAGGTATGTCGGTCATTTGGGGCTAATAGGCCTTATGGGGGGTGCGCATTTCAGTTTTCCAACTTGGAATTTTCACATTTCGTCATCATGCACCCATGTCCTATTTGGGACATTTTTGAAGCCGGCCAAAGTAATTTACCCCCATCAAACCATATATTTTTAGAAAGGGCACACCCTGGGGTGCTTCAAAG
The DNA here is from genome assembly GCA_009667805.1 of Leptobrachium leishanense. NCBI lineage: Eukaryota > Metazoa > Chordata > Amphibia > Anura > Megophryidae > Leptobrachium > Leptobrachium leishanense. The sequence goes on along the minus strand of CM019066.1, from coordinate 229,825,238 downwards.
AGTTGTATTTTAACACTTTCCATGCACTAGCTCTATGTCAAACTTTCAGGTAGTCACTTTTTGTGTTATTTTTCACACACATTGTACTTTAGGCATGAATTGTCAAATCCAGTTATGGGTTACAGCCAAAAAACACCCCAAAATATGTTCAGCAACATCTTCTGAGTAAATTGATACCACCCATGTATAGGTATGTCGGGTCATTTGGGGCTAATAGGCCTTTTTGGGGGGTGCGCATTTCAGTTTTCCAACTTGGAATTTTCACATTTCGTCATCATGCACCCATGTCCTATTTGGGACATTTTTGAAGCCGGCCAAAGTAATTTACCCCCATCAAACCATATATTTTTAGAAAGGGCACACCCTGGGGTGCTTCAACGAGTTGTATTTTAACACTTCCATGCACTAGCTCTATGTCAAACTTCAGGTAGTCACTTTTTGGGTTATTTTTTCACACACATTGTACTTTAGGCATGAATTGTCAAATACAGTTATGGGTTAGTGCCAAAAAACACCCCAAAATATGTTCAGCAACATCTTCTGAGTAAATTGATACCACCCATATATAGATTTGTTCTGTTGTTTTTGGGGTGCTACGCCAATCTTTGACATGTGCTTGTCAATTTTCTAATTTGACATACAGTATCTTCTTTGCTTATCTTCTTTTTAGGGGCCTTTTTACATACCCCATGTCACGGAATGGCTCAGCACCCTCAGCCAGGGGCGGTGCACAGTGACAGTGATATGGCCATGGACAATTAGGTGCGGTGGCACGCCCGGAGTTTTGGAGTACGTTTATTTAGATGTGGTTATGTGTGGTGTAATAAAGTGTCCCCGTTTGTGTTGTGAAATGTATTCCCTTTGTCTGCCTTGCCCGCCGCCATTTTCCGATTGCCTCGTGGCCGTTATCAGATTCTTCGAATCGGAAAATGGCCGATTCGAACCATCCGGTTCGAATCGGAAAATGGCCGATTCGGACCATCCGGTCCGAATCGGCGACTCCCCGAACTGTAATGGCCAATGGGTCCTGTGAGGCGGGCAGGGATTCCCATTGTATGATAATTTGTGTAAAGTTGATAAATGCCTGAGCTGTGAATAAAAAACCCAGATTTACCAGTGCATCCAGCCTCGACTGATGTCTTTATTTCTCCGCCGTACTTCGTCGTCTGAGTATCCCCGCGGTCTCAGGGTACGGTGTCCAAGTCGATCCGAACCGAACCGAGCGCTCTGTGCCTGCATCTCGCATCAGGACAGAGGCGCAGCGTATGGGGTTCGGTTCCCAGACTGTTAGCCCGAGATCCGATCCGAAGGGCGCGGCGGTGTACCGCGCTTCGGTATTGCGAGAGACTGCGGTAAGATCCGAAGACTCTGCCGACCCGCAAGATCCGAAGCTACATCCATCTAAGATCCGAAAGTCCTCCGCAATCAGATCCGAATATTCCGCCGGAAGAGATCCGATCCCCGAAATCGTCCGGCCGCCCGCAGACGTACTCCACCCCCACAAGGTCAGTGAACCAGCTGCTCGAGACGCTGAGTACCGTATGGCTCAGTGGTCGGGCTGGTTCTAGGCAGGGGTCCCCTCCACCGCCCGCCTAACCCTTCCCCAGGGTCACGCCAGGCCGCACGAGACGCCGAGTGCCGTGTCACTCGGTAGTCGGGCTAGCGGTAAGCGCCGGGGCACGCAGATAGAGCACACCCGCAGGCGGACAACATCCCATTCCGTCATACCCCAGTTTTATGAACGTGCATATATTTGGTAAGCTAACACCCCAAAGTATTGTAAATGGAGTGTTTTTATGCTATGGATGCATCCGTTTGCTCCAAACAAATTGGATACTGTTTGGTGGTCATTTTTCATTTTCACACCCACATCAGTTTTGGACTGTGATTTAGGAGACACTGTTGTTTGTTACTGCATGAAAACTCTCCAGGTTGTTTTCTGCACGATCTCCTGAGTACACCCATGCCCCCCATGCATAGGTTTGCCAGGATTTTGGGAAGGTTCAAATACAATTTTTATGACTTTGTCATTGGAGTTGAAATTGAGATTATTTCTTCAGCTAGGCCTATCTTTGGTTTTGGGTCTACCGCATACCCCAGTTTGAATTATTGCCACAAAATTGTTTATATTTGTTATGTTGACACCCCAAGGTATTGCATATGGAGTGCTTGATTGCCATGGATGCAACGGTTTTAGCCCAAAACATTTGAGAAGGTGTGTGGTGTAATTTTTCAATTTTCAGATTTTTACGCCACATTAGATTTGGACTGTGATTTAGGAGACACTGTTGTTTGTTACTGCATGAAAACTCTCCAGTTGTTTTCTGAAAGATCTCCTGAGTACAACCCATGCCCCCCATGCATAGGTTTGCCGGGATTTTGGGAAGGTTCAAATACAATTTTTATGACTTTGTCATTGGAGTTGAAATTGAGATTATTTCTTCAGCTAGGCCTATCTTTGGTTTTGGGTCTACCGCATACCCCAGTTTGAATTATTGCCACAAAATTGTTTATATTTGTTATGTTGACACCAAGGTATTGCATATGGAGTGCTTTGATGCCATGGATGCAACGGTTTTAGCCCAAAACATTTGAGAAGGTGTGTGGCGGTAATTTTTCAATTTTCAGATTTTTACGCCCACATTAGATTTGGACTGTGATTTAGGAGACACTGTTGTTTGTTACTGCATGAAAACTCTCCAGGTTGTTTTCTGCAAGGTCTCCTGAGTACACCATGCCCCCCATGCATAGGTGTGCAAAGATTTTGGCAAAATACAGCACCAATTGTAGAACATAAAAATGTACGAATAAAATGTAAAAGTCTGGTGCAGTAAAAGAAAAAAAAACTAAACTGAACTAACTAACTGGAGTGTGAGAAAAAATAGAAAGGAAAAAAAAATCACAGATCACGCACAGTGTGATATATCTTGAAACAAAAACAATACAGCAGCTTGAACAAAGGGACACTCGTATAAAAATTATCAACATACAAGTGGTACCTTTGTTCATCAGGGGAAAAAGTAGGTCCACAACAATCTTGCCACTGGTTCCCATGTGTTCTGGGCAACCTGGAGGGTCAAGGCTACTATCCTTTCCCTCGTACACCCGGAAGGCCTGAGTATACCCACTCTCGCTGTCACAGAGCTTATACACCTTCACTCCATACCTGGAGCGTTTGGAAGGAATATACTGCTTGAATCCCTTGTATTTCATTAGGGATTCATCCACGCAGATATTCCTTCCAGGTGTATAAGCCTCTGCAAACCTGGCGGCGAAGTGGGTAATCAGGGGGCGGATTTTATACAGCCTGTCAAACTGGGGATGCCTCTCTAGGGGGGCACAGGCTGTTGTCACTGAAGTGCATGAAACGCAAAATGTTTTCATACCTTCTACGTGACATTGATGGGGGTAAATGGGGGTAGAGCAGATGGGGCTACTGCTCCAGTAGGAGCGAATTGAGGGCTTCTTTATGATGCCCTCAGCATAGTAAGTGCCCAGAATTTCAGAAATTCTGGCACATCTAGCGGGGTCCATTGCTGCCTTGCCAAGTAGGAGTCTGGCTTCGCAGCACAATGCTGATGGGCATACAGATTTGATTGGGCCACGATGTGGCCCAACAAATCATCCCCATAAACACCTGCAAAAACTGTGTGGCGGTAAATCCTGCAACATCAATATTGATGCCAGGATTTGCCGTGAAAGGAGGGATATCTGGCCTCTGGCGATGAGGCACTACCCACTCCTCAGCTGGAACTGTGCGTCTCCTGCTGGCAGGTGCTGACCCAGGATCTGCATCAGAAACATCACTAGATACATCAGCCAGCGTAGATAATGTATCTAGCGACGTCTCTGAGCAGTTAGTGGGGTCGAAATGAGGGTCTGAGTCTGACGCAGATGCCTCAGATTCTGACGCCAGGATGGCATATGCCTCCTCGGCGCTGTACACCCTCTCAGACATTAGATTACAAAATTTTATAATTATTATATATATATAAGCGGATTGTTGGTTCTTAGAAGAACCGTTGGGTTTCACAAGAAAATACAAATAAACACCTAAATCTCTCTAAATCCCTCTAAACCTGCCTCAATTCTTCTAAATCTCCCTAAAATCTCTCTAAGGCTAGGGTCAGACGAACGTGATTTCTACGGACTGTACGTCCGTGCAGTACGGACATCGTCAGTACGGATGACGCAGTAGTGGTCACACAGTCCGTTTTTTCACAGACGTTTATTTTTTGACGGATGTAGGAGGGAAAATAAATTCAATTGCAAAACCATTTTGTCCGTGAAAAATGCTGGACATATCAATGCAGTCCATCTGACCACCTTCTATCACTCACACACAAAGCTATGCGGACGTTGCGGACGCAGCGCACTTTGTGCGGCCGTTCTAGCAGTTGTACGTTCTTGCCTGCCTTGCGTCCGTGGGCCGCGGCCGTTGTGCGTCCGCAGGTCAGTGCGGACGTACTTCGTGTGTGGGGCTCCATTGGACTTTATGTCATGCTATCACAGATGTACTTTTAGGCACAATCACGGACGTGAACACTACGCTTGTCTGACCCCAGCCTAAATCTGCCTCAATTTTTCTAATCTCACTAAATCTACCTAAAATCTCTAACCTGTCAAATCTGATCTCTCTCTCTCGCTCACCAAAACACAAGTGAGGAGAGGGAGGGAGAATCACAGAGGTCAGAGCCAATATTTACAAAATATTGACCTGACCTGACAAATTAGAAATTTTATTTAGATTTTTTCTAACTTCTGATTGGATGTTGCTAGCCTGCCTCTCTGATGAGGCAGGCTAGGAACATCCCACTCAGCCCCAAGATGACCCTGCCCTTAGAAACCTAACCCTAGCCCTAACCCTAACCCTAGCCCTAACCCTAACCCTAGCCCTAACCCTAACCCTAACCCTAGCCCTAACCCTAACCCTAGCCCTAACCCTAACCCTAACCCTAACCCTAACCGTCAGTTTATTTTATTTATTTTTATTTATTTTTATTTTACTTTTTTTACACTTTTTGAACACTTTTTTTACTCTGCTGGGTGCCTTGATCCCTCGAGGCACCCAGCAGAGCACCTGATCACTCATGTGATCTTTTTTGTACTGAGTGCCACGATACTCGTGGCACTCAGTACTTCCTGCCGCTACCGGAAGTGATCGCTCGGGGGAGCGATCACTGAGCGGACCGGCGGCAGGTAAGCATATTGCAAGGATGCCTCGATGTCGAGGCATCCCTGCAATATACACAGAGCAGCTGGAAGCGATCCGATCGCTTCCAGCGCTCTCTAGAAGTGCCGGGCACCTCTCCGGTAAAACCGGATGTTGATCGCTCCCGGGGAGCGATCACATGGTGCCCCGGCACTTCTCACCGCCATTGCACGGATGCCTGGACTCCCAGGCATCCTGCAATGGCGTTTGAGCTGCTGGAAGTGATCCGATCGCTTCCAGCGCTCAAACAACGGCAGGACGTACCATGTACGTCAGCGGGTCTAAAAGAGACCCGCTGCAATGACGTACATGGTACGTCCGAGGTCCTTAAGGGGTTAACCCTAGCTTGCGTTTTAACATCAAAATTTGAAAATACTTTATGAATAAATAAATATTTACAGGGTTATTCAGAGAGAGGTGAAAAGCAGGAGAATGACTGGAGAATGGAAAATTCTAGGTCAAAATAGCCAAACCAGAAAAATTCTCCCATTTATCGCACTTTCCAAATTGGCTATTTTGACCTAGAATTTTCCATTCTCCAGTCATTCTCCTGCTTTTCACCTCTCTCTGAATTTTGGATCACTATCAGGGGTATTCAAATTGGATATCAACTATCGAATTGATCTGAAACTAAACAAAATACAAAACGAAATAAGCTCCAAAATACAAAACGAAATTCTGAAAACAAATTGATTTTAAAACGAGACGAAACAAAACAATTTTTGCACACCTCTAGTCATAACTGATGCTGTACAGCCATTCCAATTCTTTTTCTCAATGTCAGTCATAACTGATACAATGTAACCACAATGTCATCCATTATAAAGTGCATCCGTTTCAACGGATGCACTGTGCGCAATGAGTTTACTCCTGTGACCACAGCCTTGTTGGTTATGTATGAAAGAGGCACTGGAGTCTTGTGAATCTTCAGTAGAGAACTTTACTTTGTGCATATAGCAATAAAACAACTTATAACAGATTAGTCACTGGATATATATCAGGATGCTTCATCATCACACAGCTAGAAAGGAAGAAGGAAGTAAAGCAGAGACAATAGAGACTTATTTCCTGTGAACATATACCAACGAGTTTAGAACACATTTAACCTGTACTAACAGCGCCACCTGCAGTCCATAGTATAATATATGCTGTTGTATCTCCAACACCCCTTCTCAACAGCATGTGCATAATCATACAACATTCAGCTTCTTTTGAAGAAAACAATAACGTTCCTTTGGCAACGGTTTGGTGAGTGCATCTGCAGTCATCTCTTCTGATGGGCAATACTGAATATCGATAAGTCCTTGCTCTTGTGTGTCCCTGAGCAGATGATATTTTACGTCTATGTGCTTGGTTCTAGGGTTGATCCTTTCTGATTGTGTCAACTTTATACATCCCTGGTTGTCTTCAAAGATGGGTATCGGTTTAGACATATCCAGTCCCATGTCTAATAGAAGTTGACGAATCCAAATTGCTTCTTGACATGCATGTGCTGCTGCTATGTATTCTGCTTCAGTTGAAGAGAGTGCAACAGTCGCTTGTTTTCGACTAGACCAGCTGATGGTTCCTTCTCCGTACTGGAAGATGTAACCAGTAGTAGATTTGCGGTCTGTGATATCTCCGGCCCAGTCAGCATCTACATATCCAATTAAGTTTGCATTGGGTGTTGCTGGCAGTCGCAGTTTCATATGAATTGTTCCTTTTAGATACTGTATCACCCTTTTTACGGCATTCCAATCACGTTGACAGGGTGTTGAAACTTTTCTACAGAGTATACTCAATGCTGCGGCAATGTCTGGTCTTGTAACAGTTGCAATGTATAACAATTTTCCAATTGCTTTGCGGTACTTCTCATTGTTAGGTAACAAGTTTTCCATTCCATTGTCTTTCTGATAAGCTGGTTCCATAGGCGTTTTCACCTCTTTTGCATCTTGCATGTGAAACTCTGCTAGAATATCTGTAATTTTCTGACTTTGGTGAAGAAGATAACTTCCGTCTTCTTCTTTCTCGATTTGGATTCCTAAATAGTGAGCAATGTTCCCAAGTTCTTTAATCTCAAAGTTTTGTTTCAATGTGCTAGTTATTTGATCATAATCCCCTTCTTGTTCAAAACAATTATGATGTCATCAACATAAATTAGTAGGTAGATCCATTTGTTGTCTTGATTCTTTGAATACAGGCATGGATCAGCGTTACTTCTTGAAAATCCTTCTGTTGTGAGTACTTCGTTCACTTTTTCATTCCACATTCTTGCTGCTTGTTTGAGACCATAGATGCTCTTTTGCAGTTTACACACAAGGTTCTGTCCTGTATTAAACCCTGGAGGCTGCTCCATGTAGAGTTCCTCTTTGATATCTCCATATAGAAAAGCTGTTTTGACATCTAGGTGCTTCACTTGCATTTGTTTTTCAGCTGCAATGCTGAGGAATGTTCTAATGGTTGTGTGCTTTACCACTGGAGCAAATGTTTCATCATAATCTTCTCCATATTTCTGGGAATATCCCTTGGCGACTACTCTTGCCTTGTATCTGTGAATGTTTCCTTCTGCGTCGTACTTCACTTTAAAAATCCATTTACTTCCTATAGTTTTGTGACCAGGAGGGAGCTAATATGAAGTGTATCAATTTATTGTTAATGTGTGGAATTTCTTTGTGCTAACGATGGGAGGTATTAACCCACGTGGGGTGGAATAAAGTGTCATCGGGAGGTGGGCTAATTGGGATGTACCTAATTACGTATTTTTGGGTATAAGACCCCTTGTAAGGGGGGGAGACGGGGCTCATTCTTTGCGATTGAATCCTGTTTGAGCATCTGTTGTGATATCACAATAAAGTTTGCCTTTCCTGAAGAGACTCGTGTTCAGACAATCCTTGCTCATGTCTGGTCCGGCGCTGTCCTGAAAGTGAACCAAGTGATTCCTGTTACATATCTGGGGGCTCTTGCCGGGATAACGGGCCCTTTGCCAGGACACAGGCAACGGCTGCTGAACACTGTAGCGGTTGACTGCAGGTGCAAGTGATCCCTCGGTTGGGTGTCCGTTGAAGGTGAGCTGACATCTGCAGGCGCCAAGCAGGATTTCCTGTTCAGTGGACCTCATCTCGTCTCAAACGGACCCCCCCAGCCTGGGAACACTGGGACACCCCTGAGTCCGAGGAAACAGCGAACAGCGCGGCGATAGGTAAAGTGTCTTCTATGTTTGTATGTCTAATGGAAATGGAAATACCGGCATAAAGGGAAACGTCTGACTGATAGTCGGATAAGGAGACTCGATGGCCACCGTCTCGTTGGCATACCTAGCCTGCCGCTGATAGCACGGACAATGCAAAAGAGCCAGAGTGGCTAGCGCGTGTCTGGATTCGGGGGAATTGGATGCCAACCAAAGGGTAGTTCTGTATGTGAGGGAGAAGGCAGCCACGTGGAGTTGCATAGTCATAAGTCAGTGTTTGTAAACAAAGCTTCGCCACGTGGATTGAAGGAAAGGAGGAGGAATTTCTGTGACTGGGCTTAGAGCCCTGAGTCAGTGCTAGTGTGTACGCCGTGTAGTGAAGAGGGCTTATTGAAGCCAACGGTAGCTGCAGAGGAAGTGGTGCCGGGTGGGTAGAATTACCCATAGGCAAATTGGAATTGCAGACGGGAGTGTTGTTATAGAACGGGGTGCATATGGTCACAAGCAAGCAAGAGTTAGAGTTCAATTAACGGGGTATAAGGAGCCAAAAGGAGGGACGACGTGCCCTCGGCTAGTGGAAAGAGTTGAATTGTTTATGTTTTGTTTTGTGCTGACAGAATCTGGTACAGTATGAGTTGTGATTGATTGTTGAGAATGCTGTGAGTGAACGAGTGCCTACTCGCATTGCGAGAAAGCAAACTGAGTTTCCGGCTCAGGCGACTGCAGTCCGGCTACTGACGGAAGAAGCGGGTCAGATATATATATATGTATGAACTGTTGACTGAAGTGCCAGACAGTAAATTCTAAGTGTTTTTGCTAAAAAGTTATATCTGCATTGTAAAAAGGTTACTGCTTTTAAGAGTAACAATGGATAACGGGTCATCCGAGCCCAAAAAGGTAAAGAAAGGGTGAGACGCCCTTAGAGTATATGGTGCGGAATTTTGAAGTGCTATATACAGCACATGATTATGGTGTGGAGTTAACCAAAGAGAAATTAACAGGAATGTGTACAATGGTGTGGCCACTGCTAGTTCCAGACTGGCCAGAGCAGGGGTCAATGGACCCGGAGCTAATACAGAAAGTGTATTCCCAGGTCACCGGGAAATGCGGACAGTCTGAGCAGTACCTATATATAGATATATGTAAGTATTGTGTAAAAGATAAGTTATTTTATAATGATGGCGGGACGTAACAAGAAGCAGGTACCCCCAAATAGAGAAAATAATAAAAAGAAAAGACCGGTGTTGGTAGAACAACCGGAGGAGATTAATTCCCTGCCCCGCCCTATCTATTATATTATGGGGCAGCTAGACAAGTTTTGTGTGTAGATTATGTAATGATTTTCAGGAGTCTCTGAGCCCCCACTTCCCCCTGGGCCAGAAGAAAATGAGATGATCAATAGATCAGATGGTAATCTAGAAGGTTTTTAAAAAAAATTACAGTGGTGTATAACTTGTGTATGTAATTCGGACTGATTATTCGGATGTGATATCTGTACTGTTCTGCGTGAGTGTGAAGTCAGAGAATGTGATTAATAAATAGTTTGCTGTATCGAATGATATATGGCAGAATGTTTTTGTCTGATTGTGTTTATAATTGATCTATTAAACTGTTCAATTAAAAGTAAAGTGTGATAAGTAATTATTTTAGAGTGTGGAATGGCTGAGAGGTGGTGAGATTCTCCGTATGCTCCTTCCACCCCCCCTCCCCTCAGACACACTGATTGTGCGGAGAGGGGGAAGGGGGGGGTCGTTTTTTTGCTCTCTGATAGACAGAGAAAATAACCCTTTGTGTGTCTGTGCAGCGAATTCAAAGTAAAGAGAAATAAAGAAGAAAAATTACAACGTTTAACTAATTTTTAATATATGCTACAATAAAATGTATGAAGTCTGTTGAGTGCAAGATATATGTTTATATTTTGTGTTGATATTATTCCAAAAACTCTAGTTTTGTTCACAGAGCTAGAATTAAAATAAAAAAAAAAAAAGGAAGTCCTGATTTTTATATTGTTACAGATTAAAACAATAATAAGTATATAATAATATACAATATTGTCTACCAAAATATAATACAATTTATTAATAAATTAAATGGAAATATATGAAACGGTTAGAAAATTAATATTAAAAGAGCAGTTTGATTAATAATTAAAGTAGTTTTATACTGTTTTTATGTTCTATATAGTTAAAATATAGAAAAATTATGATTAATAATTCAATTAAAAATATATTTTTATTTGATTTCTGATGGGATAGTTATTTTATTGTTATGGGATTATTTTAGAGGATTACTGATGAGATGTTTGGAATGATTTTTTTTATTTTATTTTTTTCCGATGTGGTATTAAGAGTCCGTTTTGGCTACGGGAGAGAGATCTCTGTGAATATTGTTTATACAATGTGTATATGTATATGCCCGAATGTCCTATCCAGTTCCTGGGGCGGGATATTTTTTGCCAATTGCAAGCCCAAATTATATTTTTCCCCGGGGGATATGCTCGATTAGACCTGCCTGAGAGTGGCAGCTCTCCACGGCAGTACAGTCCAGCCAGCACATTTAATCTGAAAAAAATTGTAGTATTTATGCCAAGAGAAGAAGACTAGTGTATAGCACCAACACCGCCAGCAGCCCCGGACCTGCACACACTACTCCTTGGAATCTGAGGTGTGGGCGGAGGAAAACCCGCCCGGACTAGCTGTAAATATTTTCCGAGTGTACGATGATTTACGATCTGGTGCAATGCCTGTGGCTTTAAGACACTATTATATCCCACAAAAAGCCAAGCAGAATATCCAGACATATTTGCAGAGATTTAAAGACCACGGCATATTGAAATTCTGCGTCTCACCGTGGAACACACCATTGTTCCAGCAAGACAACCCCTTTTTATTTTTCAGTGGGAGGTATCTACAATGGATGCGCGCTCAGCCAGGACCTCTTGTCCTTCAACGCTCAGCCACACGAAGTTGTTCTATTACAGTATGTTGATTATTAATTACGGGCTTCTCCCATAGAAAAAGACTGTCTCTCTGCCACAAAAGCCCTGCTATATCTCCCGTGCCATGCAGGTTACAGAGTGTCCAAAAAAGAAAGCACAAATATGTAAACAGATTGTGAAATATCTGGGTTTTCAATTAACAGGTACCAAGTGTACACTGGGGGCTGAGAGAAAGAATAGAAGCAGTATGCCGAATACCCCAACCAAAGACAAGTTGACACTTGACCAAGTTCTTTATGTCAGGGTACCCCATGCTGTCAAAGCCCTGCTGGACGTCAAAGGAAGTTACTGGTTCAGCAACAGCCGGATGGCGAAGTACCAAGCTATGATGTGTGAGAATCCACAGGTTCATTTGGATCTCATCGCTGCCTTGAACCCTGCTACTTTGCTGCCTGACTGCGAAGAGGATCCAGATCATGAATGTCTCCAAGTCATGGAGGAAGTGTTCAGTAGCAGGCCAGATTTGAAAGACGTACCTCTAGACAAATACGATCTACAACTATTTACCGATGGTAGCAGTTATATGGATGATGGGAAGAAAGTCTCCGGCTATGCAATAGTCTCAGCGGAAGAAATTATCGAACCAAATCCATTACCAGGCTATACATCTGCACAACTGGCTGAAATAACGACCCTAACCAGAGCTCTAGAAATCTCTGAGGGCAGAGGGGTGAATATCTACACTGATTCCAAGTATGCCTTCATGACAGTTCATGCACATGGTGCACTCTATAAAGAAAGAGGTCTATTTATTTCCTCAGGACAACAAATCAAGTATGCAGCTGAAATCGCGGCCCTCCTAGAAGCAGTATGGAAACCAAGCGCTGTCAGTATCATGCACTGTCGTGGCAACCAAAAAGGTCATGATGAAATCCCAAGAAGCAACAGCGCGTGCGGACCAGGCCGCAAAAGCGGCTACAACACCATTGCTAACAACTGATCAAGCCAAAGTTCTGCTCTGCAAGCAAGAGGACCAACCTTTGAGTTTAGATTCCAATATTGTTGACTGGATTAGGCAGTGGCTGAGTGACAGACAACAGAGGGTTGTGGTAAATGGAGTTTATTCGGCACAAGGTCGTGTTACCAGTGGGGTACCTCAGGGGTCAGTACTTGGACCCATTCTCTTTAATATTTTTATTAGTGATATTGCAGAAGGTATTAATGGAAAAGTATGTCTTTTTGCTGATGACACAAAGATTTGCAACAGGGTTGACGTTCCTGGAGGGATCAGCCAAATGACAAATGATTTAGGTAAACTAAAAAAATGGTCGGAGTTGTGGCAATTGAGTTTTAATGTGGATAAGTGCAAGATAATGCACCTGGGACGTAAAAACCCAAGGGCTGAATATAGAATATTTGATACAGTCCTAACCTCAACATCTGACGAAAGGGATTTAGGGGTCATTATTTCAGAGGATCTAAGGGTAAGTAGTCAATGTAATAGAGCAGCAGGAAATGCTAGCAGAATGCTTGGTTGTGTAGGGAGAGGTATTAGCAGTAGGAAAAGGGAAGTGCTCATGCCACTGTACAGAGCACTGGTGAGACCTCACTTGGAGTACTGTGTGCAGTACTGGAGACCGTATCTCCAGAAGGATATAGACATCTTAAAGAGAGTTCAGAGAAGGGCTACTAAAATGGTGTACGGCTTGAAGGAGAAAAGTTACCAGGAAAGGCTTAATGATTTAACATGTACAGCTTGGAAAAAAGACGAGACAGAGGAGATATGATAGAAACATTTAAATACGTAAAGGGAATCCACAAGGTAGAGGAAGGGAGTATATTTAAAAGGAAACAAAATAGCAAAACAAGAGGACATAGTCTTAGATTAGAGGGGCAAAGGTTTAAAAGTAACATCAGGAAGCATTATTTTACTGAGAGGGTGGTGGATACATGGAACAGTCTTCCAGTAGAAGTGGTAGAGGCCAAAACAGTAATTGAATTTAAGCAAGCATGGGATAGGCATAAGGCTATCCTAAACAAAAGATAAATCCAGGTTAAGTATCCATGTAATTGGGCAGACTAGATGGGCCGAAAGGTTCTTATCTGCCGACATTTTTTCTATGTTTCTATGTTTCTAACCTGCCATGCCAAACTACGAATTGGAGAAAATTTGAATCTGGAGGCGAATTCATTGAAATTATACTGCACAAATGGCTAGACAAGTATGTACTGCTAGAACTAAATTATGATTATATCCAATGGCTTTTTCTAATCTGGTCCCAAGGCCGAAATTTCTACTCCACTCCTCTGAACCCGCAAGAGACACGTTTTATGATTAACACCTCAGAAGTTCAGCAAGGACTCCGCAGAGTATACGAAATGATGCTGAAATTCTTCGGCGTAAAAGTAATGGGGGAGTATGGAGAAGATAAAGAAACCGAAGTTGAACGAGCAGAAAATTCGAGAGAATGAACCGCAAAGACTTTGATGCCCAAACTGTGCTAAGAGATGCCATTAGGATGATTGGATGTGCTGCCGATAGTTTTATTACACTTTAGGTGCAGGCCAACCCCCCAATTGAAGCTAAGTCCGTACGAATTTATGTTTGGACAGCCTACCCCTCTGATGAATGGACTAAGGGGGGACTTTCGGGCATTGGGAGAAACTAAATTAACTGATCAGGTTGTATTGTTGGGGAAATCAATGCAGAAATTGAATATTTGGGTGGGGGATAATATACCTCACTTTTTATATCCTCCACTGTATAAGTATTGTCCGGGTGATTCAGTGTGGGTAAAAGAGTGGAAAAATGATCCACTGGGTCCAAAGTGGAGAGGTTTTTATATTGTTCTGTTATCAACCCCTACAGCAGTAAAAGTTGCCGAAGTGGTCCTGTGGATATATCACTCCAGAGTGAAAACAGTTGTAGCCAGTTCTGAACCAGTATGGAAGGTTATCACCAACGAGACCAATCCGCTGAGGCTGAAGCTGACAAAGACCACAGCCATGAGCACCTAAATGATCCAAACCCAGATAACCAAATGATTCCACAAGTGGGTGTCTTGATGGACACAGGTCCTGACCACCCAACAACGGGGAATACCCCAAGGGTGCTTTTTAGGGGCCCAGCCCCCACCCCTGATCATCCGGAAATGTCTTTTGTTTTCGAAATTCCGGTGGGGAGGGATTGGGTTAATGTAACTGTGAAAAGAATTGCCCAAGGGATTTTGACAGTCGGGGCATTTGTGGTACTGATTTTGTACCTTGCAAACTTGATTTATGGACTCTCGTATGGAGCATGCCCCAGGTGCCCGAGCACTGCCGGGAAAGTGGATATTTCCCATATCTGGAATGGTACGCACCCAGTGATGGAGAACCGTACCATGTGGAGACAAAAACGAGAAGCGATATCTGAGATTTTGCCAAGAGGACATTTACTTGTGCAATTTAAATATGACTATGCTAAAAAGTCTGGACAGACCACATGTTGGGTGTGTAGTAGACTGCACCCAGAGACAATTTATATACCATTCGCATCTGTCCCAATGAATTTGAGTATGATTGCATCAGAAAATGTTACCGTACAGACAGTTGATGTATCAAGAAAGAAACCAGAACCATTCAGTCCGGGGCATCCTATAATAGGACCAGTGTACCAACCAGAGTGGTGTTTTCAACTAGGCTCAGACAGAGAGACAAGTAACGAGGGTGGGGCGTGCAACTCAAGTCAGTTCAATTGGATATTGTACATTTATATATATAGGACAGGACTGAAGGTATATATATATATATATATATATATATATATATATATATATATATACGATGTAGGGAGTTTACTAGAGAACAAGAGGAAGAGGTTGCAAATGTAACCAGTGGAAGGCAGGATATAGGTGATATGATGAGACGGATGAGACAGTTTGCAATAGCGATAACAAAGGGATCAATATATTCATCACCATTTATAGTGAAAGGAGGATACCAGGTGTGTTGTAAAGGGATGTGCTACACATGGGTACCACATACAGTGACGGGAATGTGTTACCTGGCAAAACTAATCCCGATACAGAAGGTAAGGGGGGAGGACACTGATCCATATACAACATTTCACCCTAGGTACCCACTGGTGTTCGAGAGACAGAAGAGAGAGTTGTTTAAGAAAGCAGATCGAGTATGGGCTTGGCTTCCAGCATGGACTGGATGGGGAAGAGAGTTGATGGCAAGAATGAACAGTTATGCCAGTTTGATGGATGAGATTTTGAATAAAACTAGTTGGGATATTCAGTTGCTGAATTTGGAAGTACGAGAGATACGAAAGGTGCAAATGATACACAACATGGCACTGGAACATATCAGTGCAGCTCTGAATGGATTGTGTGAAATGACGATGCACTATGAATGTTGCACATTCATCAAGAATGCTACACATGATGTCCCTGATTATTATCAGGTAATCCAAGATCACCAAGAAAAGGTAGCACAGTTGCAGGACACAGCAAGGAGGATCGCTGCTGAAGGCTGGAATCCATTTCGTGGGTTCGGAGCGATCGGAGATTGGTTTGGATCCATTCTGAGATTTATTTCACAGATTGGATCTATGATCCTGATGGTAGTGGTGATCTTGGTTGTAGGGGCACTACTGTACCGTATAGGGCTTTGTCTCTGGCCGCTATGCAAGAAGGCACTGACACCCACACAGACATAAGATATACCACTGATTATCCCACAAGGTATGTTCCCAACAAAAATAGGCCCCCCCAAGTATGTAGGAACTCTAGAAAAAAACTAGTGAGGTGTAATGGCTACATGTCTCAGGAGAAGAGCCTGAGGCTTGAGCCAAGGGGGGAATGTAGTGGAAATAGACTGGAAGATGGCCGCTATTATAAGCCAGGCGACCATCTTGTTCAGAATATTGATTCATTTAAATATAACTAGGCAGGTTTTTAGCTGAAGCTATAATGAGGTACATGTAGAGAGTTAGGAATCTGTGGAGATTAGTAGAAAAGCAATTAAAGCACTGAGAGAGAGATCTCTGCTGTTCCAGGCACAGAGAAAGATATGTCAAGGTTGTTGGGGCCCGCAGAAAGACAAAGAGAGTAGAAATCAGGCCGGGTTCTAATCTATCTCAAATAAACACAGCCGGTAGGGAGGAGGGCACAGCCCAGAAAAAGCACAGCAGCAAATCACGGACTGTCAGACTAATATGAAGTGTATCAATTTATTGTTAATGTGTGGAATTTCTTTGTACTAACGATGGGAGGTATTAACCCACGTGGAGTGGAATAAAGTGTCATCGGGAGGTGGGCTAATTGGGATGTACCTAATTACGTATTTTTGGGTATAAGACCCCTTGTAAGGGGGGGAGACGGGGCTCATTCTTTGCGATTGAATCCTGTTTGAGCATCTGTTGTGATATCACAATAAAGTTTGCCTTTCCTGAAGAGACTCGTGTTCAGACAATCCTTGCGCGTGTCTGGTCCGGCGCCGTCCTGAAAGTGAACCAAGTGATTCCTGTTACATATCCAGCCCCGTCAAAGCGTCACAACGCTGCGACGGACGTCGGGAGGCACGTCAGTACGGGCGCATATAGTGCGCTCGTCTGACCCTGGCCTTAATTGTTGATAGCTTTCCTTATAACCCTAAAGTTTGTTCCTTGGTTGTCCTTTTTTTGCAGACCTTTGATGTGACTCTGATTGCGTAACATTCATGTCTGCCTACCAAGGAGCCATTGTTCATTTATACTGGTACTGAAATATGATGTGCAGCGCCTTGCATTCTGTTTAGTGTAAACCCTCTATATGTTTGTCATGCATATTCCGCTGTACATTTTTTCATTGAAGCTTGAATAATAAAAACACACACACATTATATATATATATATATATAAAATCTCACACAAGGAGGAAGTATAGTTTTTGCAGTTATATTTATCTGAAATGCACTGAGCCAAAAAACAATAGTTTCCAGTTTCAATTAAACTTGTTTATTTTCTTAGAATAATGCTGTAAGTGGGTCTCCATTTCTAATTAATTAAAGAGTACTCTGTAGGATACATAACCATGAAAGTGTGGATGCTAAAATGTGGAAAAATAACTTTAGAATTTTACCGGTTTTTGGGTTTTTCATTATATGGTGGAGCAAGGGCAGAATAGGAGGAATTAACATTAAACCAGTATTAATAAGTAGCAAATTAACAATCGGATACTGAGATTACAGCACCATGAAAGTGAGCCTTGAAGCATATAAAAATAACAAAGTCATTTCAGTGTGGTTATGTCAGTACTAACCGAGATCGCATTTTAGCTACAGTAAAATAGAAAGAGGCTTGATACGCAAAGTGCATCACATGATTCAGGCGTACTCGGAATAGTCTACTAGTATTTCGCGCTATTATTCGCTAGTCCTGCGATTATGCGATTGGCAGGTTACTCTATGACGACAAGAGTCCACCCACAACATAAGAGCTCAAAATACAAGAGATAAGCACTGCATTCATATCCTTCCTGTGAACCTTCAAATAACGGTTGGTCGTCTGTAAAATGGCTTACTGAAACCGGTTTACTTTCGTTACTGGATTAGTTTGTTAAAGCCAAATGTGATATGGCAGATTTTCTTTAATGCTTAGTGCTCTGCGAATCAGCCTGATTTGTTGTTGCCCCCGTCAGTTCATCGAGCCGCAGCAACAAAAGAGAGAAGACACGAGGAAGACTATTAGCTGTACTAGCTTCTCGTATTTGAACAAAGGTGTTGGTTCAGTGGGGGCTTGGCGGTGAGTATGTCCTGTAACTACGTTACGGTCTGCTGTGCAAACTTCTGCAATTATGTAATATGTGTATATGGGTACAGAAACCCTAACTACAAAAGGTATGCAGTATTCCTGATTGAGTGTATTTACAGTACACAACATTTTGCTTGGTTTTAATAAATTGCACCAAATGCTGATTCCTATGATATTTGAGATGTGTATTTTGCCAAAAGATAAAAACAACGATCCAAATAGATGGGCTGATGCTGAAATTGGGCCATCTTTTTTATTCCGGGACTGAAGGAAGCTTCTTATTCACTCATTTTTTTCTTTATATAGCACCAACAATTTTCATAGCACTTTACAATAACCAAAAGGAACAAGATACGGATAAATGGACATTGGATGTTAACCAGAAGTGTAGAGTGCCCTGCTCCTAGGAGCTCCAGGGTCTAGATAGATTGGGTTGAGGAAGACCAGGGGACTGTAAGGCTAATGTCAGACGAACGCATTCTGAGCACACTGTGCGTCCGTGTACAACTGAGGTACTGATTGATGATACTGTAGACCCCACACGGTGTTTTTTTTTTTTTTTTTTTTTTGACTGATGTAGATGGGAAATAACACTTAATATGTAAAATGAAAAAAAATTGATACATGATATGAAAAACCATTTTGGCTAGGGTCAGACAAATGCATTTTTCACGTGCGTTTAGCCGCACGAAATTACGGCCGTGCTAGCAGCAAATGACTTCCAATGCCGGGGAACATACGACGAACGGCCGCACGAAAGTTCGTCCGTGCAACGCAAGTGGCCAACGAACGTATTTTTTCGAGAACGTGAAAACGTACAGAGTGCGCTGCGGCCGCATAGCGGTGTGTGTGTGTGAGATTAGGAGACGTCAGACGCTGCTAATGTCCGGCTAACATAACGTCCAGACACAAAAAGTGTTTTATTGATGATCCGTACAAAATCACGGACAAAAAGGCGCATCGTATGACCGCTATCGCGTATTCCGGGAAAAAATACGTACGTTCGTTCGAACGCACTTTTTCACGGACAACGTAAAAAATGCGTTCGTCTGACCCTAGCCTTAGTCCATCAAAAATGCTGGACGTCAAAAAATGCAGTCCGTCTAACTACGTTCCATCACTCACACACAAAGCTACGCGGACGTGGCACACTCTGTGCGTACGTCCTAGCGGTTTGACGTTCTTGCCTAAAATTGCGTCCGGTGCCACGTGCGTCTGCACTTAGTGCAGACGTACTTCGTGTTGGGTCTCTTGATCATAATTTTATGCTACGACGGATGTTAAAATGTGAGGCAACACGGACGTGATCACTGCGTTAGTCTGACACGGTCTTACTAGATGTCAAGATCATTAGTGCCAGCGGTTCGGGAATAGTGGGACAATGGAAGCCGCTTCATTCATGTGGGAGTAGATGAGCAAGGTAATGAGTTGTATCAGTGATGTGGTATGCTAATCTGAAGAGATGGTTTCTGATGGATTTCTTGAAGGTTTGAAGATTAGGAGAAGGGTTTGATACGGCAAGGCAAGTTATTCCACAGGTTCGGAGCTGCCCTTGAAGTCTTTGAGACGAGAGTTGGCAGTGTGGGTGTAGACAGAGTACAGAGTTGTCGTACTTGTGTAGTAACAGAGACCTGTAAGGAGGGGGGGGGTCAAGTTATTGAGCGCTTCAGTATTTTAAACAGTGTCCTGAAATGTATAGGAAGCCAATGGAGGGACCAGCAGAGGGGTGAGGTGCGTCTCATACGAAAAATAACCCTGGACATGCATTCATTACATTGCAAAGGAGTAATGCGTCACTGGGGAGGCCAATAAGAAGCGAATTGCAGTAATCCTGCTGTGAAATGACAAGTGCATGAACCCGCACCTTTGCAGTATCTGTCAGAAAAGGGTCGACGTGGGCAATGTTCTTGAATTGACAGTAACAGGATTTGGTCATTTGTCTGAACGTGGGGAAAGAACGTTCGATCAGAATCAAAAGTGACAGCAAGACAGTGAGCTTGGTGTCCGACTAATGAGCGTTTCATTTACTCATAGAGAGATCGGTGGCGTTGGGTTTAAATCGCAGGAACGAGAATCAGTCATGGCAAGATTTGCATTTAAGAAAGCGTGAAGACCTCCAATTCGAGACAGCAGAGAGACCATCAGTGACTCGCTGCAGGAGAGGTATATTTGAGTGTCATCAGCATATAGATGGTCCTGGAATCCAAAAGGAGCTGATCAGTTTGACTAGAGAGGCAGTGTAGATCGAAAAAAGAATAGGGCCCAGTACTGAACCTTGGTGCACCCCAACCGAGACTGGCTGTCAGGAGTAGGTACTTCCAGAAAATGAGATCCTAAACAATCGTTGGGACAGGTAGGAAGAGCACTATGAAAGAACATAGGGATAGGGAGATATATATATATATATATATATATATATATATATATATATATCTCCCTAACAGGTCTATTCGCTAAAGGCGACACTCTGGAGACTTCGTAAGAGAAGAGGCTATACCAAATAGCTGATTTGGGAAGTGAGATGAATGGGAGAATTTTTCTGGTTTGGCCATTTTGACCTAGAATTTTCACTTCTCCTGAGTTTTATCTTGTTGTGAATAGACCTGTAAGAGTTTGAAGGCGGAGCAAGTGGTCAACGGTGTCAAAGGTGGCAGAGGTCGAAGGGTCAGCAGAGAATAGCACCCATTTGATTTAGCGGTTACAATGTCATTGGTCAGTTTTGCAAGAGCCTTTTCTGTTGAGTGCAGTGAGTGAAAATCAGATTGCAGAGGGTCAAGGAGAGCGGGTGACGCACCAAGCACAGCCCCGCGCTCACTGACTGTGAGATGAGGACAGTCACATGACTGTCTTGCGTCAATCATTGCGTGGGAGGCCAGCCTCCCATGGAGGTGTTTTTTTGAATGGCTTGGACCAATTGTGCTTTCCCATTGGACCAAGCTATTCCATTGCTCTCAGTGCCATTCCGAGGCACTGAAGAGTGTAGGGAGCGCCAGATGTGCGCTGCAGACTTCCCAATCTCTTGGCCAGTTTGAGCTTACGCAATTAACGTAGTGTTCAGCCAAGCAAATTGCGAAGGCTCTGTGAGCAGGCTGCTGTGAAGAAATAATGGTCGCAGAGACGGACGGCGGGGGAGCAGGTGAGTTTAAGTAGTGATTTAAATTATTTATTTTTTTGAGACAGGATTTTACCAGGAAGGATTTTGCTTTGTTTACCATCACCCCAGACGTTAAGACACTTATGAGAAAACTGGGGTGCTTCTTGCTCTTAAGTTCTAATTAATTTCAGATGTTTCAATTTTAGTTTATTTTACAGCAAACCCTTTCATTTTCACTAGTGCTGTGATTACTGCACTATCCATTTTGGAAAGAATTCCATGTTTGTTTAAAAGTGCATACATTGTAGAATATTGCACAGGTTTTGTGGAATAAATTACGTTTCAGAAATTTAAATAATTATTTGGGTCGCGACTTAATGACCAAGGACAATTGTGGGTCCTGAAGGTCCATAGGTTGAGAACCACTGCTCCAGAATATGGTACAATATTTTTTTTTTCTTCAGTGAAAATTTAAATATCGAGTCCCAAATATCAAAGTGACACTTGTGCAATACGTCTAAATGGGTTAAAAACTAAATCTCCCATTGGATGATATGTTTACAATGCAGGGGTGTCATAAGCAACCCCCCCCCTCCCATGATATCTTAAAATATGTTAGGATTTTACTGTGGAAATTTTAAAAGGTACAGAACCATAAATATTAGGGATGCACCGAAATTTCAGCCACTGAAAAATGGTGTTTTCGGTTTTGGCCGACATGGAAATTCAGCCAAAAAAATCAGCCGAAAATTTCTAGCTACCTGCTCGGCCGTCTTGCAAGCTCAGGCGAGCCCCCGGCTTGGCCTGGGCCTAGAGGCCCAGCCGAGCCAGGGGCTCACCTGAGCATGGAGGCCAGCCGAGCAAGGGGGGGGGTGTTACTCACCTAAGGGGAGTCCTCCACCGGTTGCAAACATACCTACATCGGCCCAGAGCTCCTCCAACGATGGCAATCCTGCATCCAGTGCCCGCTATGTCGGTCGCCGGTATGATGTCACAGAAGCCTTTGGTCAAAAGGGAGGGTGACTTTGCTCAAGTGACTTTACCTGAGAGGGAGTGTGTGTCATGGATCTGATGTAACGCTCCATGCTTCAAACCCCAAGAGACTTTATGTTCAATCTATATAGTGTGTTTTTAAATATATACTACATCGTTTGGTTTTAGTTTAAATTAGTTTAGTGTAAAATGGCATAGCTTTAGTTTTAAATACTTATATTCCTGTAGGTAAATGTGTTTCTGTATAGCCAGTAAACAAGCTTTACTGCTGTGTAATTTATGCAACAGGCCCCTGATCTGGCTGCATGTTTTAATTCAAGGGATCTGTGATAGTGTTTGTCTTAATCTGATGTGTTAGAACAATGGATTATGCAAATGTTGTGTGAGCTAAAGAATGTTTATTGTAAATATCTAACTGATGTAATTAGCATATTGGTAGGACGATGTGCGTCATTTATGCAAATTATGACTGTTGGATCTCAGCATAAATGGTGGAGTTTTTGTTCCTTAAAGGTCAGAGCTCAGAGAGAGAATCCTGTTTTAAAACATACAGCCGCGTCTGGTGTTTTATTTCAAACTACGCTACACTCCACACTCAACCTCAGAAGGCAGAGAGCGGCCTTCTGGAAATTCCTAACGGCTCCAGGGCAGAGGAACAAAAGCAGGCGGGTCAAGCTGCTCGAGGCGCTGAGGACCGCGCTCCCAGTAGCCGGGCTGACCGCAACGAAAGGGTGTCTGGAGAGTCAGGACATGCGGAAGAGAACGGTTCCGTCACAGTGGGTATGGACAAAAGACTGGATCTGAGTGTGGGAGTGCGTTTTGGGAAAGGGACCAGACAAAGGGAGGGAATGGTGGGGTGGTGGCACAGGGCTCCAGCTTCAAGTAAGGATTAAACACAGGAATACAGCTCTTTCACCCAGTGGCAGTATCCTATTGTTTGTGTTCTAGTTCTGCTACTGTTGTAAACGGAATAAAACCAAACTGTGTCTGACATAACCCTTGAACTTTACCTCTTCCCGACCGCTGACATACTATGTACGTCCTGCCCACTGGTCTCCCTTAGATACACGCTGGCTGCGTGCATGAAAAGCACTCGGAGGGGAACGCTGGCCGAGTGCTTTTCATGCACGCGGCCAGCTTTCGATATAGGTCCGTGAGAGCTCGGGGCAATATACAGTTGTGTTCAAAATTATTCAACCCCCAATGCTGTAAAGGGTTTTAGGGAATTTAGTGTACATTTGTAATTGTATTCAGAATGAAATCCTACAAGGACTTTTTAAAGAACCATATGCAACTAAAATGACATCAATTGGTTTTGTAATACAGTAGTAAATGTTTCTTTTGTGAATTCTTCATTGACACAATTATTCAACCCCTTAAAGACTACCACTCTGAAGAACAGAGGTTCATTCAAGTGTTTTCAATCAGGTATTGAAAACACCTGTGGATATCACGGAGCAGCAATAAAGCATAATAAGCACCAATTAGGCAGCTTTAAAATGACTGTGATGCTCAGCTCCTTCTAGACATTTACTGGTGTGGTTACAAACATGGTGAAGTCAAGAGAATGGTCCAGGAAGACAAGAGAAGAGGTGATTACTCTTCACAGGAAGGGCAATGGCTAGAAGAAGATTGCAAAGATGTTAAACATAACAAGAGAGACCATAGGAAGCATCATTCGCAAATTCAAGGCAAAGGGCACTGTTGAAACGCTACCTGGTCGTGGCAGAAAGAAGATGCTGACTTCGACTGCTGTGCGCTACCTGAAGCATAGAGTGGAGAAAGGTCCCTGTGTGACTGCTGAGGAACTGAGAAAAGATTTGTCAGATGTGGGTACTGAAGTTTCAGCTCAGACAATACGGCGCACACTGCGTAATGAAGGCCTCCATGCCAGAACTCCCAGGCTCACCCCCTTGCTGTCTCCAAAGAATAAGAGTCGACTGCAGTATGCCAAAAGTCATGTGGACAAACCACAGAAGTTTTGGGATAGTGTTCTGTGGACTGATGAAACAAAATTAGAACTGTTTGGGCCCGTGGATCAACGCTATGAAGAAAAGAACACCTTGCCTACTGTGAAGCATGGCGGGGGGTCAATCATGCTTTGGGGCTGTTTTGCTTCTGCAGGTACAGGGAAGCTTCAGCGTGTGCAAGGTACCATGAATTCTATTCAGTACCAGGAGATATTGGATGACAATGTGATGCAGTCCGTCACAAACCTGAGGCTTGGGAGACGTTGGACCTTTCAACAGGACAATGATCCCAAGCATACCTCCAAGTCCACTAGAGCATGGTTGCAGATTAAAGGCTGGAACATTTTGGAGTGGCCATCGCAGTCACCTGACTTAAATCCGATTGAGAACCTCTGGTGGGACTTAAAGAAAGCAGTTGCAGTGCGCAAGCCTAAGAATGTGACTGAACTGGAGGCTTTTGCCCATGATGAATGGGCGAAGATACCCGTAGATTGCTGCAAGACACTTGTGTCAAGCTATGCTTCACGTTTAAAAGCTGTTCGTACAACATCCTTTTACAGTTATAAGTACTAAGATTGAATGTCACTTGGGGGTTGAATAAAACTGATAATGATGTGAGCACAGAAAAGACATTTGTGGTTATTTCATTATAAATGTTATGTTATATTTGTCTGACCTACACGTGCCTCTTTGATTTAATTGTAAGCAAGATAACTGATCAATTTAAAAGGAAACAAAGTAGCAAAACAAGAGGACATAGTCTTAGATTAGAGGGGCAAAGGTTTAAAAGTAACATCAGAAAGCATTATTTTACTGAGAGGGTGGTGGATACATGGAACAGTCTTCCAGTTGAAGTGGTAGAGGCCAAAACAGTAATTGAATTTAAGCAGGCCTGGGAAATTCTTAGTAAATTAGTCGCTCAAAAGCAAACTGCTGGTCCTCGGCGACTTTAATGTTGATTGGCTGAATCCTAAAAACAATAAACACTGCTCACTGTTTAAGGCTTTGCAGCTAACACAATTAATCTCCTCCCCCACTCGCATTAATATGAAAAGCCCTAACCACACCTTGCTGGACTGGATTCTCTCCTCATGTCCTGATCGAATACAGGAGGCAGGCGTTCTCGCTAACAGTTTCAGTGATCACTGCCTAGTGTACTGTGTGCGCAAAATAAGGGCCATAAAATGTCACCAAAGGTAATAATCACCAGGTCTTTCAAGAAATTTAATCTTGAATCCTTCCTAAATGATCTCAAACAGCTCCCATGATACAGACTAAACCTAATCCCAGACCTGGACTGTGCAATTGAATACTTTCAAGCCGAGCTCCTGAAAGTCTGGAACACCCATACCCCACTGCGCAAAGTGCGAGTAAAAGGGGCCCATCTCCCCTGGGTTACAACTGACCTCACGCATATGTACCAGCTTAGACTCCCTGTGGTCAAAGTTCAAGAGTACTGGATCCATGAACGATCACTGTGAATACCGAAAATGCCGGAATGAATGCACAAAAGAAACAAAAATGGCTAAAGCCCAATACTTAAATGAAAATTTAAACAATAACCTATCAAACCCCAGAAATTTTTGGAAAATCATAAGTAACATACAAGCACCAACCAGCTGCTTTAAAAGTAAACAACCAAACTGTAAAACACCCCCTAGATGTAGCAAATGCTTTTAATAATTATTTTGTTGGATGCGCCGCCGCCCTGATTCCTAAGCTAGGAAATGACACGCAATCAGAAAGGCCGCACGCAGGTCAGGACCCACCAACAGTGCAAAGACCCCGTAACGCAGAGAAATTCAGTTTTAGGCCAGTGCCTGTCAGTGCCATCACTAAACTTCTCTGTAACCAAAAAATGAAATACCAGTCTGGACCTGATCAAATCCCAGCAATGCTGCTGAAAATCAGTGCACCAGCAATTGCAAAACCTGTCGCAACCCTGATTAATGAATCACTGGCGACTGGATACATACCCAAACTTTGGAAGACTGCAAGGGTGGTACCTATCCATAAAAGTGGAGACAATACTTTGGTATCCAACTACCGGCCAATATCACTGCTCCCTGTAATGTCAAAAATTCTGGAAAAATGTGTCTACACTCAATTACGTGATTATTATCAGTATCAGAACTATTTAACCCCAGATCAATCAGGCTTTCGTCCAAACCATTCAACTACAACTGCCCTTTTAAAAGTTTGTAATGATATCCAAGCTGGCATGGAACAAGGAAATCTAACTGGAGCCATCTTCCTTGATTTTGCCAAGGCTTTTGACACAGTAGACCATGGCATCCTATTACAAAAACTTAACTCTGTTATTGGTGACTAGTTGTAAAGCCTGCCCAGAGGGCAGTCTATTGTGGATATACTGCCCCAGCTCATGGATATACTGCCCCAGCTCGTGGATATACTGCCCCAGCTCGTGGATATACTGCCCCAGCTCGTGGATATACTGCCCCAGCTCGTGGATACTGCCCCAGCTCGTGGATATTGCCCCAGCACGTGGATACTGCCCCAGCTCGTGGATACTGCCCCAGCTCGTGGATATGCCCCCCAGCTCGTGGATATGCCCCCCAGCTCGTGGATACTGCCCCCGCACGTGGATACTGCCCCCGCACGTGGATATTTGCCCCCAGCTCATGGATTTGCCCCAGCACGTGGATACTGCCCCAGCACGTGGACACTGCCCCGCTCGTGGATACTGCCCCAGCACGTGGATACTGCCCCCGCACGTGGATATTTGCCCCCAGCTCATGGATTTGCCCCAGCACATGGATACTGCCCCAGCACGTGGATACTGCCCCCGCTCGTGGATACTGCCCCAGCACGTGGATATTTACCCCCAGCTCATGGATTTGCCCCAGCACGTGGATACTGCCTCAGCACGTGGATACTGCCCCCGCACGTGGATACTGCCCCAGCACATGGATATTTGCCCCCAGCTCATGGATTTGCCCCAGCTCATGGATTTGCCCCCAGCTCATGGATTTGCCCCAGCACGTGGATACTGCCCCAGCACGTGGATACTGCCCCAGCACGTGGATACTGCCCCCGCACGTGGATATTTACCCCCAGCTCATGGATTTGCCCCCGCACGTGGATACTGCCCCAGCACGTGGATATTTGCCCCCAGCTCATGGATTTGCCCCAGCTCATGGATTTGCCCCCAGCTCATGGATTTGCCCCCAGCTCATGGATTTGCCCCCAGCTCATGGATTTGCCCCCAGCTCATGGATTTGCCCCCAGGTCATGGATATGGTCCCCCAGCTCGTGGATATGCCCCCCCCCAGCGCTCATACTTACCTGTCGAGCGGCGCCAGGGAAGTGAAGATTTCCCCGCTTCCTGTTTTCGAAGGACCCAAGCCCCGGTCACGTGACCGGGGCTTGGGTCCTTCAAAGCGGAAGCGAGGGAACTTTCCTCCGCCGCTCGGGGGGTAGGATGCGCGCGGCAGCCGGGTAGAGGCTGCGCCTCTACCCGGCTGCCGCGCGCATCCTACCCCTGAGCGGCGGAGGGAACTTTCCCTTCGCCGCTCGGGGGACCCGTTAGATGCGCACAGCAGCCGGGTAGAGGCTGCGCTCGCAGCCTCTACCCGGCTGCCGCGCGCATCCAACCCCCGAGCGGCGGAGGGAAACTTTCCCTTCGCCGCTCGGGGGGTTGGATGCGCGCGGCAGCCGGGTAGAGGCTGCGAGCGCAGCCTCTACCCGGCTGCTGTGTGCATGTGTAACCGCCGCGGCGAGCCGGCAGCCGGCTCGTGCCGCGGCGGTTGCATGCGCGCGCAACCAACCGCCGCTGGTTGCGCGCGCATGCGCAGTAGGGCTTTGGCGACGGACTGCCAAAGCCTTACTCTATTATAGTATAAGATAGTACGTTAACCTGGTTCCAATCATATGTGTCTGATAGGTCTCAATTTGTGTCCATTTCTGACAGCACTTCCCTCCCCCTCCCAGTCACGTGCGGTGTACCCCAAGGCTCGATACTTGGGCCCCCTGCTATTCACAATATTCATAAACGATCTGCCCAATGTCTGCAAAGCTTCTACTGTACACATGTACGCAGATGACACTGTAATCTATACCAGCAAACCAAATCTCCCACAGCTGGAGGCAGTGCTGCAAGAACAATTCACAGGGGTAGAAAAGTGGATCGCAAACAACAAACCTTTTCTAAATACTGACAAAACTGTTACAATGCTCTTTGGAACCGCACCTAAACTACACAAATTGCAAACACCCCATCTATGTGTTGGGACAAAATCAAATGGCACGCTGACCACAGTCACTTCTCTCAAATACCTAGGTATGTGGTTAGACCCAAATCTATCTTTTGGTCCCCACATCGAAAAACTCTCATCTAAACTCTACCCCAAACTAGGTGCCCTGTACAGAAACAAATCCTGCCTGAGCCCCACGGTAAGAAAGCAGATTGTACAACAAATGCTTATGCCAGCCATTGAATACGGAGATGTAGTGTATGCAGCCGCCCCGCAAACACACCTCCAGAAACTTACTACATTGTATAACTCATTCTGTCGCTTTGTGCTACAATGTAACTACATGACACACCATTGTGACATGTTAAAAAGAACTAAACTGGCCATCACTGGACTCTAGACGCACCCTTCACCTTTCCAACCTGGTGTTTAAGAGCTTTTCTGGGAAGCTACCACCCTACCTGAATATGCTGCTTCCCCCGGCAGTTCCCTCATCCTATAACCTCAGATCCAGGACCAGCACCTTACTTGCAATACCGCAATACAAAAAGAAAATGGCTCGATCCTCATTTTCCTACAGAGCACCGCAAATATGGAATAACCTCCCCAGACGCCGTCAAATCTTCCCCCAGTCTAAAGTCCCTTAAGACTTCCCTATAAACATACCTCAATACGAAATGCACCTGTAAACATGTAACATAATGACTTTATTTGCTCCATATTTATTTTTCTGTTAATCTGTATATTTGGTCTTGTGTTAATATCTTGCATTTTACTATTATTATTATTATTTATTTTTTTTGTATTTCTGTAGCCACTCAAACGAGAGAAATCTCAATGTATCCTTCCTGGTAAAATCCTTTTATAAATAAATAAATAAATAAATAAATAGGCATAAGGCTATCCTAAACAAAAGATAAATCCATGTAATTGGGCAGACTAGATGGGCCGAAAGGTTCTTATCTGCTCACATTTTTCTATGTTTCTAATGTCAAACTGGCCAAAACACTCAATTTCAGTGGGGGTTGAATAATTTTGAACACAACTGTATATCTATCCCATCCTATCTATCGCATTTTTATGAGGTCTGTTCTAATTGAAAAGATAAACTAAGTATCGGTACTCGGTCTTAAAGTGGTATCGGTGCATCCCTAGCTGAATGGCCAAGAAAGGTAACCGAAAGCTGATTGTCAGCATTCGGATCTCTTTGAATAACCCTGTTAGTCTTTGGAGATCTCCTGATTCCAAAGCGGAAGTATTGGGGGCAGGGGTTAGGATACGTTTGGATATGAATTCTAGGAAGGGATATGGCTTTTGTACTGCTACCTGCTTGTAGAGCACATACGAGTTGCAAATTGCAATCTCGCTCAAATAGATGGCAATCTTCTTGTACCATGCCCTAGTCGTTTTTTTTTTTTTTTTTCTTTTGTAAAGAAGTCATTGTATAAACAGAGTGAGGGCCACATGAAGCCATCAACATAAGCACTTCGTAAGGAAAATAATAAAAAGCAAGGCATTGAAACGGCACATGACAAAAAAGACTTCTAGATTTAAGCATTTGGCCGGGACCATCAGCGAAAGAATCATCAGTACTTCAAAATGCACCGCTATTAGAGTTTTCATAACAACAGGAAAAGGGGGTGGGGTAACGACAAAAAGAAAAAGGGGGGGAGTAAGACCACAAAAAGAGTCCTCCACGATGTCTAAATGGAGGACATTTCACAATTTCTCTTTATGAGGGCTAAAATAAGTAATCAGATAAGCACAGCGAAAGATATCTTCATGGAAAAGAAAAAGGCTAAAGCGGGGATTCTTCAGAATTATTAAATCTCAGCTTGTGGAGGGACAAAAAAAGAAAGGGGAAATAAAAATGCCTCTAATCAAGAATGTCCCCAGCCGGTAAACAGCGGCAGAAATACAGCGAGGAGGTCCCAAAAAAAGTCGCTCAGAAAGTAATCAACTGAAAGTGGACGGGTCCCTTCATCCAGTGTCACGGAAGGGCAGCAGGTGTAGGGCAATGCAGCGCAGGCCTGGCCCGGTGCAAGAAAACGCAGGCGGCTGGGTCATCAAGCCCCAACACGTGATGGAACTCCCAACCACAGCTGCTAGAGTGTAGATCTTAGGCTGCCACATAGCAGGGGACCGATCTCGTGTAATCTTCAGCGGTGGGCAGCCATGCTCACACTTTAAAGAAGGAGCGGCAGGGACACAGATGTGGGGAATGGAAGCCCAGCCCCCTGGGACTGAGTGGCTTACCTCGGGGGGCACGCGCGCGCGGTTCAGGGTACGTGCGGGGATCAGCTACAGCGCCATGAGTAACGCACCAACATGCAGCCGCCGATCTGGCTCGGCAGGAGCACCGCATGAACTAAGCACAGCGACCAGGTGTGAAGGACGTCATGGTCGGACACAACCGCGGTCTGGCGAGCTTCATGCCCGACAGACTGCATTAAAAAAAAATATTTGTCCAGCGCCCAGATCTTCATGTCCTGGGTGTCGGGCGATAGGATTCCCACAACCCTGAACAATATACATTTTTAAATAGGTCAATACTGGTGTAATAGTAATCGACCCATAAATGATAGCCCTTGTTGAACAGGGAATAGACCAGATCCCACACAATTTTTCCATTGGTGCCAATCCTGGGGGATCAAGGTGGCTATCTTTTCCTTTTGTTTATCCTAAAAGCCCATGTGTAGCCTGTCGCGGACTCACATAAATTATAAAATTTTACACCATACTGGGATTGCTTGCTTGGGATGTACTGCTTGAAGAGCAGTCTGCATTTGAATTTCATAAGGGACTCGTCTACAGATATATTTTGGTCGGGAACGTAAGTATCTGTGAATTTGGCAGACAGAAGTCTGATAAGGGGCTGAATTTTATAGAGGTGGGTCGTTTCTTGGGGGGGCACAGTGCGTTGTCGTTAAAATGGAGGCACCACAGGATATTTTCATACCTCTCCCTATTAACCCTTGAATAGTGGTGTAGCCAGGATGGGGTTTATGTGCCAGTAAGAACGGATACTTGGCTTCTTCACTATTCCCATTGCAAGGGTTAGAGCCCAAACTTTTCTCAGCTCTACAACATCCGTTGGGTGTCGTATGTTTTGCCTGTGGCTATTGTGAATCTGGATGTGCAGCAAGATACTGGTTGGCAAACCGTTTGGTTTGCTCAACCACCATCTCAAATACATCGGCAGACAAAGAGATTGAAAAAGCTCACTGGCTCAGTCATCTACCTTTTACTGTGATGCCAGGAGTAGCTATAAATGGGGGCATTTATGGGGCAGCCATATTTGGGGGTACCAAATTGCTTTTGCACCTCCCCAGTAGATGGTGACCCCCCCCCCCACTATCACTGGAGGGTTCACTAAGGGGCTCTATATCTGAGGGTGTCACGGTCGGTGAGAGAGTCACCTTCAGAGGCGGCTAGAATCTCATATGCCTCTTCTGGGGAATATAAGCGGGTTGACATTTTTATGGGGATCTTGTTCTAACTAAGGGGTTAAATGGGAGGTGGTGGAACTGATGGGGTCAAGTACACAGCTAAAATATTAGAACACCTGCAACGCCACTTTGATTGCCGGATTGGCTCTGCACGCAGTGATCGGCATTGTGGGAAGGGAGGCGGGCTGTTTTCCGTGTGCAGAGCGATCAAACGCCGCAAGGCGTGCCATGCCGTCCCGCAGCGTTAAAGCCTGCGCAATACAGGACGGCAAGGTATGCCCTGCGTCGCTAAGGGGTTAATCAACACCAATTAATAGATGACAACTATTTTAATCATCGATTAGTTGTTTCAGCTCATATGCGTCCATTAATAATTTTTTTTTTTCTGTTGTAGATACAAACCGACCATGAGACCCGGGGGGGGGGGGAAACCTTGTCTTTTGGCATCTGGAACATAAAAAAAAAAAGAGGAGTACAGTAATACCTTGGATCACGTGTAACTTGGTGTGCGTGTGTATTGCACAACGAGCAACCCTTTTAAAAAGCGTTTGATTTGCTACACAAATGCGGTTTTGTGGCCTTTCTGCTGTGCTCCGGCCCGCGTTGTGGCAATCGCGGCTGACCTGTTATATTTTTTAATTCTTTGTTTTGATGTGCAAAATTCATAAATAGACAAAAGGCGAGGGCCTCGCAGGACCTTCATATGACATCAGAAGTGTCACACAGGGGGGCGCTATAGCGCGGTCCTCTAGGGCAAGTATGTCTCAGAAACGGTCTCTTTATAGCTGAGTTTTATTGTGGCACTCCAGCATACAAACGAAACAAAACAGAAATCAAAGCCTGAGTCTTACTAACAAAGTATATATCCCTTACTAACGCAGGTAAATAACAAAATAACAGAACTCTTTGCCAACTTTTTCTTTTGGGACGATGCCAACCATAGCACTTCACCAGCGCTGCTGCTGCTAGTCTGATTCATTTTGAGAGCGACACAATCTCCTCCACCTCTTCCTGGTTCCTCACACCCAGGAAACATTTAAGGGCTTTTAATTAGCAGGTGTGGAGACCTTGCAGCAGAGAGGAACAATTTAAAACACATTTTCCTTCTGGGATTAACCCCTTAAGGACGCAGGGGTGGCGCCCTTAAGGTGTTTAAATTTTCCGGCGAGGCCTACAGGTACGCCTCGCCGACAGGTGCCGTCGTGCAGCACTAATTTCGGGCCCTCCCCGCAGCCGGCGTGCAGTGCGCGTCATTGGCTGCAGGGGACGGCTTGATTTCAGGCCGTCCCTGTGCAGCCAATGACGCGCACCGCGAGTCAGCGCGCGCAGGCTGCGAGGAGGGGCCGAGGCGGCCCCATTGAAGACAGCGGGGCGTACCTGTACGCCTCGCGTCTTCAAAGCCCGCCCGCCACCAGGACGTCATGGAACGTCCTGCGGCGTTAAAGGGTTAAACAGCCCACTGCCCTCTCAAAAACACAGGGAATGTACACGCCATCGCACACAATTCCCTTCACCTTATCACAGAAGTTACAAGCGTAATCATCCCCATATGGGGGGTCTCATCAAAGACAGCAAGATGTCGTTGTGATTGCCAGGGATGTTCCTACCCATTCCCAGCTTCTTGCCCCGTCTAGCCCTACTTATAGGGTTGAATATGCCTCTACCGGTGTCGTTATGTACCGAGATTTGCCCTTTCTGGCACTGGCTGCTCGACGTCGCTTAAGAGAAATAACTACTTTACTGCGAGACCGGCAGATTCGTTGTTGTGAATCTGTTGTTTTGATCTGGGAAGGCAAGAACTATTCGTAGGCAACGCTGGACGAGGCGCGAGCTGTGGTGGCCACCTTGGGGATCTCGACTGCTCCGTCTGCTCTTCCTCAGTCCGAGGCTGGATGAGGGATCTGTTCACCCTAATTTTTTGTTATTTTTTCCCCTCTTGTTGTTTGCAATACTTTTATTGAAATTCTTTATTTATGATTAAGCAAATCACAAGTGAATGCAATAAAGCCAGAGAAACAAAAACAAACACAAAGTCCCCGCAGGGCCATGCCATAGACAATGCAAGGGAATCAAACCATTAACGGTGTATGGCAGGTGGCAACAGGAAAGGTAGGAAAGTACAATCAACGTAATACAGGACAGCTATTATCGTAATTGGTCACAGGACATAGTAAGGGGGGAATAAAAGGGGGAATGGGGAAGAGTGGGAGAAGAGGGGTGGGGGAGGAGAAAAAAGAGGGGGGGGGATTCCTGAAATCGGGAAAGGCAGCCCAAGAAAAGTGGTACTCAGCAGTGCTCCTCTGAGACCCCGCAGGGAAACGGAGGGCCACAGGGCAAAGGTCACTGAAGGGCCAAGGGAACAGTGAGAGCCTAGGTGACTGTCCCACGGCTCGCCCTCAATAAAACCATGCCTCTAGTCCCAAAAAAAGGGGGGGTTAATTGTTGGGGGGGGGTGAGATGTGGGAAAGATAGAAAATTATAAGAAGGGGAACAGAAGGAAGAAAGGAAGAGCAAAGGGGGGCATGAAGTCAGCATACAGTCGATCACAGAATAGCCAAGGTCAGGAAGCGACCGGTGTCGGTCTTAGGAGAGTGGAGTACATACGAGCGCCACAGACTAGTCCAGATCATAAGGCTGCCCATCCGAAGGGGACCGCAACTGCTCCCTACAAGCAGTAACCACATGATGGGGTAGACCCAGAGTCAATAGGTGAGTCCGCGCCTCGTCCAGCGTCGAGGCTACCAAAATCGCAGAGCCATGGGAAATGAGCAGGGAGCCCGAGACTCCCCAGCGATAACGAACCTCGTGGGTTCGAAGCATGGTCGTAATCGGCCGACACTGTCGCCGTGCTGCCAGGGCCAAAAACGGGAGGTCGCGAAACACTGACATCTAGTCCCTCGGATCGGGGGAGCTCGATTCGTCGCCCCCAGAAAGCGTTCCCGTACAAGGACATCTCCTAACACCACAATGATGTCCTTCGTGGCAGCCTATGCGCTGATATCACCGGATCTGGGACTTCGGCAGGGAGAGAGAGCACGGTCTTTGCCAACCGGTTGGCCATGTGCAGGAGATCAGAGGTAGGAACAGCGTCCGAGATACCCCTCAGCTTCAGATTCCGTCGCCTATGTCGGGCCTCCAGAGCCAGTAAGGCAGATTGCAGTCCAGTGACCTGGACCTGGCGTGCCCGAACCTGGGAAGAGGCCTCGTCTTGTGTAGCCGCTAAGGTGCCAGTTCGGAAGCCAATATCTGCCACCTCTGTGCGTAGGGAGGAGAGATCACAGTGTACCTCTGCCATCTCCGATGCCCACGAGGAGCGGGCGTCCGCCAGAAGGGCTCTGATGTCCCGCCTCGTCGCCGGAAGGTCCTCAGAGTCCTGCGTTGTCAGTTGTGAGGCTTGCAGGGAAGCAGCAGGGCCCACCTCCCCGGGTGCCGTCTCCGCTGGTGGTCAGGGCAGGGCGTTCACCTCCTTCGGGCCCGCCAGCGCGACCCGAATGTCCAGAAGGTTGGGCCACTCCGCCGCACCGATCTTTTTACCCATAGCCGTTTGACATACCGGTATCTTAGAGGAAGGGGCAAAACAGCA
Organism: Leptobrachium leishanense; assembly: GCA_009667805.1. Classification (NCBI taxonomy): domain Eukaryota; kingdom Metazoa; phylum Chordata; class Amphibia; order Anura; family Megophryidae; genus Leptobrachium; species Leptobrachium leishanense. The sequence continues at coordinate 229,789,841 of CM019066.1, read as the reverse complement.
GCACGAGGCAGCAAAGATGGTGGTCTGCCTCACTCCGCACCCAGGCCCGAAAACCAACAGCCAAGTCAGGGTATGCCAGGGAAACGTCTCTCAGTCAGTATTTGACACCACCCGTTCCTGGGTATGTCGCTGCGTGAGGGGAAAGTCCGATGGCAGAGTTAAAGTAGATTAAATCAGGGTGATTCTGCGGAGCTGCCCGGACATGCGACTGCTTTCTTCAGGCACCCAGCCACACCATTTGCAATACTTTTGAGACCTGGATTGTGTTTTGGGACTTAATTTTTGTTTTTTTTCTCTACTGTTGCCTCAGCACTTTGTTATTGTTTCCCCCTGTCTTTGGCATGTTGTTTTGTGGGACTACCCCCCCCCCCCCCCATGGACTTGGTGAATTCCAGACGTTTTTCCAACCCCCCCCCCTTTTTTTATTTTATTTTTTTGGAATGGGAACATAGGGTTGGCCCGGGTGTGCCATTCTGGACGGCTACTGCGGCTCTGTCTGCCCTTTCTGGCCCCTGGCCAAGTGGTCTGCCAGGCCCTCGACTTTCTTGGGCTGTCGGGGAGAGCCACCCAGGTCACGCTACGCTACCTTGGGCAGTTCCCCCCCTTCCCTTTTGTGTAAGGGAGTTTAATTTAATTTTTTCCGGATTTACCCATTTTCTTTGTTGCTGAGATTAAGGCCGTGTCTCTGGTTCTAGCTATGTACTTCTGTACGATTTTCCCCCAAGGCCAACTATGCTGATTTTGTTGTGATCTTATTGCTTACATAATAAAAAAATTTATACAAAAAATGCAGTTTTGCATTGTGAGCGGCACCTCCGCATCAGCGCATGCATTTCTATCCGAGTGGCAGTGCGACCGCAGCACGCCCATGGACATGTGGCCAGATCCAGAGGTGGAGAAGAGCGGGACAAAACAATGGGCAGATGTAATCGCCAGCCAGCAGCTCGTCTCTCATCCAGACCGTTGGCACCCGCCACTAGGTACAGGACGTCTGTGTGATGCACTGCTACCTGATTAAGGGGAAAATCTATTTGTATGTGCTAGACCATAGGGGTCAGCAGCCTTGGCTCCCTGATGTTTTGGGAACTACATTTCCCATGTGGCTCAGTCAGCCTAATGGGTGACTGCGCATCTTGGGAGACGTAGTTCCCAAAACATCAGGGAACCAAGGTTGCTGACCCATGTGGGACTAAGAGCAGAGGTTAGCACTCCATTTCCAGCTACCCTTTCAGTTCCCCTTGCTAGGTACAGTAATCAGATGAGATAGCCCTGTCCTGTCCCTCCTGTGTGAAACTCGCCACACATTACAGTATTGTGAGGTTTATTGCTGTGGATTCTGTGATACACTCATACACACTGTGTATACCTTTTCAAAGGAATAGTGCAGGTTAATTTGTTTCTTTTTATTTTATTTTTTTATGCTGTACAGTATTTTGTATATGAATAAATGATTGTGGAAAGAATCGTCAGAATTTCCATTGTTTCCTATGGAGAAATTGGCTTTGCTATACAAGTGATTTGGATTGCGAGCATAATTCGTTCTTGAAACTTGCTTGCAATCCAAGACTTCTTTTGTAAACTAAATTTTTGTGGTTCTTCTTTCAGGTTCTCGGATCAGCGGAGCGTTAGGTGAGCTCACTCTGGAACAGGCAACGTAAGACTGCCCATGCGAGAAGCAGTCTTCTCTTGTCAATCCCGCTACCTTCAAAGTCTGCCACAGAGACTTGTTGATGGTCAAACTTTAGGGTGAACTGAAGTCTTTTTTGAATTGATACGGATATTCTGACGGTATAGGAGTTATTTGTGGTATGAAGGACCCCCCTTTCTCCCGGCCAGAACTGGCTAGCACCGTAGCCTCAATCAGATTTCTGTGGAGTGTTTACTTGCAATATGGTGTCTTTTAGGGATAGACCGATGTATCGGTTTTGCCGATTATCGGCTGCCGATATTCAGAAAATTACTGCTATCGGTATCAGCATTTTATTTGCCGATAATTGGACAAGTTGTTTCACTGCAGCTGCGACACACAAGATCCCACAGAACTGAGAATCCGGGGCTTCTCCCACATCAGGCTGTAAGCCCTCACTGCAGAACAACCCCTGCTCACTGACTGTATTGCGCATGAGCGTGACGACAACAGAAATGGGGCTTCCATCCCATCTGGCAGGGAATTCCTTATACAGGAGATGCAGGGTCTGTTTCCTACAGCAGGGGTCAGCAACCTGGGCCCTCCAGATGTTTTAGAACTGCATTTTCCATGGTTCTCTAAGAACCTAATGAGGCTGAGCATTGTGGCAGATGTAATTCCAAAACATGTGGAGCAATATTACAAAGTCAGTGGTAACTTAATTTAACCAGAGCTGTTGTAAACCTACCAGAGCCATTATAGTCTATGGAGTTAAGTTTACAACAGCTCTGGTTAAGTTGGCATCAACTTTGTAATATAACCCTTGGAGGGCCAAGGTTGCTGAACCCTTACATACAGGTTTATATGAGGGATCTTTAAGAAAGACAAAGACACCGTCTTATTGTTTGTAAAAATAAGAGCTTAAATAAAAAAAATCTTATTAAATTGTATAAATGAAGTGGACGTGGTGCAATGTTTAAATGTTAAACACATTGGACAGTATTACATTGTTGGTGCTAACTTAACTTAATCAGAGCTGTTGTAAACTTAAAACCTCCTTAGGCTATAATGGCTCTGGTAAATTTACAACGGCTCTGGTTAAGTTAGCACCAACTATGTAATCTGGCCTATTGAGTTCATGGCATAATGTCAGATGTGTGTTTTTTTTTTTTTTTCCCCACAACTTTAAATTTATAGAATATCGGATATTGGCCAGAAAAGCTGCTTATAGTCAGAATCGGTATCGGCCCTGAAAAAATATCGGTCTATCCCTAGTGTCTTTAGGCCACTGTCAGACGAGCACACTACATGCACCCGTACTGATGTGTCTTCTGACGCCCATCGCAGCGTTGTGCCGTCTCAACGAGGCTGGCCACACGCTGTAGCGCGCGCACAAATTGCGCGCGCTACAGTGGACATGCTGAAAGCCTTCCCATTGAAATGCTACGATGCGCGTCCAGGGCTGCAAAGTGTGATCCTCCATGGCCGTCAGAGTGGAAGGAAAATGGTAAAGTGTTTCTGTTTTTCTCAAGATTGTAAATACCAATTTTCACAGCAGTAACATATTTTGGTTTTAAATTATAGGTCTACTGATAAAAATATTCACCCTCCCCCTATAGTGATCAAGGATGAATTGTGTCCTAAATCCTCATATTTAATTGTTATACCAAAGAGGGAACACTAGGGACAGTGTGAGGATTTTTGCCCTGTGTGTTTAGCTGTGATATTAACCCTTTCGCTGCTGAGGTCATTTTTACCGGTTTCGCTCATGTTTAAACACGTTTTGAAGCCATATTTTATTACATGACCCAGACATGTTCTTTCCGGCAGACTCGGCAGATTGTTAATATATCATTATTATATGTGTTCGTCATGTTCTGTCTGTATATTAACGTTTCAATATTTTACAACATGTAAAGTGTTTTTTTTCCCCCACACTTTAACATGCGAGCGTTTGGGGTTATTTTTTTTATGGGTTACACTTGTAACGAGTCCCCATTTCTAATTTTTTTTTAACATTTTGTTTTTGGGTAAATCATGTGTGTTATTTTTTTTTTCCTTTTTTTTTTTTTTTTTTTTCTTCTACGCACCCCATACAAAAATCGTTAGTGCATCATTGTTCATATTAGTTTTTTTTGTTTGTTTATGCAGCAATCTAGTTCCCATTTCAATTATATATATTATTTTTACATGATCAGGTTTGGTATCATTGGAAAGGCCATGCTCAGGCCGATCCAACGATACCAAACAGTAACCCCTAGCTGCCACGGATCGGGAGATAGGACTCATTGGAACCCCATATCTATCACCACCATTGGTGGCAGCTGGGGGTTAACTCCAGAACTGACGTCATCGCGCTATGCAAGATGTCGTCGGGGGAGATCCCGGAACCTTGGCCAGCATCCAAGATGTCACCAGCTCCGGGAGAGGATCGTGATTTGGTGCCGAATCACGATCCGGCCTCCAAGGGGATAAAGCCAGCCACTGTTTGGAAGGGCACAGCCTGCCCTTCCAAACGGTGCCTGCCTTTTAACTGCTGCCCCCATCCGATCGGGAGGAAGAGTGGTCCGAAATACCCCCCCCCTCCCTTTCAGGCACCTTCCCCACACCGGGGGGTGCAGCAATCGGCCAGAATCCCGACTGCTGCCTCCTGTGCTAGGACGCGCTGAGCGCGTCCATAGCACAGGAGAACCAGTTAGCTGGACGTGTCCTTAGCAGCCAAGTGGTTAAGCCAACCTACTCTCGAATGGTTACCTCATATAGTGACTCCCACTGGGAATAACTGTGTATACATTGTTGATGGGAGGCATGTTGCTCTGGTAGGGGGAGACAAGACTCTTGTCCAACCTTCTTTCACCCAGGAATTCCAGGAAGGGATTAGCCCTTTTGTGATTTAGCTCGGACCTGAGAGCACATGGAATAGCCATGTGTATTTTCTGGATGGGTTATTGAATGTTGCTCTTGTTGATCTCTCTTGTATATCACTTTACCTGTGCTGAGTCTTTGTGTTATTGCAGTGTCCCCTCCTGGAGCTGGCTGACATCTTGGATGTCAAGCTTCTGGGACCTCCCCCTGCCGACTGGCATCATTGCGCAGGGACGCGATGACGTCAATTCAGGAGTTAACCCCTTAGGTGGTTCATTGGAACCACCATCTCCCGATCCGTGGCAGCTAGGAGTTAATTTTTGGTATCATTGGAATGGCCTTTCCAATGATACAGTGTGTGTGTATATCTATATCTCACTATATTGCCAAAAGTATTCGCTCAGCCATCCAAATAATCATTTGTTCCAATCCCTTCCATGGCCACAGGTGTATAAAATCAAGCACCTAGGCATGCAGACTGTTTTTACAAACATTTGTGAAAGAATGAGTCGCTCTCAGGAGCTCGGTGAATTCAAGCATGAAACTGTGATAGGATGCCACCTGTGCAGCAAATCCAGTTGTGAAATTTCCTCGCTCCTAAGTATTCCACTGTCAGCTCTATTATAAGAACATGGAAGTGTTTGGGAATGACTGCAACTCAGCCATGAAGTGATAGGCCATGTAAACTGACGGAGCGGGGTCAGCGGATGGTGAGGTGCATAGTGTGAAGAGGTCGCCAACTTTCTGCAGAGCCAATCGCTACAGACCTCCAAACTTCATGTGGCCTTCAGATTAGCTCAAGAACAGTGCGCAGAGCTTCATGGAATGGGTTTCCATGGCTGAGCAGCTGCATCCAAGCCATACATCACCAAGTGCAATGCAAAGCGTCAGATGCAGTGGTGTAAAGCACGCCGCCACTGGACTCCAGAGAACGCGTCTCCACTGCTCTAGAGTGACGAATTGCGCTTCTCCATCTGGCAATCTGATGGATTAGTCTGGGTTTGGCAGTTGCCAGGAGAATGGTACTTGTCTGACTGCATTGTGCCAAGTGTAAGGTTTGGTGGAGGGGGGGGGGATTATGGTGTGGGGTTGTTTTTCAGGAGCTGGGCTTGGTCCCTTAGTTCCAGTGAAAGGAACTCTGAATGCTTCAGCATACCAAGACATTTTGGACAATTCCATGCCCCAACTTTGTGGGAACAGTTTGGAGCTGGCCCCTTCCTTTTCCAACATGACTGTGCACAAAGCAAGGTCCATAAGGACATGGATGACAGAGTCTGGTGTGGATGAACTTGACTAGCCTGCACAGAGTCCTGACCTCAACCCAATAGAACCCCTTTTGGGATGAATTAGAGCAGAGACTGAGAGCCAGGCCTTCTCGTCCAACATCATTGTGGTACCTCACAAATGCGCTTCTGGAAGAATGGTCAAAAAAAAAAAAAAAAAAAAAAAATTCCCATAAACACACTCCTAAATCTTGTGGACAGCCTTCCCAGAGGCGTTGAAGCTGTTATAGCTGCAAAGGGTGGACCAACGTCATATTGATCCCTATGGATTAGGAATGGGATGTCACTTAAATTCAGGAGGAGGAGGAGGAAAAAAAATTAGCTCAGCGAAAGGGTTAAAGTAAATTCTTTATACCCATTGCTATGTGTTTTGGTTTTATTTCTTCAAGAAGATAGTAAATACCAATTTTCACGTCTGTTACATCTTCGGCTTTTTTCGTATTTGAAATGTCATCATACAGAGAAACATAGAGTTAGGGCTGCACATAGTCGTCTGCAATAACTCAGCATACAGAAAATAAAGAAAAACAGTATATAGACATATATACTATAAAGTCATCGAAGAATAGCAATAGGACAGCAAAAACATCCCCCAGATGGGGGGGGGGGGGTCTCATCTATAGATGAGCAACAAATAAAAGGTCTCCCAGGGTCAAACAATTAAACATTTCTGAAGAGTAAGGTTGGGGGGGAGGTGGACAAACATACCAAAAAGTACTTCAGGACCCCAAAAAAAAAAGAGAGAATGGCAAAGGCCAAATGTGTGACTGTCCTGGCACACTCCCGAAGGTCCGAGGTACCGTAGGAGGCCATGGACGTGTGCAGGTCACAAAAGCTGGGGTACGTGAGGGCCAAGTGCGGCAGACAAAGCCATGGTGGCACGCCCCAAGTTGCCCCAATGCCAAAAAAAAGGGGGAGAGGGTCTGCAGCACGAGGTGGTGTGGTGAAAAATAAAAAAAACACGGGAAAGGGAGGAGAAAAGGGTGCGAATTTGGGTATAGTCTGCTAATATGTCTCAGGGGGGGCAGCGAAAGTCTGCAGGAAAATAAAAAATCAGCTGCAAAACAGTCCGCAGCGTTTCTGAACAGCTTTAACAAAAGTCATCGGGGGGGGGGGGTTCTCACAGGGAAACATCGACAGGGGGGGGTAGGTATTGAAAAATGTCCACAATGGCAGCCGCTGAAGACAAAAATAGTAAAAACAAGTCCTCAGAATAGAGCACAGCAAGGGAATAAAATATAAAGAAAAAGAGTCCTCAAGGAAAGAACATCTGCGGGGGTGGGGTGTGTGAACTAAAATCAAAAGGGAGGATGAGTCTCAGTCTAAGAAAATAGGGGCTGAACCATCCCCCCTTAACTAGGATCGGGATCACAACTGGTAGTAATCCGCAAGACACTCCAGGTCCTTCAGTCTCCCTAGACACAAAGCGTGCATTGGAGAAACAAGTCATGATGTCCCCTTAGCCTGTATCCCGGAAGGGGGGCATTCTCAAGGCCGGGAGGGCGCTGCATGGGAGGCCTGGAAACACTGCTATCACAACCATCAGATCGGGAACCGGCAACTTCTGTGGCTCCGGTTTCCCACTTGCCTCCCGTAGATCGACTGGTTTCGTCAGGGCTACACCGCCGTGCTCAGCAATCTCCTGCCGGAGGGCTCCAGACTCGACCTCTATCAGAGGGTCTGGCTCCGATTACAGCATTAGCAGGTGGTCTAACTCCCTATCCTCAGCCCGCAGCACCTCGGTCTCCGCCTCCACTGCCAGCATACCGTCACATGAATCCTCTTCAGGCCGATCGCCCCCGGAAACACCTCCGTCTGAGGCCTCCACTCCACTGTCAGGCCGCATGATCGCCATCATGCGGTGCATGTCACCACGCGTCATCCTCCAGGAACAATAGCAGGGCATCTAACACGGCCGGGAGACAGGGGCCCTCCGTCTCCGCGGCCCTCAGCATGGGTCCCATCAGAATCGAGACAGGTAGGCTGGGGAACGACAACAGCCCAGAAGTAGGCCACAAAATGGCCGCCGACCGCACACTTCAGCCGGAGGGTCAGCGAGCAGACCCGTCTCTCTGGATCAGAGGGGGGTCGTCGATCAGGCTCCGGTCGGTGCACACCCGATGGCCGACCACTCCGTAGTCTCTAGTACAAAATCTCTGCTAAAAAAGTTCACAAAAAACCCCCAGGGAGACAAGATTGCAGCGGAGCTCCTTCTAGCTGCGACCTCTCCTGTCCGTGGCCAGCCACGCCCCCCACATCTTCGGCTTTTGATATAAGTATCCTGTTTGGAAATTCTGCCCCTAAAGGGGGGTGAATATTTTAAGAATCTGTTGCCAGAGAAGACGAAATTAGAGTTTAAAACGAGAAAATAAAACTTTTCCATACGTTGAGCGGCAGTACCCATGGGTTCATCTTCAATCCCACTTTTGGACAGGTTACCAAGCCTAAAAACAAAAGTACACACCTAGGGCCAGGTGAACCCCTCCCTCAACTGCGATTCCACCCCTATTGCCTATAAGAAGAGCTTAGCCCAGAACCCCCCCCCCCCCTGTTTTTCCTTCCTGTCCTCCGGACAGGGTCACCTGGGAGGCGGCGTTGGGGGAATCTACGCTACGCGCACGTCACACCGCCCCCCCTTCCCGGCAGGGCTATGCGTGCGTGTCACACTGCCCCCCCCTTTCCCAGCAGGGCTACGCGCGTGTCACACGCCCCCCCCTCTTTCCCGGCAGGGCTACGTGCGTGTCACACGCCCCCCCTCTTTCCCGGCAGGGCTACGCGCGTGTCACACGCCCCCCCTCTTTCCCGGCAGGGCTACGCGCGTGTCACACGCCCCCCCTCTTTCCGGCAGGGCTACGCGCGTGTCACACGCCCCCCCTTTCCCGGCAGGGCTACGCGCGTGTCACACGCGCCCCCCCTCTTTCCGGGCAGGGCTACGCGCGTGTCACACGCCCCCCCTCTTTCCGGGCAGGGCTACGCGCGTGTCACACGCGCCCCCCCCTCTTTCCCGGCAGGGCTACGCGCGTGTCACACGCGCCCCCCCTCTTTCCCGGCAGGGCTACGCGCGTGTCACACGCGCCCCCCCCTCTTTCCCGGCAGGGCTACGCGCGTGTCACACGCGCCCCCCCCTCTTTCCCGGCAGGGCTACGCGCGTGTCACGCGCGCCCCCCCTCTTTCCCGGCAGGGCTACGCGCGTGTCACGCGCGCGCCCCCCTCTTTCCCGGCAGGGCTACGCGCGTGTCACGCGCGCGCCCCCCTCTTTCCCGGCAGGGCTACGCGCGTGTCACGCGCGCCCCCCCCTCTTTCCGGCAGGGCTACGCGCGTGTCACGCGCGCGCCCCCCTCTTTCCCGGCAGGGCTACGCGCGTGTCACGCGCGCCCCCCTCTTTCCCGGCAGGGCTACGCGCGTGTCACGCGCGCGCCCCCCTCTTTCCCGGCAGGGCTACGCGCGTGTCACGCGCGCGCCCCCCTCTTTCCCGGCAGGGCTACGCGCGTGTCACGCGCGCCCCCCCTCTTTCCCGGCAGGGCTACGTGCGCGCGTCACACGGCCCGCCCCTTTCCCGGCAGGGCTACACGCGCGCGTCACACGGACATTTTGGATAAGCACTTTGCGAACTGTAGCCCCCCCATGGCTTAAACGAATATATATCATATACATCGTTTTTATATGAACGTTAAATTGCAAAGTAATCCATTTCTTTCTCTTCTTTCTAGTCTCAGCCCTCTCAATCTGCTTACTGTTTAGCTCTTGCTTATCTATTTTTCACCATTACAGATTCACTTTTCATTCTTCCTCTTTCCCTTCTTTTTTTTCTCCTTTTTTTTCCCCCTTTTTCTCTTTTCTTTCCCTTTTTTTCTTTTCTCTTATTCCCCCTTTCTTCTCTTCTTTTCTTCCCCTCTTTTCCCCGTCTTCCCCTTTTCTTTTCCCCTTTTTTCCTTTCTTGTTCCCCTTTGTTTTCCTTTTTATTCTTCCTTTTTTTTTTTTACCTTTTTTCATCCCTTTTTTTCTCTTTTCTTCGTCTCTCTTCTCGTTCACCAGTGTACTTTCACTTATGTTTTGCACTCCTTCCCTTTTGCAGGTTTATCACCTGCCTTGTCACTTTCACCACTTTTTCTTTTTTTTTTTTCTCTTCTCTTTTTTTCCTCACATCTCTGCATTTCTTAGCACTATGATACTCCCTCTTTATTAGTATTCCATTCACTTCATTTGTTTTTTTTCCTTTTCATTCCCATTTCTCCTCCTTTTTTTCACATTTTACACTTAGGTTGTCTCTCCCCCCTTTTGTTCCTGCTTTTTTCTCTCTTTCCTTCTCTTCCTTCTTTTTCTCATTTTTTCCTTATTTACTCTTTTTTTCCATTATCTTCCTTTCTTCACACTTTCACATTCCACAGTTATCACGTTCAGTGTTCATCAATTTTTATTCACCGGCACATCGTTTGCACCATTGTTCATTCGCTGTTCTTCCTGTTATTTTATTGTCAATTGCGTTCACCATTTTTCTATATTCACATCTTCATACTGTTTTGGAAATTAATCTACTATCAATTCCCTAATGTAGTTTGATCCGCTGTACTTACAAGCAGCTCTGCGCTATCCCATGGCATACGTACCTGAACCCGCGCAGTAAAAGAGACACAGACACCATCACGTTGTTTCTACCTGGAGTTCATCTGACCACCTCAGCCAAGAGCCAAGTCCAAAGTGTGTTCAATCCCAAATCCGCTCCTGGCTTGTGGTCAGATTAATTTATTACACAAATCGGACAACGCCCAGTGGCCACTGACTATACAACAGAAAAACAAGTTTGTCCAGTAAATACATTTACATATCAAAAGGACAGAGGTGTGGACTAGAATGACGGACCGGCCCCCTGTACACACCTTATCCCTACAGTATCTGGCTTGGATTTGAAACCACACATTCAAATCCAACACAGGGAGACAGATGACAACTTATAAAAACACACACATCCTAGACTATAATGTCCACATACTAAAATTTCCACAACAGTCCCTCCTCTTTGTCATTTGCTCCCCAGTGTCCCTCGATGAATCTCGATCTTCCTTGGAAAGAAACAGTTCCTCTTGTAAAGTTCTGAATGCAAAAAGCCAAACGCATGATAGAAAACAACAGACAGTCCATCTTGACACGCCGAATCTTAAAGCAAGTGTTAAAACAAATCTTGACACGCCGATTTTTTTTGGGCAAATCTTGACACGTAGAACTTGACACGTAGAATCTCCTTTAGGGAAGGTGACTCAGAGGGAGGTCATGAGGTGGTGGGTTGCGGCGATCGTTGGTCGGTCTGAAATCCTCTGTATCCGGTCCATGGGTTGATCTTCTGAGCGTCTCATCTGTTCAGGCTCTGGTAACTCGGTCGGTCTGAAATCCTCTGTATCCAGTCCATGGGTTGGTCCTCTGGGCGACTCATCAGTTCGGGCTTCGGTAACTCGGTCGATTAGACATCAGGAACATTTCACTCCGGCATATAGAAGGAATAGAGACAGAAACACCATAAGTATTTATACTCCCATTACCTTTAGCCAGGATCCAATGGAAAACAAGAAATCCCCGAAGCTTCCCAAAGCTTTAAAAAAATATTCCAACCCTCACTAGCTATAGCTCCGTTTCTGCCCTGCTCCCATCAGTGTGGACCTGACCCTTGTAAATCCCCCCTTTGGACGCTCTACTGTCGTTGTTTCTTGGTGATCTCCCTCACTACAACACCGCACAAGAATTTAAACAAGCGAACGACAGGAGCCAGAGTTACTATTACAAATGTCTCCATGTGGCCCTTGTTAGTCTTAAATACATTTCCCTCGCTAAAAACTAAACTAAACAAATAAAGAAAATGATACTCTTCACTCTTTGACGTAGTTGAGAGACTTCTTGCAGTGACCGGCGTGGATCCAGTTGTCTCGTCCCTCGAACCTCAGGGAGGTTGGCGTCGTCTGCAGCACCTGGAATAGCCCACGATATCTCGCCTCTAGTCCCGTCCTCGGATGTTTCTTTAGCATGATCCAATCACCTGGTTGACTCCCGTGTGGGACATCAAAGTACCAAGTCCTCCACATACCACCCCTGGATCGATTGGGGCCCACTAATCTAACACGATCTTCAGCTTGCAACTGTATTCTGAGGGACTAGTCACCGACCCCTGATGAAGACGTGTCCATGTTAGGTGTTAACCTTGGAATGTAAAAACAAAAAACTGGAGAGAGCAGAGTTAGTTACATTGGTGACAACAGAAACATCAGAGGAAACTACAACAGATCCAGTGTTAGTGGATCCAGCCTGCCTTAGCAGAGTTAGCCCAGTAAGAGCCTCTTCCGCTCCCATCATTGGATTACCAATCGCGGCTATCCCCTCTGGCCAGGTGTACATAATGCGGTTCTTCCGGATTGAAACCGCCTTCTGTATACCCTGTCAGTTTACCTTAAAAGACTTCTGAAGCTACATCTAAGGTCTTTGCCATCCAGAGTCTGGGTTTAAACTCCGTTATGAATTTCTCCCATCTCCAGGCGTCAAATGTCCCCTCCAGAGGGATACCCCAAGCGGTACCCTTGGACCATCTATGCCATTCTTTAAATGGGGTTTCATGGCCTTCGCCCCAAACCTAGGATTTTCGTGTGCTGCGCAGCCGTCTGACTGTGGGAAGCCTCGCTTTCCTTCCCTTGCATGGACGGCACATTGCCCATGGCGATTCGAATCGGCTTATCGTCTTACCCCTGCGTCCAGGGAAACCCTGCACCAATTTAGTAGAGCACCGTCTGGTGTCGTTCTTTTACGGTGAATTGTCAGACTATATCCACTATAGTCCCCCAACTAGAGACCCTAACCGAGGCAACGTGTAACTCTATGGCTTGTTGTCCCAACAGGTTTGGTACAGAACTATGCCCCAAACGATTAGTCAACAACCACAGATTACCCCCCTTGAATTATGTCTCTACCCCTCACAGTGTATGCATACACAAACGTATACGCTGTACGCCCGTACACTGAGTCGCCAGACTAAACTGCACAGCACAATGACTATCCTCTTTCTCTACAGAACAATGTGGCTTCTCTCAGTATACATTTGTTAAATGGGGATAGCCATCTGCTGTCTATTTCCTAGCTGTACGATGTCTCATTACAACACATGAATCACTGTCACCAAATGAGAAAACTTCTCAAAAAACCTAGCAGTCTGAACTTAAAACCGAAATGACCTACTTGCTGCGCAAAGCAACTCTAAACCAATAAAAGCGTGTTATTCTCGCTTGCACAATCCGCTTTGAGGTAGTAAATATAAAAAGAAAGTTTTAAAACCAAATCCTTTCTTTTTCTACCGCAAAACCAACCGTAATGCGATACTATGCAAAACGCAGCAAAGTTCTAAAACTCAAAACAATAACATAAAAAACACAACTGAAGTACATTCTCTACCAAAACTTCAGTTACAGGACGTCTTGCTATATACATTGAGATTCAGTAAAAAGTAACTTTTAACTTAAAACCAAAACTCAATGCAAACACCAAGAACAAACGAAAAAAAACCCTTAGAACAAACAATTGTATAGGACTGAATTAACACATCAATGCCTGAAACAGTCCAGTCCTCGGCCACCTTTATATTACCATAGAAACAGGATTTAACATTACAATAAGGTCCCCAAACACATTTCCAGCGAAAGGAAAAAGTCAATTTGAATTACATTTGAATTAATTTTAAAAGTTACATTTTTTTCCTTTTTTTTCCCTGCAAAAATACAAACAGTAAAATAGTTTAGAAAGACCTCAATAACATTTCTTCATTTCCCCTTTTCTGGAACCCAAAATTAGGAACTCTGCTGAATTCCCAGAGGCGATCTCTTTCCTCTCTAAGCTTCACATTTTCACGTTTCAGCCGTTCATATTGGGATTTTAAATCTGTTTCCTGGATCCATGACCTTGGCTGTCCCTGGCTTCTATGCCTTTGCAAAGATCCATGTCTGGGACCATTACCCCACCTTGCTGAATAAACCGCTTTACTTCTAGCCGTGGTTCTGGGATACTTAGAATCTCTCTGTCTGTTGCCATTAGTTACCACACAATACCTGGCAATATGTGAACATCCCCCGCACGCAAAGCAACGAATAGCTTGTCTCCCTGCACAAAACCTTCTCTGGGCACATGGTGATCGGCCTTGCTGCCCAACACTAGCCATCCTAGCATGACTAGATCCCACACCACTATCTGAATGGAGTACTTTTACCACAGACTCACCTGAAGTATCCTCCGTCATTGCACCAACATTCCCAACTCCAGGGTCAGACAAATTGTCCATCTCCATCCCTGAGTCGGTTTCAGTATCTGACCCAAAGTCCTCAGACTTCTCCATACTTACAGCACAATGTTCAGCTTCTGTCCTGCTGCAGGGACCAGACAATTCCCTTACAGCCTCCTGTGCATGCGTCAAGCTTTCAGACAAACATTCATTCTCCTTGCACAGCTCAGTATTAGACCTCACAATACATTCATAATCTGTGCAGGCTTCAGCTGCCTGCTGGACAACAAGAGCTCTCAATTTATCCATTTCTACTTTTAAATCTTCCATCTCTCCTTCCAAACTCAGCTTCAGCCTACAAGACTCCTGAAATTTATCAGCTATCCAACCAGCAGCAAAAATCAGAGCATACTTTCCTTTCCGTTTGCGGAACTTTCCGTTACCTATCAGGTTTGCTACACAATTTTTGGCCTCCCACCAAGGGTCAACAGATCCCTGCATAGCTTGAACAATGGCCGCCGTGTGTTGTACCTTAGCTACTTCCTTAAAAATGCTTTCCATTGTACAGGAATACAAACCCTACAATGCTTACTACGAAAAAGACACTGCTATCAATCTCTATGAGTTGTCCCAATACTTTTGGCACAGAACTACAAAGCACCACCCTCCTACACTGTATTACCCGTATTACCTATTACCAAACAATTCTACAATTCAGTGTAACAGCCACAGATATACAAATGTTAAACAGAATCATTAACCATCACACAATGATTCCCCTATCAGGCTGGTCACTGGGCTATAACATAACCGAACACTCAAAACAAAATCAAGCCGTACATAGAAAAGTTACAAAAGAGACAAAAATAACTTCAGGACAAAAACTAACATTTGAGGCAAAAACAAACTAATCGCTTTCCATAGACCCCAAAACTAAAAGTGAATCAGCTCCATCTAAAACTGAATTCCTTGTTAAAAAACCTTGCAGCACCAAACTAACCAAGATGGCTGCCAAAGCACATTTTTTCACACAAAGGTAAGATGGCTGCCAAGCCGCATGTTTTTTTCACACAAAGGAAATCAAAGATGGCTGCCAAGCCGCATGGTTTTTTTCACACAAAGGAAGACCAAGATGGTGTCTCCAAAATCCAGCAATAGAGAAACCAAATTAAACAAAACAGTTTCTCTATTCCCTGTGCCCCACCCCCGAAACCAGAGTAAAAACCTCATCTGATTTACAGGCTAACAGTATAAAAAATCCTCTAAATGCCGTTTCTCCTGTACAAACATTAAAACAAAATTCTGCCTCTACAAACCGAAATCACCTCTTACAAACATAAAAGTTACACAAATAGAAGTTACAACAAAAACGATATCCTGTACTGGTCAGCACACACGTCACAATCTCACCATACAGTCTCTGTACAATCAGCTCAGATCCACCAAAAACTACACCAGAAAATTACTTATCTCGTTCTTTTATCAAGCAGAAATTTCCTCAACGCAGGAGACAAAATTACACTTTACTTTCTCTCCTTTTTTCTTCTGTGCAGAGGAAAAATCTGTTGGTTCCTTGTTTAGCTGACTCGTCATGTTTTGGAAAGGGAGAGACTATCAATTCCCTAATGTAGTTTGATCCGCTGTACTTACAAGCAGCTCTGCGCTATCCCATGGCATACGTACCTGAACCCGCGCAGTAAAAGAGACACAGACACCATCACGTTGTTTCTACCTGGAGTTCATCTGACCACCTCAGCCAAGAGCCAAGTCCAAAGTGTGTTCAGTCCCAAGTCCGCTCCTGGCTTGTGGTCAGATTAATTTATTACACAAATCGGACAACGCCCAGTGGCCACTGACTATACAACAGAAAAACAAGTTTGTCCAGTAAATACATTTACATATCAAAAGGACAGAGGTGTGGACTAGAATGACGGACCGGCCCCATGTACACACCTTATCCCTACAGTATCTGGCTTGGATTTGAAACCACACATTCAAATCCAACACAGGGAGACAGATGACAATTTATAAAAACACACACATCCTAGACTATAATGTCCACATACTAAAATTTCCACAACAATACATACATGTTTACTTTCACATAGTGATACCTGGTCTTCACACGTCAGCTCCCTTCACTCATCTTCAATTATACCCACACTCTTGTTTCTTTAGTAACCACTGCAGATTTAGTTTGCTGGGTTTAGACCCCATTCTTTGCATATGGCTCATTTAAATCGGTTTTTGCATTTATATGCCTTATGTTTTTACCCATTTGCTCTACAATCTTTATACACGGCTTGCCTTTTCAGGGTACCAGACAACCTGATACATGGGTTGCCATGGCAGCGCACATAGCCGTCACGAGCCATGACGTACTTATCGAATACGTCACACGCTAAGCGCCCAATGCAGGCACGCCGATTGCCTGTCTCATGGCGTGGCCTCGGACGCAGCGAGTACACCTTTTGGGGGGTGAGTTCAATTAATACATTTTTTGTTATTTATACTCCGCTTTATTGTGATGTTCTTATTCCTTGATTAAGGTTCTTAGGAACCGAAACGTCGGGCTTTTAACCAATAGAGTTTTTTATTTTTCCATCATAAGACCCGGCGTGCTCCCATCCTTGGCGTACTGTATATATATATATATATATGTGTTTATTATTGCAGAAGCCACTTGCACATCACAGCAATTCGATAAATTGCATCCCAGAGCTCCTGCGCCACATTCCCCATATGCAGCAAGGAATTCTGGGTAGGATATGCAAATGACATCTGTCTCACTTTTTTGCATCCTGGATCTGTTATTAAACAGAACCCTAAAATCAATGCCATGCCACACCGTGGCTTTCTAGCAGAGATAAGGTTATGCAACTGGTCAAAGCCACTCCTAGGACAGTGCTGTTTCGGGTTTGTTGGACCCTCATCAGCTAGGAGCTAGGCATGATGACCAGTTGCAGTGGATACTTGGGACCCGTAGGGCAAGTCAGTATCTACAATATATATATATACGATAGATATTTGGGAATATATATATATATATATACAGGTCTGTGGGGGTATGTGTGGGTTTTTTATATACATACCCCCAGATAGATAGATATCTGGCAAGGGTTGCAGCCTGGCCGCTCGCTTCGCTGGGGAACCACCGGCCGTGATCTCGCGAGATCTCAGAGTTCACTAGGAAGTGAATTCTGGGATCTTGCGAGATAGCGAGCGGCCGGGCTGCAACCCTTGCCGGGCCGTCGGCTGCTTGAACAGACGAATCCACCCGGATGGGGCCTGGCAAAGTGCCATTAGAGCACTCTGCCAGCCGCGCCTGCCCCTCAGACATCAGCCAGAAAGCCAGCGCTGACTTCCGGTATCGGTGGATGTATCGGGGGCACCTGCTTGAGTACCAAGTACTCATGCAGGACCCGGTATCGGCACCGATACTAGTATCGGTGCATCCCTAATGTATTCTATGGGGTACATCTTTAAAACAAAAATAGAAATAGGAACTCGTTACTGTATTTTGCGATTTTAGCTTAAAAAAACCCCTCTTTTGTGCAGCACTCTTTTTCCCATTATGATTGAAAAGTGAACAATAGTGCTGCATTAATAAATTTAAAAATATATCTATATTAATTATTTTTTGTGGGTTTTTTGCTTACAAGTAACCTAGTCATGTGTGGTATCATTGGAAAGGCCATGCTCTGGCCTTGCCAATGATACCAAACATGACCCTCTGCCACCGATCCTATCTCCACCATAGGATTTCCTTAGGAAATCCCTGTGCAGCTAGGGGTACCCTGGCTAACTGACATTGAAGATGGCAGCCTCACTCGAAATAGGCCGCGATCTGGTGCCGGATTGCGGTCTGGCATGTAAAGGGTTAAAAAAACTAAAAGATAACACCTTTCAGTGTCGATGTGTCAGACGCTATATAGATAGAGGTGGTATAGAAATATACACTGTATAGTGAACTATTTCACAAAACATGCAGCTCACCACAAGATGTGTCCCTCACCCACATTTAACATATGTAATACAAACTAATTTGTTGGGCACGCACAAATATACAGGATTGGTACGTACTTCTTCCAAATTATTCAGTCTATAGATGTATCCAACAGTATAAACTAAAATACAGAAAAATATACAAATAATCGCGCAGTATTGTTACATGGATTATTTAAACTGATGTTATAATATTCGTACAGAAGAACCACTCACAAACAAGGAGCCTGCTGGCTCGTAGTTTTTGCAGATAAGCCTCTATGGGGGCTTCTCCCATCAATCGATCAGTCAGAAAATACAGCTGGATATATTCAAGCTTCTTCTTACCTTAAAGATAGCAAAGGGTGCATGGCACAATACCAATTGACACTATATTGTAGGAAGGGGTAATTGGAATTACTCACATATTCCTGAGCCTCCCAATCGAGTGGCTCAGTATAAGAGCTTTTGGACCACTTTTTCTCCACGGGGGCTCCTACCCCTGCAACGATGTCTGTAGTTCTACTTACAAAAGTGATTGAAATAAATCTCCAGAAAGATATGGATAGGGTGGTTTTAATCAAAAATAGAACATAAAATAAAACAACAATAAAATCAGTAAAATATCGGTAGCCCACCAATATTTTACTGATTTTATTGTTTTATTTTATGTTCTATTTCTGGGAAGGGGAGGCTCAGGAATATGTGAGTAATTCCAATTACCCCTTCCTACAATATAGTGTCAATTGGTATTGTGCCATGCACCCTTTGCTATCTTTAAGGTAACAAGAAGCTTGAATATATCCAGCTGTATTTTCTGACTGATCGATTGATGGGAGGAGCCCCCCATAGATCTTGTTGTTCATACTTATTTGTCACAGTGAATAGGAAGTAGTTTAGTGCACTGCTTTTCATGCTCAACAGGCGTTTTTCGATAAGTATTTCTTTCAGGAAGAACTTCACCAGCGGGGCTTGATACTTCTCAGCTCCCAATTCTCCCAAGCATTGCAATATTCGGGTGATTCCCTCAGGTAGTTGTGAGTGTTGGATGTCAGATTTTCAAATCTTGAGGAGAAATTTTCTACTTGTTCAACTTCAGTTTGTTCTATTCCTTCTTCATCCTCCCCCACAACTTTTATGCCAAAGAACTTCAGCATCATCTTGTAGGCCCGAAGGAGCCTATGCTGAATTTCTGAGGTGTTCTTCTGTCAGGGTCGGGGGAGCGGGAAGCAGGAACCAGGTGTAGAAGCTATAACGAGGTACAGAGTAGGGAATATCCAGAAGAAGAGTCGAGACTTTCCAGGTTTGGTACACAACAAGGATATATTAGCATACGTGTAGCAGATATACAACTCCTAAGAGAAGCGACGCTGTGGCAATGATAGTGTGTAAGGACTGGGTATATATAGGCAGCTGGGGTGGTCACGCCCCTCTGAACGGTGATGATTCGCCTCCCTATTGGGTCCCATCTGGGAGGTAGGCTCACCCTGGGGGCGATCCCAGCCCCTGCCTGTCAAGGGCTCAGTCATGCCCCCCAACCTGTTAAAGGGAGTCTCCAGATCCAGACGCTGGTCTGGGCCACGCCCCCACAAACCGCACGGTGAGGAGTCAGACGCCGTGGTGTTCTGGGGTTCCAAATCGGCACCATGACAGGCCCCACCGGCCGCTCGGATCAGGCGTGACCCGCCCAACGCCGGAGGAGGCGATCCCCGTGATCGGGGCAGCGCCACTGCGACCACCGCAGGCGAGGGTCCAGGCCGCGAGGCGGCACCAGGTGGGTCCCGAGGTCGCCGAGATCCCGCGTTGGGGCGTGACATCTTCATTGCTTCTGTCTCTGGATACGTTAGTGGATGAGAATTAGAGTTCTGTCCTTGATGCATAGTAGGAAAGAGCCATTGTATGTAGTTATGGTTCGTTTCAAGCAGTTCATAGTCGTCATGCCATTTGTTTAGCACAGCTTCAATGTATTCTCCATTAGGTTCATATAGAATTCGTAATTGGGCATTCCACTTTATTCAATCTCTTCTGGCTTGCATGTCGGTAAACAGGGCAGAATTCTATTTGGAGGCTAACTGAGAATGGTCTCCTTCATTCTTGACAAGTCTCGCCGCCGCTTTTGCAGTTTGGTCTGACCTCCTGTTTCCTTTTGTTATTTCATTATTTCCTTTCTGATGTCCTCGGCAGTGCATTATGCTGACATTGCTAGGTTTCCAGACAGCATCTAGTAATTCTAAAATCTCAGCTGAATACTTGACTTGTTTTCCTGTTGAAGACAGGTGCCCTCTTTCTCTGTATAGGGCACCATGTGCATGGACAGTCATGAAGGCATACTTTGAATCCGTATAGATGTTCACTCTTCGGTCTTCAGCCAATTCCAGGGCCCTTGTTAGAGCAATGATCTCTGCCAGTTGTGCTGACGTGTTGTGTGGCAAAGGCTTTGCTTCTAGTATTTCCTCCATTGTTACAACTGCATAGCCGGATAACCTCTTGCCATTTTCCATGTAACTGCTTCCATCAGTGAAGAGTTGCAGGTCGTATTTGTCTAGGGGTACATCTCTCAGATCAGGCCTGCTACTGAACACTTCTTCCATAACTCGGAGGCATTCATGACTCGGATCTTCGTTAGAGCCAGGCAGTAGGGTAGCAGGGTTCAAAGTTGCGATGAGGTCCAGTTGAACACGTGGATTTTCACACATCATGGCTTGGTATTTTGTCATCCAGCTGTTGCTGAACCAGTAGCTTCCTTTGACGTCAAGCAAGGCCTTGACTGCATGAGGGACTTTTACATTGAGAACTTGTCCTAATGTCAACTTGTCTGCTTCAGAAATCAGCATTGCTGTAGCAGCCACTGCTCTCAGACAAGGGGGTAGGCCGCAGGCCACAGGATCAAGCTGTTCGGCCAGGTAGGCCACAGGCCTCGGCCAGGACCCCAGGTATTGAATCAGGACTCCAGTAGCTGTGCGGTTATGTTCGTGCACATAAAGCTGAAAGGGTTAACTGTGGTCTGGCAAGCCCAAGGCTGGGGCTTCCATTAGCAAAGTCTTTAGTTTCAGAAATGCTGCTGTCTGGTCTTCTCCCCAGAGGAATGGATCTCTTTCACCCCCTTGGTAGCTTGCTGCAGAGACTTGGCTATCTCTGCAAAATTAGGAATCCATAATCGGCAGAATCCGGCAGCACCTAGAAACTCACGTAAACCCTTAAGCTGTTAGACTACACAAGTATTCCAGCCAACGCATATTTATGCAGTCTAGACGTTGAGTCTTTATATAGTTCTATTCCACACGATGAAGGTCTCATGGCGATCCAATCATTCCTAAACGATACTCAACTACCGAAACTCCAAATCGACTTCACTATCAAATTACTGAGGTTCATATTAACCCATAACAATTTTTTGTTTAATAGGAAGTGGTACCACCAGATGCGTGGTATGGCCATGGGGACTGCCTGCGCACCCTCTTACGCCAATCTGTATCTAGGCCAATGAGAAAAACCATTTGTCTTTAACGCAACAACTAATTCATTCCTTAAGTTCATTGGTCTTTGGCGACGCTATATCGATGACATATTCATTGTTTGGACTGGGACCCCAGAACAATTCATTGAGTTTACTGAATTGGCAAATAGCAACTACCTCAACTTAAAATTCACTTATGAAATCCAACCAGACACCCTGAACTTTCTAGATATTGCAGTCACAAAACAATCTACCCAAGATGGGAAGGCACTCACAATGGTTTTTAAAATGAAAACAGATACTAATAGCTTTCTACAATGGTCCAGCTTCCATCCCTTCTCCTTGAAATCTACTATCCCCTATGGCCAATACCTGAGGTTGAAACGTACATATTCCTCGAATTACGAATTTGAAGTCAAGGCAGCACAATTGAGGAAGGACTTTCGGGATAAAGGGTATCCTAACAGAATCCTAAAAAGAGCCTACCAACGAGTCCAAAATATTGAACGCAAGTCTTTGTTATGTAACAATTCCCGTCCAACTACTCCAATGATACGATGTATTGGAAATTTCGACATTGGATGGCGCAATATTAAAACAATCCTGGAACGTTTCTGGCCTCTTTTGACTTTAGATCCAGATCTTCAAAAAGCATTGTCAACACACGCCAGCATTACTCCACGCACATGCAGAAACATACGGGACAATCTGGTAAAGAGCCACTATGAACCTCCTAACCGTAATAAACACGTGTCGTGGCTCACCACAAAAATAAAGGGCACATATCGCTGTGGAAATTGTAAGGCCTGCCAATCAATAAGAAAAGACTCACATATGCACATATGGTATCCGATTCAAAGGAAGTTAAAAAATACAAAGTAAATTCTTTCTTCAATTGTAAAACCAGTGGCTTGGTATATCTAGCTACATGTACATGGAACAAAAAATACGTGGGGAAAACTTTTCGACCCTTTAAACAAAGGATACTTGAGCATATACGCTCAATCAAAAATCAGCAGGATACACCGATCGCACACCACATGCATACATATCACAATAACAACTGGAAAGAACTGTCCTTCTGTGGCATAGAAAAAGTACCACATTCTGGCAGAGGTGGCAATTATGATCTACAATTACGTAGAAGGGAAACAATGTGGATACATCATTTAAAAACATTGACACCACAAGGGTTAAATGAAGGGTTCTCATTTACTCCATTTATTGGTACATAACATAGGAATTGTTCTACATTTTCTTCTTCTTTCTTTGCCATAACAAATCAATACAAAATTCCTTTCCTTTTTATTTATTGCACACAATTTTCTTAACCTTTATTAAAAAGGAAAATTTCGTACAAAACTTTTTGACCTCATCGCCGGAGTCAATACGTATATAATGTCTTTAACTGGTCAATTGATGACCAGCTTTTATTGTCGAACGTCATGTGTATATTTAGCACGGGAGTACTGGCCAATATAAATTGGCAAGCATGCGCAGCATGACATGCGCCGATTGGTTGTTCCCCATGGTGTGGACCTATAATGGTGGACTAGCCTTTATCCGAGTGTAGTACGGATGTCCGCGGGGGGTTCTAACCAGCGAGAGACAATACTGTATATAGGCCTGTGCATACCATATCGATAACGCTTCGATACAACTTACTTTAGACATCGGAAGACGCCTCCCTCCAATCGGCTGTGATTCCAGTACACCAATTGGTCTAAACATTCGTCCAATATTGGTCTCCAATCGGTCCCTTTCTCAAGCCACGCGTGGATTGGTTTACAACACGCACAACCGGCTAAGCATTCCAGTCTTTAACAGACTATAAATTCATACACTGAGAATGAGGTTATTCGCTCCTGAGGACGCTGTGGTATATACACAGCGAAACGCGCGTCGAGTGCCTCTCTCTCTTCTTTTTTCAAATGTAAGAACGTCGCCATGCTACACCCCCACCTATTGAACCCTCAGGTCCAATGAATGGCTAATTGAATCGGTGTACCTTGGTTTTGGCATTTGGGCCTTTGCAATTCTGGCGTATTGCGTGTTTGCCAATGTGCAGACAGTAGTCCCTTACATGGTCCCAATTCAAGGAGATCCATGGGAGACGTACTGCTCTATATAACCCTTTATGCTGTGTTGAGAGGCTATATGCCTCGGTGAACAAGTTGACTGATGGTTGCTGCCTTAAGTCTGAACTGATCCTACACATATAAGGCTCACGATTAAGTTCAAAAGAAATTAAGTCATACCATTGGCCCTCCGTATTTTGCAGTGAAACCGCGATAGGCCCTCTATGTGTATACACAGGCTTTTTGCCATTGAGATTCATGTGAATTCCGCAACTTTGTTGAACTGTTGCAGCAACTATCTGACATAAGCGATACAATAGTTGCAGTTCATGCAAATAAACACTGTGCTCATTGACTTATATATGCTCTAAATGCTACGTATCAAATGCTTTATAATCAAGTGTGACACCTTACCAAAAATTGAATCCCTTGAGGATGGGTGGGGCTTTGTACAAAGCAATATAGGTTACGCTCTTTTGTTTAACACAATTTTTGTCTAATTATTAATCACTTCGTGTATTTGGTGCAGCACGCACATGCATATGACTGTACCCCCATTGAAGATTTTTTTTATGGGGAGGAAATAAACAGCCTGCAGAAAATAGGCATAAGCACCTGTTATATGTTTTCATGTTGGAGTTTTCAATTGAATTTTCAATAAAGGAAATTTCTTTGCAATTTTAACCTTGTAGCTCAACCTCCTTTTTCAGTGGGTTCTCCATTGAGTTTCATCTAATTTTCTGTAGAAACTCACGTACTTGTCTGCGTGTCTTTGGTTGCGGGATACGGCAGACTGCTTTTCGTTCAGGACCTAATGCCCGCTTGGTACCGGTTAATTGAAAGCCTAAATATTTTACACTTTGTTGGCATATCTGTGCTTTCTTTTTAGACACTTTATAGCCTGCTTGGCACCGCAATTGCAGAAGGGCTTTTGTTGCGGATAAATACAGGGTTATTCAGAGAGAGGTGAAAACCAAGAGAATGACTAGAGAAGTGAAAATTCTAGGTCAAAATCGCCAAACCAGAAAAATTCTCCCATTTATCTCACTGTCCAAATCGGCTATTTGACCTAGAATTAACAAGCAAAGAGGGTTTATACTGTGGAAACACCCAAAAACAATGAGCAGCAAAAAACACCACCCTGATATCCACCAAATTCAGAAAGCATATAACATGAAAAACAAAAATTGGTGGTGTTGCGCTAAAAAGAAGTAAATAAAAAACTTTTTTATGGTCTATTTTGAAGGCATGCTATACTGCACAGCAAAAAAGAGAGAAAGAAAGTTCTATTTCTCAATAGTTCGTTCAATGGATATCCAGTCTCTGTTGTAGAAAGGATTTTCAGTAAAATCTTCCAAAACTTTGGAACGAATGACCACTTCTTTGGTGAATCTTCATTAAAAAGTATATATCTCGGAAAAAGAGAAACTCGATAGTGTTATTACCGTTTATTAATGTATATACAAATCTACTGACATAATATACGTACAGAAAAAAGAGGTAGTGGGTTTAGGATTTGATCTCACCCACTGCCAGATAAAACATCACGTCCCAGTCAAGCCTCTATAGACAAAACCACCCGGAGCTCCCGGGCTGCTTCCAAGGTGGTCACTCAATACCAAAGGTGGGACCGCGATGATAAAGTGACGTAGTGCTGACGCGTTTCGCCCCGCCCACGGGACTTCATCAGAGCATACGTCACTATGCCATCATCCTCTCTAAATAGTGTCTTAACTTGACACACCTGGTGAACTTCTATTGAAATTTTCTGTAGCCACTCCCTATGGGAGATCTTACACATGCTTCAGTATGTTTGAATATATTGCAAAAGAAGCACAAAAGATGTATTAAAAGATTGCCATATGTAGGCGATCACAAACAGCCCTAAGAATAATCTTTAAGGCAAAAATTCATAACACCCATAAAACACTCTGTGTATGATCAATGAATTTTAAAAATAATATTAAAAAACAGCATTGAAAACGAACAGCATTAAAAACGAACAGCATTTAAAAAACGAACAGCATTTAAAAACGAACAGCATTTAAAAAAAAAAAAAAAAAAACAACAGCATTAAAAAACGAACAGCACTAAACAGCGAACATTAGAAAGAGTATAGATTCTTAATACTTCTAAGAAAGCTCCAAAAAGGGGAGAGGAGGGATCTTAAGACATAACTACATAATTACAAGAGTAAAATGTAAAAAAGTAAAAAACATATGGACAAAAACATCCGTAAAATATTACATCATTCAAATACTATTAATAATAAAGTAAAAATATACCGCATACAATGGATATAGCCATAATAGAGACACATAATAATACATAATAAAGGGCAGGAATCATAACTACCATAAAAATTTATATCAATACAATTAGGTAAGAAAATTATATAGATCAAAATCAACATTGAGACCCAAAGGAGTGAAAGTTCTTAAATCGTATGCTGTCCTCATCTCTTCCTGCCCCATTCTCTGAATATTATTGCCTCCTCTCCAATATTTTCCTACCCTTTTAATGCCCAAAAACTTTAGACCTCTTGGGTCCGAATTGTGAGACTTAAAGAAATGTGCGGAAACAAAATGTTGCATATACCCATTCCTAATGTTGCGAATATGTTCATCTATGCGTTTGTGTAAAGGTCTTGCCGTGCGTCCCACATACTGTAGTCCGCACGGACATTCCAATAAATAGATAATATTGTTGGTTTTGCATGTAATTAAATTGTTGATCGAGTACTCAATATTAGTTATATTCGATTTGTAATTCTTGACGCAATTGCTATTTTTTGGACTATTCGAGTTCTTACACGATTGGCAATTTTTGCAATAGAAAAAACCTTTTTCTTGTTGTAGCCATCCTATTTGTTTATGTTCTTTTATATAACTCTGGACTAAGGTTTGTTTTAAACTGGGGGCACCCCTAAAGGTGATACTGGGTCTTTCATTCAAAATGCCCCTCAGATCCTCATCTTCCATCAAAAGGTACCAGAATTTATTTATAGTCTTCTTAATGTCCATATGTAGGTTGTCAAAATCAAAAATCAACCTCGTTGTGGGTTTCTTTTTTCTTCCAAAATTCGTTTGTGTTAAAAGAGTAGATCTATCGATCTTCTTCACCCCTTGAAAAGCTTCCTCTAAAATTGTCTCGGGGTATTCTTTTTCTTTGAAGTCAGCTAGAAGTTTCACCGATTCTTTCAAAAAGTGCTCATTCTCAGTGCAGTTCCTCTTAAGACGCATAAGTTGTCCCTTGGGGATGTTATTGAGCCAAGGGGAAAAATGTCCGCTGGAAAAATGGATATAACTGTTGACATCTACAGGTTTAAAAAAAGTGCGTGTTTTAATGGTGGCATTCTCTATATAAATATATAAATCTAAAAAGACCACCTCCTGTTTGCTATAATTAAAATCCAAATGGATATTAAAATCATTCCTATTCAAAAAAGCTAAAAAAACCTGTAGAGAGGCCTCATCTCCCTTCCAAATAAAAATGACATCATCGATATATCGACGATAGGTAACGAGGCCCGCACCCAGGAAATCATTCCAAAAAAGTCTCCTCCCAAAAAGCCATAAAAAGATTAGCATAACTGGGTGCGAACCTCGTTCCCATCGCAGTGCCTGCCACCTGAATATAAAAATCTTGATTGAACCAAAAATAATTATTATGTAAAATCCACTTAATGCTAGCTATTAAAAAGTCTCTCTGTTCCAAAGGAATTTTTCCATCCATCTCCAAAAATTTGGATGTAGCTTGAAGACCCTTAAAATGCTGAATGATAGTATAAAGGGAAGCAACGTCCCCCGTCACTAGCCAGAAGTCGTCCTGCCATTGATGTTGTATTAAAATATTCAAAATGTCCTTGGTATCCTTTAGATATGACCTAGTGTTTTTCACTATAGGCTGCAAAAAAATATCAATATATTCTGACAGTCTCGAGGAAATGGATCCAATGCCCGATATTATGGGGCGGCCAGGAGGATTTTCTCTATTTTTATGGAGTTTCGGTAAAATGTAGAAGGTAGGTCTTTTTGGATGATTAATAGACAAATATTCATATTCCGGATGTTTTTGTCCATATGTTTTTTACTTTTTTACATTTTACTCTTGTAATTATGTAGTTATGTCTTAAGATCCCTCCTCTCCCCTTTTTGGAGCTTTCTTAGAAGTATTAAGAATCTATACTCTTTCTAATGTTCGCTGTTTAGTGCTGTTCGTTTTTTAATGCTGTTGGTTTTTTTTTTTTTTTTTAAAATGCTGTTCGTTTTTAAATGCTGTTCGTTTTTTAAATGCTGTTCGTTTTTAATGCTGTTCGTTTTCAATGCTGTTTTTTAATATTATTTTTAAAATTCATTGATCCATACACAGAGTGTTTTATGGGTGTTATGAATTTTTGCCTTAAAGATTATTCTTAGGGCTGTTTGTGATCGCCTACATATGGCAATCTTTTAATACATCTTTTGTGCTTCTTTTGCAATATATTCAAACATACTGAAGCATGTGTAAGATCTCCCATAGGGAGTGGCTACAGAAAATTTCAATAGAAGTTCACCAGGTGTGTCAAGTTAAGACACTATTTAGAGAGGATGATGGCATAGTGACGTATGCTCTGATGAAGTCCCGTGGGCGGGGCGAAACGCGTCAGCACTACGTCACTTTATCATCGCGGTCCCACCTTTGGTATTGAGTGACCACCTTGGAAGCAGCCCGGGAACTCCGGGTGGTTTTGTCTATAGAGGCTTGACTGGGACGTGATGTTTTATCTGGCAGTGGGTGAGATCAAATCCTAAACCCACTACCTCTTTTTTCTGTACGTATATTATGTCAGTAGATTTGTATATACATAATAAACGGTATAACACTATCGAGTTTCTCTTTTTCCGAGATATATACTTTTTAATGAAGATTCACCAAAGAAGTGGTCATTCGTTCCAAAGTTTTGGAAGATTTTACTGAAAATCCTTTCTACAACAGAGACTGGATATCCATTGAACGAACTATTGAGAAATAGAACTTTCTTTCTCTCTTTTTTGCTGTGCAGTATAGCATGCCTTCAAAATAGACCATAAAAAAGTTTTTTATTTACTTTCTTTTAGCGCAACACCACCAATTTTTGTTTTTCATTTGACCTAGAATGTTCACTTCTCCAGTCATTCTCCTGGTTTTCACCTCTCCCCGAATAACCCCGACAGTCTTTTTCATTTGGTGAAGCAAGCAATAAATCATCAACATATTGTAGCAATACAACTTTATCTGGCTGAGCATTGAAGGCTAGGAGATCCTGGCTGAGCGCGCAGCCAAAAATGGTGGGGCTGTTCTTGAAACCTTGAGGAAGGCGGGTCCAGGTCATTTGATGCCGGGCACGCATCTTGGAGTCTTCCCACTGGAACACAAATAAGGGCTGGCTGGCAGGTGCAAGGCGGATGCAAAAGAAGGCGTCTTTTAAATCAAGCACAGTGTAGTATTCTGTACTTCCGGGTATCAGCGCCAGTAGATTGTACGGGTTGGGGACGACGACATGATGTAAAGTAACAGTTGCCTCATACTGCTCTTAAGTCTTGCACTAGACGGTATTCCTGTGTTCCCTCTTTTTGTACTGGCAATAACGGTGTATTCCATGGTGACACACAAAACTATCTTCTGCCCACACACCGGGACTGCCCAGGAGTAGTACATACGGGTCTGGAGCGACCAGAGGAGACGGTACTGTCCGCCATTCTTCTTCCCTCGGCATTACCAAAGCAATTTTACTGGGCTGCAATTCTGATGTGGCTTTACTGTGTTGCCGATTAGAGCTACCACTCTTGGTAGGTCTAATATAGCATGACCACCAGGGAGGAATGTAATTTTGGCTTGCAATTTACTCAGGGTGTTTCGACCCAGGAGCTGGATGGGACATTCGGGCATGTACAAAAATTGATGTTCAACATGGTGACCCCCTAGGCTGCACACTCTAGAGGCTAGAAAATAATATTTGGCAGATACTCCCAGTGCACCAATAATATTAGTCTCTTCCCCCGCCGGGGGTGCAATTGGTTGTGTCACAACAGAATATTCTGCCCCGGTGTCAATCATAAAAATCTCATCATCATCCCCCACTCTCATCATTACCGTGTGGGATCGGCCAAGGTCTGTGTCAATACGCAGCTTGCCCCTCAAAGGACGTTCCCGCCAAACCCACAAACTCCGTACCATTACTCTCATTCCTTCCAGTTTGTCACTTGCCCTTGGGCTATTCCTCCTCCCACATTATCCTTCTCAACCCCATTTTTCTCCATTAATTTAAGTCATTCACGACGCCAGTGGCCTTTCTCCCTGCAGAATGCGCACTGGTTCCGACCCAAATCAGCACGACCACCACCTCTGCCCCTTGTTCGTCTTCCCCGTCCTCGACCAGGCACGCCATTTGTATCTCCCCCATTCGCCCCTCCCGCTCCCTCTCTGTCAACCAGGGCCACAGCTAGCAAGCCTGCATTGCTCTAGATTTCCGTGCTTCCTCCCGTTTTTCTTCTAAATATCTATTATGATACACTTTATTAGCAATCTCGACTAGCTGACTAATACACATTCCAAAGAATCCGTCTTGTCTTTATAACTTATTGCGTATATCCCTCTGTGCTTGGCTTACAAAGAAAGAATTAACCAGGCTGTGATTCTCAATTGCCTCAGGGACTATATAATCGGTACGCCTCTATTAGCCTCTCCAGATACGCACTTGGAGATTCTTTTGGCTCTTGCATTACCTCGGCTATTTTACCCATATTAACAGGCTTCTTTGCTCCCCCTTATCCCCATTAGAACAGCAGCACGGTAACTCTGAAGTTGTGCCATGCCTGCCTCAGTATATGGCCATTGGGGATCAATCTTGGGGTAATGCTCTTCTGCCCACGCTTCTGGATTCGCTTGGCTCTCCTCTACTGCTAGTGTCAGTAGATATTTGCGGGCAGTTGTATTAATACGTGCCCTCTCTTCGGTAGTAAACATTGTCAACAGGAGCTGCTGACAGCCAGCCCACGTGGAATTATGTGTTGCCATAATAGATTCTACCAGACTTGTCATAACTGCAGGCTTCTCGGAGTAGGGAGGGGTTTGGGTTTTCCAGTTGAACAGATCCGTAGTGGTGAAGAGGATATATGTGTACACCTCTGGTCCAGGGGCACCTTCTATGATTGGACCAGGTACCATTCTTAACGGGAGTTGGAATTTACCAGGGTGTTGGTACACCACAAGTGGCTTGACAATATTATCAGCACGGGTCACTGCCTTGGGGTCCATGGCTGCTCCCATTGGGGAATGCCCACTTGGGGGACCCTGCCTCGGACTTTCTAGTCTGTATATCGCACAATCTTATCGGCTGTGATGGTGAACTGTGTCTCCACCACCTCACCTGTCCCACCACTCGGAGCTGGGGCCGTGGGCTCAGGCGGAGAAATAGCAGCAGCCTGCGCCCCCGCCCCCGACTGTGCAACCGCAGCATCTAATACCCGCTGGGCCGCCTCGTAGTAAGACAGATAAGGTGGCGGAAGGAGATCGGTGTCCTCGGGTGCCCCACCAGGATAGGGGGACCCTCAGACATTTGGGGGAAACTTTCATTCTTCTTTTGCCCCACTAACTTAACAAAATGGCTCTTCTCTTTAACGCAATACCTCCAAATGTCTATATATGGGTACTGGTTTGGATGTTCAGGCTTCCCCGTAACTTGGGAATGTACTTTCTGACTCAACATGGGATCCATACACCCTTCTGTGACGGAACCGTTCTCTTCCGCCTGTCCTTACTCTCCAGACACCCCTTCGTTGCGGTCAGCCCGGCTACTGGGAGCGTTGTCCTCAGCGCCTTGAGCAGCTTGACCCGCCTGCTTCTGTTTCTCTGCCCTGGAGCTATTAGGAATTTCCAGAAGGCGGCTCTGTGCCTTCTGAGGTTGAGTGTGTAGTGTAGCTTAGTTGAAGGAGACACCAGACGCGGCTGTATGTTCCAAAAGGATTCTCTCTCTCTCTGAGCTCTTTAATGAACAAAACGCCACAATTTATGCTGAGATCCAACAGCCATAATTTGCATAAATGACCCACATTGACCTACTAAAATGTTAATTACATTATGTCAGCTATTTACAATAAACATTCCTCTTTCTTCATATCAAACATCATTTACATAATCTATTGTAAAGGAAATCAGTTAGGTTTTGGCTGAGACAATGGTGACTCCCAACCTCTGAGACATGTAAACAGATAGCAGATGAACAAAGAGAAAACCCTTTTGCCTAATCACAAATTACTCAAACCTATTTTACAATCTGTACGAAAGAAAGCATTTGAACTCGCTGCAGGTAGTATCTTTAAAAAAAAACCACATTTCTACCTAAAGAAATATAAGTATACTTAAAAATAGTTACATAATTTACATTAACCCAAACTAAAACCAAACACCCTCACCACCGTGAGAATATATTTCTTTCCCCGTGGTGCTGGGGCGAGCCAGGGGGCTGATTATATCTGTCGCCACCCGGCTAAAGGGCTCCTGGATGATGGGCATCGGTCGTAGTGGGGCTTTTGGGTGGTCCCCAGTTTTGCCCACCTTCTGGCAGACCGGGCAGGTGCGGCAATACTCCTGCACGTCCTCATGGAGTCGGGGCCAGAAGAAGGCCCGGGACAGCCTGTGCTGGGTCTTGGACTTCCCCAGGTGACCGGCGAGGGGGATGTCATGGGCCAATCTTAAGAGTTCCTGTCTAGGGGCCTGGGGTACCACTGTTTGTGGGGGGCCTGTTTTTGCCGCGTGCCCACCCTCTCGGTGTATCTGTATAACAGCCCATCCTCCCACTCGATGCGGTTGTCCCTTTCCTCTTCCTGACCCTTGCCTGCCCTGTCCCAGTACCGTTCTAGGGTAGGGTCTGTTTGTGTCTGGTGCTGGAGGGTGGCCAGAGAGTCCCACGTAAGGGGATGGTCGGTTCGGTGGGATGGGGTGTCGCTCTGTCGGGGTTTGGGGGGTTTGGTTTGGGGTCTCACCTGGGTCCCGACTGGAGTGGTGTGGTGGGTCCGGCGGCTCTGCTGCGTCCGTGGCATAGGCTGAGACCAGACGTCCCAGGTCATTCCCGAGGAGGATTTCAGCTGGTAATCTGTCCAATAGGCCCACTTTCACGGATCCTGCCCCGGAGCCCCAATCTAGGTGGACTCGGGCGGTGGACAGTCGGAGTACTTTTCCCCCGGCGACTCGAACGGCAATGGTGTGACCGGACCGAATCCTTGCGGGTACCAGGTGGGGGCGTACGAGGGTAATGGTGGCGCCGGAATCCCGGAGACCCTGGGCTGCCCGCCCGTTTATCCATACGGCCTGTCAGTGGAGGCTCGCGGTTATCGGCGGTGGCGGCTTGCACAGGGTCTTCCTTGTGCAGCGTGCCGCACTCTTCCTGACTGTCCAGGTACTGGAGTTCATCATTGTAACAGTGAGCCGCAGGTGGGGTGGCGCGGGCTGGACCCCTTGGTATAGGGGGTCGATTAGGACAGTTTTGTCGAAAGTGGCCCACTTGGTTGCAGCCATAGCAATGTATGGTGGCCGCGGTGTTCGGGCGGGCCGTAGGTCGAGGTGCGGGCAGGAAGGTCCGGATGAGGGGTGGACAAAGAGGGTCATGGGGTGGGTTGTCGCTCGGCCCCACTGTGCTTCCGAGTGTCCGTGTAGTCATCCGCCCAGGTAGCAGCTTGCTGCACCGTTTGGGGCTTCTTATCCCTCACCCACTCCCGTACTGCTGTGGCGGTGTTCTCGAAAAATTGTTCCAGTAGTAGTAGCTGCGTGATTTCCTCCACGGTTTGGGCCTGGCTCCCCTGGAACCAGGTTTTCAGGTCGCGTTGTAACCGGGGAGCCCACTCCACGTGCGTGGTGCCGTTGGGCCGACGGGAGTTGCGGAACTTCACCCGGCTGGCTTCTGGGGTTGGTCTCTCTGGGTTGGGGCTTTCTATCCGACTGGCCTGTATCTCCACCATCCGCAGTTCATGCTGGCGCTCCTTTTCTCGCTCCTCTTGTTGTTGGATGTCCCTAATGGCCTGTTGTATGGCGGCACCGTACATAGCTATCCTCTCTCGGACTTTCTTTTGGAAGGGGTCTTCTGTGGCCGGGGTCCCTGTGCCCCCGTTCTGTTGATCCATTGCGACCAGTTCTCCTACCAGGGTGTCTTTAGTTTGAGCCAGCGGCCCCTCCTCGATTCTCCAATATGTCTCTCAGCATGTTCCTCTTGTAGTTGGCATAGCTGGCCATTCTGCGTTTCTTCTGGGGTTGGTAGAGCTGATCCCACCGCTTGCCACCAGTGTGACGGAACCGTTCTCTTATGCCTGTCCTGACTCTCCAGACACCCCTTCGTTGCGGTCAGCCCGGCTACTGGGAGCGCTGTCCTCAGCGCCTCGAGCAGCTTGACCTGCCTGCTTCTGTTTCTCTGCCCTGGAGCCGTTAGGAATTTCCAGAAGGCCGCTCTGTGCCTTCTGAGGTTGAGTGTGTAGTGTAGCGTAGTTGAAGGAGACACCAGACGCGGCTGTATGTTCCAACAGGATTCTCTCTCTCTCTCTCTGAGCTCTTTAATGAACAAAATGCCACAATTTATGCTGAGATCCAACAGCCATAATTTGCATAAATGACCCCACATTGACCTACTAAAATGTTAATTACATTATGTCAGATATTTACAATAAACATTCCTCTTTCTTCATATCACACATCATTTACATAATATATTTTAAAGGAAATCAGTTAGGTTTTGGCTGAGACAATGGTGACTCTCAACCTTTGAGACATGTAAACAGATAGCAGATGAACAAAGAGAAAACCCTTTTGCCTAATCACAAGTTACTTGATGGGATAGGCATAAGGCTATCCTAAACAAAAGATAAATCTAGGTAAAGTATCCATGTAATTGGGCAGACTAGATGGGCTGAAAGGTTCTTATCTGCCGACATTTTTCTATTTTACAATCTATACGAAAGAAAGCATTTGAACTCGCTGCAGGTAGTATCTTTAAAAAAAACACATTTCTACCTAAAGAAATATAAGTATATTTAAAACTAAAGCCACGCAATTTACACTAAATTAACCCAAACTAAAACAAAACAATGTAAAATATATTTAAAATCACACGATAGAAATGAACACAAAGTCTCTTGGGGTTTGAAGCGTGGAGCGCTACGTCAGTTCCATGACATATGTCCATACAATTCAATACGCACAACCGAAGGATAAAGAGTAAAAATGGTCTTTAACCCCTTAACGCCGCAGGACGTACATTTACGCCCTGCATTAGGCGGGCTTTGGCGCCGCAGGACGTAAATATACGTCCTCGGCGTTTTCAGCCCCCCGGGAGATACTCCCCTCCTCCGGCGGCTCCCTCGCTGCTCTGACTCCCACGGGGTCAGATCGGCAGGGTTTCCTCCTCCGGTGCACTGACGTCATCGCGCCGGGGCCGCGATGACGTCAGTTTCAGGCGTCCTCGTCCCCCCCCGCCGGAGCAGGGGAAGCGCCTGAAGGGGAGGGGGGATCCTTTGGATCCCTCTATCTCCCCATCGCCGGGGACCAGGCGGCTGTGGCCAGCATCGCTGGAAGGGTCACAGCCTGACCTTTCCAGCGATGTATGGGGGATTAACCCCTTAGTTGCCAGGTCGCGACCGGGCACTAATTTGTGCCCGATCGCGGCCTATTTCCGGTGGGGGCCGCCATCTTGGATGGCAGCCCCCACCTCTGGGTCACCCCCCGCTCAACTGACTCATCGCGCCATGCGCGATGATGTCAGTTAACCGGGGAACCCCCTAGCTGCAAAGGGATTTCCTATGGAAATCCCTTAGAGGAGATAGGGGGGGTTCTTTGAACCACTTTATCTCCTGATCGGCAGCTAGGGGGCCATGTATGATATTTCTGGAAAGGCCAGAGCATGGCCTTTCCAATGATATCAAACATGACCATGTTATATGTAAAATAAAAGTTTAAAAAAAGTAAAAATACAAATATTTATATTTTTATTATTTAATTTATTATAAGTGTTTTTTTTTTTTTAATGCAGCACTATTGTTCACATTTCAATTATAATGTGAACAATGATGCTTCACTAACGATTTTTTTTGGGGGGGGGGGGGTTAGCTAAAATCACGCAATTTCTCCCCCAAAAAAAAATGGGTTCCCCGTTCAATTTTTTTTAACAAATCTACCCCACAACATATGACCGCAGAGCCTCGGATAATAAAATTTAAAAAAAAAACACTTTACACACTGTGGAAGATTGAAATTTTATTGAAAATTCACATTTATTTACTTTTTTTACATTTTTTGTTATAGCATTTTGGCAGGGCATGACATATACATATAATAATGATATATTATTAATCTGCTGAGTCTGCCGGAAAGAACGATATATAATTTATCTGGGTGGTATTATAATACGTGACTTAAAAACGGTCAAAATGAGCTCAGCAAACTTCTACTTCTGAAACAGCGCCGAAGTTGTAAAATTACTCCCGTCCTTAAGGGGTTAAACTTGTCCAGTTTGGGTTCCGCGGTTCGCTGAGGCGAGCCCGATGTCAGCTCCTTGACACCTTCTTCTGGCCATTCAGGGACTAATGCAGGCCAGTCAATGGTGCACAGCGTCTGTAATTTCTCTTTACTCAATTCAACACCATACTGATGCGTTTTGTACAAAACTTAAAAATTTTGCATTATATACTTTAGAGGTGTTTCTCCCACCTTCGCCTTCCTAGGGCGTGATGATCCGTTACCCATTGTTATTCTTTAGAAAAAACTTCTAAAAGTTCAAAAACAATTTGAAATACCAGACTGTTGATTATAATCGACAATTCACTCGTGACGGGGACGCTTTCTCTTTTAGTGCCGACTGCAGTCTCCTGAGCCGGAAACGCACCTCCAGAGTCCACTCTAAGATTGGCTTCCGTGTTTTTCCAGGTAGGCGCACGTTCACTCACAGCACACACTATACCAGATACATTCAGCACCAACCGAAAATATTTTAACTTTCACGAGTATCCTGTCTATCTATAGAAACATAGAAAATGTCGGCAGAAAAGAACCTTTCGGCCCATCTAGTCTGCCCAATTACATGGATACTTTACCTGGATTTATCTTTTGTTTAGGATAGCCTTATGCCTATCCCATGCCTGCTTAAATTCAATTACTGTTTTGGCCTCTACCACTTCTACTGGAAGGCTGTTCCATGTATCCACCACCCTCTCAGTAAAATAATGCTTCCTGATGTTACTTTTAAACCTTTGCCCCTCTAATCTAAGACTATGTCCTCTTGTTTTGCTACTTTGTTTCCTTTTAAATATACTCCCTTCCTCTACCTTGTGGATTCCCTTTACGTATTTAAATGTTTCTATCATATCTCCTCTGTCTCGTCTTTTTTCCAAGCTATACATGTTAAAAGATCATTAAGCCTTTCCTGGTAACTTTTGTCCTTCAAGCCGTACACCATTTTCGTAGCCCTTCTCTGAACTCTCTCTAAGATGTCTATATCCTTCTGGAGATACGGTCTCCAGTACTGCACACAGTACTCCAAGTGAGGTCTCACCAGTGCTCTGTACAGTGGCATGAGCACTTCCCTTTTCCTACTGCTAATACCTCTCCCTACACAACCAAACATTCTGCTAGCATTTCCTGCTGCTCTATTACATTGACTACTTACCCTTAGATCCTCTGAAATAATAACTCCTAAATCCCTTTCCTCAGATGTTGAGGTTAGGACTGTATCAAATATTCTATATTCAGCCCTTGGGTTTTTACGTCCCAGGTGCATTATCTTGCACTTATCCATATTAAAACTCAATTGCCACAGCTCCGACCATTTTTTTAGTTTACGTAAATCATTTGTCATTTGGCTGATCCCTCCAGGTACGTCAACCCTGTTGCAAATCTTTGTGTCATCAGCAAAAAGACATACTTTTCCATTAATACCTTCTGCAATATCACTAATAAAAATATTAAAGAGAATGGGTCCAAGTACTGACCCCTGAGGTAACCCACTGGTAACAAGACCTTGCGCCGAATAAACTCCATTTACCACAACCCTCTGTTGCCTGTCACTCAGCCACTGCCTAATCCATTCAACAATATTGGAATCCAAGCTCAAAGATTGCAATTTATTGATAAGCCTTCTATGCGGAACAGTCAATGTCTACTGCACCACCTTTGTCTATTATTTTTGTTACCCAATCAAAAAAATCAATAAGATTCGTTTGGCTTGATCTCCCTGAGGTAAACCCATGTTGTTTCTGATCTTGTAATCTATGTGTTTTTAGATGTTCAACAATCCTTTTCTTTAACCCTT
Source organism: Leptobrachium leishanense (assembly GCA_009667805.1). Classification (NCBI taxonomy): domain Eukaryota; kingdom Metazoa; phylum Chordata; class Amphibia; order Anura; family Megophryidae; genus Leptobrachium; species Leptobrachium leishanense. The sequence continues at coordinate 229,751,994 of CM019066.1, read as the reverse complement.
TCGCTGCTGAGGCTTTTCCCGCCCCTGTGCTGAGGTCATTTTTACCGGTTTTGCTCATCATGTTTAAACGTGTTTTGAAGGCTTATTTTAGTATATGACCCAGACATATTATATATCGTTCTTTCCGTCAGACTCGGTAGATTCATAATATGTCATTATTATATGTATACGTTATGTCATGTCTGTATATTATAACAAAAAATGCAATAAAATATGTATTTTCAATAATTTACAATGTGTAAAGTGTTTTTTTTCACATTTTAACATGCGAGCAATTGCGGTCATATTTTGTATGGGGTGCGCTTGTTAAAAAAATTAGAGATGGGGTCTCGTTACATTTTTTTTGGGGGAAAATTACACTATTTTTAACAAACGCACCGCATACAAAAATCGTTAGTGCAGCATCATTGTTCACATTATAATTGAAATGGGAACAATATTGCTGCATTAACAAACCAAAAAAAAGAAAAAAAAAGTGTTTATTTTTTTTTATAATTTTTTTTTATTTTTATTTTTCATTTTTTTTTTTGACAAACTTTTTCACAGTAGTGTTTGGTATCGTTGGAACGGCCATGCTCTGGCCGATCCAACCATACCAAACTTTAACCCCTAGCTGCCACGGATCGGGAGATAGGGAGTTCATTGCTACGCACGATGACGCCAGTCCTCAGGGGGAGTTCCCGGAGGCTTGGCCGACATCCAAGATGTCGGCCAGCTCCAGGAAAGGATCGCGAACCGGCGCTTTTCAGCGCCGATTCGCGATCCAGCTCCCCAGGGGTTAATGCCAGGCACCATTTGGAAGGGCAGGCTGTGCCCTTCCAAATGATGCCTGGGTTAACCCCCGCAGAGCCGCCGATCGGGAGGGAGAGAGGTCCGAAGGACCTCCCCCCCTCCCTTTCAGGCGCCTCCTCCGCACATGCGGGGGGGCGCCTGAATTAGGTGTCATTGCGCTGCCGCGATGACACCTAATACCAGCGGCTGCGGTTCCGGATGCGCGGCTGACATCGAGGATGTCAGTCCGCACCGGAGGGGCCAGCGATCGGCCGGAACCCGGCCGAACGCTGACCCCAATGGGAGGACGCGCTCAGCGCGTCCTCAGCACAGCAGCAGGAATGCGGAGGACGCGCTGAGCGCGTCCTCCGCATTGAAGTGGTTAACATGGTTTCCATTAATTTCCCCACTATTGACGTAAGACTAACTGGCCTATAGTTCCCCGATTCCTCCCTACTACCCTTCTTGTAAATGGGCACAACATTTGCGAATTTCCAGTCTTCTGGGACGACTCCCGTTAACAAGGAAGGGTTAAATAAATCTGTAAATGGTTTTGCTATTACACCACTGAGCTCTTTTAATAACTTAGGGTGGATCCCATCAGGTCCCATTGACTTATTTGTCTTTACTTTAGACAGCTGCTGTAGAACCTCCTCCTCTGTAAACTCATATGTAAATGTCTCTTTAGTGTTTCCTCCTAACTGAGGTCCTTTCCTTCCTTTTCTTCTGCAAAGACTGAACAAAAATATTCATTGAGGCAGTCAGCGAAACCTTTATCCTCTTCTACATACCTTCCTTCCTTTGTTTTTAATCAAACTAATCCTTGTTTTACTTTTCTTTTCTCGTTTATGTATCTAAAAAATGTTTTGTCCCCCTTTTTTACTGACTGAGCTATTTTCTCTTCTGCGTGGGCTTTGGAAGCTCTTATAAATTGCTTTGCCTCTTTCTGCCTAATCTTATAGGTTTGTCTATCTTCTTCACTCTGAATTTTTTTTATAATTATTGAATGCTATCTTTTTGTGCTTCACTATTTTGGCCACTTCTGTAGTTTCTTCCCTTTTTTTGTTTTTGCTAACAAGCCGAATGCAATTGCCTGTGGCCTTCAATAATGCCTCCTTTAAATAATCCCATTTCTCCTGGACTCCCTTTAAACTCTTCCAGTCTGATAATGACTCATTCACACAAAATCTCATTTTCGAAAAATCTGTTTTTTTTAAAGTCTAAAACTTTTGTTTTTGTGTGATGCGGCTCCATCCCTGTTCTTATATTAAACCACACTGACTGGTGATCACTCATCTTCTAGAGACTGTTACGAATGCTATGGCTAGCGACACATCTGCAAATTCCAATTGTCCGGGGCTAAAGCCCACCAAAACACCCTTATTCTGCAGATTCATGTTATCTGCCGATACGGATACCTATAATCTATGCAGCATACGTAACCACCACTATGCGGGGCTCTCAGCCCACCCTCCGAATCTTCCTTCTCCTAACTCACGTGTGATCACAAAAACCTAAACAGACGTTCCGAGGGGAGCAAGTTCCCAACAGAGTCAAAACAAATTTAATCAATACCTCAATCAACTAACCAATTACCAAATTGGTATCCGGTCTGCCGAGTACAGCTTTGTGTCGACTAGCAGCCATTCAGGTGCAGCTAACTAGCCCCCGTGCTCATGGCGACAGATCCGGAATTTCAATGGGACCGTGTACGGGGGTCCCCTTTCCCAACTTCGGCCAGGAGCAACACAAATTAAACCAGTTTTTACCTTATTCAGTCGCTGCGCTGGACGCTGTTTCCGCAGACACTCGAAGACGTCCCAGTTCCCGGGCAGAGGGTCCGTTAGGGACGAGTCAAGCTCCACTTAACGGGAAATCCCGCTTGGCGCCTGCGGATGTCAGCTCACCTTCAACGGACGCCCAACCTCCAGGACCTCTTGGGCTTGTAGTCAATTGCTACTGTCCAGCGGCCACTGCCGATCCGCTGCCGACCGATCCCGGACGAGCCCCCAACATTGTTACCGGAATCCACTCAGTTCTGTCAGGAGAAAGGTCGGCACGGTGCAGTCAATGGCAGGAAAAGCGTACTTTATTGACGTCAAGACTCAAACTGGAATGTATCACAAAGTCTGAGTGACGAGCTCAGGGTGGGTTTCAATTCTTATACATTGATCAGTAAAAAGGTACATCCCAATCACCCTCCCATGGGCAATTTTCCCACCCCAAGACAATTAATGCCATCCCCTTAGTTCGGACACAAAGACATTCCACAAATTGGCAGTAAATCGGCAGCTTTCACATACAGTTATGACAATTGGATAATTTAACATCTATCCAGATCCTGTCATTATCCGCCTCCATGAGCCTTGTTTACTGTAGAAACTGATAAGGGTGCAGATGGTCAACTGAGGGCTTTTGTTCTTAGCTTTGACTCTTTGATCTTGATGTATCTAACTCAGGATTTTTGGCACGTCTGCTTATACTAGTCGGATCTTGCTTATTTAATTGCTCTGCCTTTGAGTTTCTGGAATGTTTGGAATGTATGCAAACTCTTCTAATTCAGCTAATATTTGATATTTACATTGGTGTGAACCAGAGTCTTGCTCAAGATGGCTGCTATGAGCAAGATGGCGGCTAATTTCTGGCCTGATCCTGTCTCAATAGGATCCTCTTTTCTTGCAATAAAATATGATTTTTGTCTTATTAGTTGCCATACTTGCTTATAGGAGTAATGTCCTTACGTGTTTTGCTCTTACTCCCTACATACATGTATAGTCTTCATGTGTATTTAATTCATTCCTCTTTCTCACCAAAGATTCTTTTAATGTTAAATGCCTTAAATAGTGAAATTGCTATTTATTTTTCTAGACTGTAATCTTCATGGTGGATAAACACTTCAGAAGCGACCTCAATGGATACAGAGAGTGATGTGGCACTCGACATTTTAATCACTAATGTCGTCTGTGTGTTCCGGACAAGATGCCATTTAAACTTGAGAAAAATTGCCTTGGAAGGAGTAAATGTCATTTACAAGCGTGAAGTTGGAGTAAGTATCATGATAACACTTCGTCTGTAAAAATATTGAAGACACAAAACTCTTAAATTTTAATACTTTCTGATGTCTTTGACAGGTACTGTGAAAATGCTGTTTTTATTTTTTAATCTAATCTGCATCTTTAAGGCCTTGTTCACACCAAATGCAGAGCAGATCTGCTCAGGTTTCTGCACACGCATGCTAGTCTTTTAGATGAGTTTTAGACACGTTTTTTATACGGCGGAGTGGTGGGGGAAGGGGGGTGGATGGAATACTGCATTTGAGGAACTTCTACTATATTAACAACCATGCCATTCACATTGAAGTACTCACTACAGTTCTCCTTATCAGTAGAGGACATATCCTCATATCCTGGGAACACTCTACCTGCTATCGAACTCCACTGATCAGCCTTCTTCCTATTGTTCTTGTATTGAAAATGCCTGCTGTCATACAGCTCAGGGCACTCTTCCACCATACTAATGAATTTATCTGGGTCACAAACCTTGTCCACCACTGTTTCTTTGCTCTCCAGATCACCAGGTCACCTTTTTCCACAGACAGGATCTGACCAAGGAAGATTAGGTCATGACAGATGACCATAGAGTTTTTTTCTTTATGGTTAGTTTTTTGCATTGAATTGCGTTAGGTTTTGTTGCGTTGCGTTTTTGATGGGTTCCAGAGCAGGTGCAGAGCAGGTAAAATAGGGCTTTCTGCAGTCTTTCCACCTGCTCTGGAACTGAACGCTGCGATGTGAACTGGAACAAAAAATACCATTGGAATACATTGGACGCAGTTTTGATCCGATCTGCAACTGCTCTGCTCTGCACCTGCTCCGTGCTTGGTGTGAACAAGGCCTAAATGGATTCTCTGTTAAAAAGAGTTGTCATGATCATGAACGTGACATTGTCGTTATAGCAGGGCTCGACAAACCCCAGGAGCCAGATCGCAATTGCGACTAGAAATTGCTTCCTGGCTCCAGGGCTTTTGTCAATCCATTCGTTGTTGGCACCAGATGTGAAAAATCAGCAGGGAGCTGATCTAAAAGCTTGTGGTTTTTGTTCACACCGCAGCAGCTCCGTGTATTCTCCGCCCCCTTCCCCCAGATCTGCTCTGAAGATTTTCTCCCATGCCCCTTTCTTTTAGCAACAGCCAATCTGTGCCGAGGGGGTGGGGCCATGTCTTGTGCACTCAGACTGAGCAGATATGAGCAGGATAGACTCCGACTGCTTCAAAGCCAAATCTGGCTCCTCCCCCTGTATAGCCACGTGTCTGTTCCTTTGATCAGATGCTCGGAAGAGAGAGGAGGCTGGAACGGTTTGTATGGGGAGCTGCTGGCAGTGAATGAGAGCTGTGAGTGGTGGGGGGTGAGCTGTGAGTGGTGGGGGGTGAGCTGTGAGTGGTGTGGGGTGAGCCGTGAGGGTGGGGGGTGAGCCGTGAGGGTGGGGGGTGAGCCGTGAGGGTGGGGGGTGAGCCATGAGGGTGGGGGGTGAGCCATGAGGGTGTGGGGTGAGCCGTAATGGTGGGGGGTGATCCGTGAGAGGGGGGGTGAGCGAGCTGGCAGTGAGTGTTTGGGGGGGTCAGTATGCGTTTCAGTGCTGTGGTTTCTGTGATACACGCACACAGCACAGTAGAAGTTGTATGGCTGTGGAGCTCTGTGATATAGTAATGCGGTATGTATAGGCGTCTCATAGCTCTACAGCATTAAAACCTCTGCTTTTTTTCTGGAAAAATAGGTGGGGGTATTCTCATGCCCAGGGAAAACTGAATATTATGACTATTTTTCGTGTCCTATTAAATACTCCTTAATTAAGCTCTGCTCAGTCTATTAAACTGTTTTGGTGGGTTTAATTTAAATGACCAGGGTGTTTCAAGTCACCTTTTTTAATATTTGGCTTACGAGATGGTGTCAGCTACTGTGCTGCCTGGAACGATGTATGAAAATGCTCCCTCCCCTAAAAAAACACATGTATGAGCGTATCACATAGCTCCACAGCAATAAAACTCACGCTCACACACAGCGTACATTGCTGTGAGTTTTATTGCTGTGGAGCTCTGTGATACGCTCATACACACTGCACATTACTGTGAGTTTCATTGCTGTGGAGCTCTGACACGTGTTCATACACACCGCACAATACTGTATCACAGCTCCACAGCAATAAACCTCACAGTAATGTGCGTATCACAGAGCGCCACATATACTACATATATACAGCCTCATTCTCTATATAAATACACAGACCCCAGATACATGTAAACCCAGAGAGACTCCAGATACATACACAGAGAGACACTAGATACGTGTATACCCAGAGAGACCCCAGATATGTTACCTGGTCCGTCGGCTGGTCCTGGGGGAGGCTGGTGCCGCGGTCGGTCAGGAGGCGCCTCTCCGTGCTGGACAGCAGTGCCTGCCGCCCTGGAGGGGTTAACTAACTCCGAGCTTGGACGCAGTAGGCAGGGCCAGACTGGGAATAAAAAGCAGCCCTAAATTATGGGAGTGCATATATAAGTATATATAACAGATATGGAAGCACAACCCATCATGTATTTGGAAAGAGGTAGAAAAGGCGAGAGAGAGGGGGGAGAAAAGGGGAGAGTAAGAAAGCAAGAGGGAGAAAAGGGGAGAGTGGGGGGGGGGTGTAGAGGACTGTGTAGTATCCTTAATATAGTTTTAAAGATTTTAAAAACACCTGACTGAGGTCTAAACAGCAGGGATTAGGTTACAAAATATGGCCATAAACTGGATAGAAGTAGAAAAAAGAAATTAAAAAACCAAAATATATATACAAACCCCTTCACCTATTTAAAACCTAAATCATGTTTTTAATCTTTCGATGTATTTGCCTCATATTCTAAATATTTTAATAGAATTAATGTTCTTCTTTACATCAAGAACATTGTAGATTCTCAGTATTTCTAAGAATCTACAATGAAATCATAAAGCTGCAGGGAATGCTTTGTTATGTGCTTGATACACTGCTCCATACAATCCCTGGCTTCCATCAGATGGATGGGATGGATTTACAGCCTCTCACAGGGTGCAGTGTGTTTTCCTGGCCTGGGTGAGATTAAAATCAGACTCCAAAGGCACACATAGAAGGGCTGCTTATCACTCCCATCTCGTATGCATGGTGTATGCTCTGAAGACAGCAGCATGAAGGACCCGGGCAGCCAGGCTCACAGCTCAGCCCAAGCAGGGGAGAGCAGCAGCAACAGGAGGGGGTAAAATAAATAAAGCACTTGGAAACACCGCGATCTGGCTACTGACTAATTATTTACAGCTCGACCTAACACCTTCCTTCTTGTAATTGTGAGCAAGCGCCTCCCTGGGGACTAACACAGTTGGGGTGTTTAGCTGATCCTTCCTCACCTGCTGTAAAGGTGTTCTTCATCCTTTTGGCCAGCATGCTGTGTCTCTCTCCTTTGTAGTGCAGCAGGCCACCAGCCCTCCCCTGCCCATAATAACCAGGGGAGAGAAGAGCGGAAGGAGCAGCACAGGGGGCATCAGCTGGACGTATTTAATCAAAGGGACAACGAGCAGGACACACTCAGGAGGAGGAGGGCAGGCAGGGGTGCAGAGGAAGAAACTATGTACGGCAGTTAGGGGTAGGGTCAGATCGCAGGGAAATTATGCCGGGAAGCACATGGAGCATGGGAGGGGATTTGCCGCGTGATTGGATATCTGCTGTGCTGCAGAATGAGATCCGGCCTGCCACACGCCCCTTAACCCTTTCGCTGCTGAGCCATTTCATACCTGTGTGCTGAGCTCATTTATTTTTTTTACAATTTTTATTTAGTAAAATTGTCAGCAAGACATCAAACTGGAAGGAAGGGCCTCACAGGGCCACAAAAATTGTCAAACAAAGCACGGCATAAGAAAAATAACAAAGATAAGAAATAAAAAGTCAGCATGTAACCAGCATAAATCAGCATATAAAAAATAAATAAAATAGAAATAAAAAGTCCGCCTGTAACCAGCATGAAAATAAAAAGTCAGTTGGTGACCAGCATAAATCTGCTAGAAAAATGAGAAGTCAGCTTGAAGCCAGCATAAACCAGCCTGGGAAATAAAAAGTCAGCTTGCAACCAGCATAAATCAGCATGGAAAATAAAAATAAAAAGTCAGCCTGTAACCAGCATAAATCCATACAAAAAAAAAAACGTCAGCTGTTTACATAAAAGAAGCTCTTACGTCTTAAGGGAACTCAGCGTTGCAGGGTAGACAGAGAACTAGGGCACAGGATATCAGAAACAATTCAGCCAGTGTCCAGCCACATACTGGGTCTCCACACGTCTTCCAGCGAATAGATCCCATCTAGGGTATCAGGAGCGTTCATCCGCCACGCCGCTCCGGCGCTCGATCCAGCCGCGCCACGAGACCAAGGCCTACACCGCCCACCTACAGTGCAGGGCCTGTCAGCCCCGATCGGCGCCTCCAAATCGACCCCCGAAGAAAGCTCCGCAGGCACCATCATCTCAGTTGCTGGCACCATCATCTTCTGTCTCATCGGCATGCCTCCCTCGAAGAACATCCAGCCAAGAAGTCGTCTCCAGGCACGGCGAGCCCCCACCAGGTACCGGGTCAGAACCGCCAGGATCAGCTTCCCGCAACGCACCGACAGGAAATCCAGCCGCGCCGCCTCCAGGTAAGCCAGCTCCCGGCTCCGATCCGTTCAGGGCCACATGTCTCCGTCACCTCTCCAAGCCTTCATCCACCGGTTCCAAGCACCTCTCAGATTCGGGCTCCCCACCAACCCATCTCCATCATGGCTGACCCCATCCGGATCAGGGAGATCCACTGCCCGATCAGCCGGCGAAGTCTTCTCCGCGCGGGGCCTTGTCCATGCCTCCGCTTCCACCACCCGACTACCACGGAGCACCTCCATCAGCCGACGCCAGGAGCCTCTCTTAAAAGGGCTCCCCTCGTCCTCTGGCAGCGACCGCAGACACTCCTCCAGGTCCACAAAGACAGCCTCCAAGTCCCCCGGGTTTAGGAGGGCAAATCCGACTACGCCACTCAACCTCCCCGCTATCCGCTCCTCCTCATGGGCAGCCGCAGCAGTCAGAGCATGGGGCCCTCCACTCTCCGGCCTTCAGCAGCCGCTCTCCTGGGGCCTGGAACGCCATAGAGGAAGGATGGGCGACAAGGGGTAGGCAAGAAAAATCAAAAAGTAGGCCTCAAGATGGCCGCTACTATCTCGTGGTTGCCAGGCAAAAAGGGTCTCAAACTCAACTGTGCTCTGGAGGGGGGAGCAGATCAGGCTCCAGAGCTATCCTCCTGGCGTCTGGCCATGCAGGGACTCCCCTCAGGGGGTAAATCTGAGGAGGAATCGGGGGAAAACTGCCCCCCACAGCAACAGCACCCGGAGCTCCGCTAATGCACGTCTGCTCCCGCACACAGCCGGACACTCCCCCCACCCCCCAGTTGAGCTAATTTTTACCAGTTTCGCTCATCATGTTTAAACGCGTTCTCAAGCCATATTTTATTATATGACCCAGACATATTATATATCGTTCTTTCCGGCAGACTCGGCAGATTCATAATATATCATTATTATATGTATACGTCATGATCTATCTGAATATTATAACAAAACATGCAATAAAATGTTAATTTTCAATAATATACCACGTGTAAACGTGTTTTTTTTTTCACATTTTAACATGGGGGCGTTTGCAGTTATATTTTTTAAGAGTTGCGCTTGTTAAAAAATTAGAAATGGGGACTCGTTACATTTTTTTGGGGGGAAAATTACGCTATTTTTAACAAACGCAACCCATACAAAAATCGTTAGTGCAGCATCATTGTTCACATTATAAATGAAATGGGAACAATATTGCTGCATTAAAGGAACACTCTACTCAAAAAATCACCCCCCGTTTTTTTATCCTAACCTATCCCTATTCCCTTAATAAAACTTTAGATTTTTTTTTGTAACTGTAATACCCTAAAATCCTCTTGTTTCCAGCGGCGTCTTTTTTTTTTTTATATACTCACCTCCCTCCTCTTCCGCTCCCGTCCTTCTTGCTGCGTCTTGGCTTCTGGTTTACGTGAGAAGCGCGCATGCGCGCCTCTCACATAAGCCAGCCAATCGGCAGGCTTCCTCCCGGCTCCCTCTGAGGATTAGTGTTGTGCGTAAGAGGATGCGCGCAACACTAACCCTCAGAGGGAGCCGACAGCTTCTGCGGTGAGTAGGAGACGTCATCGCGCTGAAAGCGCGATGCATCGCGCTGAAAGCGCGATGACGTCTCCTACTCGGCAAAAGTCGGCAGAAGCGGGAAATATGATTTCCGCTCTGCTGACTGACAGCTGGGAGGGCGGAGTAAACTCCTCCGCCTCTCTCAGCTGTTTTCAGCTTTTTCAGCTGAACCGCTGAGCGGAGGGAGGGGGGACAGGAGGCAGGATACTCCGGGCATCATGACCACCTAAAATCGCTTAGGTGGTCATGTTGCCTAGAGTGTCCCTTTAACAAAACCAAACAAAAAAAAAATGTTAATTTATTTTTATAATTTATTTAAATTATTTATTTTTTTTACTTTTACCATGGTCATGTTCTGGCCGGTTCAACGATACAAAACATTAACCCCTAGCTGCCACGGATTGGGAGATAGGGGTTCCAATGAACCCTCTATCTCCACCATTGGTGGCAGCTAGGGGTTAACTCCAAAACTGACATCATCGCGCCATGCACGATGACGTCAGTCGTCAGGGGGAGTTCCCGGGAGCTCCGGGAGAGGATCAATCGTGATCTGGCCCCCAAGGGGTTAAAGCCAGCCACCGTTTGGAAGGGCAGGCTGTGCCCTTCCAAACGGTGCCTGACTTTCACCGCTGGCCCCAGCCGATCGGGAGGGAGAGAGGTCCAAAGGACCCCCCTCCCTTTCAGGCAACTTCCCCGCACTCGCGGGGGGGCGCCTGAAATAGATTTCATCACTTTAGCGCAATGACATCTATTGTCCCCGCTGGCGTCCCGGAGTGCTGGGCTGACATCCAAGATGTCAGCCCACACCGGGGGGCGCAGCAATCGGCCGGAATCCCGGCTGATTGCTGCCTCCTGTGCTAGGACGCGCTCAGCGCGTCCATAGCACAGGAGAACCACTTGGCTGGAGCTTGTCCTTAGCAGCCAAGTGGTTAATCTGGCTGTCGACGGCGCCGATAAAAAAATAGTACCTCTTGTCGGGCTGGTCCTGCCGGGAGGAGCCGGCACGTACCGGCTGAAAGAAAAACCCTGATTAAAACTCATGCTCATACACACCGTATTACTGTATGATATTGCTCCGCAGCAATACAACTTACTCCGTTTTGCGCACGCACGATATATCTGCCCCGGTGACTAATACTCATAGTACTCTTCTGCTCTCCTCCCTGCTAGTCCCCGTGCGCGGTGCTGGAGACAGGGACACGCACACCTTCAGTTTTAAAAGGGACATGTGTATCTTAGCTTACTTAGAGAAACCTGTCTCATTGAGTAGGATTGTAGCTGAGTGAGACAGCTGTCTGATATTAAAATAAAAGCCATAAATAATTAATTGCCTCCTCATCAGACCAGCAGGGTAAGTATAAGTAATGGCTTTTATTTTATTCTTTTTATACTTTGAACAGAAACCTCCATGCTTCACTGTGACACATGCAGGCTGATCCAGGTTATAAAATGGCTTGTGTATTAAAAGTTTAAATTTTTTTATATATATTTTTTCTTTAAAAGCACTGCCCCTCTTCTATTCTGTAGCTCTGTTGTGTTTCTTTATAGACGTACGACACAGGTTTACACACCGTTATGCCTCTCAGCTTTTGCCTGTTAACCTTAGGCTCCTTAACCCTTTCACTGCTGAGGACGTGTGGGGAACGTCCTCATTGACTCCTAAGGAAAGATATGGGTGGAGATCAGGGTTCCTTTGAACCCAGATATCTCCCGACTGTTTTCAGCTAGCAGGGTCATATTTAGTATCATTAGAAAGGACAGAGCATGGCCTTTCCAATGATACCAAACATGACCATGTTTAAAGTAAAGACAAAAAATAACAACAATAATAATACAGAAAAAAATATGTTTTTTTAAGACGTGAAATGGCTCAGCAGTGAAGGGGTTAAGAACTTCGTACATTTCAAACTGTAATAGCTGTGAGAGAGGCAGAGACTGGAGACTATAGCTCACTTTTTAGCATAAAAAAAACTGGCTCATAACTTTTTTAGCTGACTCCTAGATTCAAAGCAAATTTGTCAAGCCCTGCGTTATAGAATTATTAATGGAAATAATCACAATTATTTTAAAGAATGTATATTTTTTTAACTTATTTAATTCCCCTCTAATTTTTTACTCTCCGCTTTTCTGTACCTCACAATGAGACACAGATTTAGTGCCGTTGAGGGTTGGGCACGAATGGTTGGCCCCAAAAGGGTTACTGGTAGCCATTACAAATATTTGGGTAATAGGAGCTCCTTATTGGAGCCCTCCCCCTCCCAAATAGCTCCACATGTAAAAAGGAGTGACACCACTGAAGAGGGCACAGTCTGTCCTTTTCAGCAGTGCCTCTCTGTAACCCCTTAGGCGCCGGATCGTGATTCAAATTCGGAAGTGAATGACATCTTACCAAGTGGCGCTAGGGGGATAATTTAGCTCCATGTACCTGCTGGTCCATGGCAGCTAGAGGGTAATGTTTGGTATCATTGGAAAGGCCTGATCTTGTCCTATCCAATGATACCAAACATGGTTGGTGTAAAAGTAAAAAAAAAATAAAGATTTTGTCTTGGGGTATAATAAAATAGGACTTCAATTGACGTTTAAACATGAGCATAAAACAGTCAAAATGGGCTCAGCGCACAGAGGTGAAATGGGTCAGCAGTGAAGGGGTTAAAAGGCAGAAAAATTGGGTATTTCTAATCTCAGGACAAAATTTTGAAACTATTTAGGCTAGGGTCAGACTGAGGCAGTGCGAACGCGCGTGCAGGCGCACTTAATCACGGCCGTGCTAGCAGCAGATGCCGGGCAATGACGGCCAATATACGAAGTACGGTCGCACAAAAGTCCGGCTGCGCAACGCAAGTGGAAAATGAACGCATTTTTTCGAGAACGTTAAACCACTAGTACTGACGTACAGAGTGCGCTGCGTCCGCTAGCGGCGTGTGTGCGTGAATTGGAGATGTCAGACGCTGCTAATGTCCGGCCAACATAACGTCCAGACACAAAAAGAGTTTTATTGATGATCCGTACAAAATCACGGATGAAAATGCGCATCGTATGACCGCTATTGCGTATTCCGTGAAAAAATACGTCCATTCTTCGAACGCACATTTTCACGGACAACGTTAAAAATGCGTTAGTCTGACCCTAGCCTTAGCTGGGGTCTTTTTTGGCGGTTGTAGATTATGGGGATTAAATTTAGAAAAAGTGTGTTTTTTCTATTTCAGATTTTTTTTAATAGTAAATTATATGATAGAATGGAAATAATATCTTTAGAAAGCCCATTTAATGACAAGAAAAACGGTATATAATATGTGTGGGTTCCATAAATGAGTAAGAGGTAAATTGGACCTAAACACAAACAGCGCAAACGTAAAAACAGCAGTGGGCACTTTCGGACTGACAATCGTAAAACCGCCTGGTCACTAAGGCAGGGCTTGACAAATTTGCTTTGAATCTAGGAGTCAGCTACAAAAGTTAGCCAACGTTTCTGCGAGGATTCGCCTTTATCATGGTATACCTAGATAAAGGCGAATGCTCGCCGAAACGTTGGGAACCTTGCCTCTGCATCTGGGAGTTTGTTTGTATTGACCCAGATTATGATTTTAGCTGCTTCTATTTATTTATCACTTTGTTACCTGGTTCTTTTTTCTGTTAGGTATTTTTTGTGCATGTGGTGTTTTGGCTACTTTTTGGAGCCTAGAAGTGTAGACCGTTGCTTCTAATATCAGTTTGACCACTCTGAGATAGATAGATATATCTTTATCTATATATATCTCTATCTTATATTATTTGTGTTGTTAACATCTGTACGTTGTGATAGTTTTATTTGTTTACTTATTTTATTTGCTCTGTTGTCATTGGACACCCTATTTACCCACAGACAGACACACACACACACACACACACACACACACACACTCTCTGTCAGCCACATACACTGTCAGCCACAGACACACACTCTCTCTGACACACACACACTCACTCACTCTGCCAGCCACACACACACACTCACTCTGCCAGCCACACACACACACACTCACTCTGCCAGCCACACACACACTCACTCTGCCAGCCACACACACACACTCTGCCAGACACACACACACACACACTCTGCCAGCCAGCCAAGCACACACACACGCTCTGCCACACACACACGCTCTGCCAGCCACACACACAAACTCTGCCAGACACACACACACACACACTCTGGCAGCCACATACACACACTCTGGCAGCCACACACACACACTCTGCCAGCCACAGCCACACACTCACTCTGCCAGCCACACTCCCTCACCCTCACTCTGCCAGCCACACACTCAATCTCTCTGGCAGTCATACACAGTTCCAGGCTCCTGTCTCACCTCTCCCTGCCGAGTATCAGACACGCGGCTGCAGGGGGGAGGGACGGTCTGCCTTCACTACAGTCAGATGATTGGCTGTGAAGGCAGCCTATCCAGCTCGTGTTTGGGCAGAGAGCAAACAAGGCAGAGCCTTGCGTCCATCAGGTTCAGCCTCCCACACATCACCTACTGTTGTTGATCGAAAAGAAGGCAAAAAACCCAGTCTGAAGCGCTCGCCGATATGCAACACACTGGGAAAAAATTCCTTCTTGACCCCACAATGGCAAACAGATTTCTCCTTGGATCAAGAAGCTGGCCCACATATTAAATATTATAACCCTTAATATTCTGTGTCTGCAGGAAGTCATCCAGTCGTTTTTTAAAAGTCTGTACAGACTCTGACCCTCAGACTCTGAGCATGGCGGGGGGTCAATCATGCTTTGGGGCTGTTTTGCTTCTGCAGGTACTGAAGTGGAAATAGGCTAGAAGACGGCCGCCATTGTACACAGGCGGCCATCTTGTTCAGAATATTGGTTCACTTGTATATAACTAGACAGGTTTGTAGCTGAAACTAGAATGAGGTATACGTAGAAATTAGGAATGCGTTTAGATATTAGCAGAAAAGCAATTAAAGTTTTATGAAAGATCTTTGCTGTTCTCTGGCACGGAGAAGTAGATATTCCAAGGTCGTTGGGGCCCGCGGAAAGACGAAGGAGTATAGAAGACCGGGCCCCAGGCCATCTGAATAAATATAGCCGATAGGGAGGGAGGCACTGCCCGGAGAAAGACAGCACAAACAAATCACAGACTGTCAAACTAACGAGAAGTGTATCAATTTATAGTTATATGTGGAATGTTCTTTGTGTTCGAATTAATGATGGGAGGTATTAACCCACGTGGGGTGGAATAGAGTGTCATAGGGAGGTGGGCTAATGGGGATGTACCTAATTATGTATTTGGGGCATAAAACCTCATGTCTCTGTGTAATCGGGGCTCACTCTAAAGCGATTCAATCCTGTGTGAGCACTTGTGTGACGACACAATAAACTCTTGCCTTTCCTGAAGAGACTCGTGTTTGGACAATCCTTGCTTGTGTCTGGTCCGGCGCCGTTAATGAAGTGAACCTGTCTGACTCCGGCTACAGTACAGGGAAGCTTCAGCGTGTGCAAGGTACCATGAATTCTCTTCAGTACCAGGAGATATTGGATGACAATGTGATGCAGTCCGTCACAAACCTGAGGCTTGGGAGACGTTGGACCGTTCAACAGGACAATGATCCCAAGCATACCTCCAAGTCCACTAGAGCATGGTTGCAGATTAAAGGCTGGAACATTTTGGAGTGGCCATCGCAGTCACCTGACTTAAATCCGATTGAGAACCTCTGGTGGACTTAGAAGAAAGCAGTTGCAGTGCACAAGCCTAAGAATGTGACTGAACTGGAGGCTTTTGCCCATGACGAATGGGTCGAAGATACCCGTAGATCGCTGCAAGACACTTGTGTCAAGCTATGCTTCACGTTTAAAGCTGTTTATAACTGTAAAAGGATGTTGTACTAAGTACTAAGATTGAATGTCACTTGGGGGTTGAATAAAACTGATAATGATGTGAGCACAGAAAAGACATTTGTGGTTATTTCATTATAAATGTTATGTTATATTTGTCTGACCTACACGTGCCTCTTTGATTTAATTGTAAGCAAGATGACTGAATGATCAAAATCAATGTCAAACTGGCCAAAACACTCAATTTCAGTGGGGGTTGAATAATTTTGAACACAACTGTACTATATATGACAAACACAAATGTATACCTTATAAAATATACTCTGTATAGCAAAAAATATCTTTCCTATTGAAGACCTAAAGCGTATCTAAAGAAAGTGGCAAACCTCAAAATCTGTGTTGCGACCCCTCGGAATTAATGTATCTAGATTATATATCCATCGCATTTCTGTTTTAATTAGTTTTTGATGAAGGTTATACCTTCTCCAATTAGGCTAGGGTCAGACTAATGCAGTATTAACGTGCGTTTAGCAGCACTAAATCACGGCCGTGCTAGCAGCAAATGCGTCCAATGCCAGGCAGCATACGAAGAACGGCCGCACAAAAGTGCGGCCGCGCAACGCGAGTGGCAAACGAATGCATTTTTTCGAGGACGTGATACCGCTAGTACTGATGTACAGAGTGCGCTGCGTCCACTAGCGGCGTGTGTGTGTGATTAGGAGATGTCAGATGCTGCTAATGTCCAGCCAACATAACGTCCAGACACAAACAGTGTTTTATTCATGATCCGTACAAAATCACGGATGCAAATGCGCATCGTATGACCGCTATCGCGTATTCCGTGAAAAAATACGTCCATTCGTTCGAACGCACTTTTTCACGGACAACGCGAAAAATGCGTTAGTCTGACCCTAGCCTTAAGATTTACCTTTTCTATCGCAAAAAACTGGGAACCCATAGGATTACAGTCATGGGCGTCTTTATAATGTATCAGGGACACTATCCGGGTTATTCAGAGAGCAATGAAAAGCAGGAGAATAACTGGAGAATGGAAAATTCTAGGTCAAAATAGCCAAACCAGAAAAATTTCCCATTCAGCTCACTTTCCAAATCGGCTATTTTGACCTAGAATTTTCCATTCTCCAGTCATTCTCCTGCTTTTCACCTCTCTCTGAATAACCCTGTATGTTTATCATGTCCCTTGTTAATGTAGCATAGGTGCTCATTAATTCTATTATATAAGGGACGTGATGTCTGACCTATATGTATTTTATTGCAAGGACATCTAATTACGTATATGATATTTTTTGAGTGACAAGTCATTTCCTGTTTAATTTTATACTCTACTAGGTGTTAAGCTTGCCCAGAGGGCAGTCTAATGTTGAGGGTCTGGCTGCTCTCGGCGCACCCGGGCTATGGCTGCTCTGCACTCCATTGGGGGGGGGGGGGTTGCAAGGGCATTGAAGTTGGTATTGGGTGGTTGTAGGGGCAGTGGGGATGCAGAAGGTGGCATTGGGGAGTTGCAGGTGAAGATGGTCACCAAGTGAAGATGGTGGTATTGGGGGCAGTGGGGGCACAGAAGGCGGTATTGGAGGGTTGTGGGGGTGCAGAAGGAGGTATTGGGGGTTGCGGGGCAGTGGGGATGCAGAAGGTGGTATCGGGGGGATGCGGGGCCAGTGGCTGTGCAGAAGGTGGTATCGGGTTGCAGGGGCAGTGGGTGGTGCCAAAGGTGATATCAAGGGCAGTGGGAGGTGCAAAAGGTGATACGTATGTGTGTGTGGGGGGGTTTACAGGAGGTGTGGGTGGAGGTGTTTGCAGGAGGTGTGGGTGGAGGGGTTTGCAGGAGGTGTGTGTGCGGGGGGGGTTGCAGGAGGTGTGTGTGTGCGGGGGGGTTGCAGGAGGTGTGTGTGTGCAGGGGGTTGCAGGAGGTGTGTGTGCGGGGGGTTGCAGGAGATGTGTGTGCGGGGGGTTGCAGGAGTGTGTGTGTGCGGGGGGTTGCAAGAGGTGTGTGTGTGCGGGGGGTTGCAAGAGGTGTGTGTGTGCGGGGGGTTGCAAGAGGTGTGTGCGTGCGGGGGGTTGCAAGAGGTGTGTGTGTGCGGGGGGTTGCAGGAGGTGTGTCTGTGCGGGGGTTTGCGGAGGTGTGTGTATGCGGGGGGTTGCAGGAGGTGTGTTTGCGGGGGGTTGCAAGGAGGTGTGTTTGCGGGGGTTGCAGGAGGGTGTGTGTTTGCGGGGGGTTGCAGGAGGTGTGTGTGTGCGGGGGGTTGCAGGAGGGGGTGTGTGTGTGCGGGGGGTTGCAGGAGGTGTGTGTGCGCGGGGGTTGCAGGAGGGTGTGTGCGCGGGGGTTGCAGGAGGTGTGTGTGCGCGGGGGGTTGCAGGAGGTGGTGTGCGCGGGGGGTTGCAGGAGGTGTGTTGTGCGGGGGGTTGCAGGAGGTGTGTGTGTGCGGGGGGGTTTGCAGGAGGTGTGTGTGTGTGCGGGGGGGTTGCAGGAGGTGTGTGTGTGCGGGGGGTTGCAGGAGGTGTGGTGTGCGGGGGGTTGCAGGAGGTGTGTGTGCGGGGGGTTGCAGGAGGTGTGTGTGAAGGGGGTTTCTGGTGAATGTGTGGGGGTTTCAGGGGTGATGTGTGTGGGGGGTTTCAGGGGGTGATGTGTGTGGGGGGTTTCAGGGGGTGATGTGTGTGGGGGTTTCAGGGGGTGATGTGTGGGGGGTTGCAGGGGGTGATGTGGTTGGGGGTGCAGGGGGTGATGTGTGTGGGGGTTGCAGGGGTGATCTGTGTGGGGGTTGCAGGAGGTGGTGTGTAGGGGGGTTTGCTGGAGTTGTGTTGGGGGTTTGCTGGAGGTGTGTAGGGGGGTTTGCTGGAGTTGTGTAGGGGGGTTTGCTGGAGTTGGTATAGGGGTTTGCAGGTGGTGTGGGGGTTTTGCAGGAGGTTGTGGGGGGTTTGCAGGAGGTTGTGGGTGTTTGCAGGGGTGGTGTGGAGAGGTTTGCAGGAGGCGGTATGGGGTTTTGCAGGAGGTGTGTGTGTGTGGGGCTGCAGGAGTTGCGTGTGTGTAGGGGGTTGCAGGAGGTGTGGTGTGTAGGGGGTTGCAGGGGTTTGCAGGAGGTGTGTGTGTAGGAGGTTTGCAGGAGGTGTGTGTGTAGGAGGTTTGCAGGAGGTGTGTGTGTAGGAGGTTGCAGGAGGTGTGTTGTGTGTAGGAGGTTTGCAGGAGTGTGTGTGTGTGTAGGAGGTTTGCAGGAGGTGTGTGTGTGTAGGAGGTTTGCAGGAGGTGTGTGTGTGTAGGAGGTTTGCAGGAGGTTGTGTTGTGTGTAGGGGAGGTTTGCAGGAGGTAGTGGGTTTGCAGGAGGTTGGTTGTGTGTGTTTGCAGAGCTGGTGTGTGGGGGTTGCAGGTGTGTGTGTGGGGCGGTTACAGGTGATGTGTGTGGGGCGGTTGCAGGTGGTGTGTTGGGGGGTTGCAGGTGGTGTGTGCGGGGGTTTGCAGGAGGTGTGTGTAGGGAGTTTTGCAGGAGGTGTTTGTAGGGGGGTTTGGGGAGGTGTGTGTGTGTTGGGGTTTTGCATGAGGTGTGTGTGTGTAGGGGAGGTTTGCAGGAGGTGGTGTGTGTAGAGGGGGTTGCAGGAGGTTGTGTTTTAGGGGGGATTGCAAGAGGTTTGTGTGTAGGGGGTTGCAGGAGGTGGTGTGTAGGGGGTTTGCAGAAGGCGTGTGTGTAGAAGGGGTTTGCAGAAGGTGTGTGTAGAGGGGGGTTTGCAGGAGGTGTGTGTGTGTTAGAGGGGGATTGCAGGGTTGTGTGTAGAGGTGGGCTTGCAGGAGGTGTGTGTGTGTATAGGGGTTTGGGGGAGTCGTGTGTATGTAGGGGGGTTGCAGGAGGTGAGTGTGGGGGGTTGCAAGTGAGTGGGGGGTTTGCAGGAGTTGTGTGGGGGGGACGTTTGCAGGAGGTGTGTGTAGAGGAGGTTTGCAGGAGATGTGTGGGGTTGCAGGAGATGGTGTGTGTTTGCAGGGGGTGGTGTGTGTGAGGGGGTTACAGTAGGTGCGTGTGGGGGGGTTGAAGGAGTTGTGTGTGGGGTTTCAGAAGATACGTGTGCGTAGGGGGGTTTGCAGGAGGTGCGTGTGTGGGGGGTTGCAGGAGGTGGTGTGGGTTTGCGAGAGGTGGTGTGGGGGTTGCAGGAGGTGGTGTGGGGGTTGCAGGAGGTGGTGTGGGGGGTTGCAGGAGATGGTGTGTGGAGGTTTGCAGGAGGTGGTGTGTGTTTGCAGGGGGTGTGTGTGTGGGGGGTTTGCAGTAGGTGCGTGTGGGGGGGTTAGCAGAAGATACGTGTGCCTGGGTTTGCAGGAGGTGTGCGTGGGGGGGGTTTGCAGGAGGTGCGTGTGTGTAGGGGGTTGCAGGAGGTGCGTGTGTGTAGGGGGTTGCAGGAGGTGCGTGTGTGTAGGGGGTTGCAGGAGGTGCGTGTGTGTAGGGGGTTGCAGGAGGTGTGTGTGTGGGGGTTGCGGGGGGTTTGCAGGAGGTGTGTGTGGGGATTTGCAGGAGGTGTGTGTAGGAGGTTTGCAGGAGGTGTGTGTAGGAGGTTTGCAGGAGGTGTGTGTAGGAGGTTTGCAGGAGGTGTGTGTAGGAGGTTTGCAGGAGGTGTGTGTGTGTAGGGGAGGTTTGCAGGAGGTGTGTGTGTGTAGGGGAGGTTTGCAGGAGGTGTGTGTGTAGGGGAGGTTTGCAGGAGGTGTGTGTGTAGGGAGGTTTGCAGGAGGTGTGTGTGTGTAGGGGAGGTTGTGTGTGGGGGGTTGCAGGTGGTGTGTGCGGGGGGTTTGCAGGAGGTGTGTGTAGGGAGTTTGCAGGAGGTGTTTGTAGGGGAGTTTGGGGGAGGTGTGTGTGTGTGTTGGGGGTTTTGCATGAGGTGTGTGTGTAGGGGAGGTTTGCAGGAGGTGGTGTGTGTAGAGGGGGTTGCAGGAGGTGTGTGTTTAGGGGGGATTGCAAGAGGTTTGTGTGTAGGGGGTTGCAGGAGGTGGTGTGTGTGAGGGGGTTGCAGGAGGTGTGTGTTTAGGGGGATTGCAAGAGGTTTGTGTGTAGGGGGGTTTGCAGGAGGTGGTGTGTAGGGGGGTTTGCAGAAGGCGTGTGTGTGTGTAGATGGGGTTTGCAGGAGGTGTGTGTGTGTAGAGGGGGATTGCAGGGTTGCCTAAACGGCTCTGGTCCACCTTCAACACCCTCCTCCACCCACCTGCACCTCCCCCCTCAGCTGCCTCAGCGCTCAAGACCTGGCAGACTACTTCCTCAGTAAAACTCTAACTATCAGAAGCAACATCCCAACACAAGATAGTTATCTGCCACCTCCACTCCCACAGGTCCCCTCTGCCACCCTCTGCCGCTTCCTCCCAACCACTGAGGAGGAAGTCAATTCCTTATTGTCCTCCTCACATCTCACCACGTGCCCGCTCGACCCCATTCCCTCACATCTAATTCCTCCCCTCTCCTCCTCCCTCACCCCTGCTCTCACACTCATCTTCAACCTATCTCTCTCCACTGGCTCCTTTCCATCCGCCTTCAAAACACGCGCTAGTTACCCCTTTACTAAAGAAACCATCCCTAGACACCAACTCTCCATCCAACTACCCCCTGTATCCCTGCTTCCTTCACATCAAAGCTCTAGAAAAAACTAGTCTTCAACCGCCTCTCCCTCTTCCTGTCCTCCAATTCCCTACTTGACCCCCTGCAATCTGGCTTCCGTCCGCTACACTCAACTAAAACTGCCCTCACCAAAGTCACAACGACCTCCTAACTGCTAAAAAACACGGCCACTATTCTATTCTCATCCTGCTTGACCTCTCGGCTGCTTTTGACACTGTTGACCACCCCTCCTTCTACAGACCCTCAACTCTCTGGGTCTCGGTGACACTGCACTTGCTTGGGTTGACTCCTATTTATCCAACAGTCCTTCTGTGTGTCCTTTGCTGGTAACTCCTCCTCTTCATTGCCTCTATCTGTTGGTGTACCTCAAGGCTCTGTCTTTGGTCCCTCTGCTCTTTTCCATCTACACCTCCTCCCTGGGCAAAATCATCAACAGCTTTGGCTTTAATTACCACCTCTACGCTGATGACACTCAGATCTACCTCTCTACCCCTGATCTCTCTCCCCCTGTTCCTTTCAAAAGTCAGTGACTGTTTATCTGGCATCTCCTCCTGGATGGCCTCCCACCACCTAAAGATCAACATGTCAAAGACTGAGCTCCTACTTATTCCTCCCTCTAATGCCCCCACCTCCTGACTTCTCTATCACGGTGGAGGGTATCACCATCTCCCCATCAAACCAAGTTCGCTGTCTTGGAGTTACACTGGACTCTGCTCTTTCCTTCATCCCCCACATCAAGTCTCTTTCCTCCTCCTGCCGATACCAACTGCGTAATATTTCCAGAATTCGGCCATTTCTTACCGCTGTCACCACAAAACAACTCATACACGCCTGGTAATCTCCCGACTCGACTATTGCAATAATCTCTTATCTGGCCTCCCTCTGTCCCGCCTCTCCCCCTACAATCCATCCTGAACGCCTCCGCAGGCTAATTCACCTCACCGCCGCTCTGTCTCTGCCGCTCCCTCTGCGAGTCCCTTCACTGGCTCCCCATCCACTGCAGAATTAAGTTCAAAATCCTTATCCTTACCTACAAAACCCTCACTAACTCAGCGCCCCACTACCTGTCCTCACTAATCACCAATACACCCCAGCCCGCTCCCTAAGGTCAAACAGTGAACCTGCGCCTAGCTTCTCCCCGCATCACCTCTTCCATGATAGACTGCAGGATTTCTCACGCGCAGCCCCCACTCTCTGGAACGCTCCCTCGTGCTGTCAGACTTTCCCCTAACTTCTCTTCCTTCAAACGCTCCCTGAAAACATTCCTATTTAGGGAAGCCTACCACCCAACTCACTGACGCAACCATCAATCACTCTCACCTTACAGTCCTCTCCTCCTGTTTCCAACCCCAACCCTCCTAGATTGTGAGTTCCTACGGGAATAGGGCCCTCATCTCCTCCTGTACTGTTTGTCAAATGTTGTTCAATGTATTGTAACCCTGTCTGTACTGTGCTTATTGTACAGCGCTGCGGAATTATGCTGGCGCTTTATAAAATAATAATAATAATAATAATAATAATAGAGGAGGGCTTGCAGGAGGTGTGTGTGTATAGGGGGTTTGGGGGAGTCGTGTGTATGTGGGGGGTTGCAAGTGAGTGGGGGGTTTGCAGGAGGTGTGTGGGGGACGTTTGCAGGAGGTGTGTGTAGAGGTGGTTTGCAGGAGATGTGTGGGGTTGCAGGAGATGGTGTGTGTTTGCAGGGGGTGGTGTGTGTGGGGGGGGTTACAGTAGGTGCGTGTGGGGGGTTGAAGGAGTGTGTGTGGGGGGTTTTCAGAAGATACGTGTGCATGGGGGGTTTACAGGAGGTGCGTGTGTAGGGGGGTTTGGATGAGGTGTGTGTGTGTAGGGAGGTTTGGATGAGGTGTGTGTGTGTGTGTGTGTGTGTAGGGGGGGTTGGATGAGGTGTGTGGTGTAGGGGGGGTTGGATGAGGTGTGTGTGTGTAGGGGAGTTTGGATGAGGTGTGTGTGTGTAGGGGGGTTTGGATGAGGTGTGTGTGTAGGGAGGTTTGCATGAGGTGTGTGTGTGTGTGTGTGTGTAGGGGGTTTTGCATGAGGTGTGTGTGTGTGTAGAGGGGTTTGGATGAGGTGTGTGTGTAGAGGGGGGTTTGCAGGAGGTGTGTGTGTAGGGGGTTTGGATGAGGTGTGTGTGTGTAGGGGGGTTTGGATGAGGTGTGTGTGTGTGTAGGGGGGTTTGGATGAGGTGTGTGTGTAGGGGGTTTGGATGAGGTGTGTGTGTGTAGGGGGGTTTGGATGAGGTGTGTGTGTGTAGGGGTTTGCATGAGGTGTGTGTGTAGGGGGGTTTGCATGAGGTGTGTGTGTAGGGGGGTTTGCATGAGGTGTGTGTGTAGGGGGGTTTGCATGAGGTGTGTGTGTAGAGGGGTTTTGCATGAGGTGTGTGTGTAGAGGGGGGTTTGCATGAGGTGTGTGTGTAGAGGGGGGTTTGCATGAGGTGTGTGTGTGAGAGGGGGTTTTGCATGAAGGTGTGTGTGTAGAGGGGGATTTGCATGAGGTGTGTGTGTAGAGGGGGGTTTGCAGGAGGTGTTTGTAGGGGGGGTTTGGGGGAGGTGTGTGTGTGTTGGGGGTTTTGCATGAGGTGTGTGTGTGGTATAGGGGGTTTGGGGGAGTCGTGTATATGTTGGGGGTTTGCAGGAGGTGAGTGTGGGGAGTTGCAAGTGAGGGGGGGGTTTGCAGGAGGTGTGGGGGGGGGACGTTTGCAGGAGGTGTGTGTGTAAGGGAGGTTTGCAGGAGGTGTGTGTAGAGGAGGGTTTGCAGGAGATGGTGTGTGTTTGCAGGGGGTGGTGTGTGTGTGGGGGGTTACAGTAGGTGCGTGTGGGGGGTTGGAGGAGGTGTGTGTGGGGGGTTTTCAGAAGATACGTGTGTGTGGGGGTTTTTTCAGAAGATACGTGTGCGTAGGGGGGTTTGCAGGAGGTGCGTGTGTGTGGGGGTTGCAGGAGGTGGTGTGGGTTTGCGAGAGGTGGTGTGGGGGGTTGCAGGAGATGGTGTGTGGAGGTTTGCAGGAGGTGGTGTGTGTTTGCAGGGGGTGGTGTGTGTGTGGGGGTTGCAGTAGGTGCGTGTGGGGGGATTGCAGAAGGTGCGTGGGGGGGTTAGCATAAGATACGTGTGCGTGGGGGGTTTGCAGGAGGTGCGTGTGTGTAGGGGGTTGCAGGAGGTGCATGTGTGTAGGGGATACAGGAGGAGCGTGGGTGTGTGTGTGGGGATTGCAGGAAGTGATGGGTTGCAGGGGGTTTGCAGGAGGTGCGTGTGCGTGGGGGGTTTGCAGGAGGTGTGTGTAGGGGAGGTTTGCAGGAGGTGGTGTGGTGGGTTTGCAGAAGGTGTGTGTGTGTGGGGGGGGGATTTGCTGGCGGTGTGTGTAGGGGGGTTTGCTGGAGGTGTGTGTAGGGGGGTTTGCAGGAGGTGTGTGTGTATGCAGGGTTGCAGGAGGTGTGTGTGTATGCAGGGTTGCATGAGGTGTGTGTTTAGGGGGGTTTGCATGAGGTGTGTGTGTAGGTTGGATTGCATGAGGTGTGTGTGTAGGGGGGTTTGAATGAGGTGTGTGTGTGTAGGGGGGTTTGAATGAGGTGTGTGTTGTGTAGGTTGGATTGCATGAGGTGTGTGTGTAGGGGGGTTTGAATGAGGTGTGTGTGTGTAGGGGGGTTTGAATGAGGTGTGTGTGTGTAGGGGGGTTGCATGAGGTGTGTGTGTGTAGGGGGGTTTGCATGAGGTGTGTGTGTAGGGGGGTTTGCATGAGGTGTGTGTAGGGGTCTTTGTGTGAGGTGTGTGGGTGGGGGTTGCAGCAGGTGGTGTGGGGTTGCAGGAGGTTGTGGGTGTGTGGGGGGTTGCAGGGGTGTGTATGTATGGGGGTTTGCAGGAGGTGTGTGTGTAGGGGGGTTGCAGAGGCGGTGTGGGGGCTTGCAGGAGGTGTGTGTGTGTGTATGGGGATTTGCAGAAGAGGTGTGTGTGTGTGTGTAGGGGGGTTGCAGGAGGTGGTGAGAGGGGTTGCAGGGGTGGTGAGGGGGGTTGCAGGAGTGGTGAGGGGGGTTGCAGGAGGTGGTGTGGGGGGTTGCAGGAGGTGGTGTGGGGGTTTGCAGGAGGTGTGTGTGTGTGTTAGAGGGGGGTTGCAGGAGTGTGTGTGTGTGTGTGGGGGGTTTGCAGGAGGTGTGTGTGTGTGTGTAGAGGGGGTTTGCAGGAGGTGTGTGTGTGGTTAGGGGGGTTTTGCAGAGGTGTGTGTGGGGGTTTCTGAAGGTGTGTGTGTACGTTAGGGGTTTGGGGAGGTGTGTGTATGTAGGGTTTGCAGGAGGTGAGTGTGGGGGGGTTTGAATGAGTTGTGTGTGTGTAGGGGGGTTTGCAGGAGGTGTGTGTTTGTAGGTGGCTTTGCAGGAGGTGGTGTGGGGTTGCAGGACGTGGTGTAGGAGGGTTGCAGGAGATGGTGTGGGGAGGTTTGCAGGAGGTGGTGGGTTTGCAGAAGGTAGTGTGGGGAAGTTGCAGGAGTTGGGTGGGAGGTTTTCAGGAGGTGGTGTTGGGGGGTTTGCAGGAGATGGTGTGGTGGGGGGTTTGCAGGAGATGCTGTGGGGGGTTTGGCAGGATAGTGGGATTTTTGCAGGAGTGTCTGGGCAGGTTTGTAGGAGGTGGTGTGGGCAGGTTTGTAGGAGGTGGTGTGGGGAGGTTTGCAGGAGGTGGGGGTTTGCAGGAGGTGGTGTGGGGGCTTTGCAGGAGGTGGTGTGGGGTTGCAGGAGGTGTTTTGGGGAGGTTTGCAGGAGGTGGTGTGGGGAGGATGCAGTATGTGATGTGGGGAGGTTGCAGGATGTGGTGTGGGGGGTTGCAGTCGATGGTGTGGGGCGTTGTGTGGGGAGGTTTGCAGGAGGTTGTGTGGGGAGGTTTGCAGGAGGTGGTGTGGGGAGGTTTGCAGGAGGTGGTGTGGGGAGGTTTGCAGGAGGTGTGTGGAGGTTGCAGGATATGGTGTGGGAGGGTTGTAGGAGATGGTGTGGGGAGGTTTGCAGGAAGAGGTTTTGGCGGTTTGTAGGAGGTGGTGCGGGGGGGGTTTGCAGGAGGTGGTGTGCGGGGAGGTTCGCAGGAGGTGGTGTGGGGGTTTGCAGGAGGTTGTTGGGGGGGTTTGCAAGAGATGGTGTGGGGGTCCAGCAGGTGGTGTATTGGGGGTTTGCAGGAGATTGGTGGGGGGTTTGCAGGAGGTGGTGTGGGGGTTTGCAGGAGGTGGTGCGGGGAGGTTTGCAGGATGTGGTGCGGGGAGGTTTGCACTTTGCAGGATGTGGTGTGGGGAGGTTTGTAGGAGGTGGTGTGGGGAGGTTTGTAGGAGGTGGTGTGGGGAGGTTTGCAGGAGGTGATGTGGGGGGGGGTTGGCAGGAGTTGGTGCGGGGGGTTTGCAGGAGGTGGTTTGGGGAGTTTGCAGGAGGTGGTGTGGGGAGGTTTGCAGGAGGTGGTGTGGAGAGGTTTGCAGGAGGTGGTGTGGGGGGTTGCAGGAGGTGGTGTGGGGGTTTGCAGGAGGTGGTGTGGGGGTTGCAGGAGGTTTGTAGGAGGTGTGTGGGGAGGTTGCAGGATGTGGTGTGGGGGACTTGCAGGATGTGGTGTGGGGGGGTTTGCAGGATATGGTGTGGGGAGGTTTACAGGAGGTGGTGTGGGGAGGTTTGCAGGAGGTGGTGTGGAGAGGTTTGCAGGAGGTGGTGTGGGGGTTGCAGGAGATGGTGTGGGGGTTTGCAGGAGGTGGCGCGGGGAAGTTTGCAGGAGGTGGCGCGGCGAGGTTTGCTGGAGGTGGCGCGGGGAGTTTGCCGGAGATGGTGTGTGGAGGTTTGCAGGAGATGGTGTGGGGAGGTTTGCAGAAGGTGATGGTGTGGGGGTTTGCAGGAGGTAGTGTGTGTGTGTGGGGGGGTTTGCAGGGGGTGGGAGCTGCTGGTAGTGATCAGAGGGAGGAGTTGGCTGCACACACTGCATCTATTGGCTGTGGGCCGGCCCTTTCACCCTGAGCTTCCTCCTCACACAGCCTTCCCTCCAATAGACAGGATTTTTTTCCCTCCTCGCGCACGCAGGCAGTTTCTTTTCTTTGCGCATGCGCAATGTGCAAGTAAGTGCGGCGACGGAGAAAACTGTTTACAGTATATATAGAGATTGCTCCTTGAGTATTGGTAAATTTATTAATTACTCTACTGGGATTCCCTGTTTTGCGACAAGCTGTACAACGTCCACATCCATAAAATCCTGGATGTAGTTTAAACAGCTCTTTATTGTTTCCGTTTAATGGTATTTGTTTTTTAACTGTCAAGTGTGTCACTCCCTCTATAAATAACTTTTGGGGCATCTGGCAGAATATTACCTAAAATAGGATCCCTCTTGAGAATTGGCCAGTAGCGAGCAATAGATTTGTTTTATTGATGGTATTATAATTGAAGACAAACAGAACTCAGCATTCTCAATTTTGTTTTTATCTTTATACTTTAACAGATCGCTTTTATCCATATTTAGAACCTCCTCTCTTGAGTTTTTTCTCTATATACCCTTTCTCTTTAAAGTCCAACCAACATTAATTTATGTGACTGTTGTGCAAATTGGGTTACGTCAGTACAGTTCCTTCTTATGCACATCATCTGCCCTTTTGGTATGGTGTCAAACCAAGGGGGGTAATGGCTACTGGTGTTATGTATATAGCTGTTTACATGTACATCTTTAAAGTGGGTTCTAGTTTTAATATGCCCGTAATCAATATATATATATATTCAAATCCAGAAAATCTACCATTTCTCTACTTATAAAAGAAGGAAAACGTTATTGATAGAACTAAATTCAGAGATTAATTCCATATATGAGGAGATATTGAAAATCTCAGAGGTAAATGAAAGAGATGAACTTTTCAAGATAATTCAATTAAGTTTGAATAAATTAGACAAGGAAGTTATAGAGAAGAAAAAAAGCAAATACAGTAGAGATATAAGAGATTATAACACCAATAAAGTGTGGCCTTTTAAGAGTAATGAGACCGTTAAGGAATTGAACAACATAAATCGTGAGAGAAATAAAGAGGTACCCTCTGGGCAGTCTATGATGCATGAAAGAGGAGCACCTCCCTCATTTATATATCAAAAAGCGATTAAGTCTCAGGGAAGGTCCAATAGTTAGGAGGAAAATCTATACCCAAAAGGGCAGTAGTCCCCACAAAAGAGGTGGACACGACCTGAAGGAAATTATTCCCGTCCATATAGAAGAGAAAGAGAATATAAAAAGAATAAGGAGGGTTATGGACATTCATATGACAATAGGACTATACCCCAGGAATGGACTAAACAGACATATTTTCATAACAGAAGGAGAAGTAGTTCGAGAAGAGACTCCCCCTATTCTGCTCCAAAATAGATTTTTACATCTAGCAGGATATAATGGGGGAAGAGGTTTTTCAACCAGACAGACACAAGGAACGTGGGAAAGAAATTCTCCAGCTGGACAGACACAAAGGGAATCAGAGGGGTGAATTCAGAGGAAATTCCCCACAACCTTTAAGGAAAAGGTCACACAGAGAAGAAGATGCAGAGGAGGACATAAGACCCAGAGAAGAAAAAAGAGGCAGGATATAGAATCTACAGGCATCTTTAGTGTTACAGCCCTAACCCAAGGCCAAATTGGCGCATTACAAAAGGGTCTCAAATTTGCTCCAGCAACCAAAGGAAATACTTTCGACACTTATGTCGATTTATAAAAGTTTAAAAGACGGTTATGTCTAAAAAGATTTTCCAGCAAGAACCCAATTAAAAGACAAGTTATAGAGGAGAGTAGTTAAGTACATACACGATTGAAAGAGTGGCAATTTGTTCTGAATAAATCCCCACGAATGTTGACTTTAGTTGCCGATTGATGCTAAACGAAAAGCAAGAAGTGCCATCGTATAACACACGAACTGAATGTGGAACTGACCATCACACATGCGCACTAACGAGTAGAAAGTGAAAGCGCTATATACGGATACAGAAATATGTTATTCATGGGAGCCAGAGGTGACGTTGGGCAGTCTGTGGGATCGCCGTCCTGCGTGAGTACATCCTTCAGGTGTTTTAAATGATGTCATTAGACTATGAAATGGGGAATAAACGGACGAACACCATTCTTTTCTGAGGCTCGGGTCAGATGAGTGCATTTTGTACGGACTGTGCGTCCGTGCAGTACGGACGTACTTACTGACTGACAACAAGGTAGTGGCCACACAGTCCGTTTTTTTCACTGACGTTTTTTTTTGACTGATGTAGCAGGGAAAATAAATTACAATGATAAAACATTCTGTCCGTCAAAAATGCTGGACGTATAAATGCAGTCCGTCTGACCTTGTTGCATCACTCACGCACAAAGCTATGTGGACGTTGTGGACGTGGCGCACTCTGCACGTCCGTTCTAGCAGTATTACGTTCTTGCCTAATCTGCGCCCGTTTGCAGCGTCCGTCAGCCCCCGCACTTCTGTGGGGCTCCATTTAACACAATTGTATGCTATCACGGACGATAACACTGCGCTCGTCTGACCCCAGCCTGACTGATGAAGCTTGCAGCATGCAAGGGAAACGCGTCTCGGGATTTTTATTATTTGTTTTAACTTGAATAAATGTTTTTATTTTAAAACATTTTTTATTCTTCTTTTCGCTGACTATGTACTTGGCTGGAGATATCCTTTGACATTACTGCTGATTTACCATGGATATCCAGGCTATGCCAAATTAGGTAGGATCCCCTCTGTAGTGATCCACAGGTGCATTTACAGAGCCACCCTATTAGGAGGCTCTCAACCATGTAAGTTGACATCCGCTTATACATATTCTAATTGTGTCAATGGTAATACACTATTGCTGCCATTACTCTATTTGAGGCATTGCTACCTTTGGAACCAACCTACCTTGTGCAGACTAGATGGGCCGAAAGGTTCTTATCTGCCGACATTTTCTATGTTTCTATATCGAGTGAAGGTGGGTGGGGGCCCCCTTAGCGGCCTGAAAGCGCATACTACATGCCAGTCAGTACTGATTCCTCTAAACAAGAGAATTTTTCCCATTTTATTAGAATTAAAATATAACTTTTAATATATACGATTTAAAAAATTAACCCTTTGTGAAATTAATAAAATGTTGTCCAACGTTGACAACCAAGTGGCCCCCTGGACAAGTAGAAGAGCTAGATAATCTGCTAGTGGAGGAAATAGCCAAAATAACAATATTATTATCATGGGGGACTTTAATCTTCCTGATGTGAACTGGAAAACCAAAATAGCTGGGTGCACCAGGAGTACAAATATTCCAAACTCCCTACTGGGATTATCTCTAACACAAGTAGTCGAGTAGCCGAATCGGCTTGTTAGCAAAATCAAAAAAGGGAAGAAACCACTGTGGTACTCTACAAAAGTGGCCAAAATAGTGAAGAACAAAAAGATAGCATTCAATAATTATAAAAAAAACTCTGAGTGAAGAAGATAGGCAAACCTTTAAGATTAGGCAGAAAGAGGCAAAGCAATTTATAAGAGCTTCCAAAGCAGACGCAGAAGAGAAAATAGCTCAGTCAGTAAAAAAGGGGGACAAAACATTTTTTAGATACATAAACGAGAAAAGAAAAGTAAAACAAAGATTAGTTCGATTAAAAACAAAGGAAGGAAGGTATGTAGAAGAGGATAAAAGTCTCGCTGACTGCCTCAATGAATATTTTTGTTCAGTCTTTGCAGAAGAAAAGGAAGGAAAGAGGCCTCAGTTAGGAGGAAACACTAAAGAGACATTTACATATGCGTTTACAGAGGAGGAGGTTCTACAGCAGCTGTCTAAAGTAAAGACAAATAAGTCAATGGGGCCTGATGGGATCCACCCTAAGTTATTAAAAGAGCTCAGTGGTGTAATAGCAAAACCATTAACAGATTTATTTAACCAATCCTTGTTAACGGGAGTCGTCCCAGAAGACTGGAAATTCTTAGAGTTGCTTCGTCAGGCATACATCTACTAATACTGACACACCAGTATGGATTATAGTTCGCTACTTGTCACCACCATCCATCACAAATAACAAAAAACATTTGGACGCCTAAATGTAGGCACGATAAATTATCGTTCGTGAGGCTCGTCCACTTAACGATGCCAAAATACAATTGAACACCTAAAATTAGGCGCGAAGAAGTTATCGCTCACCAGACCTGTCCATTTGACGATGTCAGACAAATCAGTTCAAAGCCTGTCAGGCCCAATATATTTTTTACCAATGTTTCTCGTCTTATTGACAGTTACAAATACGGTGGTTGCTTTACCATCGACATATTCTACATGCCAGTCAGGCTCTTCCCTTGTGAGTGAAATCACCATATGCTTATCCAATAATCCGCTTTTTACTTTATACTGCGCGATTGTTTTGTATCTTTCTCTGTAGGATATATCAAACAGAATTGAGGAATCATATTTTCGAATACCTCATCATAAGATGTTTTGATGATCCAATTTTTATATAGTATATCTGTATAATAATCCAGCGCTCCCCTATACACTCTGTTGTGCACCTTTCACATTTTCAATAAGGGTGAAGGATACACCCTTAAGGGTGAGTGGCTTACTTTTATATATACATCTATACAGATTATAGCGCCAGGTCACTGTGAACCATATAGGTTCACTACTTCAAAATGACATACGTCACAGTGGTCCTGCTCTGCCATCAAACCTTTTTGGCGTTGGGTGCATGGTACAATTTGTAAGGTCTCCTCAAATCCCCTAGCTTTTGCGCCAGCTCCGATGCTACTCCAAAATACCCTGGTGGCCTATAAGAAATCCCTTGACATAAGGTTATTGAACGCTGTGAAGGCAGTTGCCTCCCGGTATTGTTGGAAAGGCATGACCCCCCTCCAATTCGGGAACGGCTCCATGAGGTGGAGCGAACTGGTATGCGGCTCGCCCGTTCGCTTAATGCGGTTATACCTCGGTTAAAGCCCTGGCATTCACTTGATGCTCTCTCCTCTAGACATGTGCACAACAAAAAAAAAAATTTGGTGCGTTCGTTTATCTTACCGTGATTTGTATTTCGGATTGGTTCGTTATTTCATTTTTATTGGTTAATTCATCCGTTTCACATTCCGAAATAATTACTTGAATTAGGCTAATTTTTTTTTATTTAAATTACCTAATCCGCCTGTCCTTGGAGCTGAAACCTATTCAGCCCCAAGGACAGCACCCGCCGAACGCAACCAGACGGAAATGAATAAAAAAAGGTTGCGTTCGGCAAAGAATAAAAGCCTAGTTTCAAAATTAGGAATCCAAAAATTTCACCAAAAAAATCTAGAAATGCCTAAAAAATCTTTAAAAAGATAGACTTTGATTCAAGTGAAAAGAATAAACGGTTGAACAAACAATTAATAAAAATGGGGAATATTTTTTACATTGAAAATGATAGGATTCGCCTGTTTAAACCCGTCGAATGAAACCACCAACAATCAGGGTGTTTCGGTGCTGTTCGGTGTTCTCTGAATAGATTAACCTGGCATTACTTCTCTATGGAGAATGAATTTCACTGCAGAATTGCACCAAATGGCACCATGGCGGTGTCTGTGGCCTGTGGTGCTGAATACACCAGATTCAGGAAAGTTCAATAGAAGGTGTATAATCGGCGCTTCAATAGGGAGAAGAAGAAAAAAAAAACAGCTGCCAGGTACTGGTGTATCTATACCCACGCGATACACAAGATATCGATTGCAAAACAAATAAATAGTCCTCGCGCTTGCAGTGGGAGGTTCTTCAATCCTCAAGATATCCTATAAAAGACAATAAATACATACATTGCTCAGTATGTATTGCCCTTCGTAATATCTAAATCGAGCAGGGAAAATAAACTCATTAAAGAGCCTTAAAGTCTGCTCTAGGCTATAAACACAATCAGGTATTGGGTTGATGAACCTCACCACCTCCAGGCTTCCACTCCAATTCTGTATAAGGGTCCGTCCAAGCTGCAAACCTGGCTCCTGCAGTGTTTCCACAATTAAGGTGCCAAAGGAAGAGAATAAGGACCCAAATAGCCTAGAGGCAAATTTTTTTTATTAAAAGCACAGCGCATTTCAACAAACCATCTTCCTCAAGGTGCAGATTCAGCACCACGGCCAATGGACAGGGACGCAGTGCTGAGTCTAACGAATTGATCCGGGAAAAATAAAGTCAATTCATTATATACAGTTTCGTTTTTGTTCTGTTTCAGTCCGAATCGATTCAGTTTTGTTCCGTTTCGGATGAATTTTGATTCGTACTGAAACAAAGCACCCATCTCTGCTCTCCCACCTCCCTTTACCATCTCTCACTTGAATACTGTTTATGGTTGGTAATTATGTTTTCTACCTATCTCGAGTCATGTGCACTATATCCATGTTGCTCATTTTGTATTAGGTTTGCTTTGTCGAGGCGACCGTGGGGTTGCTCCTCACTGTCCTCATCCATTCTTTCTGTATTATTCTCTGTTAAAATAAAAACTTGTTACAATAAAAATA
The DNA here is from genome assembly GCA_009667805.1 of Leptobrachium leishanense. Classification (NCBI taxonomy): domain Eukaryota; kingdom Metazoa; phylum Chordata; class Amphibia; order Anura; family Megophryidae; genus Leptobrachium; species Leptobrachium leishanense. The sequence continues at coordinate 229,718,081 of CM019066.1, read as the reverse complement.
GTCAGAGATATACTGAGCTTCTCATTGATATTTCAGAAATGAACATCTTTATGGTAAATAGTGATGTAGAATTAAATTGTAATTTCAGAGATCCCGCTGTGTCATAATTCATCCCTTAAACGATGGAGTTCCGTTTTGAATATATATTCGTACTCTCCAAATAACTACCCGTACAGTGTAGGCAACTGATCAAAATGATCCTTTGAGATTGCTGGGTGCCAAGAGATTACTATTCTCTCGGGAAAAACTTTTCTGGCCACATTCTTATGGCTAGTAAAACTGTATTGCCATGTTTTAATATACCCACGTTTATTTCAGTTTGCCTCCTATAGGCGGGTGTGGCCGAAAGTGTCCAAGCATCTCCTAATGCAGCCAGTAATCAGTATTGCTCTGTGAAGGAGCTGCAGAGTGATGTGAAGGTAGTCACTTTGGATTGGGAGTACGTGAGAACGGGAGTACTATAGAAGTGTGCGCCTGCAGAGTTTGGTGAGTCTGACATCTCATATTGTCCCTCAGCTTTCTCTGATGTCTAAAGTTGCTGCATACCTCCCTATAAAACAGTAGGCCTACATCCTTACATTTTGTGTGTGTGTGTGTGTATGTATTTTAGTGAATATATATATATACAGTGGCAAGAAAAAGTATGTGAACCCTTTGGGATTACGTGGAGTTTTGCATGAATTGATCATAAAATGTGCTCTGATCTTCATCTAAGTCACAACAATTTGAAAAACACAGTCTGCTTAAAATAATACAACACAAACATTATTTGTTTTCATGTTTTTATTGAACAGAACATGTAAACATTCACAGTGCAGGGTGGAAAAAGTATGTGAACCTTTGGACTTAATAACTGGTTGACCCTCCTTTGGCAGCAATAACCTCAACCAAACGTTTCCTGTAGTTGCAGATCAGACCTGCACAAAGATCTGGAGTAATTTTGGACCACTCCTCTTCACAAACCTGTTTCAGTGTAGCAATATTCTTGGGATGTCTGGTGTGAATCGCTTTCTTAAGGTCATGCCACAGCATTTCAATCGGGTTGAGGTCAGGACTCTGACTGGGCCACTCCAGAAGGCGTATTTTGTTTTGTTGAAGCCATTCTTTTGTTGAATTACTTGTATGCTTTGGGTCATTGTCCTGTTGCATCACCCATCCTCTGCGGAGCTTCAGTTGGCGGACAGATGGTTTTACGTTTTCCTGCAAAATGTCTTGATAAACTCTGGAATTCATTTTTCCATCAATGACAACAATCTGTCCAGGCCCTAAGGCAGCAAAGCAGCCCCAAACCATGATGCCCCCTCCGCCATGTTTTACAGTGGGGATGAGGTTTTGATGTTGGTGTGCTGTGCCTTTTTTTCTCCACACATAGTGTTGTGTGTTTTTTCCAAACAACTCAATTTTGGTTTCATCTGTCCACAGAATATTTTGCCGGTAGTGCTGTGGAACATCCAGGTGCTCTTTTGCAAACTTCAAACGTGCTGCAATATTCTTTTTGGACAGCAATGGCTTCCGCCGTGGTGTTCTCCCATGTACTCCATTCTTGTTTAATGTTTCCCTTATTGTAGATGTGTCAACAAAAATGTTAGCATGTGCCAGAGATTTCTGTAAGTCTTTAGCTGACACTCCAGGATTCTTCTTTACCTCATTTAGCATTCTGCTATGTGCTCTTGCAGTCATCTTTACAGGACGACCACGCCTAGGGAGAGTAGCAACAGTGCTGAACTTTCTCCATTTGTAGACAGTCTGTTTTACCATGGACAGATGAACATCAAGGCTTTTGGAGATACTTTTGTAACCCTTTCCAGCTTCATGCAAGTCAACAAATCTTGATCGTAGGTCTTCTGAGAGCTCTTTTCTGCGAGACATGTTCACATCAGGCAGTGCTTCTTGAAACCCGTAAACCCAAAACTGGTGTGTGTTTTTAAAGGGCAGGACAGCTTTCAGCAACACATCCAATAATATCACACTGATTGGACTCAAGGTTGGCTCACTCCTGGCTCCAATTAGCTCTTGGAGAAGTCATTAGGTTAGGGGTTCACATACTTTTTCCACCCTGCACTGTGAATGTTTACATGTTATGTTCAATAAACACATGAAAACATATAATGTTTGTGTTGTATTATTTTAAGCAGACTGTGTTTTTCAAATTGTTGTGACTTAGATGAAGAGCAGAGCACATTTTATGACCAGTTCATGCAAAACTCCACGTAATCCCAAAGGGTTCACATACTTTTTCTTGCCACTGTAAATCATATTTATTGTGATTTTAAAAAGGAGACACTATTGAACACCTGAATACAAGCGTTATAATGTATGGGACCAATGGGAACTCGGTTTTCCCTGCAAAATTAGTGGAGGAACTGCTTTCCCCCTTGACTTGACCTCTGTTATGATGGTTCTCAGTTAGTGCCATTGCTCATTGTTATAATTGATCTGATGTTCTGTTGTTAAACCTTGTGAATAGTAGCCAATTGTTCCTTTCTAAACATGGCCTTTTTATGGCAGGTTACCTGGGGTGGGGTGTGTTGCTGGGAGATTCTCAGCCATTGTTCTCTTCCCTCCTCTGGGTGGAAATATACACTTTCAGGGTTATTCAGAGAGGCGAAAAACAGGAGAATTGCATGGGGAATGACCAATCTAGAACAAATGGCAGATTTGGAAAGTGAAGTAAAAGGGAGAATTTTTCTGGTTTGGCTATTTTGACCTATAATTTTCACTTCTCCAGTCATTCTCCTGGTTTTTACCTCTCTCTGAATAACCCTGATAGTCTCAGAATTAATGTAGACCCTGTGTGAACAATAATGGTTGTTCCTGATTCACCCTTACACTGTGTTGCATCAGGTGTCTAGGGAAAAGCATTAATAACTTGCTGGGGACATTTTTGAGGACTACGAGAAATCTAAATAATGAAGATACTCTTTAGTGTCAGTATTTGTGAAAGAGGTGTTCCATAAACAATGAACCTTAACCCTTTCGCTGCTGAGGCTTTTCCCGCCCCTGTGCTGAGGGCATTTTTACTGGTTTTGCTCATCATGTTTAAACGTGTTTTGAAGGCTTATTTTAGTATATGACCCAGACATATTATATATCGTTCTTTCCCTCAGACTCGGCAGATTCAGAATATGTCATTATTATATGTATACGTCATGACCTGTCTGTATATTATAACAAAAAATGCAATAAAATATGATTTTTCAATAATTTACAATGTGTAAAGTGTTTTTTTTTCACATTTTAACATGCGAGCAATTGCGGTTATATTTTGTATGGGGTGCGCTTGTTAAAAAAATTAGAGATGGGGTCTCGTTACATTTTTTTTGGGGAAAATTACACGATTTTTAACAAACGCACCGCATACAAAAATCGTTAGTGCAGCATCATTGTTCACATGATAATTGAAATGGGAATAATATTGCTGCATTAACAAACCAAAAAAAAGAAAAAAAACCTGTTTATTTTTTTTTTATAATTTTTTTTAAATATATATTTTTTTTAATTTTTTTACAAACTTTTTCACTTTCGTGTTTGGTATCGTTGGAACGGCCATGCTCTGGCCGATCCAACAATACCAAACTTTAACCCCTCTCCACCATTGGTGGCAGCTAGGGGTTAACTCCAGGACTGGCGTCATCATGCTATGCACGATGACGCCAGTCCTCAGGGGGAGTTCCCGGAGGCTTGGCCGACATCCAAGATGTCGGCCAGCTCCGGGAAAGGATCACGAACCGGCGCTTTTCAGCGCCGATTCGTGATCCGGCTCCCCAGGGGTTAATGCCAGGTACCATTTGGAAGGGCAGGCTGTGCCCTTCCAAATGGTGCCTGGGTTAACCCCCGCAGCGCTGCCGATCGGGAGGGAGAGAGGTCCGAAGGACCTCCCCCCCTCCCTTTCAGGCACCTCCTCCGCACATGCGGGGGGGGGGGCGCTTGAATTAGGTGTCATCGCGCCCCCGCGATGACACCTAATTAGCCCGGCGGCGGTTCCGGATGCTGGGCTGACATCGAGGATGTCAGCCCCCACCGGGGGGGCCAGCGATCGGCCGGAACCCGGCCGAACGCTGACCCCAAAGGCTGGACGCGCTGAGCGCGTCCACCGCATGGAACGTGACATGCGGTTGGACGCGCTGAGCGCGTCCACCGCAGCGAAGTGGTTAAACTTACTGGTCACTGGGCTTCAACCCCTTCACTACCGATATTGAGATATCTCGGGTTTCAAGGGCACCATTTGGTGCCCGATATCGAGATATCTCAATATGCTAATCTGCTGCCCAAAAGCAAATTAAATTTGTTTGCTGCAAACCAATTTCATTAGCTTTTGGGCTGCAGAATGTGCCCCCAAAGTTTTAGCTCTGTGGGCACAATGCCCAAAGTGGTAAAACCGTAAAATCAGCTGCTCAAAGCTCTGAAATATTGGGCTTTCAGCAGCAAAACAGGCAGAAATAGAAGAAAATTGATCTGCTGTTAAAACCTCTAACTCAATTTGGCAGTAGAGATGCTGCCATCTACTGGCCAAAAATAGGTTATTTACAGTAAGACATAAATAGGTATATAAACTCAAATATTTCTTATTGTATAATTAAGTAAAATGATTTTACAAAAAAAACTATGGTTTCTGGCCATGTTTTCTTGGAAAATCACTTGGTAGTGAATGGGTTAAAACAACCAAGCATAGACCTTGAAATGGATATAGAAGTAGCTTTAGCACTTAACTGAGAAGTTTATAACCTGCACCTTATTAAACCAGACAAACTATTTTGAAAGCAGATGAACAATTTATTAACATATAAAACCAACAAAATATATCAAAATGGTGCACGTAAAGATTTCAGCATTTGAGCAGCTTCATTGTTTATCTGACGAAACCGTATTAAACGTTGACCTTTATATGACATTCTAATGCATGCAATGTATCCAGAAAAAACATTCAGATATCCGCTAGATGTTTAGGCTGCCCGTTCACTGGATCCGTATTCATACAAATAGCAAGTCGTACGTAGTCATCTGACCAATCCCACAACATCGAGGTGGTTGAACCAATTGTCCATTGTGTCCGACTACTGACGGCTTGGACCGACCATTCTCATTTGAATGGGAATTTTCGCACCAAGCCTGACAACCAGGAAGAAGATGGTCGCAGCATATCTAATTGGGTGAGTAATAAATGCATTTTTATTTAATATATATATTTATTATTTTGTGCATGGGAGGTAGATGAGACTAGCCCTGTGGGTAGGGCAGGGTAGCCTATTTTGCAGCTGTGCAAAGAGGAGTATGCACTATGCACTGAACTTGTCACCTGAAGGGCCCCTAACTATGAATTTCCCTGTACAGTGCAATTTCGGGGCATTTTGTCTATTCACTACACTGCCAAATACTGACGAATTGATGGCGATATACGGTGCAGTTCGCTGGAGATCGTCTGTCTTCGGCAGCAGCAACATTTTATCAGAACTAATCAGAGCCCCGAAGTGTAGGCGAAATCCCCTGATTTTCAGTGATTCAGTTCGACGTGTGAATCCCATAGGTTTCAAAGTAAAACAGTTTTTTTTATTCAAGCATTTATTCATTTGAATTTCAGCAAAAAGTCCCTATTTTTCTGAACATCTGTGACAGATCTCTGTACCCCAACAGAGTCACATCTGCCAATGCCGCTTCCTCGCAGGACTCCCCCCCCCCCCCCGTGTTCTACCCAGGCAGACTCCTGTGCCTTCCTCCAGTCCTCTGACAAAGTTCAAGGACACATAGAGCCTGCTAGCATCCCCCAGAAATAAGACAAGGCTGGAGATCTGAAGTCTTTCAGGGTAGAAATGGAACTCAATTTTAATAAGGGACACAGACATTTATGTGGTCAAACAGGGGTCATTTGCATATACAAAACCCCCTTAGAAACCACTGGGGGACCTAATTACACTGAAATATAATTGCACAAACATTGACTTGTTGGAAGGTGAAATCTAATGCCATTAGGTCAATTAGATTAGACAGTTACAGTAAACATTATTTAAGATTTCTTAAGGAACTAAGACAATGGGTGATCGTGATTGACAGATTACAACCTATTCAAATACAATAGATAGATAATTAGGCAGTATTCTTGCTTAATCCAGTTTACACCTAATTACATTATACTGGTTCAACACAGAAATAAGCTTTAAACTAAATTACAAATAGTATGGCAATGCCCAAATGCCCTAAGAACATTCTCTGCCATAACTACCCATAGTCTGAGGGCACGAGGCTGGCAGCCGCTCCTCTCCAAAAGGCACACAGTCTATTTGTAGTGCGGGCATTGCTGTGAGTGCCCGTGCCAGCCAGTCCCAGACCCCTGGAACACAAGTCACTGAAAAGGTGGCGGAGGTTTCCGTCACAACATCTTTTTGTATTTCTGGTATTTTTTAGACTAACTTTTTGAGTCCGAATATTACAAAAAAACTGAAAACCCTCAAAGGAAAGAGGGAACAGTGAATACCTTTGACATAGGTATAGGGGGTATAAGTATAAATGACAAAAAATAAGCCTTAATTTGAGCAAAGAAAAGCTAAAACTTATCCTTTTATAAGTATAAATTGATTAAAAACCGCATTATATGAGGCAGAAAGAATTCAATGGTAAATGCCAGTAATACTGTTCAAACAAACAACCACAGTGATGCAACAATAGAACAGTACATGAGAAAAAAATGTGTATTTTGTGCAGCAAACCAGTGAGGGAGAGAAAACAATAAAAAGAATTAAAAGGCTGGTTCCCTGAAGTGTATACTATCGGATATTGTCTGGTATGCTGAGTTTTCTTCACTCAAATTAAGGCTTAGTTTTGTCATTTAACTTCGTGAGTCCCAATTTTTAAAAAAAATATTTTTTTACGTTCTGTAACAAACATTTCAATTTTTTTAAAGGACCTTTTTATTGTTTAGACACCTTTTTAATGCATTTTTTGTTTCATTGATCAACAGTATCACACGTGACCTAAGCCATTTGTGGGGACATGTGTGAAAGAGTACTGCGCCAGAGAAGACCAGAGGAAGCAGTGGCAATGAGTCGCTGACAGAATGGGCGCCAAAGGTATAGATGATCCAATAATTCGTACATACATTTGAATGTTTGAAAAAGAAAAATGTATTAACATGTTGTTAACTTTCATAAACATAACAATAAAGTAAGAGAAAAAAAAAGCAAACCCGAATCAGGTGCATAAGGAATCGTATGCTCAGATGTTCACTTCCTAGGTGCAAAATAAAGGTTTTTTTAAATTCGGCCTGGATGTTTATAGCTGAAGTGACTGATTTTCCCCAAGCGAAGCAAAGCTTTCACCTACTGTCTCTGGGGTAATGAAAGTTGCTGCTTGCTGTTCCCCCTATTTGTTGATAACCATGTTGTGCAGCAAGCAAATGCATTTAACTATTATGTCCACAAATGCTGGATTTACTTCCATGGCCTTCTGCAGAAGTCGCATTTGCTGATCATTATTCCAAAAGCACATTCCATGACTTGACGTGCTTTGGATAGGCACCCATAGAAAATTGTTTCCGATGGGCCAAGTTTGGCTGCCGGGTAAGGCCTCATGAGGTACGGTTTTGGTGTGTACGCTTAGTCACCCAACAAAACATGTGTGACAGTTATGTTGGTTTCAGGTAGGACGGTGTGTCTGTGCATCCCCAACGCTCCTTGCTCAAGCTTCCTTGACAGGTTGGAATGTCTGAAAATCCTGTCATTGATTTCTTTGCCATACTTGCCTACGTCAATAGCAATAAACTTTTAAACGGGCCTTGCAACCTCTTGTAGGCCTATTGAAAAAACCTGTTTATAGTTCAACACAATTTGGAAAGCACCACTTTTCCCAAAAGCCCTCAATAATGATCTCAATCTCCTCGTTCTTCAGGAAGGGCATGTGTAGAGGCTGCAGTTTGTCACAAATTGCATGGCAAGTCTCCTGTACGACCCTTCAGACCGTGACATCGGAAATTCAAAAAGAGTGTTTTAAATGACGATCCTGTTGCCAAATATCTGCAATAAAATAACATCACATTAGTAAATTGAAATAACTAATAAAAAATATGGTTATTGTCATTATCACGTAATCAAACATTCATTTTATTCCAGTGGAAGAGGTGAAGTGGCGGAACTCGAGTCTTACAAGTTTGGAGATGGGGCGAAGTCAGACACTTCGTCAACATGAGCTTTCTATAACTCTATGCTCTGTGTGACTGACACCGTAGAGTCAAGGCAACTCCACGGGAACATCTCCCCAGAAAAAAGTGGCACACAGGCTGTTGACACAGCCCATGTGGAGGAGGAATAAGATAGCGAGATCCCATATGAGCCATCTGATCTTATGCAATCACCTCAACCACAGATGTCAACAGAACCAGACATGTCAATGCCTCAGTCAGACCGTGGAGTGAGCCAGAAGCCAGCCAGCAGCCCCAAAGAGCATGTCCGTTGAAGCGGAAAAGATCGGAGAAGTCACAAACTCCAGAAACACGCTGCAAAGTTCTTTGATTACTATCGGATGAGTCTGGAGACATTCACCTACATTTTAGATGCGATTCGGCCATCTATCACACAGTCTTCAAATTTCAGAGACAAAATATCACCTGAGGAATACCGTACCTCATGCTTCAGTAGGTTACTTTTAGGGATGCACCGAAATTTCGTCCGAAAATTATCGTCCGAAAATGGTGTTTTCTGTTACGTCCGAAATGGAAATTTCAGCCAAAAAAATCGGCCGGAAATTTCCCTTTCAAAATGGGGCCTGGAGGCCCGGCCGGGCCTGGGGCTCGCCTGAGCCTGGAGGCCAGCCGAGCTGCCTGCTCGGCCGTCTTCCAAGCTCAGGCGATCCCCTGGCTTGGCCTGGGCCTAGAGTCCCAGCCGAGCCTGGGGCTCACCTGAGCTTGGAGGCCGGCCAAGTTGCCTGCTCGGCCGTCCTCCAGACTCAGGTGAGTCCCCGGCTCGGCCAAAGGGCCAACCAAGCAGGGGGCTCGCCTGAGTCTGAAGGCCGGCCGAGCAGGGGGTTTGGGCGGGCCTCCAGGCCCAGGTGACGGATTTTGTTGGGGGGGGGGTAGAGAGCGTTGGACATACTCACCTACATTGGCCTCGAGTACTCCACCGGTTGCACATACTCACCTACATCGGCCATGAGCTCCAGCGGTGACACTCCTCCGGCTGTCACAGGCTGCTGGGCTGGCCTCCAGGCTCAGTCGAGCCCCCGGTTCGGCTGGGCCTTGAAGGCCCAGCCGAGCTGGGGGCTTGCCTGAGCCTGGAGGACGGCTGAGCAGCCTGCGACAGCCGGAGGAGTGTCACTGCTGGAGCTCAGGGCCGATGTAGGAGGATGTAGGTGAGTGTGTATGCAACATACTCATCTACATCTTCCTACTTCGGCCCTGAGCTCCAGCGGTGACAGTCCTCCGGCTGTCGCAGGCTGCTCGGCTGGGCTTTCAAGGCCCAGCCGAGCCGGGGGCTTGCCTGAGCTTGGAGGACGGCCGAGCAGCCTGCGACAGCCGGAGGACTGTCACCGCTGGAGCTCAGGACCGAAGTAGGAGGATGTAGGCGAGTATGTAAGGTGCAACCAATCAGCCATGAGAACCTGGGCCTGGAGGCCCGGCCGAGCAAGCTGCTCAGCCAGCCTCCAGGCTCAGGCGAGCCCCCTGCTCGGCTGGGCCTACAAGGCCCAGCCGAGCCGGGGGCTTGCCTGAGCCTGGAGGAAAGACCGAGCAGCTTGCTTGGCCGGCCTTCGGAATCAGGCGAGTCCCCGGCTCGGCCCGTCCTCCAGACCCGGGTTCTCATGTATGGTTTTCTGTTTCAGTACCGGTTTTCAGCCGAACCGATCCCAAATTTTCGGTATTGGCCGGAAATTTTCGTTTCGGCGCATCCCTAGTTACCTTCATTTTGAAAGATCCATTGCCTTACATGTATACGTTGATACGTGTATATATTAGGGATGCACCGATACCACATTTTGTAAGTCAAAGTACAAGTACCGATACTTTTTTCAGGTACTCACGATACTGAGTACTGATACTTTTATTCAATGTCACGTGACCGCTTTCCAATAAATAATTTAGGTTTTTGCTGAAAGCCTGTCCAATTTATGTTAATATTGAAATGTATGGCCAGAAACCCCATTTACTCACTGCACAACCTGCACACACCTTGATCACACACACCGACACCACACCTCATCTCAGATATATATGTATACACAGATACATGTGACCTCAGACCAGATATATCCACGGACCTCACTAGTATCGGTGCATCCCTAGTATATATGTATATAAGACATGATGTGTGTGCATATGATACATAAATAAAAATGTAATTACAGGCACTAAGGTAGTGGTATATAAATAGGATTTATTTGTTTTACAAACTGTAAAAATTTTTTATAAAACTTTTTAATCAGAATATATTTTCTTTAATTTAGTAATTAAACATAGAATGTATAATATAAACATGTAGGATAGAGTGTCCTCCACGTTGGACCCCAAAGAGCTGTAATATTCCCTCAAAGCGGGGGTGAAAAATGGCTCTGAATCCGTTGGTGTGGGTTCTGGTGGAGCTGCAGCACTTGCTGATGGGTAATGGATCGCTTCAAGGGTGGAGGTTGGGCAAAGTGGCGCTTTTTCATGATGGTGGTGGGTGGCAGCTGCTAGATCTTCCTCTTCATTGAGAACCTTCAATAATTTGCAGCGCACTGCATTCTGCTGGTCAATGGGGATACGGTCAAGGAGCTCAACCATACTCATGCAGCTCATCGTCGGCTGTCTTTCTCACCCTCTTGCGCTTCTGCGCACATGCTCTCTGTGACCGCTGACTGGTTCCTGGCTCACTTTGCTCCACGGAATGTGGAGTAGTAGGTGTCTGTGGTGAGCTGTTGACGGCATAACCACACTTGGGTCATCAGTGGTGTCACTGACATCTTTCTCCTCCACAGGAGCTGTGCCACTTGTTGCTGGGGAAACGTTTCCCTCCTTTTGTCGGGGCTCGACAGTGTCACTGACAAAGAGCATCTGTTAGTAAAACGCCCAGCCTGAACAACTGTCAGACTTCCCTCCATCTAGTGAACTGTGTGCCATCACCTTCTTGTGTTCCCTCCTGGACACATCTCGGAGGTTCCTCCATCTCTTTCTCTTCTTCACCTCTTCCACTGTAATCAAAGGAATATTTCATTGCATGAGAATTTCAAATAAACGTTTTTTATTTGTAGTTACTAATGTGATGTTATATTTTATTACAGACTAGGTATAAAGCCTGCCTGGAGGGCAATCTATTGCTGTAGAGGATATGGCTGCTGCCCAGTGCTCCCAATGATGTTGCTGTTTATCGCACCCAGTTTCATCCAGCGCGGCGAAGGAGAAAACGATTTTATATATAGTGATGCGGCTCCTCTTTCCCCTCTTAGATTATATGCTGCCGTGAGTGGGCTCCTCTTCCCTCTCTTAGATTGTAAACTCACGGGAGTGGCTTCTCTTCCCTCTCTTAGATTGCAAGCTCCCATGATTGGGCTCCTCTTCCCTCTCTTAGATTGTAAGCTCCTGTCAGCGGCTCCTCTTCCCTCTCTTCGATTGTAAGCTCCCGTCAGCGACTCCTCTTCCCTCTCTTAGATTGTAAACTCCCGTCAGTGGCTCCTCTTCCCTCTCTTAGATTGTAAACGCCCATGAGCAGCGGGTCCAGTAAGCGGCGTACACTGACTGGCGGCAGGGCTTATCAGGTTTTTTTTTCCATTGCGCACATGTCTGCTTTTTTTTTCCCCTCCCCCCCTTCATTTTTGCCCTCCCTCCCTTTTCTCCCCCTCCCATCCTCTTTCAGTTAACCCCCACTCACACACATCCCCCAGTTCGGTTCTACTAAGCAGCGGCGGGTCCAGAGTGCGGCGGCAAGCAGCGGGTCCATCGTGCGGAGGGTCCGGCGTGTCCAGTGTGTGGCGGCGGGTCTGGCATGCGGCGGGTCCAGCGTGCGGCGGGTCCGGCATGTCCAGTGTGCGGCATTCCTGGCGTGTCCAGTGTATGGCGGGTCCAGCGGGGCGGCGGGTCCCTATTGGGCTGGTAGGGCTGACGGAAGATGCGTGCGCAGCCTCTACCGGTCTGCTGTGAGCGCATCCGGCTCTACACGATGCACGCGCAGCCTATACCTGTCTGCTGCGTGCGCATCCTGGTCTAGATGTGTGCGCAGCCTCTACCTGGCTGCTGTGTGCGCATCCTGTTCTCCTGGATGCGCGCGCAGCAGACGGGTAGAGGCTGCACGCGCATCTGGCGTCTGTTGGAAGCGGCGCATCAGGTTTCTGTTGGATGCGCGGGCAGCCAACAGAAACCGGATGCGTGGCGACGGACAAACGGTTTTATATATACCTGTATAGATACTTGACAACAGGAAGTTCGTTTAAAACCCTGGGCTGCTCCTTCCAAATTTCAGATGTTACGGTCGTAAGGATCGTCTGGTAGACTTGCAAAGCTATTTGGGACAAGCTGCAGCCTCTACACATGTCATTCCCCAAAAACAAGGAGCCCATTATCGAGGGCTTTTGGGAAAGGTAGCGCTTTCCAAACTGTGTGGGGTTCATCGATGGAAAGCACATCTGCGTCCTCAATCCAAAACATTCAAGGAATATGGAACTACAATTTTTCTCCATAGTCCTCCAAGCAGTTGCTGGGCCAGATTACAGGTTTATTGCTGTAGACGTGGGCGTATATGGGAAAGAAAGCGACGGAGGGATCTTAAACAATTCAAACCTGTCACTGCAGCTGGAGCAAGGTGTATTGGGTGTGCATAGACACACCGCCCTACCAGGATCCAAAATAATGACACCACGTGTTATCTTGGGGGAAGAGGCATACCCACTGAAAACATACCGGATGAGGCTGTACCCAGCATTCAGACTTGGCCCATCAGAAACCGTTTTTAATGGCTGTCTTTCCAAAGCAAGACAAGTGGTGGAATGTGCTTTTGGAATAATGACAAGCAAATGGAGAATTTTACACAAGGCCAGGGAAGTGAATCCAGCATTTGCTAACAAAATTGTGAAATCCATTGGCTTGCTGCACAACATTGTCATTAAAAAAAGAGGACAACTTTTGCAACCTCTGAAAGAGTAATGCCTGGAAGGAGATTTAGGCCTGTGTCAGACGAACGCAGTGATCACGTCTGTGTTGCCGCACAGTTTGACCCGTCGTAGCATAGAATCATGAGCAATAGAGACCCACACACTAAGTGCATCCACACCGAACTGCGCATGCATAACGCACGTGGCAAACAGATGCAAGTTAGGCAAGAATGTAATACCGCTAGAACGGACGCGGGGAGTGCGCAACGTCCGCGTAGCGTTCTGCGTGAGTGATGAGATGTCAGACGGACCGCATTTGCGACGTCCAGCACCTTGACGCACACAATGGCTTTTCATATCCTTTTCAAATTTTTAGCATTTTTCATATTCATTTTGTTTCCCAGTTCCTTTTTTTTTTTCTACCGCCGTCAAGAAAAACGGATCGTGTGGTGTCTGCAGTATCTTCTGTCAGTACGTCCGTCCGTTGTGCACGGACTCAGAATGCGCTCGTCTGACATTAGCCTAACTCCCCACGGGGATAATAGGGGGGTAGCTTCATCAATAAACACCAGGGAGAAATTTTTAAAAAAAAATTTAACCCAAGAGGTGGACATGTGAACATTTAAATTATGTACCTGTTTTGTGGTTGATATGTTCTTTTGGACTAATGTTTTTAATTAATATGATTTTATATATTGGTTTTTGTATAGCCTACTTTGTTTGATAGAATATAGTTTTATGTTTATTAAAGTTAACTTGTTAATAAATTTGCTCTTTTCAAAAATTCTTATATATGTATGAATCATTGGATCATCATTTCCTTGGCGCCCATTTCCTCGACGACTTTCTCCCACAGCTTTCGCTGGACGTCTCTGGCGTGGTATCACTTGTCACGCATGTCCCATAAACGACAGAGCACACGCATGATACTGTCGATCAATAAAAGCAACAAAACGCATTAAATGAGTTTAATAACAAAAGGTCCGAATTAATAAAAATAATTAATGACATGGGAAAATATTACATTCTTAACGATTACCTTGGCGAGGTTGAGTGACCTAGCGTGGGCCGTCAATATTACATTCCGAATGCTAACGGTTTTAGAAAGAAAAAAAAAAAGCACATCAGAGATTCCGCTTTTCAGCACCAGCTTAATGTACTTTCAACTCCCTATCCACATTTTCCAGTAGCTTCCCCATTTCAGCGGGCTATCATGTAATACAGGAAGAAAAATGTCATCTGCGCTTATTCCCATTTTACCGTGCGAAGCAAAACACAATTAGAGGCTTTGGTTTCTATTAATGACCATTAAAAGAATAAGCTTACCCGCCAACGTCACGGCACTAGAGGTGCCCTTTCAGTTAGAGCAGTGTTTCCCAAACCTGTCCTCGGGACCCTCAACCAGACCAGATTTTGCAGATCACCTTGGGGAAAAGCAGACTGAATCTTGTGATCACTGAGCAGCAAATCATAGAAACATAGAAAAATGTCGGCAGATAAGAACCTTTCGGCCCATCTAATCTGCCCAATTACATGGATACTTTACCTGGATTTATCTTTTGTTTAGGATAGCCTTATGCCTATCCCATGCTTGCTTAAATTCAATTACTGTTTTGGCCTCTACCACTTCAACTGGAAGACTGTTCCATGTATCCACCACCCTCTCAGTAAATCATCATATCACCTGTGCTGTGCTTCAGATATCTGTCAAACATGGTGAGGCAGAGGGTCCTGAGGACAGGTTTGGGAAACACTGAGTTAGAGGTTGATGCCTCTGAAATTGGCATAGGAGCCATTCTGTCCCAAAGGGAGTCCCCTGACCAGCCATTGCATCTCTGTGGTTTCTGTTCCCGTAAATTTTCTCCTTCTGAAATGAATTTTATATCAAGGCAGGAGGCTTCATATTTTGCATTCTCTTTTCTTTACTAAATCAACAGCAGCAAGGAAAGTTACATAGCAACAGCAGTAACCAATCAACAACAAGAGTGTAGTAAGTCCTTAGCCACGCCCTCTTTTCTTGCTGCTGGCCTCCAGGTGAGTCGTTTTAAAAACAGCTCCTGGACGCCAGGATATATTTTGGTTATATTTTGGTTATTTTTTATGATTAGCTATATATAGTCATATCTAATTTTGTCTAGGCAAGGTTTCTGTATTTAATACGGTTTTTTCCTTAGGTTTCTGCCTGCTGCGTGGGCACTATCCCGCCTGCAGGCTGGCGCTTGCTTTATTGTTTGTTTTTATTGTTTGTTTTCCCTTCAAATAGGGCGATTTTATCTACCCTGGCCTCCGGGTGTTAGTCTATCATTATCGCTAAAAAATATATATTTTTTACTTCAGAGAGCGCCGCTAGTTGCGCGCGCAGT
Organism: Leptobrachium leishanense; assembly: GCA_009667805.1. Classification (NCBI taxonomy): domain Eukaryota; kingdom Metazoa; phylum Chordata; class Amphibia; order Anura; family Megophryidae; genus Leptobrachium; species Leptobrachium leishanense. Next base: position 229,702,680 of record CM019066.1, on the reverse strand, counting down.
CCCGCATGAGGAACTTGCCTCAGACTGCGCGACCCCATCTGCGCATGCGTTTCGCGGCCTTTTGATCTTCACTGTCTGCCGCCATTAACACAACTCGTGCCGGTTTAAGGTCGACGGTTGCCTTGCGATCAGACAGCCTGCTGCACAGACCCAAAAATCTCCTAACCTCGGGTGAGCCCCGCAATTTAGTGTCTGCTTCGGCACTCACTTTAAAGAGCCGCAATAACCGCGGGCAAGCCGCTCAGCGGCGTTTCGATCCGCACACTTGGATCACATTAACAATATAATATAAAATTATATTACTTACGGGTGAGCCCCGTTTCTGATCTCTTTGGCCATGGATCCCCCACAACTTCCCTCCAATCAGGAGGAGCTCAAAGCTTGGCTTCTGACAGCCATCTCCGAAACCCTCCCCATAGCGCTCGCAAAGCTTCCTCCAGCCCCCCCAACGGAACCCCCGGTTCTTTCAAGGGCCCAGTCTCCGACCCACTCCGAGTCTGCAGAACCCTCACGTAAAAGACCCTGGAAAGGCCAGTCGGAATCCGCTGGCAAGGGTAAAGCTCCTGTTAAAAAATCCAAATGTGTCCCTGAACCCAAATGTGTCGACACTTATGATCTGGATGACTATCAGGCCGATTATCCTGATGAGGAGGATATGGAATCTACCGGCAACCCACCGGTCACTCCTGTTTCTACGGGTGAGCCCCGTTCCGATGCCATGGCACTCATGCCACTTAATACCATGCCCGCGCCACCACGCTCACTTGCGTCCGCGGACACCCATTTTCAACTCCTCGACTCCCGAGGCTTGCCTTTCTTTGACCCGCGCTCGACCACCCACCCTAGGTCCTCCGCTTGGTTACCACCGGACCATATCACTCAATTTTTGCGCTTCTGGTTGCGCTGCCCCCTGGATAAAGCGGATAGAGCGCGCTTACGGGCCGAATGCCCTCGCCCGACCCTACCCGATAAGGTGTCCCTTACCCCTGAATTTGACGAAGACTTCGTCACTTTCATGGGTAAGGCTGGCAGGGACCCTAGAAAGGGTTTGGAACAGGGTCTCCGTGTCGCCCAGGACATGCTTCTGGACGTCTCCGGTCCCCTCTCACTCATCTTCGTGATGGCGGACGAAGCACTAGCCACCAACAGTCTGCTCGATCCTGCGCTAGTCCGCGAATGGGCACAGCGCGCCCTTTGTTTGTTGGGTAATGCCAACGTCGGTATTTCGTCTGAACGCCGTAAGGCGGCGCTGTTTCGGCTAGATGCTAAGCTAACTAGCATGGCTACAAAAGAATTGGGTCCGGCAGCACAAGGCTTACTGTTTGGAGATCTGTTCATGAGAGACCTTAATCGTAAGGTAAACGTTTATACAAACCTTCAAAAGGTTCAGGCAAATATGAAAAGGGTTTTCCACCCCCAGCAACGTTTTTCCTCCAGGGCTGGCGCACCAAGAGGTCGGGTCGCCAGCCGTTACAACGCTACCTATAGACCTCGCTTCACGCCAAGCCAGGAGGTGCAGTACAGACCCAGTCCGATCCTGGCGCGCGGAGTCCCTGTTGGTCGCGGCTTCAACAGACCCAGACGCTGCTATTCCACTGGTAGGTGCCCCAGCACTCCCACTTCCACACATTCCGGTCGCGGGTCGCCTACGCTATTTCCTTCCCAAATGGCGCACACTCACATCAGATTCGTGGGTTTTGCAATCGGTAGCGGGTTATTTAATCGACTTCTCCCAGGTTCCCGTCCAAGCTGCTACCCCGTCCCCGGCCCGTTATTCCTCAGAGGAAGCGGCATTGATAGACCAAGAACTTCGCTCCTTGCAGTTAAAAGGTGCCATCACCCCCGCCAGGGCCTCCCCGTGCTTCGTCAGCACTATATTCCTGGTCCACAAAAAATCAGGGGACTTTCGACCGGTTATAAATCTGAAGACTCTCAACACCTTCGTGGCCTACCGCCACTTCAAGATGGAGGGTATACACCTCCTCAGAGATCTCCTCCGAGACGGCGATTGGCTCACGAGGCTGGACCTCACAGACGCCTACCTCACGGTCCCGGTCCATCCCACTCACCACCCGTACCTGCAATTCCTCTGGCATCGCGACCTCTGGCAGTTCACTTGCCTGCCGTTCGGCCTCAGCTCCGCGCCATGGTGCTTTACGAAGCTGCTCAGACCGGTAATGGCCTTCATACGATCCCAAGGCGTCAGGACGATCATATATCTAGACGACATCCTTCTATTGGCGCAGGACCCCGCACAATCCGCTCACCATACAACCCTGGTGGTCACGCTCCTCCAGGACCTGGGCTTCATTATCAACAGGGACAAATCGGCGCTGCGTCCCGCCCAAACCGTCACCTTCCTCGGATTCGATATAGACTCAATGTCTTGCCAACTGCGGCTTCCCCCGCAAAAGCTTCGGGCCATCAAGAAATCCCTACGCGGAGTCCTCAGCATGGACACCATCTGTCTACGAGATTTGGCGAGAGTAGTGGGTCTCCTCTCTTCCTCCATTCAGGCTCGTTCGCCGTTCGCAGTTTTACCCAGGACCTCAGGGACTGCACCCTTCTTCTCCGGATGGACAACATCTCCGCGGTCCAGTACGTGAATCGCCTAGGAGGCTCCCGCTCCAAGCTCCTGTCGGACCTCACGCTTTCCCTCTTCAATTATTGTTTGGAACGGAACATCTCTCTCAGGGCGGAATACCTTCCCGGTTCCTCCAATCTTGTGGCAGATTGGTTTTCGAGATATTTGAGGGACTCCAGCGATTGGAAACTAGATGTGTCTACGTTCAACCGCCTGTCGGAACTGAGGGGTCCGTTTCACCTCGATCTGTTCGCTTCTCGCTTGAATCGTCAAACACAGGCCTACTTCAGCTGGCTTCCGGACCCACAGGCAACTGCGGTGGACGCCTTTCTTCAACCATGGCCACCGTCCGGGGCCTACGCTTTTCCGCCGTTCCCGATGATCACGCGGACGATCCAAGAAGTCCGCCGACAGGGGATCCGGATGCTTCTTCTCACACCTTTGTGGCATGTTCAACCCTGGTTCCCACTGACGCTGGAACTATCCTGCCTCCATCCACTCCTGCTCCCGTCCTTCCGATCCATTCTGTTGGATCCCCAGGGCAGACCACATTCGATGATTTTGGAGAACAATCTTCCTCTAGTGGCGTGGACGATTTCCGGGGACCCTGCATGTTGCCGGGACTATCAGATGCAGCTCGCTCCTTATTGTGGGAATCCTGGGCTCCCGGCACGAGAAAGTGTTATCGTTACGCCTGGGGAACTTGGGGTAGCTGGTGTTTGCAACAACAGGCTGATCCCGCTACTGCCCCTCTACAGTTGATCCTCAATTTTTTGGCGCATCTTTCCACGTTGGGGAAGTCCTATCGTACTATTAACCTGTTCCGCTCGGCTATCTCGGCGGCTCACGTTCCCCTGGGCGGCGTTCCTGTGGGTAGGGACCCTTCCGTCTGTCGTTCTCCTCCGTGGCATTAGACTCGCTCGCCCGCCGGCTCCGAGATATGTGATATTCTGGGATGTAGCGCTGATGCTTGACTTCCTGCGTAACTGGCCGGATAATGACTCACTAACCCTCCGTCAGCTCTCGGCTAAATTAACAGTTCTGTTATGTTTGGTTTCCTTTCGGCATGTCTCTGATGTTAGGGCCTTCGATGCACACGCCGTGATTTTCTCCCCTGAGGGTGTTGTCTTCTCGCTTACTAGGCGTACTAAAACTCTATCCCGTGAGGTTTTCTACCCTTATTTTCCCACTGATCCTCTACTGTGTGTGGCTCGTTGTGTCACTACTTACCTCTCTCGTTTGCGTCCTTTACGCTCCTCCCCGACTGGCCAACTCTTGGTCTCTTATGTCTCTCCTTACAAACCTGTTTCCTCTCCTACCCTCTCTAGATGGGTGCGCTGGTTCCTCTCCCTGGCAGGCGTTGCTCCCCATTTCGGCGCTCACTCCGTGCGGGGCGCGGCGGCTTCTTCTGTCGCAGACGCTGGGGGTTCTCTGGCCGATATTCTACAGGCGGCTGATTGGTCTAGGGCGGTCACATTTCGTACCTTCTATTTCCGTCCTCGTTCTCATGCTTCTGGGGCTTTAGTGCAGCTTTAAAACTGCAAAATATGAAGCCTCCTGCCTTGATATAAAATTGTGGATTATTCCAGCCTTGGTGTCAGAATAATCTTAATTTTAATAAAGACAGGAGGCGAATATTTTTCCCGCCCGCCCCGGCCCAGGTTGGCTTACATTGTTCTGTGTGTTCTTCTACTACATGTAAAATAATAAATAAATACATAAATAAATAAACTTAATTACAAAAAAAAAAAAAAAAAAATTCTCACATGAAAGAATTGTATGAGTGTACATTTGTTTAACCTGTTTTATTCCCCTAGTAGGGTTTACTGGTATTGTTCACCTCACTTCGAGCTATTGTCTCGACTTTGGTTACCATTTGATTGTTTTCATTGTAAATGATTCGTTTGTTGGCTGTTGATTGACAGACCTCCTGTGCATGGTACTTTCACGTATCCTCTGCTTCCTCCTCAGTTTGACTTGCTCCTGTGGTCTCCCATCATCTCGGATGGCCGTTGGCTTCCAGTTTTGTACCTTCAAGTCTCCTGGACTTCTGCCTAGTTGGATCTGCTCCGCTTCATTTTCCGTTTTTCCTTCCTTCTTCCTGGATTTCTGGTTTTCTCCGTCACGTCTCTCCTGCTCGTCCAGCTTACAAGAAAAGAGGGCGTGGCTAAGGACTTACTACACTCTTGTTGTTGATTGGTTACTGCTGTTGCTATGTAACTTTCCTTGCTGCTGTTGATTTAGTAAAGAAAAGAGAATGCAAAATATTCGCCTCCTGTCTTTATTAAAATTAAGATTATTCTGACACCAAGGCTGGAATAATCCACAATTATGGCATAGAGAATTGTTGGCAGTGGTTTCTGCATTATCTGAGTGGAGGCATCTCTTGGAGGGTTCCAATGATCCAGTCATGATTATCGCTGATCACAAGAATTGGAGATGCTAAGAGTTTGATTACTAGACTGGCAAGATGGTCACTGCTACTCTATAGATTCGACTACATCTTCACTATTATAGACCCGGTTAGCGCAACACAAAGGCTGATGCCTTGTCCCGGCAGTATAAGACGTATGAAGACCACATAGAAGTCTAGGGCTGCAACTAACGATTATTTTCATTATCGATTAGTTGGCCAATTATTTTTTCATTTAATAGATTCATTGATTAAAAGAAAAACATACGCAAATTACATACCTTTCGCACACGAGCACCTGGTCACAGTGGTGCATTGATGCTGCGTACGCAGCTTAAGCCCATGTCTGTTTCTCCCCAAACGAACGCTGCTACAAGCTCTCAGACATGATGTCCGCACAAAATCAGGATGAGAAAGGGGGGCACTCCACGCAGCCTGACCACTTTAGCTTATTAGAGTTTTTTTTTTTTTCCACAATAATTTCATGAACTGAGCGGTAGAAGGGTCTGGAGGTGAAAGAGAATGAGTTTGGGCAACGGACTTGACCCGAGTGAGTGAGAGAGAGAGTGGGTTTGAGCAAAAGACTGGACCTGAGTGTGGGATAGAGTTTGTGGGAAGGGACTGAAAGAGAGAGAATTACATCTCCATACCAAAGAGGGGGTGGCAGGCAGGTTGGGGTGGTGGCCCAGTATGAATCTGAGGTTTTAACGTTTAACTCAGTCTGACTCAGAATTGTCTCCCTCCTGGATCATGTTTGAATTTTGCCCTTACCATTGTCTCTCTTAATGGCCTCCCTCTTTTGTATGACATGAATGGAGTTGTCTGAAATTCTGGTACATTTGGGTATGCATCTCTCAAAATATACCAGTATTTGGATAAGATTCTCTTTACCTGGTTGGTATGAGTACCATACTTAGACACAAAAGCAATTCTTCCGTGGTTCTGATTCTGATGATTACGGGGCATAGTCTGTTGTTGATTAGCCCATGCCAATTCTTGTCTAAGTAATTTATTAAGTTACCCTCTGGCCCTAAATCTCTCAATCATTTCTTCTAATCTTTTATCCCTATTTTCAGGTAAACTCCCCAACCTATTGTCTCGCTTAACAGTGTAATGGGATGCACTGTCATATCTAAGTAGGGAATGTCTGTCTGTTGGGTTACGAAAGAGATCAGTCATCAATTTCCCATCTCTTTTGACAACCAAAGTGTCTTAAGAAACTAATTTGTGTGGTACTATGTGACATTGTAAATTTAATGGACACTGACCCAGCATTCAGAATAGTCCAAAGTTCTTGTAGGGACTCCTCAAAGCCCTCCCATACAAAGACAATGTCGTCAATATAACCATATCAGTGGTGGGCATATCGTTTAAAAAGATTGCATTCGTATACAATGTTTTTTTCAAATTCTGACATACAGATATTCGCATATGTCGGAGCTACATTAGTGCCCATAAAAGTCACACGGATCTGTGTATAATACACACCATTAAAGAGGAAAAAACTGTTTCCCAACACCAACTGTAATAGCTCAAGTAAAAATTGTAATTGGTCAGTACAAAACCCCAGTGTTATCAATGTATTTTTCATGGCGTCAATGACTTCTCTGTTCTGAATAGATGTTATATAGACTGGTAATATCTAGACTCACTAAGATACTACTTTCTTCTACATGAATATTATTCAATTTTCAAGAAAATCATTTGTGTCAACAATGAATGATGTAATCTGCTGTAGATCGGGCCGAGCCACTGTGTCCAAAAATATGGACAGGGGCTGAAGACCGAATCCACAGCGAATACAATAGGCCTCCCAATAAACTGTTTGTGAAAGTGAAATAGAACCGTTAATGATGTTGCCTCATGATGCAAAACAGTCAAGTCATATGGACATAACCAGAACTGTATCCGGTCTGGCACGACAATTCTGGTGGCCTGCTTTACGTAAAGACATAAAAATAACTCAATACACAGCCATTAATGTCTAAAATGCTTGCAACAAAAGTAAGTACACCCCTAAGTTAAAATGTCCAAATTGGGCCCAAAAGTGTCAATATTTTGTGTGGCCACCATTATTTTCCTTAATCCTCTTGGACATGGAGTTCACCAGAGCTTCACAGGTTGCCACTGGAGTCCTCCTCCATGAGCTGGTGTATGTTAGAGACCTTGCGTTCCTCCACCTTCCGTTTGAGGATGCCCCACAGATGCTCAATAGGTTTTAGGTCTGGAGACATGCTTGGCCAGTCCATCACCTTTACCCTCAGCTTCTTTAGCAAGGCAGTGGTTGTCTTGGAGGTGTGATTGGAGTCGTTAACATGTTGGAATACTGCCCTGCGGTCCAGTGTCCGAAGGGAGGGGATCACGCTCTGCTTCAGTATGTCACAGAACATGTTAGCATTCATGGTTCCCTCAATGAGCTGTATCTTCCCAGTGCCGGCACCACTCATGCAGCCCCAGACCATAACACTCCCACCACCAGACTTGACTGTAGGCAAGACACACTTGTCTTTGTACTCCTGGTTGCCGCCACACACACTTGACGCCAGGGCCGGCCCGACCATGGTGCAGGGTGGAGCACCCGCGCCAGGCGTCAAATTTGGTCGGGCGGCATATTTTGTCCCCCGGTATCGCCGCAGCACTTTTCGTTTATCTGCCGCACTATTTTTTTTATCTGCGCCGGCGGCGGCATCACTTGTTCGCCGGCGCAGAGCAGTGACCTCGTACGGACCCGCCCACACACGTGATGCGGCCAGCCGATTGCCGAAGGATTAAGACGCGGCTGGCGCGTGTGTGGGCGGATCCTCCTTGGGTTGCAGCCAGCAGCGGAGATCGCTGGGGCAAGGTCTCCTCCTGAGTCCCGCCGGCCGCCAGCACCATCACTTTCACCCAGGTCCGGACTGGAGGAATCCCGGTAGGCCCACAACCAGTAACATGCAGTGCAGGGAGGGGTGCCGCCCGGCCGCCGCGCTGAGAGAGGGGAGTTGTACGGCCGCCGCGTGTCTTAGCGCCGCAGATACAAGCAACCAGGCAGCCGCTGGTGCCGCCTGCTTGCATGAGGGCCGGCACGTGGCAGGCTGCCTGCAAGACACTGTGTCCCCCTAGCTGAGACCTCGGCAGAGGCTTGCTTGGCTTAGTGTTGGAGTTTGATGAGATTGCTTCTTCATAGCTGGGAACTCAGCAGGTACCTGAATGGAGAGGAGGGATGGAGGTCTGACGGGGCTCGGTGACATTCGGTGCGCTGCTCCTCAACAGGCGTATCAGTAGGTTCCTGCATGGGGTAGAGTGATGGAGATGTCGAATGTACTGAGTGCTCCTGGGTTGGACCTCAGCAGATTTCTGCAAGGGTGTTGAAGGGTCTGCCTTACACTGCTGGAACTGCCTGAGCTTTTCAATACCTCTGTCTAGCCCAGAACTCTGCACTTCCGTGGGGAAATGATGAAATGTAGTGATGGTGTAGTTGTCATAAATAGAGCTGTTCTGCTCCATATCTGGGAACTGTGCAGGCATTGCATGTGGAAATTGATGGAGCTGTTTGAAAGGGCTATGTAAGAACAGGAGTACTTTTATCCATAGCAGGTGTCTCAGCAGGTGCCAGCATGGGGTAGAGCGGTGGTTCCCAACCCTGGTCCCACAGGACCCCCTAACAGGCCAATTTTTAAAGGTCACTTTGGGGAAATGCAGACTGAATTCGTGTACTGTATTATTCATACTTCAGATCATGTTTCTCCGGTATTGGCACATACATGTCCTGCAACACCCTGCAATTCACGCGTCTTATTTGTACAATTAAATGTATTTCCCAGCTGTGAATAAAACGACGAATATCCTTTTGCTTTTGTCAATTTAGGCTGGGTTTTAAAAGCAGTGCTTTGATATGCAAGCTGCGGTTATTGTTCCTAGAAATGGGTTTATAACTTGCAGTGAGTAAAAGGCACACAATTCTGTCTGCCCGTGTGTACATGCCCCTTGTGCTGACTATTCAGTCTTAAAATACACATAAAAGGGGCACACACACTGAGGGACACATAAAAGGGGCACACACACTGAGGGACACATAACAGGGGCACACACACTGAGGGACACATAACAGGGGCACACACACTGAGGGACGCATAACAGGGGCACACACACTGAGGGACACATAACACTGACACATGTAATAGTTTACAACGCTAAAATACAGTTTTCCCGAGTCTTGTTGCTGTGGCCTCTGTGACACTCTCATACACACCGACACCACATTTTGTGGGGGGGGGCAGCAAGTCATCCTTTGCTCCAGGCAGCACAATGGCTTGGGCCGGCCCTGCTTGACGCTATCTGAACCAAATAAGTTCATCTTGGACTCATCAGACCACAGGACATGCTTCCAGTAATCCACGTCCTTAGTCTGCTTGTCTTCAGCAAACTGTTCACAGGAAAGGATATAATAAAATATTTGCAAAAATGTGAGGGGTGTACTCACTTCTGTGAGATGCTGTGTGTGTGTATATATATATATATACATACATGCGCGCACACAATGCACATTGATGGATAGATTGATATATATATATTTATATATCAGACACATGTATACACACCACACACAGATATGTGTCTGATGTATGTGTGTGTATACATTTGTCTGATGGGGTTAAGTCATTTTCTGTATGTTTTCGGCCAAGCTCACCATGCATTTTTGGTATCGGTCCCAAATTTTTGGTGCCTCACTACTTTAGATATTAAAAGGTATTTTAGTAAGGTTGTATATAGGAATTCTCTCTTCTGAAAAATGCCACTTTCCTTGTCTAAAAATAATTTTTGGTTCTTCTCATTTTTTATATTGGATCCTTACTTGGTGTTTTAATATGTAGCCACTTTGTATAGAAGTCTAAGAACTTCTTTGTCATTATTTTATACATAATTCGCACCCATCATCACTTAATTACTATTTTGTGATTATTCCTTTAACCTCCCTGGCGTTATTCCCGAGTGTGACTCAGGGTTAAATTTCGCTACCGCGAACGGTAACCCCGAGCCACACTCAGACTTTATATACTCACCGCATCCTGCGCTCCCTCGCTGTCCCCCGCAGTGTGATCGCGGCAGCCGGCGACTTGCTTCCTGGTTCCGCTCCCTGCGAGCCACGAGACGCAGGGGGCGGGACCTCAGGCAAATTTGAACTGTTAAAAAAAAAATAATGTAAAAAGTACTGTAAAATGGGCTTTGTGCAGTCCCATGTTTCAAGATGAATGAATAAATAAATCATACCAAAGATGTTTACTGAGGCAATATGCAGTGACTAATATTGCACCCTTGTTTTCTGAAAGATTTCCGTGTTTTTGGCTTGATTATATTTTTTGAATATTCTTTATTTCGGCTAATTATTTTTGGGATAGTAAATTATTATTTTGTGTTTCAAACTTTATCTGACTCTGTGTGTTTACTAGACTCTTGTTTGCATGGATTTCAATGAGTTATTCCTAAGGATTACAGGCTTACTATATAAAACAACACATTTCCTTTCCAAAAAAATTGAAACGCTTTTAGACACAAAATTTTGAAAAAATTAGACCGCCAGGGAGGTTAGTACCTTTCTCTTTTTCATGTTGGTATTTATTCCTAATTTGCTCAGTATAGTCTTTAAATCACAATAAGGGCTGATTTTTTTTGGCTTAAAATCTGAACATTTAAAACTATTCATTTGCATGGTGGAATCATAACAGCTTTTTTTTCTACTATATTGACATTTAAAATCTTTTTTTGATGGATCAGCAGTGGAATACAGTATTAACAACATCAGATAATGCACTTAATCGAAAAAAACAAAAGCAAGTTATATTCTAGAACACTTAAACTAAAGAGAAGGAAAAGATTTTAACATTCTAGTAATCAACTGAATGAAACAGTCCAAGTATCGATAATAATATTCGGGGAGCAAGCCGTGGTTCATGGCCTAGTACCTGTCGTAATGGCAGGGACCGACGTGGATAAACTGGATGAGTGGGTAGGAGTAGTTCAGGGAATGGAAGCTAGAAAATTCCACAGTGTTTGATCAATGGGTTCTTAGGGGATCGGTGGGAGACCCCGTAAGATTTGTAATGAATACCAGGGAGCGCAAAAAAAGGTGTTGCGTAACGAGGTCTTAACTTCAGGTGACAGAGTGCCAATTAGAGGAGACCAATGGAGAAAAAAATTCTGAGTCTTCTCCATTTGGTCTGATGCTTCTCTGCACCAATCAGCCAAAAATATTGTATAGATTCTGTCATACATCATGCGAAGTGTAGGGAGGGCTTTAAATATCTATTGTGATAGGATAGCCTTTTTACCCGTCCCAGCCAGAAGACCCAACCAAAACCGGTGGCATTTTGAAAAGGGTTGGGGTGTCGGGGGAGTTGGTAGGTTAAAGACGGCCCAGTCTGGGGTAAAAGGGACCTCAAGTCTAAGTACTAGTTAACTAAATCGTCGCACTGTATCCCTAACCAGTTGACTAAAGGGACAGGACCATAAACAGTGGTAGAGGTTGGCCGGAGAGGCATGACATTTTAAACATTTTGCATCAGGCAAGAGCCCAGCATGGGCCATTCTGTCAGGTGCCATGTAAGCACGGTGCAGTATTCGATAGAACATGTCCCAATAGGTAGCGGTCGGAAGAGATCGTCTGGAGTCTAAGGTGACTCTTATTAAATCATGGGGGGTGAGTTCAGGAATGTTAACCGTCCATCGAGATATGGATGTCCCAGTTGTCGTATTGGATGATGAATGTTGCAGGAGTACATAAATGCAAGAGGTCAAGGGGGGTGATGTAGTGTTTTCGAGTGATAGCATATCTAGTGTGTTAGCTAAATCAGAGGGGGAAAAGGAGCGGAGTTGAGTGAGAAGGAACTGCCTCAGTTGTAAGTAATAAACTGAGTGTATGTGTAGTGGAGCAATCCGAGCCGTCAAAGCTGTGTAAGAATAAGGTAAACCCGAGGCTCCATGCATGTAGTGGTGTACCTGAGTTAGACCTCTCTGGGCCAAAGTATGAAAGATAGGGGCAGGAGTGGCATTTTGAAAAGGATTGTGTAGGATAGGAGCCCAGATGGACGTCTGCCAGGACAAGTGAAGTCATTTACGGACCGTGATCCAAGCCCTTTTTGCGGTGCATAGCAAAGGATTATCACGCAAAGCAGGTGGGATGGCGGGCGAATGCTGATCAAGAAAAGCTAATAGGGAATCCGCGGGGAGCAGCGCCTGCTCCACATGTAGGGCTACAAAATGCGAGGTGTCATTGAACCAGTCAGAGACACAGCGGTATAGGGCTGCTAAATTATAATCGATCAAATTTGGAAAATTGATGCCCCCTCCCGATATCTGCTGCTGGAGACTTAGGAGTGGGATACTTGCATGCCTATCCTGATACATAAATGACGCATACATCCTATTAAATGTACGAAGATCAGCGGGTTTGAGTAGTATGGGTAATAAGGTCATATTAAGAAGTGATGCCCGTCCCAGATAGGAAAGGGGTAGAGAGTTCCAGGGCTCCAGAAGGGACTTCGCCTGGACTAAGTGGGGGTCTATATTGAGCCGATATAAACGAGAGAGATCAGCTGGTAGAGTGATTCCCAGATATTTAATGTAAGGGGAAAGGCGCCCAGGTGAAGGGAAAGTTCTGGAGCCAAGGGCCCTGCAGTACAGGGCCATGGGGCAACGCTACAGTTTTAGTGTAATTAATTTGGAAGCCCGAAGCTATATGGAAAGTGTTAAATAACGCTAGTAGAGGGGGGATAGCAGAGACAGGGTCTGAGAGGAAGATTAACAGGTCGTCAGCGAAGGCAACCACGTTCAACGTTACAGAGGGGGACAAGTGAATTCCGGGAATCGTCGGGGACGTGTCAATGATTCGTATGAGGGGTTCTATGGCTAGATTAAATCGTAATGGGGACAGTGGACAACCCTGTCTAGTCCCTCGTTCCAATACAAAGGGGGCAGAGTTAAGTCCATTCACCTTGATCACTGTAGTGGGACTAAGATAAAGGGCACGGAAAAGTGTCAAGAACACTTTGCCAAAATTATGAAATTTGATAAATCTAGTTAGATAAGCCCAAGAGATCCTGTCAAACGCCTTCTCTGCATCACAGCTTAATAAAAGATTTGAGGATTGTGGCGTTAGAGAAGATTACCAGATGGCCGCTATGGTTCTGCGAATGTTGGTGGTGGAGTGACGACCATTAAGGAAGCCTGTTTGTGGCGGAAGTATAATGCGTGCGAGGGGACTCTGAAGGCGGCGGGCCATGATAGTGGACAAAATTTTAAGGTCTGTATTCCGTAACGCAATAGGACGATAGAACATGACCAATGTTGGGTCCTTTCCCGGCTTGGGGATAACCACCACCCTGGCCTCGTTAAAAGTCGGTGGGGGGGGTTTCTCCTTGTAAAATATTCTCCTCATAAAACAAAATAAATTCTACTTCCGGTGTTGACAGGAATGGTGTGCTCGCAATGTAGCTGGGTTTGTCGTGTTTATATGCTTGGAGTGTTACAGGAGTCGGATCGGATAGATAAGCTCTGTAACTTTGAAGCAGATATGAGAATGCGTGGCGGAGAGGTGTTTGGAAGCTTCCTTCCTCGTACGGGCGCTATATTCCATGATTTGACCTCTCAGTACCGCTTTAGATGCGAACCAACAAAGGTTTGTGAAGAGACCAGATGTCATGAGGTGGGAGGGGAAGCGCCAATTTCAGGAGTATGATGTGGGGGTTCCCAACGTCATTTCTAGAGTGACCGGTGCGTGATCAGTGAGTGCGATTGAGCCAATCGTAGTCTGCCGGGCACGGTTAACGAGTCTGAAACCAAAAATAGATCTAGGCGTGAGTATGATTTGTGTGGATCGGAATAAAACGTGAAGTCTCTGCCCGTTGGGTAGCAAGAGCACCACATGTCAACCAATTGAAAATGAGACATGAGAAATGCAGGGCCAGTGAGGCGAGTATGACATCCTTTTATATGACATTCTTTTATAATGGCAGGCTTGGTCCAGTGTAAGAGCTGTCATGCGTTTGTTTTTAGATCCAATTTTTGGAGGTTTGGAGTGTGCCTGATATGTAGGCAGTTCTCTTTATTGCAGCAGGAAATTGCCTGTTTGAAGTCTGAGATTTGTAAATTATCTGTTAGACAAACTCAGGCTATGACTGTTACAAAGCCACTGCCACAGAGGCCTCTTAGGAGCGGCAGATGGACTACTGTAGGATCTGGTAGACTTAGCGTTGTGGATAGAAAGCATATCCCACAATCTGTGGCTCTTCTTAATTCTTTTGAGGCACTTTCAGAGTGTAGTGGTAAGACAAATGCAGGCTCAGACACCATAGTTGAGGAACCACCATCCACTATGCCTAAGGTATGCAGCACTGCAACCAAGGACAAAAATGAAAAGGTGGGACTTGATAGAAGGCAATTGTTGCTGGGTGATTCTATCATAAGAGGTGTTGAGCTGGAGAGTAGTGGTTTGGTGAGATGTCTTCCTGGGGCTACTGCTCGTAGAGACAGGAGACGTATTCTCAATATTGTCAAAGAAGCAAACCAGCAAGGGGAAGTGGATGTTCTAGTCCATCTAGGGACAAATGACTTGGCTAGCAATGAGGTTTCTGAGATTAAGGAAGATTTTTGTGTTCTTGGAGGTGAAATACAGCAGATTGCGTCCACTGTGTCATTCTCTGAAGTTTTGCCTGTGCATAACATTCAAGATAGGAAGATGCGCAATAGGGAATTCAATTTGTGGCTTCGGGAATGGTGTCGGGAGCAAGGATTTGGCTTTGTGTCCCATGATAGCTCTAATTGGAGCAGAAAGGAACTGTATAAAAAAGATGGTTTGCATCTTACTCATAGGGGAACATATGTTCTCAGTGAGAAGTTCAACGGTTTCACAAAGGAATATTTAAACTAGGAGGGGGGGACAAAAGGGTAAACAATCTGCCCGATTGTCCCCCAAAACTAAATCGGAGGGTGCAAGCAACATGCGAGGTAAAAAATGACAAGCTCAGAGTCGTGTCTATAAATGCTCGCAGTTTAGTCAATAAAATCAATGAACTGGAGGCAATGATGGCAGCTGAAAAAGTAGATTTAGTGGCGGTTACTGAGACATGGTTCAGTGAGAAAAATAACTGGGACATAACATTACCGGGGTACTCTTTATATAGAAAAGACAGAGAAGGTAGGAAAGGAGGAGGAGTGGCCCTGTATGTGAAAAACAACATAAAAACGAACCAAATAAAAGTGAGCGAGGTGAACATAGAGTCAGTTTGGGTTACGCTAACAGTTGGCAATCATACAGTAGCTCGTGTAGGGGTGATCTATAGACCCCCTGGACAAGTAGAAGAGCTAGATAATCTGCTGGTTGAGGAAATAGCCAAAATGGCAATGAAGGGGGAAGTTATTATCATGGGGGACTTTAATCTTCCTGATGTGAACTGGAAAACCAAAATAGGTGGGTGCACCAGGAGTGCAAATATTCTAAACTCCTTACTGGGATTATCTCTAACACAAGTAGTTGAGGAGCCGACCCGTAAAGAGGCCATATTGGATTTAATACTCACAAATGGAGGTTTGGTATCGGACGTTGTTGTAGGTGAAAATTTGGGATCTAGTGATCACCAGTCAGTATGGTTTAATATAAGAACAGGGATGGAGCCGCACCACACAAAAACAAAAGTTTTACACTTTAAAAAAACAGATTTTTCTAAAATGAGATTTTGTGTGGAGGAGTCATTATCAGACTGGAGGAGTTTAAAGGGAGTCCAAGAGAAATGGGATTATTTAAAGGAAGCATTATTGAAGGCCACAGGAAATTGCATTCGGCTTGTTAGCAAAAACAAAAAAGGGAAGAAACCACTGTGGTACTCTGCAGAAGTGGCCAAAATAGTGAAGAACAAGAAGATAGCATTCAATAATTATAAAAAAAACTCAGCGTGAAGAAGATAGGCAAACCTATAAGATTAGGCAGAAAGAGGCAAAGCAATTTATAAGAGCTTCCAAAGCACACGCAGAAGAGAAAATAGCTCAGTCAGTAAAAAAGGGGGACAAAACATTTTTTAGATACATAAACGAGAAAAGAAAAGTAAAACAAGGATTAGATAGATTAAAAACAAAGGAAGGAAGGTATGTAGAAGAGGATAAAAGTCTCGCTGACTGCCTCAATGAATATTTTTGTTCAGTCTTTGCAGAAGAAAAGGAAGGAAAGGGACCTCAGTTAGGAGGAAACGCTAACGAGACATTTACATATGAGTTTACAGAGGAGGAGGTTCTACAGCAGCTGTCTAAAGTAAACACAAATAAGTCAATGGGGCCTGATGGGATCCACCCTAAATTATTAACCCTTTCGCTGCTGAGCCTTTTCCCACCTCTGTGCTGAGCTCATTTTAACCGGTTTCGCTCATCATGTTTAACCGCGTTTTGAAGCCTTATTTTAATATATGACCCAGACATATTATATATCGTTCTTTCCGGCAGACTGTGCAGATTCATAATATGTCATTATTATATGTATAAGTTATGTCATGTCTGTATATTATAACAAAAAATGCAATAAATGAATTTTCAATAATTTTCAAAAGGGACCTCAGTTAGGAGAGAACACTAAAGAGACATTTACATATGAGTTTACAGAGGAGGAGGTTCTAAAGCAGCTGTCTAAAGTAAAGACAAATAAATCAATGGGGCCTGATGGGATCCATCCTAAATTATTAAAAGAGCTCAGTGATGTAATAGCAAAACCGTTAACAGATTTATTTAACCAATCCTTGTTAACACGAGTTGTCCCAGAAGACTGGAAATTAGCAAATGTTGTGCCCATTTACAAGAAGGGTAGTAGGGAGGAATCGGGGAACTATAGGCCAGTTAGTCTTACGTCAGTAGTGATGAAATTAATGGAAACCATGTTAAAGGAAAGGATTGTTGAACATCTAAAAACACATAGATTACAGGATCAGAAACAACATGGGTTTACCTCAGGGAGATCGTGCCAAACTAATCTTATTGATTTTTTTGATTGGGTAACAAAAATAATAGACACAGGTGGTGCAGTAGACATTGCTTATTTAGATTTCAGTAAGGCTTTTGATACTGTTCCACATAGAAGGCTTATCAATAAATTGCAATCTTTGAGCTTGGATTCCAATATTGTTGAATGGATTAGGCAGTGGCTGAGTGACAGACAACAGAGGGTTGTGGTAAATGGAGTTTATTCGGCGCAAGGTCTTGTTACCAGTGGGGTACCTCAGGGGTCAGTACTTGGACCCATTCTCTTTAATATTTTTATTAGTGATATTGCAGAAGGTATTAATGGAAAAGTATGTCTTTTTGCTGATGACACAAAGATTTGCAACAGGGTTGACGTTCCTGGAGGGATCAGCCAAATGACAAATGATTTAGGTAAACTAAAAAAATGGTCGGAGTTGTTGCAATTGAGTTTTAATGTGGATAAGTGCAAGATAATGCACCTGGGACGTAAAAACCCAAGGGCTGAATATAGAATATTTGATACAGTCCTAACCTCAACATCTGAGGAAAGGGATTTAGGGGTCATTATTTCAGAGGATCTAAGGGTAAGTAGTCAATGTAATAGAGCAGCAGGAAATGCTAGCAGAATGCTTGGTTGTGTAGGGAGAGGTATTAGCAGTGGGAAAAGGGAAGTGCTCATGCAACTGTACAGAGCACTGGTGAGACCTCACTTGGAGTACTGTGTGCAGTACTGGAGACCGTATCTCCAGAAGGATATAGACATCTTAGAGAGAGTTCAGAGAAGGGCTACTAAAATGGTGTACGGCTTGAAGGAGAAAAGTTACCAAGAAAAGCTTAATGATCTTAACATGTACAGCTTGGAAAAAAGACGAGACAGAGGAGATATGATAGAAACATTTAAATACGTAAAGGGAATCCACAAGGTAGAGGAAGGGAGTATATTTAAAAGGAAACAAAATAGCAAAACAAGAGGACATAGTCTTAGATTAGAGGGGCAAAGGTTTAAAAGTAACATCAGGAAGCATTATTTTACTGAGCGGGTGGTGGATACATGGAACAGTCTTCCAGTAGAAGTGGTAGAGGCCAAAACAGTAATTGAATTTAAGCAAGCATGGGATAGGCATAAGGCTATCCTAAACAAAAGATAAATCCAGGTTAAGTATCCATGTAATTGGGCAGACTAGATGGGCCGAAAGGTTCTTATCTGCCGACATTTTTCTATGTTTCTATCCTGCCGCCACACGGCTGGGGCATGATCGAATATAGGGTCAGAGAAGGTCATTATGTGGCCCCCCACAATTCGACGAGGGGAGTCCTGTAGATGAAGATGAGAAAGTAATGATTTATAAAATGTTAGATTAGGGGCATAAATGTTAAGTAACTGAAGGGATTCTTGCCCAATGATGAGATGAAGGAGATTATACCTCCCTTCCGGATCATTGACCTACTCTAAATCAGAATAGGGGAGATGTTTGTGTAAGAAGGTCGCAGTGCCCCGAGACTTTTGTGTGTGGACGGCGGACATTTGGAAACCTATCCAGGGGGCTCGTAGGGTCTGGTCTGAGGAGGTCCAATGCGTCTCCTGTAGAAAAATTATGTCGGGATCTAATTTTTTAAAATATTGCAACACCTTTTTTCTTTTAATTGGGGAATTGAGGCCCTCCACATTCCAAGACACCACTTTAAAGGAGTGACGAATGAAAACCTGAGGTTCTACTGAAAAGGCGAGATTAGTAGGGACTGTTTGTGTCATGGAGGTTGCCAATAACAAAATGCGAAAACATATCATAGAAAATACAGTAAATAACGGGGCCCGGAATTGTCCCAGCAGCTGCTCCGAGACCCCAAACATGTTCAAAAATGGCATTACCTTACGCGCGCAGTCCACGAAACTGATCCAAAACATTTTAAACAAATACAGCCCAAAAAGAACAGATGGGCGTTCACACCTAAAAAAACAGAGTAAACTATAGAACAAACAGAAGAGACAATCAGAATATGATAAGAAATAAACAAAATGTCCCTAAGGACCAACCTAGAACATACAGTTCGGGAGGAGACTGGGGCCAGCACAGCCCAATTCGTCCCGCTCCAGAGAGCTCGTAGGAAAAAACCTGAAAGAACAATGTGAGAAAGACCAAAATCTGCTTGGGGACTGTGCATATCCATTTGTGGAGTCATGGCATCGGTCCAGCAAACAATGGAAAATGGTGCTACAGCATTAAAGGCCACTTCGAGGGAGAACAGATTATGTCGTCCTTAAAAATGGTAGAGGCGTCTGTAGGCAAGTCATAAAAGGTGACTTGGCCATGAAGGTGGACTCTTAAGCAGGCTGGATATTGAAGCATGAACCGTACATTGGCAGTTGCCAGTTTCGCACAGATAGGAGTGAAGGCCCTACGACGGGCCACCAGAGAAGTCTTGGAAAATACGCAGAGTAGTCCCTTGGTGGATCAAAGTGCCTGACTTTCTGTACGCCTGAAGTATGCAAATTTTGGCATTGAAATTAAGCAGTTTAAATATGACTGTGTGAGGACGATTCAGCGATGGAGAAAGGTCTGGTCCCAGCCTATGTACCCGTTCCACGGTCAACGGCGAGACATCTGAAAGGCCCAGAGCCGTGGGAAGCAAAACAGTGATGAAGTGGTGGAGCTGCAGGCCTTTTGTGGTCTCAGGGAGACCAACTACAAGTAAATTGTTCCTGCGGCTCCTGTTCTCCAAATTGTCGACCTTTTCTAGCAATGAAGAAAGGAGAGATTCGTGGGAATCCACCGAAGTTTGAAGTGGGACGAGATCGTCTTCCAGTGTAGATACCCTCTCTTCCACCTCAGTCAATCTTTGAATTTGAGAGGTGAGTTGGGAGAAAGGTAAGTCGATGGTGGTCGACAGTCAGCCCAGCTTTTCGTCCAGTAATGGTGATAACATGGCGGCGAATTCGGCCATCTGGTTAGTAGTAACAGATAGAGGCAAAGTCGTTTGATGAGGACTAGATGGCGAGCTTTCCAATTCCGAAGCCGTCCGGGCCCGAGGACCCGCTTGTGCTGCCGTACTCCTCCCTTGAGACTTGGTCGTCTGACTTTTCAATGGTTTGGAAGAGGATGCCATAAATTTATCCATAGCGAGTCAGGCAAAAGTGAAAACAAGGCGTGGCCGTAGTAGTAAGAACGCCGATCTGGGGTGATGAAAAAATTGTTGACCTGTATACAAGAGTGGTGGGTCCTTCAGGCACCACCTGAAAAATTAACGGATCGTGGCGGAGCAAAGCACAAAAATTGGGGAGATAGTGGTCCCAGAGGACCACCGAAAAGTAGTGGCGTTTTAATACAGGAAAGGCCACGAAAAATTGTACAAGGATAGTGGCCCAACGGGGGCCACCAAAACAATTGCTGTGCCGCTAATATGTGCGAGGAAGCCTTGAATGTGATTAATAAAAAAAATTCGGCTTTAACCGCGTAAATTTTTTTTGGGGATGGTAGTGGTCTGTTAAGGGCCGCAAGAAAAATTAACAAAGTGAAGTCTGAGGATAGTGGACCCGTTGGAGCACCAAAAATTGTAGAAAAAATTGAGGACGGGTGGACAACCGTTAACAGGCAGTCCACAAAACAATATAGGTAGATAGGCTGTGCGTTGGGGTGTAAAATGGGGGCAAATACTGCAACAAGCAGCCAGGGGTATACCAGAAACTTGTGGGTAGGTATGACTTACCCAACGATACTGAACAGCCTCTTCTGTTTTACTGTAAAAGAGGGTGTGTGGAATGAAAAGCGAACAGCCCGAACATAGAGTGTTCAAGAGATGATGTGGGGGAGAGCAGTAGCGGAGCCTGGAGACTTCTCACTTGAGCACAGGCTGCAGCGTGGCACCAGGCCCAGGCGTGGCGTTGAATTCTCGAGGGGGGTCACAATTTGTGGTACGGAGGAATGAGTTTGCGGCCCCGAGGAGTTCTGGCAGTGAACGATCGGGTGATGTTACTCCTCCAATTCAGTGGCAGCTGGAGCTGAGAGCTCTCTTGTCCGGGCTGTGAATGTGGGCGACGCACCTGCAGTCAGCACGGGTAAGGAGCGGTTGAATGTGGTCTACGGACCTCCGGGGATCAGGGGGGGAACAGGTACAGAATACCAAAGGTGGAGGAAGGTATAATCAACTCACAGTCGCCTTGGATAGCTGCGGTTAGACGGTAGACATCGAGAGAGAGCAGCTAAAATGTGGCCATTTTCAAAGGTACACCTCACGACATCTAAAATCTTTTAAGACTTTTTTCTAATGTTTTAATTGTTCTATAACAGTCAAATTTGTTTGGGGATCTTTTTAGGTGCATATTTGAAGCCCTTATTTAGTAGTTTAATATGTGCTGGAGTTAAAACCATAACACAGAGTTTGGACACCTATTAAATATGCAAATCTAATGGGTTAATAACAAACCTTTTAGTGATCTATTGAGATACTACTGTTCTAACTTGTATATCGATTTATTTTCAAACCTATAATTGTGAAAGTTTTATACGAATAACATTCCAAAATGTATAGCTTGTATCATTCCAGTAAGTGAAGTGTATTTTATATATTTTTTTAATAGCTGATGAATATAGACTGGCTAACGTTAAACGTTTAATTACTGTTATATTGTTTTCCAATTATTTCAGAAGGTGTTAATGAAACTTAGAAAACCCAAGATCACTGCAACAATTTGGTCATCAGGAAAAATTATTTGCACAGGAGCCACCAGGTAAATTTTTATATCCTAATCATGAATAAAAACATAGATACAGTACAGACTATGAGTGTATATTGTTGCTTGGTCTCCATATTGTTTGGTTCAAGGTTATGACAGATTTGTCAAGAGTACAATGGTTGTATGCTTTTCCTTGACTGATGTCTGCTCAAGTATTTTTCTTGCTAGGATGCAAAACACAGATGATCTCACCAACTTCTAAAAATTGCAATTTCCTTAAGGCCTGGTTTACACCTGGGCATTTTACAGTGCGTTCCTATGCGCTGTAAAACGCTCAAACACTGAAATCCCATTTCATATGAGCATGGTTCACACCTGGGCGTTTTACAGCGCGTAGGAAAGCGCTGTATAATGCCCTACACCCAAAGAAGTACACAAGCTTCTTTGGGGCGTATTACAGCGCGTTGGCAGCCATAGACTTAAAAAAAACGAGCATTTCTAATTGTCAAAAACGCGCATATGAGATACGTTCAGGTGTGAACCCAGCCTAAAAACAATTCTCTGGTCCTATTATGGATACCAATTTCTGAAAAGTGATCTACCGCAAATGAATAATCATAAAACCCCCAATAGGTGTCACTAAAGAGCAAAATATTCTTTGTCGGACCATGTGCCGTGGTCAGGATGTGGCATAAGCCAGCTAACCCCTCCCAGGAAGGTTCATTTCAATTCAACCACTAGAGGTGGGTGGAAACTTTAGCCCAACCTCCTCTGGATTAATCCAGAGGAACACAAGTAAGGGAGATTTCTGCTTGGGCTGCTGAGAACACATGGCTGAGCAAATCATGTGGTTTTCCTATCTGGATGGGTAAATTACTGCTTAATCCCTAGGGGGCTGGATCGTGATATGGTGCTAACATGCGCCGTATCGCGGTCCCCTCCCGGAGCTGGCCGACATCTTGGATGTCGGCCAAGCTTCCGGGATATCCCCCTATTGACTGGCGTCATAGCGCGATGGCGCCAGTCCCGCAATTAACCCCTTGCTGCCACCTATGGTGGAGAAAGGGGGTTCCAATGAACCCCGTCTCCCGATCCGTGACAGCTAGGGGTTAATGTTTGATATCATTGGAACGGCCAGAACATGGCCTTTTCAATGAAACCAAACATGACCATGTACAGTTAAAAAAAAAAATTAAAACTTTTTTTTGTTTTTGTTTTGTTTTATTAATGCAGCAATATTGTTCCCATTTCAATTATAATGTGAACAATGATGCTGCATTAACGATTTATATACTCACCTCCCTCCTCTTCCGCCCCCGTCCTTCTAAATCTTTCACTTGGCTAATCGTTTACGTGAGAAGCGTGCATGTGCGCCTCTCATGTAAGCCAGCCAATCAGCAGACTTCCTCCCGGCTCCATCTTCTTTGATTAGTGTTGCGCGCAAGAGGATGCGCGCAACACTAATCCGCTGCCGCCAGCTACTGCAGCGAGTTGGAGACCTCATCGCGCTGAAAGTGCGATGACGTCTCCTACTCGGCAATAGTCGTCAGAAGCGGGAAATATGAATCCCGCTCTGCTGACTGACAGCTGGGAGGGTGGAGTAAAGTCCTCCGCGTCTCTCAGCTGTTTCAGCCGATCGGCTGAGCGGAGGGAGGGGGGACAGACAAGGGCATACTCAGTGCATCATGACCACCTAATAAAGCTTAGGTGGTCATGTTGCCAAGAGTATCCCTTTAAGCGTGGATTACCTGCCTCTCCTGCTTGGTGGGTAAAACAAGGTGACCCCCCCCCCCCGTGCCATAGCGGCTCTGTGGAGGGCCACAGAGCCCCCTCCCCGCTTTGGCAGGGTGCTGGCTAACATTAAGGATGCCATGTTAATGGATGAGCTAACCGCTAAGAGGTGCCATACTCTGGAGGCATTTTACAAGGTGTTGGAGCCGTGGATTGAATATGATGTATAGGATGGGTGATATGATCAATGCAGTTATATGAAGGGCGCTGATGGTTGTATCTGTCAGACGGACTTCCTCTCTCCTTTCTTTTCCCCCTTTCTGTCTCCTTTTCTTTTCGCTCTCACCCCCCTTTTTTTTTTTCTCTCTCCTCCTTTTTCTTATGTGAGTCTTCCCTGGTTTGTCTTGTTTGTTGTAAATGCACTAGGCTTTACAACTGTTAATATATACTGGTACCGCCTGGTGTTAAAATGTAATAAAATATGTTTACAAAAAAAAAACAAGGTGACTCCCAAACAGCAGACAAGTTAATTGTTTTGGTGGAAAGATTTATAGCTTCAAGGCTCTGCACCAGCCTTCAGTGGATCAACCCCACAACCCTAAACCCCAGAACTCCACAAGAACAGTAAGATTGTTCAGCGAGTCAGGGGTTTAGAAGAACAGAAGAGGTTTGTGAGGTTCCTGAGGATGAGCATCGGCACTAGTGGCCTGCTCTACGGTGGAGCCCGCTTAGGTCTCACAGGGTTTTTGCTCAATTGTGCCATTACAGGGACGATTGCTCCATATGCAAATCAGTCTGCTCTCACCAAGAAAGGGTGGCCAGTACTGATTGCCAAGGACTTCATCCCTGCCCGAGAGGTGCAGCAACCCCCGACGCTCGTATCGGCCTTGTTAGGCCTCGTCAGGAGGGTATAGCTGACACCCCTCTAGGCACCTCGAGCAAGGGGTCCACGTCTGGATTACCCTGTATACTTAAAGTGAGAAAAAGGAAAGGTTTGTGAGGGTCCTGAGGACGAGCATCGGCACTAGTGGCCTGCTCTACATCCTCAGGAACCTGAGGATTGTCGGGGGTTGCTGCATCTCTCGTGCAGGGGTGAAGTCTTTGGCAGTCAGTACTGGCCACCCTTTCTGGGTGAGAGCAGGGTGATTTGCATATGGGGCATTCACCCCTGTAATGGCACAATCGAGCAAAAACCCTGTGGGACCTGAGCGGGCCCCACCGTAGAGCAAGCCACTAGTGCCGTTGCTCGTCCTCAGGACCTTCACAAACCTCTCTGTCGTTTAGAAGAACAGGCCTATGTGAAAGGCCCTCAAGACATTTCTCCCGGATTGCAGGGAGTACCTAAGTATAAACAAATGATTAGATGCTTTAACCCCTTAGGGACCTTGGACGTACCATGTACGTCATGGCCGCGGGTCTCTTTTAGACCCGCTGACGTACATGGTACGTCCTGCGGTCTTTTGAGCGCTGGAAGCGATCGGATCGCTTCCAGCAGCTCAAACGCCATTGCAGGCTGCCTGGGAGTCCAGGCATCCATGCAATGGCGGTTACAAGTGCCGGGGCACCTTGTGATCGCTCCCCGGGAGCGATCAACATCCGGTTTTACCGGAGAGGTGCCCGGCACTTCTAGAGAGCTCTGGAAGCGATCGGATCGCTTCCAGCTGCTCTGTGTATATTGCAGGGATGCCTCGACATCGAGGCATCCTTGCAATATGCTTACCTGCCGCCGGTCCGTCTGTGATCGCTCCCCCTGAGCGATCACTTCCGGTAGCGGCAGGAAGTACTGAGTGCCACGAGGTATCGTGGCACTCAGTACATAATAGATCACATGAGTGATCAGGTGCTCTGCTGGTGTGTGTTTCGAGGGATCAAGGCACCCAGCAGAGTAAAAAAAAGTGTAAAAAAAAAGAAAAAAAAAGTTAAATAAAAGTAAATAAAAAGGTATAAAATAAACTGACAGCCAAGATGGTGCTGCCCTTCTAAGGGCAGGGTCATCTTGGGGCTGAGTGGGATGTTCCTAGCCTGCCTCATCAGAGAGGCAGGCTAGCAACATCCAATCAGAAGTTATAAAAAATCAAAATAAAATTTCTAATTTGTCAGGTCAGGTCAATATTTTGTAAATATTGGCTCTGACCTCTGTGATTCTCCCTCCCTCTCCTCACTTGTGTTTTGGTGAGCGAGAGAGAGAGATCAGATTTGACAGGTTAGAGATTTTAGGTAGATTTAGTGAGATTAGAAAAGTTTAGGCAGATTTAGAAGAATTGAGGCAGGTTTAGAGTGATTTAGAGAGATTTAGGTGTTTATTTGTATTTTCTTGTGAAACCCAACGGTTCTTCTAAGAACCAATAATCCGCTTATATATATAATAATTATAAAATGTTATAATCTATTATATATAATGTCTGAGAGGGTGTACAGCGCCGAGGAGGCATATGCCATCCTGGCGTCAGAATCGGAGGCATCTGTGTCAGACTCAGACCCTGATTTCGACCCCGCTAACTGCTCAGAGACGTCGCTAGATACATTATCTACGCTGGCTGATGTATCTAGTGATGTTTCTGATGCAGATCCTGGGTCACCACCTGCCAGCAGGAGACGCACAGCTCCAGTTGAGGAGTGGGTAGTGCCTCATCGCCAGAGGCCAGATATCCCTCCTTTCACGGCAAATCCTGGCATCAATATTGATGTTGCAGGATTTACCGCCACACAGTTTTTGCAGGTGTTTATGGGGGATGATTTGTTGGGCCACATCGTGGCCCAATCAAATCTGTATACCCATCAGCATTGTGCTGCGAAGCCAGACTCCTACTTGGCAAGGCAGCAATGGACCCCGCTAGATGTGCCAGAATTTCTGAAATTCTGGGCACTTACTATGCTGATGGGCATCATAAAGAAGCCCTCAATTCGCTCCTACTGGAGCAGTAGCCCCATCTGCTCTACCCCCATTTACCCCCAATCAATGTCATGTAGAAGGTATGAAAACATTTTGCGTTTCATGCACTTCAGTGACAACAGCCTGTGCCCTCCTAGAGAGCATCCCCAGTTTGACAGGCTGTATAAAATCCGCCCCCTGATTACCCACTTCGCCGCCAGGTTTGCAGAGGCTTATACACCTGGAAGGAATATCTGCGTGGATGAATCCCTAATGAAATACAAGGGAAGGCTGGGATTCAAGCAGTATATTCCTTCCAAACGCTCCAGGTATGGAGTAAAGGTGTATAAGCTCTGTGACAGCGAGAGTGGGTATACTCAGGCCTTCCGGGTGTACGAGGGAAAGGATATAAGCCTTGACCCTCCAGGTTGCCCAGAACACATGGGAACCAGTGGCAAGATTGTGTGGGACCTACTTTTTCCCCTGATGAACAAAGGGTACCACTTGTATGTTGATAATTTTTATACGAGTGTCCCTTTGTTCAAGCTGCTGTATTGTTTTGATACAGCAGCATGCGGTACTGTTCGCAAGAACCGCGTAGGTTTCCCAGCACAGCTTGTCCGCACCCGGTTAAAAAGGGGGGAGACCTCAGCTCTGCGCCAAGAGGAGCTGTTGGCGGTCAAGTACAGAGACCAGAAGGATGTATACCTTCTATCCACCATCCACACTGAGCGGTCTGTGGAGGTCTCTGTACGTGGCAGAGCTGAGCGCATCAGGAAGGCAGTGTGCATCAAAGCCTATAACCGGCATATGGGTGGGGTTGATCTGGCAGATCAGCTGCTCCAGCCCTACCAGATTATGCGGAAGTCAAGGGCCTGGTACAAAAAGGTTGCAATTTACCTGATGCAAATTGCAACCCACAACGCCTTTTTGCTCTGCAAAAAGGCAAACCCCGGAGTGACGCTGTCCTTTTTACAGTTTCAGCTCCAGGTCATTTCGGGGTTTTTGTACCAGGATGCACCTGCTCCCCGGGCGGTGATGGGGGATAGAGTTGGGGCTACACATTTTATTTATAAAATCCCCCCTACTGAGGGCAAACAGAAACCCCAAAAAAGATGCAGGGTGTGTTTCAAGAGGGGGCAGAGGAGAGACACAATCTTTTACTGCCCAGAATGCCCTGGACAACCCGGTCTGTGTCTTGGGGACTGTTTCAAGATATATCACACTGTGCGTGATCTGTGATTTTTTTTTTCCTTTCTATTTTTTCTCACACTCCAGTTAGTTAGTTCAGTTTAGTTTTTTTTTTCTTTTACTGCACCAGACTTTTACATTTTATTCGTACATTTTTATGTTCTACAATTGGTGCTGCATTTTGCCAAAATCTTTGCACACCTATGCATGGGGGGCATGGGTGTACTCAGGAGACCTTGCAGAAAACAACCTGGAGAGTTTTCATGCAGTAACAAACAACAGTGTCTCCTAAATCACAGTCCAAATCTAATGTGGGCGTAAAAATCTGAAAATTGAAAAATTACCGCCACACACCTTCTCAAATGTTTTGGGCTAAAACCGTTGCATCCATGGCATCAAAGCACTCCATATGCAATACCTTGGGGTGTCAACATAACAAATATAAACAATTTTCTGGCAATAATTCAAACTGGGGTATGCGGTAGACCCAAAACCAAAGATAGGCCTAGCTGAAGAAATAATCTCAATTTCAACTCCAATGACAAAGTCATAAAAATTGTATTTGAACCTTCCCAAAATCCTGGCAAACCTATGCATGGGGGGCATGGGTGTACTCAGGAGACCTTGCAGAAAACAACCTGGAGAGTTTTCATGCAGTAACAAACAACAGTGTCTCCTAAATCACAGTCCAAAACTACTGTGGGCGTAAAAATCTGAAAATTGAAACATTACCGCCACACACCTTCTCAAATGTTTTGGGCTAAAACCGTTGCATCCATGGCATCAAAGCACTCCATATGCAATACCTTGGGGTGTCAACATAACAAATATAAACAATTTTCTGGCAATAATTCAAACTGGGGTATGCGGTTGACCCAAAACCAAAGATAGGCCTAGCTGAAGAAATAATCTCAATTTCAACTCCAATGACAAAATCATAAAAATTGTATTTGAACCTTCCCAAAATCCTGGCAAACCTATGCATGGGGGGCATGGGTGTACTCAGGAGACCTTGCAGAAAACAACCTGGAGAGTTTTCATGCAGTAACAAACAACAGTGTCTCCTAAATCACAGTCCAAAACTGATGTGGGTGTGAAAATGAAAAATGACCACCAAACAGTATCCAATTTGTTTGGAGCAAACGGTTGCATCCATGGCATAAAAACACTCCTTTTACAATACTTTGGGGTGTTAGCTTACCAAATATATGCACGTTCATAAAATTGGGGTATGTAAAAAGGCCCCTAAAAAGAAGATAAGCAAAGAAGATACTGTATGTCAAATTAGAAAATTGACAAGCACATGTCAAAAGATAGGCGTAGCACCCCAAAAACAACAGAACAAATCTATATATGGGTGGTATCAATTTACTCAGAAGATGTTGCTGAACATATTTTGGGGTGTTTTTTGGCAGTAACCCATAACTGGATTTGACAATTCATGCCTAAAGTACAATGTGTGTGAAAATAACACAAAAAGTGACTACCTGAAAGTTTGACATAGAGCTAGTGCATGGAAAGTGTTAAAATACAACTCTTTGAAGCACCCTAGGGTGTGCCCTTTCTAACAATATATGGTTTGATGGGGGTAAATTACTTTGGCCGGCTTCAAAAATGTCCCAAATAGGACATGGGTGCATGATGACGAAATGTGAAAATTCCAAGTTGGAAAACTGAAATGCGCACCCCCCAAATAAGGCCTATTAGCCCCCAAATGACCCGACATACCTATACATGGGTGGTATCAATTTACTCAGAAGATGTTGCTGAACATATTTTGGGGTGCTTTTTGGCAGTAAACCTTAAAGTTCACAGTACATGTATTCTTAAATTGCGTTCAAAAAAAAAAAATCACCAAAACTTTTTTTTTCTCAAACTTTGGCATAGATTTGTGGTAAAATGGTTTGCATGGAAAGAGTCAAAATACCCCAAGTTTAATACCTTGATTTATGTACTTTAACCCTTTCACTGCTGAGGACGTGTAGGGCTCATTGACTCCTAAGGAAAGAAATGGGTGGAGATAAGGGTTCCTTTGAACCCCGATATCTCCCGACTGTTTTCAGCTAGCAGAGTCATGTTTGGTATCATTAGAAAGGCCAGAGCATGGCCTTTCCAATAATACACAAACATGACCATGTTTAACGTACAGAAAGAAAACAACAACAATAATACACAAACAAAAATGTGTTTTTTTTTAAACCCCAAAATGGCTCAGCAGCGAAGGGGTTAAAAAAATATGTATATGTGGAGGATTATTCAGGAATTAGTGACAGATATCAGTGTTACAATGTCACTATCACTAGTTTTGAAAATAAACTCTTTGGAAATGGCAAAGTGCTACTTGCACTTATTGTTGCATAAAATAAGGAAAAAAGCGAGGAATATGTAAACATTGGGTATTGCTAAACTCAGAACTAAATATAGAAACTACTAAGGAATTAAATTTTTTTGACGGTTGTTGATACATAAGAAATTTTGGGGGTCAAAGTTCGAAAAAGTGGTGTTTTTTCAATTTTTTTGTCATATTTCACAATGTTTTTTATAGTAAATTATATGAAATGATGAAAAAAATGGTATCTTTATAAAGTCCATTTAATGACGAGAAAAACAGTGTAAAATATGTGTAGGTTGCATAAACGAGTAAGAGGAAAATTTGTCCTAAACACTAACAGCGCAGAAACGTAAAAACAGCAGCGGTCACTAAAGGACGGATTTGTGTAAAACCGCCCGGTCACTAAGGGGTTAAATGTAATAGAGTGGCCCATATAGCCAGAGTCTGTGTTAAAGAGGAACCTTTGGACTGTAATGATGCACAATCATTGTTGTCTAGCTACGTCAGCACTGGTAATGATAATCGTCACTGGTGTACTGTGAAAGTTAATCACAAAATGTGTAAAACTTTTCTGGATTTGGGTAGTATGGTCACCATATTGACCAAATCCATTGTACCCAAGGAGTTCAATTATGTGGAAAAGTTAAGAATTGTATATGTTCATGGAGATAAGCGGTAGTACCACACAGCTGAAGTGGATTTTGAAACTCAGTGTGGTAACTTAAGTATTGTGTGGGGGTGGTACCCAACTTGGCACACTAAGTAGTGATAGGGAGAGACTTCCCATGTTTTTCAGTACTTTGGAAATTTCCCGATATGGGTCAATCAAAGGAGGTTTATGCTTTTCCTTTCTCCGAGACTGATTAAAAAAACGTGTTCCCTGAAAAGAATAAGACCTATGGTCCTATGCCAGTATTAGTGGGCTGACCAACCAACTCTGGCTACACTGAGTTATTAGAGTTGGTGGGTGGCCCTGGCAACTTTAAGAGCGCTCAATGGGAGGACTCAACCTAGGTGGAATTAAGAAATAATATCCGTGTTATAGATGGGGTTGCGACCCAGACCGAGGAGGTATTGCCCAATCCCCATTTTGAAATGGCTAATAACTTGCTGTATCATGTAGAAAAGAAAGGAACAGACCTTTATTAAGCAGTTCCACAGAATTTCTGGAATACGGTGTTAAATCTTGCAGATAACCACGCAATGAGTTGACAGGTGTTGAGAAAACAAAAAAGACTTTCCTTAGGAGGGTCTACTGGCCGGGGGTGTTTGTTACCTTAAAAAAACTATTGTACTTCATGCCTTACTGTCAGCTTGCTGCTCCAGCTACAGGCTTCCTGCGTCCTCTAGTGCCCTTACCTGTAATTGACATAGCTTTTTGAGAGACTCGCTATGGACGCGGTAGGTCCATTAAGTCTGCTAGGGGACATCAGTAAATACTGGTTGTCCTTGATTATGCCACACGCTACCCTGAGGCCATTCGACTTCACAATAGCTCTCCAAAATCCATAGCGAAAGAGCTCATGCTAATGTTTAGCAGGGTGCGGATACTGTTAGAGATTCTAACAGACCTACAAACTCCGTTTATGCCTGGGATTATGAGAGTTATGAAATTTGTTGGGCATTAAACGAAGAACCACAGTATATCACCCGCAAAGTGATGGCTTAGTGGAGAGGTTTAACCTCCCTGGCGGTCTAATTTTTTCAAAATTTCGTGTCTAAAAGCATCTCAATTTTTTTTAAAGGAAACGTGTTTTTGTACATAGTTAGCCTGTAATAATTCGGAATCACGCAAAGAAATCCGTGCAATCAAGAGTCCTTCCTTACTGGTAAAATCCTTTATAAATAAATAAATAAATTTAAAAAAAAAAATAGTAAATACACAGAGTCCGATAAAGTTTGAAACGTGACATAATAATTTATTATCCCAAAAATAATTATCCAAAATAATGCAAATAAATGATATTCAATAAAATACAACAAACAAACACTGAAAACAAGGGTGAGACGATGTATGGTCTGTTTCTTATCCTGTAGTGCCACCTAGTGGCCGTTCATAAACATTACACATTGGATTATACAGTGTATTATAATTTTTTTCTAAGTTTGCTGCTGGTCCCGCCTACCAGCATCGTGTGACTCTCGCAGGGAGCCTTACCAGGCAGGAAGCAACTCGCCGGGATCACACTGGGGGGACAGCCAGGGAGCACAGGAGGAGGTGAGTATGCATCCAGCCCGAGTGTGGCTCGGGGTTACTGTTCGCGGTAGTGAAATTTAACACTGAGTCACACTCGGGAATACCACCAGGGAGGTTAACAAGACTCTCAAGAGTATGCTAAAAAAGGCTGTTGCTACAGATGATAGGAATTGGGAGCTTTTGTTACCCTATTTAATGTTCTCCATCCGAGATGTCCCTAAGACCACTGCAGGTTTTCCCCCCTTTGATCTGTTATACGACCTGGGCATCCCAGGGGTCTGCTATCTGCTAGATGTAGATAAAGAGATGCCGGAACAAGAGACGACACTCTACTGTAGTGTCATTGAGCACATCTCACAAATGCAGGAACCTCATGGAACCCGTCATGCCCCTTGTCAGGGAACATCTGACGAAAGCCCAGGAAGTGCAAAGATACAGTTATACCAGGAATGCCCGAGTCAGGGTAGAGTATTAGTTTTGGTCCCCACCTTGGAAAATAAATTCTCGGCTACCTGTCAGGGAGAGCCCCTATGAAATAATTGAGAAAGTGGGTAACATTAATTATAAAGTAAGCCAGCTTTGAAGAAGGAAGCCAGAGCAGATTTACCATGTAACCTATTAAAACCTTGGAAGGATCTAGAAGTCCTAGTGGCCATGAAGCCTTTAGCACTCCCTATCATGGAGCCAGAGGTAAATATCTCTGACACCATCTCTATACATAAGAAAAATGAAGTTGAGGAGTATCTCAGGAGAAACCGAGAAGTGTTTTCAGCAAGAACGGGGAAGACTGAAGTAATTAAACTCGATATTAACCGAGCCAGAGAAGGTCTGTCTTACACCCTATAGAGACCCTGAGGCCTGTAGACAAGTAATAAAAGCAGAGGTAGAAAAAAAAATGTTACAGCTGGGGGTAATTGAAGAATGTCACAGCGTGTGGAACAGTCCCATTGTGCTTGTTCCAAAACCAGATGGGTCGATAAGATTTTGAATGACTTTCCCAAGCTGAATGGTATTTCTAAATTTGACACCTACCCAATGCCTAGGGTTGATGAGCTTATTGAAAGGCTGGGCAAAGCACGCTATCTCACATCCATTGATATTATGAAGGGATATCGGCAGGTGCCGCTCATCGACCAAGCAAAGGAGAAAACTGCCTTTTCAACCCCGGCAGGTTTGTTCCAATATACTGTGTTGCCATTTGCTTTGCATGGGGCCCCTGCCACCTTCCAGCGGATGATGGATAGAATTTTGAAACCCCAATGCCCAGTATGCTGCAGCATACCTAAAAGATGTTATAGTTTATAGTATAGATTAGGAATCACACCGTCCAAAAGTACAAAAGGTACTCAATGCGGTACAATCCACTTGTCTAATTGCCAACCACACAAAAAGTGCTATTGGCCTAGAGGAGGCCAAGTACTTGGGTTATTCCTTTGGTAAAGGCTTGGTCAGACCACAAAGTTTGAAGCCATACAAAACTGACCACAGCCTTAGACGAAAAGAAAGGTGAGCGCTTTACTTGGGTTCACTGTTAGGGTAAATCCGCTTCTTATCTAGATCCCTGATCTAGCCTGGTATTTATTAGCTTCAGAAGAGGAGACTTCAAGTTACGCTGCAGCGGAGAATAGCCCACGGATGAAGAAATGAAACACAGACAGCAAAGTAGTCAGTGGGCTCTTCTACCACACCCAGGTTTTACTGAGGGTTATATAGGATGGTTAGGACCCTTTTGCACAGTCATGCACAGCAATGTAAACATTACAGAACAGCTGGACATATACATATAAGGGCATAGTGTCACCATGCAGAATATACGTTTAAAACTGGTGAAAAACTGTTTGAAGTGGCTAGGTAAATATATCACAGATACAAAACCTTTGGTTAGCCTTGTGGTTACTGTTTCACCATGTAGACATAAGTAACTTAGTCAAAGAATAGGGAACAAGGTGCAATACATGGTATGCGACAACTCTATGTGCAGACACAGCTCAATCTGTAAAGGCAAATGTTAAACCTTTCCTTCATTCACCAGTTACTA
Organism: Leptobrachium leishanense; assembly: GCA_009667805.1. Classification (NCBI taxonomy): domain Eukaryota; kingdom Metazoa; phylum Chordata; class Amphibia; order Anura; family Megophryidae; genus Leptobrachium; species Leptobrachium leishanense. The sequence goes on along the minus strand of CM019066.1, from coordinate 229,668,674 downwards.
TAGGAGGTTCATCCCAAATTTTGCTACAATAGATACGCCTCTAACAGAGCTTAATAAAGCGAGATCCCCATATGATCCCTGTCAGAGAAAAGGATGAGCCAGACCTCGAATTTAGATGTGACCACAGCTGCAAGTAGAGCCTGCATATCTGGTCACTGGTCAGTCTGTACTTAAGGCGACACTCTGCATCAGTCTGGGGGACTGCACATGCCCTCTCCAACTCATGGTGGCGTCAGACACAGTTTCGGCATATATAACGCAAACCAATCTAAATGCTGCAGCAATAATCATGACATGCCTGAGTAAATCTATTGCGTAATAACTCTGGTGTATGTGGGCAATAGAACAACAACGGTACTGCATTGCTTTTTATAGGCTGTTTATTTTTCCCCCTGGCCAGGTTCGTCAATTTAGAGTTGGTATCTGCTTTGAGCAGTAGCTAAAATTTTGCACTTCGCATCTGTGCGGTAATTAGTGCCAGCACTTTGTAATCGCTAAACTGGCCGTCGCTGTAATCTAGATGCACCCTTCACCTTTCCAATCTGGTGTTTAAGAACTTTTCTGGGAAGCTACATCCCTACCTGAATAAACTGCTTCCCCCAGCAGTTCCCTCATTCTATAACCTCCGATCCAGAACCTGCACCTTACTTGCAATACCACAATAGAAAAAGAAAGTGGCTTGATCCTCATTTTCCTACAGAGCACCACAATTATGGAATAAACTCCCAGATGCCATCAAATTTTCCCCTACTCTAAAGCCATAGAAACATAGGAAAATGTCGGCAGATAAGAACCTTTCGGCCCATCTAGTCTGCGCAATTACATGGATACTTTACCTGGATTTATCTTTTGTTTAGGATAGCCTTATGCCTATCCCATGCCTGCTTAAATTCAATTACTGTTTTGGCCTCTACCACTTCAACTGGAAGGCTGTTCCATTTATCGACCACCCTCTCAGTAAAATAATGCTTCCTGATGTTACTTTTAAACCTTTGCCCCTCTAATCTAAGACTATGTCCTCTTGTTTTGCTACTTTGTTTCCTTTTAAATATACTCCCTTCCTCTACCTTGTGGATTCCCTTTACGTATTTAAATGTTTCTATCATATCTCCTCTGTCTCGTCTTTTTTCCAAGCTATACATCTTAAGATCATTAAGCATTTCCTGGTAACTTTTCTCCTTCAAGCCGTACACCATTTTAGTAGCCCTTCTCTGAACTCTCTCTAAGGTGCCTATATCCTTCTGGAGATACGGTCTCCAGTACTGCACACAGTACTCCAAGTGAGGTCTCACCAGTGCTCTGTACAGTGGCATGAGCACTTCCCTTTTCCTACTGCTAATACCTCTCCCTGCACAACCAAGCATTCTGCTAGCATTTCCTGCTGCTCTATTACATTGACTACTTACCCTTAGATCCTCTGAAATAATAACCCCTAAATCCCTTTCCTCAGATGTTGAGGTTAGGACTGTATCAAATATTCTATATTCAGCCCTTGGGTTTTTACGTCCCAGGTGCATTATCTTGCACTTATCCACATTAAAACTCAATTGCCACAGCGCTGACCATTTTTTTAGTTTACCTAATTCATTTGTCATTTGGCTGATCCCTCCAGGAACGTCAACCCTATTGCAAATCTTTGTGTCCTCGGCAAAAAGACATACTTTTCCATTAATACCTTCTGCAATATCACTAATAAAAATATTAAATAGAATGGGTCCAAGTACTGACCCCTGAGGTACCCCACTGGTAACCAGACCTTGCGCCGAATAAACTCCATTTACCACAACCCTCTGTTGCCTGCTACTCAGCCACTGCCTAATCCATTCAACAATATTGGAATCCAAGCTCAAAGATTGCAATTTATTGATAAGCTTTCTATGCGGAACAGTATCAAAAGCCTTACTGAAACCTAAATAAGCAATGTCTACTGCACCACCTATGTCTATTGTTTTTGTTACCCAATCAAAAATATCAATAAGATTAGTTTGGCACGATCTCCCTGAGGTAAACCCATGTTGTTTCTGATCCTGTAATCGATGTGTTTTTAGATGTTCAGCAATCCTTTCCTTTAACATGGTTTCCATTAATTTCCCCACTACTGACCTAGGACTAACTGGCCTATAGTTCCCCGATTCCTCCCTACTACCCTTCTTGTAAATGGGCACAATATTTGCTAATTTCCAGTCTTCTGGGACGACTCCCATTAACAAGGATTGGTTAAATAAATCTGTTAACGGTTTTGCTATTACACCACTGAGCTCTTTTAACCACTTCAATGCGGTGGATGCACTCAGCGCGTCCAACCGCATTGGTACTTCGCTGAGCGCGTCCTCCCTCTGCAGCCGCGATCAGCCGGTATTCCGGCTGATCGCTCGGCCCCCTGGTGCGGGCTGACATCATCGATGTCAGCCCAGCCTCCGGGACCCCGGCGGGCACGATAGACGTCATCGCACATGCGTGATGATACCTATTTCAGGCACCCCGTCATTGCAGGGAAGGTGCCTGAAGGGGAGGGGGGGAAGGTCCTTCGGACCTCTCCCCTTCCCCGCAGGCCAGCGATTAAAGACAGGCACTGCCTGGAAGGGCACAGCCTGCCCTTCCAAGCGGCGGCTGTCTTTAACCCCTAGGGGGCTGGATCGCGATATGGTGCCAACATGCGCCGTATCGCGGTCCCCTCCCGGAGCTGGCCGACATCTTGGATGTCGGCCAAGCTTCCGGGATATCCCCCTAATGACTGGTGTCATCGGGCAGAGCGCAATGGCGCCAGTTTTGAAATTAACCCCTTGCTGCCACCTATAGTGGAGATAGGGGGTTCCAATGAACCCCCTATATCCTGATCCGTGACAGCTAGGGGTTAATGTTTGCTATCATTGGAACGGCCAGAGCGTGGCCTTTCCAATGATACCAAACATGACCATGTAAAATGTAAAAAAAAAAAAAAAAAAAGTTTTTTTATTTTTAGATTTATTGGTGCAACAATATTGTTCCCATTTCAATTATAATGTGAACAATGATGCTGCACTAACGATTTTTTTCTATGGGGGGCGTTTGCTAAAAAACACGTAATTTTCCCCAAAAAAAAAGTAACGATTCCTCATTTCTAATTTTTTTAATAAGCGCACCCCATAGAAAATATAACCGCAAACGATCACATTTTAAAATGTGAAAAAATACACTTTACACATTATAAATTATTGAAAATTCAAATTTTATTGCATTTTTTGTTATAATATACAGACATGACATAACGTATACATATAATAATGACATATTATGAATCTGCACAGTCTGCCGGAAAGAACGATATATAATATGTCTGGGTCATATATTAAAATAAGGCTTCAAAACGCGGTTAAACATGATGAGCGAAACCGGTTAAAATGAGCTCAGCACAGAGGTGGGAAAAGGCTCAGCAGCGAAAGGGTTAATAATTTAGGGTGGATCCCATCAGGCCCCATTGATTTATTTGTGTTTACTTTAGACAGCTGCTGTAGAACCTCCTCCTCTGTAAACTCATATGTAAATGTCTCGTTAGCGTTTCCTCCTAACTGAGGTCCCTTTCCTTCCTTTTCTTCTGCAAAGACTGAACAAAAATATTCATTGAGGCAGTCAGCGAGACTTTTATCCTCTTCTACATACCTTCCTTCCTTTGTTTTTAATCGAACTAATCCTTGTTTTACTTTTCTTTTCTCGCTTATGTATCTAAAAAATGTTTTGTCCCCCTTTTTTACTGACTGAGCTATTTTCTCTTCTGCGTGTGCTTTGGAAGCTCTTATAAATTGCTTTGCCTCTTTCTGCCTAATCTTATAGGTTTGCCTGAGTTTTTTTATAATTATTGAATGCTATCTTTTTGTTCTTCACTATTTTGGCCACTTCTACAGAGTACCACAGTGGTTTCTTCCCTTTTTTGTTTTTGCTAACAAGCCGAATGCAATTGCCTGTGGCCTTCAATAATGCTTCCTTTAAATAATCCCATTTCTCCTGGACTCCCTTTAAACTCCTCCAGTCTGATAATGACTCATTCACACAAAATCTCATTTTAGAAAAATCTGTTTTTTTTAAAGTCTAAAACTTTTGTTTTTGTGTGGTGCGCCTCCCTCCCTGTTCTTATATTAAACCACACTGACTGGTGATCACTAGATCCCAAATTTTCACCTACAACGTCTGATACCAAACCTCCATTTGTGAGTATTAAATCCAATATGGCCTCTTTACGGGTCGGCTCCTCAACTACTTGTGTTAGAGATAATCCCAGTAGGGAGTTTAGAATATTTGTACTCCTGGTGCACCCAGCTATTTTGGTTTTCCAGTTCACATCAGGAAGATTAAAGTCCCCCATGATAATTACTTCCCCCTTCATTGCCATTTTGGCTATTTCCTCAAACAGCAGATTATCTAGCTCTTCTACTTGTCCAGGGGGTCTATAGATCACATCTACACGAGCTACTGTATGATTGCCAAATGTTAGCGTAACCCAAACTGACTCTATGTTCATCTCGCTCACTTTTATTTGGTCACTTAAGAGATCTTTATGTACATACATTAATACAGAATGCACCTGTAAACATGTAACATAGTGAATATATTTCCTACATATTTATTTTCAGTGTTAATCTGTTTTTAATATCTTGCATTTTATCACTTTGTATTTCTGTACCTACTGTAACAATTCATTGTTCTTGAACCCAGGACATACTTGAAAACAGGAGAAATCTTAATGTATCCTTCCTGATAAAATACTTTATAAATAAATACTTATCCACGCTCTTCAGCTCGCTTTCAGTCCTCATGTTAAGTATAGAATGAGCAATGTACAGTAAGCACGCACAATCTCCGATGCACTAAGTAATTACTTACAGGTTTAGCATTGGGGATATATTTTGAGGCACATGCATTAAAGTCACTTATCTTAGCATTCGGGTGAATATGTGTTAACACTAACGGTAGCGCGAATAATACAAAACAGACCAAATCTGTACAAACATGGTAAAATTGCTTTGTATAATTTTTTTTCCTCTTTTTTTGTCTTTTTCAGTGAAGAAGAGGCAAGGATTGGAGCTAGACGGTTGGCACGCTGTCTACAGAATCTTGGTTTCAAGGTATTCACTTCTGTTAAGTAAAAAAAAAAAAAAAAACACTTTTTTAATGGAAAGTTACAGAACCTGTTATGCTTTAAATTGTGTATATTAATACAGTAGTGGGTGGGAGTCATTGAACATTTAAGGGCCACTCTAGACACTGTGACCACTCATCGTGTGTGTAGTACCCTCGCTTAAGCTGTCACCTTGTGGCTACAAATGATGCTTCAAAATAGGTACGGATTGAAAATCTTTACTCATTTATACTATCGTCAGTTTTCTGTGGCTTGCGTCCAAAAGACGGAATAGAATCTGCTGCACGCATCAAAAATAGTCGCAGAATTTGTTGTCAAAAAATAAAGTATATTTTCTTCAACTCTTGTATTGTTTTTTATTTTCTTCTAGTTCCATGTTTATGTAGCAGATTTTGTATTCTGATGATGCAGGCATCCAATAATTGAAGCATATTTCAGAAATGTACATCAGAGTTGACACAAGATTTTCTTGCATCAAAAAATTGCTTGGCATCTGCTCACCATCTAAACCAGTGATGGGGAACCTATGGCACGCAGGGCCGTCTTTGCTGGCACACAGCCATAGGTTCTGCAGAGATTTTTTTTCCAGGATCGGCAAATTGACTTCCCGTTTGGTCCAACATTGCGCTTGCCCGGGTCACAAAGTGTGGGAGACACAGAGCCAGGAAAGAGGGGCGTGGAGGACAGTAAGAGAAGCCCCGGACCAAGAGTGAGTGAGGGGGGGGGGGCGGCTGCCTGCTGACAGCTCTGTTAAACGTAGGCTGGGCATGGTTTGTGTCACCTGCAATGCTCCATCAAGATTTATGTCACTCCGTCTGCAGCCTGCATAAGGCAGGGGGGGGGGGTGTTGCATGGCTCAATTCATTCATGCCACCTTCATTATCCCCCCCTCTTCTTCCCCCTCCCTCTGTCTTATCTCTTTCTCTCTTCCTTTCTCTTTCTCTCTGCCTGTCTTTCTCTCTGACTTTCTGTCTCTTTGTCTTTCTGCATGTCTCTTTCTGCATGTCTCTTTCTGCCTGTCTCTTCTTCTCTTTCTGTCTGCATGTCTCTTTCTCTGTCTTTCTCTCTGCCTGTCTCTTTCTCTGTCTTTCTCTCTGCCTGTCTCTTTCTCTCTGCCTGTCTCTTCCTCTCTTTCTGTCTGCATGTCTCTTCCTCTCTGCCTGTCTCTTCCTCTCTCTTTCTGTCTGCATGTCTTTTTGTCTCTGTCTCTTCTCTCTGCCTGTCTCTTCTCTGTCTCTTTCTCTGTCTTTCTCTATTCTGTCTTTTTCTCTCTGCCTGTCTCTTTCTCTCTGTCTTTCTCTGTTTTTTCTCTCTGCCTGTCTCATTCGGTCTGTCCCTTTCTCTGTTTTTCTCTTTCTTTCTGTCTTTCTCCGTCTGATTTTCTGTCTCTTTCTCTGTCTGCATGTCTCTTTCTGTATGTTTCTGGCTGCATGTCTCTCTGCCTGTCTCTTTTCTGTCTGCCTGTCTCTTTCTCTGTCTTTTTCTCTCTGTAGGTCTCTGTCTTTCTGTCTGCATGTCTCTCTCTGTCTCTTCTCTCTGACTGTCTCTTTATCTTCTGTCTTTCTCTCTGCCTGTCCCTTTCTTTCTGTCTCTTTCTTTCTCTCTGTATTTGTCTCTTTTTCTCTGCCTGTCTCTGTGTCTTTCTGTCTCTTTCTCTCTGCCTGTCTCTTTCTCTCTGCCTGTCCTTTTGCCTCTTTCTCTGTCTCTTTCTGTCTTTTTCTCTCTGCCTGACTCTTTCTCTCTGTCTCTTTCTCTCTGCCCTTCTGTCTCTTTCTCTTTCTGTCTCTTTCTCTGCCTGTCTCTTTTTGCCTCTTTCTCTGTGCATGTCTCTTTCTCTGTGCCCGTCTCTTTCTCTGTGCCTGTCTCTTTCTGTCGCTTTCTCTGTCTTTCTCTCTGCCCGTCTCTTTATCTTTGTCTTTCTCTCTGTATTTGACTCTTTCTCTCTGCCTGTCTGTGTCTTTCTGTGTCTTTCTGTCTTTCTCTTCTCTCTGCCTGTCTCTTTCTCTCTGCCTCTCTCTTTCTCTCTGCCTCTCTCTTTCTCTCTGCCTGTCTCTTTCTCTTTCTGTCTGTCTCTTCTCTCTGCCTGTCTCTGTCTTTGTCTTTTGCTCTCTGTCTTTCTCCTTTGCTCTCTGTCTCCTTTGCTCTCTGTCTCCTTTGCTCTCTGTCTCCTTTGCTCTCTGTCTCCTTTGCTCTCTGTCTCCTTTGCTCTCTGTCTCCTTTGCTCTCTGTCTCCTTCGCTCTCTGTCTCCTTCGCTCTCTGTCTTCTTCGCTCTCCTCTCTCTCCTTCCCCCTCTTTCCTTTCTCCCCCTTTCCTTCCCTCCCCTCTTCTTTCCCCTCCTTTTCTCCACTTCTGCCCATCTCTCTCGTTTACATTTCCTTCCCCTCCCTCTCCCCGTTTCTTCCTCCCTCTCCCCATTTCTTCCTCCCTCTCCCCATTTCTTCCTCCCTCCCTCTCCCCCCCATATCATTCTTCCTCCCTCTCCCCCATATCATTCTTCCTCCCTCTCCCCATATCATTCTTCCTCCCTCTCCCCCATATCATTCTTCCTCCTCTCCCCCATATCATTCTTCCTCCTCTCCCCCATATCATTCTTCCTCCCTCTCCCCATATCATTCTTCCTCTCTCTCCCCCATATCATTCTTCCTCCCTCTCCCCATATCATTCTTCCTCCTCTCCCCCATATCATTCTTCCTCCCTCTCCCCATATCATTCTTCGTCCCTCTCCCCATATCATTCTTCCTCCCTCTCCCCCATATCATTCTTCCTCCCTCTCCCCATATCATTCTTCCTCCCTCTCCCCCATATCATTCTTCCTCCCTCTCCCCATATCATTCTTCCTCCCTCCCTCTCCCCCCATATCATTCTTCCTCCCTTCCCCCCCATTTCTTTCTTCCTCCATTTCTTTCTCCTTCTTCAGCGATAGGTATATATTTATTAGGGCTTTGTAGGCATATGTACAGCGGTTTGAGTCCAATTAAACTAATTGCAGTTTGCAAACCAATTGCAAACCAATTGCACTTTGAGCCACATAAGTTGGTTTAGCGATCCAGTTTGGGCACTCGGGCTCAAAAAGGTTCGCCATCCCTGATCTAAACTTAACCCGTTCGCGATGCAGGACGTGCTATGCCGTCCTGCATCACGTGGGCTTTAACGATGCAGGACAGCATAGCACGTCCCGCGGCGTTTGAGCTGTCAGTGGCTGGCAAACGGCCTGCCTCTGTTCCCACAATGCTGATCACCAGCTGGGGGTCTGCCTGACAACGCAGGCAGTCCCTAGGCAGCCAATCAGGTGATCTTAGCGACGTTGCAGTGGTGACAGCCTGTCACCGATACAACTGTCACAATGTCTTAGCCAATGATTGTAACATTGGCTGAGACATTGTCTCTGCCCCTTTCTTCTCCTCACTGCGATCTGAGGAGAGAGGCAGACGATTGACAGCAGTAAGAAGTTAAAAAAAGATCACAAAATAAAACCCCCTGATCATTGACATAGGACCCCCTGACAATTCTGACTACCCGCATTGGCTTATGACCCCCTGGCATCTCCGAGTAACCATATTGGCATACGACTCCTTGGCATTTCTGACTGCCCCATTGGCATACGACCCCCTGGCATTTCTGACTACCTACATTGGCCTATGACCCCCTGGCATTTCTGACTACCTACATTGGCATACGACCCCCTGGCATTTCTGACTACCCGCTTTGGCATACAACCCCTGTCATTCTGTCATTTCTGACTACCCGCATTGGCATATGACACCTGGCATTCCTCTGACGACCTGATAGATGTACCGGCCTTTACAAGGACCGGGAGTGTAGCTTAGCTTTTCTAAAATATACAGGGATTAGATATTATATTCTAGGATTGTACGTGACCCCATCAGTTCCCCCACCTCCCATTTAACATTATAGTATCCCTTTAATTTAACCCCTTAGTTACAACATAAGATCCCCATAAAAATGTCCCGCTTATATTCACTGGAGGAGGCGTATAAAATCCTGGCCGCCTCTGAGAGTGGCACTGTCGCTGACAGTGACACCCTCACAGCCTCTGATATAGAGCACCTTAGTGAACCCACCAGTGATGGTGACCCCTCATCATCTACTGGAAGGCCCGAGAGTAATTGTTTACCCCCAAATATGGCTGCCCCAGAAATACCCTCTTTTATGGTTACACCTGGCATCACAGGACTGTGAGCCAGTGAGCTATTTTAACCTCTTCATGTCAGACGAGATATTTGAGATGGTGGTTGAGCAAACCAACCTGTTTGCCCACCAGTACCCTGCTGTAAATCTGGGGTCACATCACAGCAGGCGAAAGATGTGGCACCCAACGGATCTCATAGAGATTAAAAAAAATTGGGCTCTATCCCAAGTATAAGATAATACTGGCACAAGACCCCATCCTGGCTACACCACTTTTCCCAAGGGTTAGGAAGCGGGAGCGCTATGAAAATATCCTTAGATTCCTCCATTTTAATGATAACGCACTGTGCCCCCCAAGAAACGATCCATTGCATGACTGCCTCTATAAAATTCGGCCCATTATCATTTATGGGTCAATAATTATTACAGCGGTATCGACCTACTTAACCCCTAAGTGACCGGGCGGTTTTACACAAATCCGTCTTTTAGTGACCGCTGCTGTTTTTACGTTTCTGCGCTGTTAGTGTTTAGGTCAAATTTTCCTCTTACTCGTTTATTCAACCCACACATATTATACACCCTTTTCCCCGCCATTAAATGGACTTTCTAGAAATACCATTATTTCCATCATATCGAATAATTTACTATAAAAAAAATATGAAATATGATGAAAAAATGGTAAAAACACACTTTTTCGTAATTTAATCCCCAAAATCTACAACCACCCAAAAAGACCCCGGCTAAATAGGTTAAAAATGTTGTCCCGAGACTAGAAATACCCAATTTTTATATGTGTATGCTTTTTAACCCCTTCACTGCTGAGACAGTTCACCTATGTGCGCTGCGCTCATTCTGACCATTTTGTGCTAATTATTTTGAGATGACAGCCTAGGTCCTATTTAATTAAACCCCCCCCAGACAAAAAGACTTTTAAAAAAAATATATATTTTATTTAATTTTTTTATTATTATTACTTTTTTTTTTTTAACCAAACCTGGTCATGTTTGGTATCATTGGAAAGGCCATGATCAGGCCTTTCAAATGATGTCAAATATGACCAACTAGATGCCATGGATCGGGAGATATGGGGATCCTTAGGATCCCCTTATCTCTACATGGCAGCTAGATGGTTAACTGGCCCACTGACATCCTCACACATATGGTGAGGTTGTCAGTGGGTGGGGGGGACCTGGAGGCTTGGCTGACATCCAAGATGTCAGCCCCCCTCCAGGTTCGAATCGCGTTTTGGCGCCAAAACGTGATTTGGCGGCAAAACTGTTAATGCTATACACCGCTGAAAAGGGGAGACTCTCCCCTTTTCAGTGGTGCAAACAGCATCTCCCTAGCTTCAATGGTTGGGGAGATAGAGGGCTCCGAAGGAGCCCCCCCTCCCCTCCATTGATTTGCATGGGGACGCCTGCTGATGACGTCACCACGCAGCGTGGCGACGTCATCAGCCTCGCCTGCCCATGTAAATCACATGGGCAGGCTTCCTCCCTGCCAGATCGCCGAGGGATCCAGCGAGGGAGGTGAGTATCGGGCGGGAGGGGGATTTGGCGCCGCTGACGTACCCTGTACGTCCGCGGGTCTAAGGGAGACCCGTGGACAGGACGTACAGGGTACGTCAGCGGTCCTTAAGGGGTTAAAAATGTATTTTGTTTTGAGACCCTTGCATGTGGCAGAGTGAGTAAGCATTACAGAGGTTTCCCCAGTCCTGACAGGAGGCAGAAAAAATAGACTCCTCTTCAGCTCTACGCCAGGAAGAAGTGCTAGCGGAGGTATACATGTTATCTACAATGCACAACGAAAGTACAGTGCCATTGTCTGTGAGAGGGAGAACTGAGCAGCTGGAAAAGCCAAAGTGCATTGTAGATTACAGCAAGTTTATGGAGGGGGGGTGCAGACTTGGCTGATCAGTGTATACAGACTTATCTGATGAACCGAAAAACTAGGACATGGTACAAGAAAATTGCATGCTATTTGAACGAGATTGCAATTTGTAATTCGTAAGTGCTCTACAAGCAGGCATCAGGAGTAAAGCCATATTCCTTCCTAAAATTCATGTTAGAAATCATATCAAAACTTTTTTAACCCCGGTCCCCAATACTCCCGCTTTGGAATCATGAGATCTCCAAAGACTAGGTGGCAGACACTTTTCTTCCCGAATTGCCCCCCAGGCTGCAAAAAGTCCCCTCAGAAAAAGTGTCATGTTTGCCACAAGAAAGGAATCCGAGGGGGGTGTGGCCAGCTGCGAGCGAGAGCGGACATGCTTTGAAGGAGCTCCGCGTATCTGCATCGTTTAGGGGCCCACATCTGACTGTTTTTTTCAAGACTTCACACTTAGGGGTCGTGGTGTGGCTGGCCATCAGTACTGACCTGTCCGGAGCCCGTTAGGTCCCCCCTCCGGACCAGAGACATTGCTGGCAGTTGCTGACACGGGGCTAGGATGTGAAGTGGTGGCCATTTTGCGGCCTACCTATAGCCTCGCTGCAGCCTCGTCCCACACCAGGATCCTGGAGAGGACCAGGGAGATGGTGGGCCCACATCTCTGGGTCGTTTTGGCTGCCTGTTCTGCGGGAGAAGAGGATGGACTGGTGGGGGGAGGGATCTCCTCCCCCCACTGGTGTGATTTCAGGCCTGAGATTTGTCTGCTGATACTGGCTGAGGAGGACGACGAGGCCCCGCTCACCAGAGGTGTGTGGTGCCAGATGATGGCGGCATTGCAAAGTTGCCGAGTGCCGTTGACCCCGGGAGCAGATGGATTCAGGGGGCCGGAGATCCCCTCCTTCCTAGCTACAGCTTGCCGATCGGCTGTTGAGGCCGTTGCCAAGAGATACGGGGAATTAGAGGCTTCGGGCGAGGCCTTCCATCCCAGAGATGTTGTGGAGGATCTGCGGGACGAGGCTGTCGTCCACGTGATGCAAGTTGGTGTCCCGGATGGTGAGGTGGAAGAGATGTGGCAGCCTATTCCCGCTGTGCGAAGGCCGCGGCGGCTCCCTGGGGGGCTGTCGGCTATCGGGCTATGGAGCACACCTGGGCCTGGTGCGATGGCTGATGCTGTGTATGTGGTGGGGAAGAGTGGGCCTCACGGAATACCATTGGAGTTCAGCGAGCAGCGCTTGGTCGCCGGGCCTGGTTGGGCTGAATATATGGGCCCCCTCGAAGAGATCATGTGTCTTACCTTCCTTCTGGACACTGGCTTAACCAGATAGCTCCGCTGCTGGATCATGGCTGCCGATCTCCCCTACATGCCCCATTTTACACCTTGGAAGTGTTATACCTCCCCCGATGTTTCCCCCATGCTGACCCCCACCCCACATTACTGCTGAGACTGTCTCCTGAGGACCTTATTCCTTTTTTGCTTTGTTTTGTTTTTGGCGTTTACGGGTTTCGTCGGGTGTGCTGACATGGCCTGGTGTTAGTGCCAGCCCCCCCGAGTCCCCGGGCCAAGTGCCAATTACTCCCCCTGGCCTCCCACGGTCCTAAGGGCTTGCGGGTATATGCCAGGGGAGGCACAGTCCTGGCCTCTGCCAATTTCCTTGCCCCCTTTTATTATACTAGAAGTATTCAGCTGATTTTTCTTGTTTTATGTTGTTTACACATGGAGGAGACCCCCCTATTGGGGATGTTAATTGCCGATACATGGCTACCTTTAGATGACTTTTTTTTTCTTTCTTTGTTTTAGATTTATTTTTTCTGATGACATTTATGACCTCTTCCTACCTTCTGTTTATGTATTCTTAAGATGTGTTATGCCGCTGTCTCTCTGTCGCCTTGCGTGGCCATTTTGGGTTTGTGATAATGCTGACACTTACAAAATAAAAATTTTAAATACAAAAAAAAAAAGAGAGGAATCCGAAAGGATTCTAGTTATTATTGCCCTAACTGCCCATCTCTCCCTGGCCTCTGCATAGCGTGTTTCAAAATTTACCATACTGAGCTAAACTACTGAATCCCTTTTTCTGGTTTGTCCTGACTACTCTTTGTTAGCTGCCTGTACCGACTCATTGGCTTGTTATACCGACTACTAGGGGCGGACTGACAACCAATGGGGCCCACGGGCAATTGGAGATCATGGGGTCCCCCGTGCGCCGCACCCACACAAAACCCCAACCATACAACACAACAGCCACATGTACATTATTGTACTAAAGAATTTATTTCTTAACGCATTAAAATAATCTTCTGAAAATTGTGTAAAAAAAAAATAAAAATCCATTTGGACCCAGACGTGAATTGGGGAATCCACTGTGTCCCCTCAGACTTCCAGATGGCCAGCGCTCTGTTGCAGCAGTCATCACCCACTCATTGCAGCTAAGCCTGCACCACGGCACAGAAAGTCCCTGTGGCAAACGAGGGAAACTGCCGATCATGTTAAAAGATACTGTACATTACTGACATACTGCACATTACAGACCTCCACAGCAATAAACCTCACAGTAATGTGCAGTGTGTATGAGCGTATCACAGCGCTCCACAGCAATAAACCTCACAGTAATGAGCTGTGTGTATGAGCATGTCACAGAGCTCCACAGCAATAAACCTCACGGTAATGTGCAGTGTGTATGAACGTATCACAGAGCTCCACAGCAATAAACCTCACAATAATGTGCAGTGTGTATGAGCGTATCACAGAGCCCCACAGCAATAAACCTCACAATAATGTGCAGTGTGTATGAGCATATCACAGAGCTCCACAGCCTTTTTGACACCCCGGCCAATCCCATTCTTCATTGTTTTTAGGCAGGTGTCCCCTTTTTCTTTCTAGGCAGGTGTCCCCTTTCTGTTTTCAGGCAGGCATGTGTCCCCTTTTTGTTTTTAGGCAGGCAGGTGTCCCCATTTTGTATTTAGGCAGGCAGGTGTCCCTTTTTGTTTTAAGGCAGGCAGGTGTCCCCATTTTGTGTTTAGGCAGGCAGGTGTCCCCATTTTTGTGTTTAGGCAGGCAGGTGTCCCCATTTTGTGTTTAGGCAGGAAGGTGTCCCCTTTTATTTAGGCAGGCAGGTGTCCCCTTTTTTTTAGTCAGGCAGGTGTCCCCATTTTGTGTTTAGGTAGGCAGGTGTCCCCTTTGTTTTTTAGGCAGCCAGGTGTCCCCTTTTTTTTCAGCAGGCAGGTGTCCCCTTTGTTTTTTAGGCAGGCAGGTGTCCCCATTTTGTGTGCAGGCAGGTGTCCCCATTTTGTGTGCAGGCAGGTGTCCCCATTTTGTGTTTAGGCAGGCAGGTGTCCCCATTTTTGTGTTTAGGCAGGCAGGTGTCCCCTTCTTTTTAGGCAGGCAGGTGTCCCCTTTTTGATTTTAGGCAGGCAGGTGTCCCCTTTTTGTGTTTAGGCAGGCAGGTGTCCCCAATTTGTTTATAGGCAGGCAGGTGTCCCCATTTTGTGTGCAGGCAGGCAGGTGTCCCCATTTTGTGTTTAGGCAGGCAGGTGTCCCCATTTTGTGTTTAGGCAGGCAGGTGTCCCCATTTTGTGTTTAGGCAGGCAGGTGTCCCTTTTTGTGTTTAGGCAGGCAGGTGTCCCCTTTTTTTTAGGCAGGCAGGTGTCCCCTTTTTGTTTTTAGGCAGGCAGGTGTCCCCTTCTCACCCTCTGCGCGCACACACACACACCCTGTTATTTACTTACATACTTTTCACGTTAGAATCCTTTTCTCCTGGCAGGTCTTCGTTCTCTCCCCTCTCTGCACATGCTGGACACTTCCAGCACAGCAGGGAGGCTCTGCATTGCATGGCTGTCTCTCTGGAGGAGGAAGGGGCGGAGCCAGCATGTCCCCATGTGAGCTGCTGGGCTCGCAGCCTCTTCCTTCTCTTCCCCGGGGAGTTTGAGTCCACATGCTGCTAAGTAAATGGAAGACCCAGGGCCGGACCCCTGCCTGGAATGCAGGGCCAATCCAGGCCCCCCCCCCCCATCGGGGCCCTCGGGCAGTGACCGAGTGCCCGATGGGTCAGTCCGCCTCTGCCGACTACTCTTTCTTGGCTGCCTGTACCAACTTATTGTCTTGTTATACCGACTACTCTGACTTCTGGAATCCCCTGACCTAGGCCTGCCTCTGTTTAAGTTAAGCTCAGCCATTTTAAAGTGGCTGCACCAAACAACTCAAAATACTACATTTAAAATCCTTAGTGTGCCATCTTTGGAGCAATATTCTTTCTTGGCATGGCATGTTCTCTCAAAGATGGCATAAATCCAGAAAATCACTTTGTCAGATTTCAATGTGTTAACACTGAAATGGGCAAGCCTTATATTTGACCTTGTAACTTTCCAAAACGCAAAATAAAATGCTACATGGGGGTACCGTTGATTTCGTAAGACATTGCCGACCCCAAATGAGTTTTAGGCCAGAAAAAGGTTGACTGAGCATGATATCAGCAGCAAAATAGCAGTTAGTGAAAATTGCAAAACACACATGAAGACTTACAGGGTTATTCAGAGAAAGGTGAAACTCTGGAGAACTTTTGGAGAAGTGAAAATTCGAGCCGATTTGGAAAGTGAGATAAATGGGAGAATTTTTCTTGTTTGGCTATTTTGACCTAGAATTTTCACTTCTCCAAAAGTTCTCCAGAGTTTAACCTTTTTCTGAATAACCCTGTAAGTTTGGGCAGGGTTTGTGATGGAGATTTATTTTTTCCCATATTAAAATATATTTTATATATAAATCTTTGATGGAAAATGAAAGCCATATTTCTCCTGAACAAAATTATATATAACAAGGGTGGGTGCACTTAATATGAAAGAGATAAATTATGTTTGATCAGGTGAAGAGCTGAAATTCTACTTTTAGAAGTTTTCCGAACTTGTAAAATTGCCTCTGTCCTTAAGGGGTTAACCCCCCCCCCCCCCCCTAGCCTCTAACACTAACCTAATACCAAAATAATCATCAGACCGGAGACCCAATAGATTGGTGATGGTAAATTTGAGTGTATAAAAAATGTCACAGTGTTGTGGCCTGATGGACAAGTAGTGCATGTGCTCTGGGCTATGTCACAGTGTCAATCTTTTATAAATGTCTATTCATCAGCAGCTGGAAAATGGTGTGCGGGAAAAGGACAATGGCCTCCTCTACACCTGGGACCCTTTGGCCAGCCATCCTCGAACCTTATTCCAACTTAGCAGTCAGCATAGTGACTCCATTTTCCATCACTTTAATAAATTCCAAACTTACCTCAGGTTCTTCAGTGCAGTGGGTAGTGAGAAAATATGCATCTGTGAGGTGCCTAAATTTGTTGTGGCGGTAAGGAAGTATCTGGTTCCCCATATATGTATATCACATCCTCTTTGCTAATTTGGTTACCACATCAGATATTGACTGTTCCTAACACATGCTCCATTGTTTGTCATGTACACCGATAACCTAACCAAAGGAAGAGATCCCACAGAAGGCCCACACCAGTTGCACATGGCAGTATGAAGGCTATCCTCTCTTCTCCATGTCCTGTTCGCCCCCTACCTGTTTCCCCTTGGGGTTATTATTTGTTAATTTTTAAATTTATACAGCACCAGCAGATTCCACAGTGCTGTAGAAAATCAGTGTACAAGAAGTTGATGCATTAGAACACCACAAATAGATGATGTAAGCCGGTCAGCTGGTAGGGTGAGTTGTGGAGGTCCTTTGGATCACTATCTCCACTAGGGGTGCACAATACCAATATTTTAAGACAGAGTATGAGTACCGATACTTCCTTTTTTTAAAAAAGTATAAATGTTTTATTAAATTTTAGACAAGGGTACAGAACAAAATAGGGATGGGGAAGGAGAAAGGAACATAAAATGACACATCAAACCGATAAACAGCACGTTGCACTTGAGAAAACATCGCTTAAGGCTAATGTCAGATGAACGCAGTCTGAGCGCACTCTGCGTGCATGCATAACGGACAGACGTACTGACGGAAGATACTGTACGCACCACACGGTCCGTTTTTTTAACGGATGTAGGAAAAAAAGGGAAATATGGGAATCAAAATTAATTAAAATTAAATGACAGGTACAGTCAGCCAGACCAAAAAAACTTCTGAGTGTCAACGTGATGCACTTTGCAAATGCACTGCGACTGACGTTGCACCATCATGCACACAGGCCGCTACGCGGATGCGGCGCCATCTGGGTGTCCGTCGTAGCGCTTTTACGTCGAGGCCTAAATGGCGTCCGTTGCCACCTGCGTGGTGCGTGCACACTTCGGTGTATAAGTACTTTGTGTGTTGGTCTCTATTGATCACAAATCAATGCTACGATGGACGTTAAACCGTGCGGCGACACGGACATGAAGACTGCGTTTGTCTGACGCTAGCCATAGCGTCATACACTGAAGGTCCAGGAGTAAAATTAAATAGCATAATTACCAAAGGGGCAGTACCACTTCATAGCGCACCTGATGGCCCCCATACCCCTGAGTCCTCCCAGAAATCCCTGACCACCCCTCCTATGCATTTTTTTAATCAAGTACAAATCCCATAATTCCCACGGTTCATGATTGGGAGGAGACAGATCTAGTAATTTAATGGCCAGTCTATCATATTCCCGAAAAATTTCCAGGCGAGTAGTGAGAACAGAGACAGTGGGTGGATGTACCATTTTCCAGTTCCTGGCTATCCATAATAGGGCCGTGGAGACAACGTGGGACCACATCCTGGCTTGCTGTGGAGACGGCACTGGGCCTCTCAATCCCACCAATATGAAATCTGAAGTGAAAGGAATCTCCGTTCCCACAACTTTCGAGGCTAGTTCCACTACTTGCGTCCAGAAGGAGCCGATAATTCGGCATCGCCACCAAATGTGAATATAAGAACCATCCATTGCCCCACACCTCCAACACTTAGAAAAAGACTCTCCCGTAACCTTTGCCATCCTGACTGGAGTCCAGTACCACCTGTAAAGTACCTTGCGGCTGGTCTCTAATAAAGTAGCTGTATTTCATCACCCCCACATCCCTACGAAATAACCTGCCCCATTTTCCAGAATCAATACTCCTACCCAGATCCTTTTCCCATAAAGTTTGGTAATTCCATAGTGGAAGTTTGCGGTCCGAGGACGGCTAAGTAATAACCAATAGAAATTAAACCGCATGCCAGATGAGAAGAGGTGCAAATTCTTTCAGACACTGTCAAAGCCGGTTTAACGAGGAGTAAAATGCTAGAAAAACACTGAGGTGTGCGCAGCAGTTCTAAGCGCTGCTGTGAGCATCCACTCGATAGAGTCCATAGGACTCCATTGAGGCAGACGCTGCCGGTCACATGACCTGCCGGCTCTCCTTTAAAAAAACTCCTTTATTTTATTCTACGACAAAAGTGAATAAAGAGTCACTCTACATATCCTGACTGTCACGGAATGGCCCAGCACCCTCAGCCGGGGGCGGTGCACAGTGACAGTGGGGGCCATGGACACTTAGTAAACCGGGTGCGTGCCACCGCACCTAAGTATGTTTTATTAGATGTGGTTTTACTGATGTGCTGTATTAAGATGTACCTTGTGTGATTGTAACTGTATTAGGTGTAAGAAAACGTTTGTATGTGTTTTTTCCCCGTCGCCATTTTGCCCATTCCAGCATGGTTACACCAGACAAAGGATCTCCTGGCCCCAAGATGGAGGATACAGCAAGCCAGCTGCTTGGAGGCTGTTCCCAGACCTCATTTGCCTAATCCCTGGACAATGGGAAGGCTGGAAGGGACCTGGGAGGGAACAGGGGGGGCTGGGAGAGGAGCCAATCAGTGCTGGTTGTGTGGGTGGGGGAGTTGGCAATCTGTGTATGTGAAGTTGTATACCTGACTCTGTTGAAAACCCATAAAGTCAGTTCATCTAGTTCATTCAGCCACGCCTGGTGTTCTTTATTTGGTGAACGTATTCCTGTGATCCAGCGCGGTCTACAGAGCACGGTAGCCAGATCCGAATCGACCACCCTGTGCCTGCATCTCGCATCAGGACAGAGGTGCAGCGTGCGGGCATCGACCGCTGTGAGATCCGATTCGACGGCCGCGGCGCATCTGCCGCGCATTTCCCGCGCATCGGTATAGCGGGCGCCATCCGATCGCCGGTAGATCCGAAAAGACGCGCGGACGTCACAACTATAAGATCCGACCAGCTCCCGAGGGGAATTCCGATCCGACCGGCCGTTCCGCAGACGACACATCCGCCTACCAAGGTCAGTAGACCAGCTGCTCGGGACGCTGAGTGCCGTGTCGCTCAGTGGTCGGGCTGGTCTCACCCAGGGGTCCCTTCCAACGCCCGCCAATCCTTTCCCAGGGTCACTCCAGGCCGCTCGAGACGCCGGGTGCCGTGTCACTCGGTAGTCGGGCCGGCAGTAAGCGCACTAGGGGGAAGCAGATAGGAGCACACCCGCAGGCGGACAACATCCCATTCCGTCATACTGGTGGCAGCGGTGGGATCGCTCTCTGCAGACCCCTAGGAGACTTACGCCATGGCGGTGTACAACCCCTACAACAGGGACACCCTGCGTGGGATGTTGGAGAACCGGGGAGGAACGCCGGGTAACAAGAAAAGAAAGACGCTGATCAAGGAACTGACCAGGATGGATCAGGACGAGGCGATGATGCCCGTCCCCAGCCCTGTCCGCGCAGAGGTGGAGGAAGATGCTGGCCTCAGGGAGTTGCGGCGTCGGATCACCCTGCTCGGTGATGCCCGGCGGGGGGGCCAGATATCAAGTGATTCGGGAGTTCTACCGGGAAGTTGAGCAGGAGAAGGAACGCCAGCACGAGCTGCGGTTGGCAGAGCTCCGCGGAGCAGAGACTGATTATGTTGACCCCGAACCCTTCCCTGTGGAACCCTGGGTCGAGGCTCACAGCGCGACTGGAGCTCCACCTGGGGAATCTGCAAACCCCAGTGACTATGCTTGCGGGACTCTCAGCTTGCCTGGAGCCTGTACTGAGGACGTCACTTATCCCCGCGACCCTCGGATGAAGACTCACAGCCCGCCTGGAGCTGCATCTGAGGACGCCCCATTCTCCGTTGAGGAGCGGTGCTCCTGCGCTGGCACCTACGCCGACATGAAGGTCGTGTTGGCAAGAGAGCTGCAGGAGGGCCTGGAGCAGGACCAGAGGTCCACAGAGGAGCTGTGGTACGAGGCCCTGGACCATGAGCGGGACTGCCATGGTGTGTACATTCCCTCCGACGCTGTCGTCCATCGAGTGCAGTACGATGTGCGAGCAGCGTTCCTGCAGGGGCGGCCCCAGAGGAGTGGGAGGACGAGCTCCGGAGTCTGGTGCAGCAGGAGATCGCACTGGACGCCGAGTACCGCGCCCTCCGGTGGCTAACCGCCTCCCCGACCGTGCGCCCTAGTGAAGGCAGTTCCACTGCAGGGCCTCGCTACGGGGTACGGGGCTGCTCTACGAGGGCATGGCCGCCGACCCCGAGTTTGGAGAGGAGACCGAGGAGCGGATGGAAGACATCCTGGAGCGACGGGAACTGGAGATCCCGTCAGACAGCAGGGACTCGGTGTTTGAGGAGCTGGAGTCCCTAGCCGAGCGAGAGTGGGAGCTCGAGGTGGCTTATCGAGACTGTTGGACGGCGTTCCGCAGTCGAGCCTGAGCTCCCCGTGGTGGGACGGGTCGGCGGAGGAAGTCGACAGTCCCCAGGTTTGGGACCTATGGGAGGCCGAGGCGGACCCATGGGTGCCCGTGGGGGGGTCGACTGAGGAAGTTACCCCCTGCACCCCGCAAGAGGACAGGGTGGCCGAGGCCACGGGTCCAGCGGGGGAGGAGACGGATGGTCCCCCCGGGATGGGTTGTGCGCAACCATTGTTTGCCCCGGGGGTGAAGAGACCATCCTTCCCCAAGGAGATCTCCACCCAGCGGAAGAGCTGGCTACGGGGCAGAGTGCCGCTGGCCTCTGCCCACTACTCAACGTCTGCCAGGAGGAGCAGACGGATGGTTCCCCCGGGATGGGTTGCGCGCAACCACTGATTGCCCGGGGGGTGAAGAGACCATCCCGCCACAAGGAGATTGCCAACCAGCGGAAGAGCTGGCCACGGGGCAGAGCGTCGCTGGCCTCTGCCCCCTGCTGACAGTCTGCCAGGTGGAGCAGACGGATGGTTCCCCCGGGATGGGTTGTGCGCAACCCTTGTTTGCCCGGGGGGTGAAGTAACCGTCCTCCCGCAAGGAGATCTCCCCCAGCAGAAGAGCTGGCTACGGGGCAGAGTGCCGCTGGTCTCTGCCCACTGCTTACAGTCTGCCAGGAGGAGCAGACAGATGGTTCCCCGGGCTGGGTTGTGCGCAGCCATTGATCGGCCCGGGGGGTGAAGAAACCATCCTCCACAAGGAGATCTCCACCCAGCGGAAGAGCTGACGGCGGGGCAGAGCGCCGCTGGCCTCTGCCCATTCCTCCCAATTCGCCTCGAGGGGCAGAGCGGGGATGACCCCGTGCGACTGCCGTTGCAATTATGTATTCCACCCTTTGGCTGCCAGGAAGAACAGCCGGGTTTGACCCCATTTGTCCCTCGGTTGCCGTTTTTGTACCTGCCTCTTCAGCAGAAGAGCTGGCAACGGGGCAGAGCGCCGCTGGCCTCTGCCCACTTCGGCTGCCTGGGAGAGCAGCCGGGTGTGTCCACCCTTGTCCTTTTTTTGTTGCAATTACCCCCTCGGGAAGAGCTGACTACGGGGCAGAGCGCTGCTGGCCTCTGCCCATCTCCTCAACTCTTTGGCCTGGAGGCCCCGCACAGCCACTGGGCTTTTCATCGACCTGGGGTGGGTGCGTTTAGCGCCCGTTTTCCCGGAGGGGACCCCGGAGGTACTCCTCCCCAGACTTATGTCCTTTCGCCCAGCCGGGGTAACCCTAAGGACGCGGGGCCCCGACCAAGCTGGCACGGCCGCAAGGCCAAATGGAGAAGCCTGGTGGCCAGGCCTCCCCAGACCGACTACGGGCCTGGGAGCACCGACTTCCCCGGTATGACCCGGTGGGGTCAGACCAGGTGCGTCGAACTGTGGGAAGGGGGAGGAGTGTCACGGAATGGCCCAGCACCCTCAGCGGGGGCGGTGCACAGTGACAGTGGGGGCCATGGACACTTAGTAAACCGGGTGCGTGCCACGCGCACCTAAGTATGTTTTATTAGATGTGGTTTTACTGATGTGCTGTATTAAGATGTACCTTGTGTGATTGTAACTGTATTAGGTGTAAGAAAACGTTTGTATGTGTTTTTCCCCGTCGCCATTTTGCCCATTCCAGCATGGTTACACCAGACAAAGGATCTCCTGGCCCCAAGATGGAGGATACAGCAAGCCAGCTGCTTGGAGGCTGTTCCCAGACCTCATTTGCCTAATCCTGGACAATGGGAAGGCTGGAAGGGACTGGGGAGGGAACAGGGGGGGCTGGGAGAGGAGCCAATCAGTGCTGGTTGTGTGGGTGGGGGAGTTGGCAATCTGTGTATGTGAAGTTGTATACCTGACTCTGTTGAAAACCCATAAAGTCAGTTCATCTAGTTCATTCAGCCACGCCTGGTGTTCTTTATTTGGTGAACGTATTCCTGTGATCCAGCGCGGTCTACAGAGCACGGTAGCCAGATCCGAATCGACCACCCTGTGCCTGCATCTCGCATCAGGACAGAGGTGCAGCGTGCGGGCATCGACCGCTGTGAGATCCGATTCGACGGCCGCGGCGCATCTGCCGCGCATTTCCCGCGCATCGGTAGCGGGCGCCATCCGATCGCCGGTAGATCCGAAAAGACGCGCGGACGTCACAACTATAAGATCCGACCAGCTCCGAGGGGAATTCCGATCCGACCGGCCGTTCCGCAGACGACACATCCGCCTACCAAGGTCAGTAGACCAGCTGCTCGGGACGCTGAGTGCCGTGTCGCTCAGTGGTCGGCTGGTCTCACCCAGGGGTCCCTTCCAACGCCCGCCAATCCTTTCCCAGGGTCACTCCAGGCCGCTCGAGACGCCGGGTGCCGTGTCACTCGGTAGTCGGGCCGGCGGTAAGCGCACTAGGGGAAGCAGATAGGAGCACACCCGCAGGCGGACAACATCCCATTCCGTCATACTGACCACTTTAGATTTTTTTAAATGGCCAGACTGTGTAGAGTACCCACCCTCAATCTCCCCTCCTCTGGTGCCGTTTAGTTGAGAACAGTGAACAAAAAGTAGCATAGCATAGCATAGCATAATTTGCGTAAAAAGGATGTTATTAGATTGTTCCTTTAATATAATTATATATTGGCACAATGTGATAAATGAGTTGGTTTCACGTTGCAGTCTGGGCACTTGGGCTCAAAAGGTTTTGTCATCACTGATCTGTATCAGCAAACATTTGCTGAATAATCCAGGAGTATCTGTTCCAGGTTTAGACATTGTGGACCTTATTCCAACACTGGTGTAAACCAAAGATGTTGTAATCATACCAGAGCTATTAACGTTTATGGGGTTAAGTTTACACTAGGGTTGGAATAGGACCCTAGATTGCTAGTTAAAACTTTTTGCCAGTTGGTTACATAGTTGCCTAAATGCAAATTCTACTCAAGGAACCAATTTATTTTTGACATGGGCATGTTTCATATTGTTCAGCATTTTCTTTTTGGGGCTTGAAACCTTTTTTTTTTTTTTTTATAACTGTATTGTGAATATTTCTTAGTCAGCTGATTTATCTGTCACAGGTAAAATTCACAGAATATAAAGTTGTGAATGTGCTTGCAGTTTGCACCATGCCATTTGAAATAAGATTGCCGGAATTCACTAAGAAAAATCGACCTCATGCAAGGTAAACATTTTCAATATTAAATATATTTTCCCAGTATTACGTCTCTATTTCAGTGAAACCCACCTTGTGCCATGTTCATCTGTCTAATAAATTTTTAAAACCTTCTTTATATCTTTATTGTGCAGTTATGAGCCAGAACTTCACCCTGCAGTTTGCTATAGAATAAAAACCATGAGAACAACTTTACAGCTCTTCTCGACTGGAAGTATTACAGTAACAGGTACTTCAAATGCCATTTAATTTAAAGTGTATGGTATATAAAAATGTGAAAACCGAAGTCTGCAGAAGTTACATATACAGTTGCAAGAAAAAGTATGTGAACCCTTTGGGATTACGTGGAGTTATGCATGAATTGGTCATAAAATGTGCTCTGACCTTCATCAGTCACAACAATTTGAAAAACACAGTCTGCTTAAAATAATACAACACAAACATTATATGTTTTCATGTGTTTATTGAACAGAACATGTAAACATTCACAGTGCAGGGTGGAAAAAGTATGTGAACCTTTGGACTTAAAGTGACATTAAAGTCAAAAAAATGTTTTCCCTCTCCCCAATGTAAATAAAAGCACTTACCTTAAATGATGTCTTTTTGTGATCTTCCTCTTCTTTCCTCTCCTTTTCACCCTCTTCTCCAGCGATGCGGCGGGTCTCTGATCCAGCGCTAACACCTCTGGCTCTTCTTGTCCCACGGAGTCACCAGGCGCGTCCCTGCATCCCCGTGATCCAGCGTCCATAGACTTACCTTGCGCGTCACGGCCGAAAATGGGTACTGCGCATGCACGTGCCCCAAGATCCTTTGCGGCCGCTCGGGCCGTAAAGGACATTCAGCTCGTGAGCGCACCGGCGATCGGAGGCAAGTTTAAACTGCTCTTGCAGCGTTTTTTTTCTTTTTTTTTAAACTTTTTGCATATACACTATATTGCCAAAAGTATTCGCTCACCTGCCTTGACTCGCATATGGATGGGTGAGTGAATACTTTTGGCAATATAGTGTATCTACTGCTTGCTAGCAGTAGATATATGCAAAAATGTTTTTGACTGCAAATATCCTTTAATAACTGGTTGACCCTCCTTTGGCAGCAATAATCTCAACCAAACGTTTCCTGTAGTAGATCTGGAGTAATTTTGGACCACTCCTATTCACAAAACTGTTTCAGTGTAGCAATATTCTTGGGATGTCTGGTGTGAATCGCTCTCTTAAGGTCATACCACAGCATTTCAATCGGGTTGAGGTCAGGACTCTGACTGGGCCACTCCAGAAGTTGTATTTTGTTTTGTTGAAGCCATCCTTTTGTTGAATTACTTGTATGCTTTGGGTCATTGTCCTGTTGCATCACCCATCCTCTGCGGAGCTTCAGTTGGCGGACAGATGGTCTTAAAGTTTTTCTGCAAAATGTCTTGATAAACTCTGGAATTCATTTTTCCATCAATGACAACAATCTGTCCAGGCCCTGAGGCAGCAAAGCAGCCCCAAACCATGATGCTCCCTCCGCCATGTTTTACAGTGTGGATGAGGTTGTGGTGTGTGTTTTTTCCAAACAACTCAATTTTGGTTTCATCTGTCCACAGAATATTTTGCCAGTAGTGCTGTGGAACATCCAGGTGCTCTTTTGCAAACTTCATACGTGCTGCAATATTCTTTTTGGACAGCAATGGCTTCCTCCGTGGTGTCCTCCCATGTACTCCATTCTTGTTTAATGTTTTCCTTATTGTAGATGTGTCAACAAAAATGTTAGCATGTGCCAGAGATTTCTGTAAGTCTTTAGCTGACATTCTAGAATTCTTCTTTACCTCATTAAGCATTCTGCGCTGTGCTCTTGCAGTCATCTTTACAGGATGACCACGCCTAGGGAGAGTAGCAACAGTGCTGAACTTTCTCCATTTGTAGGCAGTCTGTCTTACCGTGTACACATGAACATCAAGGCTTTTGGAGATACTTTTGTAACCCTTTCCAGCTTCATGCAAGTCAACAATTCTTGATCGTAGGTCTTCTGAGAGCTCTTTTCTTCGAGGCATGGTTCACATCAGGCAGTGCTTCTTGAAACCAGTAAACTCAAAACTGGTGTGTGTTTTTAAAGGGCAGGACAGCTTTCAGCAACACATCCAATAATATCACACTGATTGGACTCAAGATTGGCTCACTCCTGGCTCCAATTAGCTCTTGGAGAAGTCATTAGGCTAGGGGTTCACATACTTTTTCCACCCTGCACTGTGAATGTTTACATGTTATGGTCAATAAACACATGAAAACATATAATGTTTGTGTTGTATTATTTTGACTGTGTTTTTCAAATTGTTGTGACTTAGATGAAGATCAGAGCACATGTTATGACCAATTCATGCAAAACTCCACGTAATCCCAAAGGGTTCACATACTTTTTCTTGCAACTGTAGAGGAGACATTACCTATCAAAAACCTGATAATATCTGAACGGGACTACATTTTTTCTACTCTTTTTTTGGACATGACACTGTGGCATGGGCCTATTAGATAGGCATTTTAGTACAGACCTATATATTTTTGACAGTCTAGGAGCTGTAGTTTGTAACCTGGTGTCTTGTCTGTTTTCTTGCTCCCCCTGATAAACAGAAATAACAATACCTTAAATATGGGTTTGCGTATATGTTTTATTATTGGCATACAAAATGGAACTCGCTCCGTTAATCTTCATTTTAACTGACATTTTTAAAAAACCTGAGTGAAGATATTTAAAACCAGTGATAGTTTAGTTAGAAGATATGATCGTCAGTGTGCCTCATATTGGCAGGTCCCACTGTGTGTTCTGTTGTAGAGGTTCTTAAATGATCCACAAGACTGTTTAAATAATTTTCTTAGCCATGACACTTGCATTGCTTCCTTGCTGCTGTGTTTGAACACTTCCTTTGACCTGAGCTCACTTCCTGTTATCCTACCCTAATGCATATGCATTACAAGCTCCCATCTTTCTGTTTTCTGAACAAAACAAATACAACTCCAACATTATAATTAACAATAGAACAATTTCCAAAAAGCAAGATGTCTACACTTTCTGGAAGGATAATTAGAATGCAAACTAAGAATACCACAAAATTCAATGGAAATAGTGTTATATGCAGTTAAAATACTTCAATGAGTCTTCGTGGCCTTCTGCCAGATGTATGTTCGTCCTCTTGTGAGGCCTGTTGTAGTGAACCGCCTTGTTGTGGGGCAGGAATGTCCTCTGCATTCTCAGTATTAGGGATGTGCATGGCTGAAAAATTTGTTTAGTTTAGTTCAGTTTCGTTACGTTTTTAAATCCTTTCATTTTCAGAATTTCAGAACTAATTTCATTTCATTTCGAATAGATTTGAAATTTTGAAACAATTCGAATTTCATATCAATTCGATAGTTGATATCAATACGAATTTTGGATAACTAAATAAAACCCCAATTAATCATTTTTGCTGTTAAAAGAAAAGCTTGGGTTAACTTTTAAGCTGTGTCACAGATTTAGTATTTGAGTCAAATTAAACAGTGAAACAAAATTAATTTGTTTCATAAAGTCATTTGCTTACGATTACTTGTATTGTAAGTTAAGATCAATTCGATAGTTGATATCAATTTGATAGTTCATTTCAAATTCGACAGTTTATATCGATTTGATGGTTCATTTCAAATTCGATAATTGATAACAATTTGATAGTTCATTTCAAATTCGATAGTTGATATCAGTTATAAAAAAAAATCTTTTATGATGATGGCACAGTGTAAACGAAATAAATTCGTTATATACCGTTTCAAATTCATATTGTATTGATTCGTTATTCGGAAGTACTTCCGAATACAAATTATCGAATTTCATTCCAAATTCTGAATCTTTACGAAACTAATGCACATCTCTACTCCGTATCATAAAAAGATGGAACCTCAGCATGTTCATTTACCAGAATGGATTCCAATCAATGGCATTCTGGTCATGTTGCTATTTCACGACAACACGTTTTTGAGTACATACAGTTGTGTTCAAAATTATTCAACCCCCACTATAATTGAGTGTTTTGGCCAGTTTGACATTGATTTTGATCATTCAGTCATCTTGCTTACAATTAAATCAAAGAGGCACGTGTAGGTCAGACAAATATAACATAACATTTATAATGAAATAACCACAAATGTCTTTTCTGTGCTCACATCATTATCAGTTTTATTCAACCCCCAAGTGACATTCAATCTTAGTACTTCGAACAACATCCTTTTACAGTTATACAGTTATAACAGCTTTTAAACGTGAAGCATAGCTTGACACAAGTGTCTTGCAGCGATCTACGGGTATCTTCGCCCATTCGTCATGGGCAAAAGCCTCCAGTTCAATCACATTCTTAGGCTTGCGCACTGCAACTGCTTTCTTTAAGTCCCACCAGAGGTTCTCAATCGGATTTAAGTCAGGTGACTGCGATGGCCACTCCAAAATGTTCCAGCCTTTAATCTGCAACCATGCTCTAGTGGACTTGGAGGTATGCTTGGGATCATTGTCCTGTTGAAAGGTCCAACGTCTCCCAAGCCTCAGGTTTGTGACGGACTGCATCACATTGTCATCCAATATCTCCTGGTACTGAATAGAATTCATGGTACCTTGCACACGCTGAAGCTTCCCTGTACCTGCAGAAGCAAAACAGCCCCAAAGCATGATTGACCCCCCGCCATGCTTCACAGTAGGCAAGGTGTTCTTTTCTTCATAGGCCTTGTTCTTCCTCCTCCAAACATAGCGTTGATCCATGGGCCCAAACAGTTCTAATTTTGTTTCATCAGTCCACAGAACACTATCCCAAAACTTCTGTGGTCTGTGGATTGGTGCTTATTATGCTTTATTGCTGCTCCGTGACATCCACAGGTGTTTTCAATACCTGATTGAAGACACTTGAATGAACCTCTGTTCTTCAGAGTGGTAGTCTTTAAGGGGTTGAATAATTGTGTCAGTGAAGAATTCACAAAACAAACATTTACTACTGTATTACAAAACCAATTGATGTCATTTTAGTTGCATATGGTTCTTTAAAAGGTCCTTGTAGGATTTCATTCTGAATACAATTACAAATGTACACTAAATTCTAGGGATGCACCGATACCAGTTTTTTAAGGCCGAGTACGAGTACCGATACTTTTTAAAAGTACTCACCGATACCGAGTACCGATACTTTTATTTAATGTCATGTGACGCTTTCCAATAAGAACAGACCTCATATAAAAATTTATGAGATTTGCCCCCAGCTCACATGGATTTGCCCCAGCACTCATGGATTTGCCCCCAGCACTCATGGATATGCCCCAGCCCTGATGGATTTGCCCCCAGCTCTGATGGATTTGCCCCCAGCTCTGATGGATTATGCCCCAGCTCTGATGGATTATGCCCCAGCTCTGATGGACTTGCCCCCAGCTGTGATGGATTTGCCCCTTGTCTCATGGCTTTGCCCCCAGGTCTCATGGATTTGCCCCCAGGTCTCATGGATTTGCCCCCAGGTCTCATGGCTTTGCCCCCAGGTCTCATGGCTTTGCCCCCAGGTCTCATGGATTTGCCCCCAGGTCTCATGGCTTTGCCCCCAGGTCTCATGGCTTTGCCCCCAGGTCTCATGGATTTGCCCCCAGGTCTCATGGATTTGCCCGCAGCTCTCATGGATTTGCCCGCAGCTCGAACGCTGGGGAAGCTGGCCGCGTGCATGAAAAGCACGCGGCCAGCGTTCCCTTCCGGCGCGCCGCGATACTCACACATCCTGACGGTCCGGTCACTTGTTGGCAGTGATGCGATCACGTGGCCGCCGGGCGCATCTGTGACGCTGCCTCCAGCTGAGAGGCAGCGTCACAGGAGCGCCCAGTGGCCGCGGGAACGCATCACTGCCAAGCGACCGGACCTTCAGGAAGGGTGAGTATCGCGGCGCGCCGGAAGGGAACGCTTGCCGCGTGCTTTTCATGCACGCAGCCAGCTTCCCCAGCCCAGCGGATACCGGCAAGCCGGCCCAGCGCCGGCTTCCGGTATCGGCAGGATGTATCGGGCCGTTTGCACGAGTAACAAGTACTCGTGCAAACGGCAATATCGGCCCCGATACCGATACTAGTATCGGTATCGGTGCATCCCTACTAAATTCCCTAAAACCCTTTACTGCATTAGGGGTTGAATAATTTTGAACACAACTGTAGCATTGCTTAATCAATCCATGTGCACTGACTGCGTTCCAGAGAGTGATTTGGTATCTTCAATAAATGTTTCCAATTACGTCTCAACACCACTTATGTGTAGCATTGTTTGCATTCCTTTCACTTTTGTCATAGTTCCCGTTCACTTGTTGTCAAGTTAAAAAAGGTTAATAGGGGTAACCCATATAATGAAACAAATAAAGCCTGCTTGGTGAAGAATGTAAGAATATTGAAACATAACTTTTAATAAATACAGTAAAAACCAAATAAATGTAGCCAGACAGCAAGGTGAATAAGGTTCTCAAAGAAACGCCACCACTAGGCTCAAAAGAAAAAAAAGAACCCTATTAGTGATGCACCGAAATGAAAATTTGGGACCGAAACCGTTACCGAAAATGCACGATGAGCTTGGAGGAAAACCGGTACCCAAAATGACTTTCTATATATACACATACTGTGTATACATGTGTCTGCTGTGTGTATTATAAATATATATATATATCTATATATATTAGTGATGCTCAGAAATTAAAAATTTGGAACGAAACCAGAAATGACTTTTTTCCCCTACAATTTATTTTAAGATAGTTTTTTGTATAAATGTATTAATACTAGACTTTATTAAATTAATATCATGAATTTAAATTAATCCACATTAAAATGTTTAAGATATTTTTGTCCTATTTTGGTGGAGTTATTTTGCATCTAGTGCATACATTCATGTGTAAAATTTTTGGACACACACATTTTATAGTTGCAGAAGACATTTACACATCCCATCAATTCAGAGAACTCTGCAACTATAATGTTTATTATTTGTTGTATGGAGGCTTTTAATCTAATTTTTTTGCCCTCCAACACAACTTAAATAAGTAGCTATAGATCTATAATCTATAATGGCTCAGATGGAGCCTAAACATCAGTCTGTTTCTCAATCTATTATTTTTTTAAAGTGCAGAAAAACAAAGCATTATAAATGTGCCTTTAAGATGCAAAGGAAAAGACAAACATTTAATGTGTATACGTTCCATTAACTTTTTGGAGGCATGGCTGTAAACTCCCACATTAACCCCCTCCTCTTGTCCTCCGAGCAGACACCTCTGTCAGGAGGTCAGTGATAAATCACTTGTTCCTTGTCACTGAGAGGCCAGAGGCTACTGCTTGCCCTGATGGTGTGTATCATGCAGTTAACCCTTTGTGTGCAGAAATAATTATGTGTAGCAGCTCCTGCCTCTTTCCAATTACAATTATCTCCAACTAAGCAGAATTGAAAGCGTGCTCGCTCGATGTCAGCTGGAATCATCAGTTTTCGGCTGGTGTTTTGCTTTCGGGCCGAAACCGATAACCCCATTATTGACAGAATCTATCGGTGGCTAAAATTCCGGTGCATCCCTGAACCCTATAATAAAAATATCACCAAAAAAACAACACCGAACAAACACAAAGCTACAGGAATGAAATAAATGTTCAGACTTCTGAAAATATGCCTCATAGTGTAAGAAAAAACACTGAATTCGACCTTCGAAGGAACGGTAAAGTTTAGTATAGGACAGAGCAGAAAGTAGCTAAGGTGTTGACTGCCTCCGTAACGCAAGAGATAATACAGTACAGGGGTAGTGCTAATTCCCCATCTTACACACACACACACAAACCTGGCTAATGATTCCTGCAGTGTCGCTACTCGCTATACAAGAACAACATATGTGGACCAAAATATATTTTAACACCTGTGACATAGTGCATTGATCGGTCTATGTATTCCCCTTGTAATTTTGTTTAAAGGTTTAGGCATCAAGGAGGGAGTGTTCCTTTTTTTTGCTGCAGGTGTCCCTGCAATTAAGCGCTGCAGAAACTGTTGGCGCTATATAAATGATGACAATAATAATAATTAAGGGAATAAATCGTTCCTGCTTGACAGAATGGGAGGGTAATGATGAGATTTTGAGATGGTGCTATTCCTGAAGTGGGAGAGTCTGCAGTTGGTGCAGCATATGAAACCAAAAGTTGGTTTGGATGTTGTGATTTCTTTGCTGAAATAAAGCCTGGAATATTTCACCTTTAAAGAGACTGTGTGTGCCATAATTGCCCTAGAGGACCGTGCTACAGCGCCCCTGTGACATGCTGGGTGACACACCATGTCACGGAAAGAAAAAAGCTACCTCCCCTGTCGTGACGTGCAAAGGGAAAGTGTACAAGGGTTTACAGCTCCAAGCCTTTGGACTCACTAACTCTACCCACTCTCGGCCTCACGTTATGCCATCCTAACCCCCGTAAGCTGTACACACCCTTACGAGTATATGCTGCCACCACAAATGTAATTAAGGCATCAACCCAAGAATGATATCACCTATTTCTTAGTCCTAGGGGTAGGCCAGGCAGTAATTGCTTCTACCTTGTCTGGTACTGGGCGTATGAATCCCCCACCCACCCTGTGCCCCAGTTATTGAACCTCGGTCATTCCTATCTTGCACTTTTCAGGTTTAACAGTAAGCCACGCCCGGGCAATACTGTCCAGGACCTTACTCAAATGTGTTAGGTGTTCATCCCATGTGGTGCTGAACACTGCAATATCGTCTAAGTATGCCACTGCATAGTCCCCCTGACCATCAAGCAATTGGTTAACTAGGCTCTGGAAGGTGGCAGAAGCATTTTTCATCCCAAAGGGCATCACCGTAAACTCGTATAGCCCAAGGGAGTTATGAAAGCAGACCTCTCCTGGGCCTCGGAGGTCATAGGAATTTGCCCGATCTCCTACTTAGATCCATGATAGAAACATAGAAACATTTTCTATGTTTCTATATCTGAACCATGGCCATAGTCTACACCTAAATTCCATTGAGTGCAATCTAAAACATAATGAAAAAAAATAAAGACCCCCCCCCCAAACTATACCTAATGTGACTTCAGCACAGTCGCCCATCCCGTGGGAAGTCTATCTGTAGGAGCTGCTTTCTACATTGTGGAATTTTCCACCAGAGAAGTTCTAAGAGGATCTAAGGGTAAGTAGTCAATGTAATAGAGCAGCAGGAAATGCTAGCAGAATGCTTGGTTGTGTAGGGAGAGGTATTCGCAGTAGGAAAAGGGAAGTGCTCATGCGACTGTACAGAGCACTGGTGAGACCTCACTTGGAGTACTGTGTGCAGTACTGGAGACCGTATCTCCAGAAGGATATAGACATCTTAGAGAGAGTTCAGAGAAGGGCTACTAAACTGGTGTACAGCTTGAAGGAGAAAAGTTACCAGGAAAGGCTTAATGATCTTAGCATGTACAGCTTGGAAAAAAAACGAGACAGAGGAGATATGATAGAAACATTTAAATACGTAAAGGGAATCCACAAGGTAGAGGAAGGGAGTAGATTTAAAAGGAAACAAAGTAGCAAAACAAGAGGACATAGTCTTAGATTAGAGGGGCAAAGGTTTAAAAGTAACATCAGGAAGCATTATTTTACTGAGAGGGTGGTGGATACATGGAACAGCCTTCCAGTTGAAGTGGTAGAGGCCAAAACAGTAATTGAATTTAAGCAGGCATGGGATAGGCATAAGGCTATCCTAAACAAAAGATAAATCCAGGTAAAGTATCCATGTAATTGGGCAGATTAGATGGGCCGAAAGGTTCTTATCTGCTGACATTTTTCTATGCTTCTATGATGATGAGGTACCGAGCTCCGGCTAGCTGATCCAGTAGCTCATCTATTCTGGGCATGGGATAGGCATCAAAGGTAGTGGCGGCATTAAGAAGTCGATAGTCCACACAGAACAGGGTGGACTTATCCTTTTTCGGTACCAGAACAACAGGGGTGGCCCAGGGACTTTTCGACCTTTTAATGACACCAAGCTCCAGCATGTCCTCTATTTCTGCTTTGATATGAGCCCGCAAATCAGGGGAAACTCAGTAAGCCACCTGTCTTAATTTAAGTTGCTCCCCTGTATCCACATGATGGACACACAGGTGAGTTCTACCTGGTAACCCTGTAAAGACATCCTGATACGGTACCAGAACCTCCTGCAATTGCCTTTTCTGCCCCTTAGATAGCTGAGGGTTAATTTCTGTGTCACCTATGGAATGCAGACTCTTGGCTTTGCTTACCAGGCCCACCAGAGGATCAGGGACATCCTCTCCCTCAGGCAAGCTGTACACACTCAGGACCACAGCCTCGGGATCATAGTAGGCCTTCAGCATATTTACAGTTGTGTTCAAAATTATTCAACCCCGACTGAAATTGAGTGTTTTGGCCAGTTTGACATTGATTTTGATCATTCAGTCATCTTGCTTACAATTAAATCAAAGAGGCACATGTAGGTCAGACAAATATAACATAACATTTATAATGAAATAACCACAAATGTCTTTTCTGTGCTCACATCATTATCAGTTTTATTCAACCCCCAAGTGACATTCAATCTTAGTACTTAGTACAACATCCTTTTACAGTTATAACAGCTTTTAAACGTGAAGCATAGCTTGACACAAGTGTCTTGCAGCGATCTACGGGTATCTTCGCCCATTCGTCATGGGCAAAAGCCTCCAGTTCAGTCACATTCTTAGGCTTGCGCACTGCAACTGCTTTCTTTAAGTCCCACCAGAGGTTCTCAATCGGATTTAAGTCAGGTGACTGCGATGGCCACTCCAAAATGTTCCAACCTTTAATCTGCAACCATGCTCTAGTGGACTTGGAGGTATGCTTGTGATCATTGTCCTGTTGAAAGGTCCAACGTCTCCCAAGCCTCAGGTTTGTGACGGACTGCATCACATTGTCATCCAATATCTCCTGGTACTGAAGAGAATTCATGGTACCTTGCACACGCTGAAGCTTCCCTGTACCTGCAGAAGCAAAACAGCCCCAAAGCATGATTGACCCCCCGCCATGCTTCACAGTAGGCAAGGGGTTCTTTTCTTCATAGGATAAACTAGAAAGTGTGTATAAATATATACACTACACAGTGTGGGCGCCTATTGCTAAGTGATCAGTTAAAGTGCTAAGTGTGGTACTAATAAATAGTCAAATGCTGCCTATAGTATGGTAAAACACATAAAAAACAACCAAAATATGTGTCAAGATATAGATAAAAGGCGGAAAAACCATACGGCGCATCTAGTGCAATTAATAAGTTAATATGTCAATGGATGTATAAAATCCATAAAAATATGGTGTAAAATTCATAAAAAATATTAAAAAAGTTAGAAATGTTAATTAAAGCATCATATAAAGTGCATAGAATAAAGTCCAGGTCTAAAGTCAAATGTGCAAGAAAAAGTGCTCGAATATATAGTAGTTCAGTTACTCAAAAAAATGCTAATGAGGGATGATGTGCTCTTAGAGAAGATCAGCACATCATCCCTCATCAGCATTTTTTTTAGTAACTGAACTACTATATATTCGAGCACTTCTTCTTTTCTTCATAGGCCTTGTTCTTCCTCCTCCAAACATAGCGTTGATCCATGGGCCCAAACAGTTCTAATTTTGTTTCATCAGTCCACAGAACACTATCCCAAAACTTCTGTGGTTTGTCCACATGACTTTTGGCATACTGCAGTCGACTCTTCTTATTCTTTGGAGACAGCATGGGAGTTCTGGCATGGAGGCCTTCATTACGCAGTGTGCGCCGTATTGTCTGAGCTGAA
The DNA here is from genome assembly GCA_009667805.1 of Leptobrachium leishanense. NCBI lineage: Eukaryota > Metazoa > Chordata > Amphibia > Anura > Megophryidae > Leptobrachium > Leptobrachium leishanense. The sequence goes on along the minus strand of CM019066.1, from coordinate 229,632,953 downwards.
ACTTCAGTACCCACATCTGACAACTCTTTTCTCAGTTCCTCAGCAGTCACACGGGGACTTTTCTCCACTCTACGCTTCAGGTAGCGCACAGCAGTCAAAGTCAGCATCTTCTTTCTGCCACGACCAGGTAGCGTTTCAACAGTGCCCTTTGCCTTGAATTTGCGAATGATGCTTCCTATGGTCTCTCTTGGTATGTTTAACATCTTTGCAATCTTCTTATAGCCATTGCCCTTCCTGTGAAGAGTTATCACCTCTTCTCTTGTCTTCCTGGACCATTCTCTTGACTTCACCATGTTTGTACCACCACAGTAAATGTCTAGAAGGAGCTGAGTATCACAGTCATTTTAAAGCTGCCTAATTGGTGCTTATTATGCTTTTATTGCTGCTCCGTGACATCCACAGGTGCTTTCAATACCTGATTGAAAATACTTGAATGAACCTCTGTTCTTCAGAGTGGTAGTCTTTAAGGGGTTGAATAATTGTGTCAATGAAGAATTCACAAAACAAACATTTACTACTGTATTACAAAACCAATTGATGTCATTTTAGTTGTATATGGTTCTTTAAAAAGTCCTTGTAGGATTTCATTCTGAATACAATTACAAATGTACACTAAATTCCCTAAAACCCTTTACAGCATTGGGGGTTGAATAATTTTGAACACAACTGTACATGATACCGTTTCTGCCTTCTCTCCTTCTCATCAAGCGCTACTACATAGGTGGTGGGGTCCAGCCTCTGGAGTATGGAGAAGGGGCCCTCCCAGGCAGCCTGCAACTTGTTCTGTTTAGTTGGGGTCAGTACCATAACCTTCTGGCTCACATCATAAGCCCGTTCCCTGGCATTGCGTCATACCAGAGCTTCTGCTGGGCCTGAGCAGCCTTGAGATTCTCATGTACTAGCCCCGTCAATGCTTGCATCCTGTCCCTAAACTTTAGGACATATTAAACAACAGAGGTTTCTGGGGTACGCACTTTGCCTTCCCATTCCTCCCTTACTAAGTCCAGGGGTCCCCGTACCCTGCGCCCATACAGCAATTCAAATGGTGAAAAACTTGTGGACTTCTGTGGCACCTCCCGATACGCACACAGTAAATGAGGAAGATATTTCTGCCAATCACAACCTTGCGAAGCCACAAACGTTCTAAGCATCTGTTTAAGGGTACCATTAAACCGCTCACAGAGACCATTCGTTTGAGGAAGGTAGGGACTCGCCACCAAATGTTGCACATTTACTTTCTTGCAGAGGCTCTGCATCAAATTGAACATAAACTGTGGACCCTGGTCTGTAAGCATCTCCCGGGGAAACCCCACTCTGCAAAATATACCTATAAGGGCATCTGCCACCTTATCTGCTTGGATAGATGATAAAGCCACAGCTTCTGGGTACCTGGTGGCATAATCAACCACTGTGAGAATAAACTGTTTCCCAGAGCTGCTGGCGATGGCTAAGGGTCCCACCAAATCCATTGCTACCCGCTCAAAGGGTTCCCCGACAATGGACATGGGTACCAGGGGAGCACAGTTTTCCCCACCCTTTGGCAGACAGGACAGGACCGACAGAAATTAGCCACTGCAGGGCTCATACCAGGCCAGTAAAAGTTGTGAGACCGCCGGGACCTGGTTTTACGCACTCCTAGATGTCCTGCAAGAGGTGTTTCATGGGCCAGCTTAAGCAACTCTTTTCGGAAGGGCTTAGGTACTACAAGTTGCTTGCAAACTTCCCACAGGCCCTGCTTCTCCCTTGGAAGATTCTCTCGGTACAAAAGCCCCTTATCCCAGTACACTCGGTAGGAATCAGAATCAGTTACTGGCGCATCCATACGTTTCCTCATCCCTTCCAGGGAAGGGTCGGTGTGCAGGGCTGCAATAAGCTTTTCATTCCCACTCCCTTGCTCGAGGAACTCAGAAGCCATAGCCCCCTCGGACGGAGCCTCCAGCGAATGAGGGTTCTCCTCCCGAGGATAATATTGCTCCTCAGCCACCAGAGAAGGAGCACAATTATTTTCCCCTTCATTACTGGCTAAGTTCACGGCCTCCCCAGCAGCCTCACGGGTGGCCTGTAAACGGGTCACCACTGTTACACTGGGTATCTGACTGGGCTGACTGGGTTCCACACCATTCACACCTAAGGGGACAGTAGGCAGGGCTCCACCTTCCTCTGCCCCGCTCCTGGAGATCACATTAGCACAGGAGCTGGACACAGGCAAGGTATTGCCCTTTCCACTTCCCTCACACTTGGGCAGAACAGAGGACATTTCTGCTTCACCTTGCAGCCTGCTTTGGCGCAGGGCTGGCATCGGACACAGTCTAGAATCACAGTCTTCAATGCATTTCCTTTCCTTTGCCAGCATAGCTGGTTCAGGTGTAACATTCCCAGGGTTGCCCTCCCCACTCCCAAAAGCAATAGAGGGTCCCAAAGTTTCACACAGTACCTCAGATTGTACAGATTGTCCATTAACACATTCGAATCACAGGAGTCATCCTCTGGGGCATACCGACATACCAGCCCGCCCAAGTCGTTCCCCAGCAGCACGTTCACGGGAATATCCTCGGAAACCCCAACCTCCCGCAACCCCTTACCAACACCACAATCTAGGTACACCCGTGCCATGGGCACCGTGGGGCAAACCCCACCAACTCCTTTGATGGCCATCTTTCCAGGAATAATATCCTCCAGACTGACTATTTCAGGTCGTACTAGGGTACATGATGCACCAGTATCCCGGAGACCGATAGTCACATGGTCACCCACAGTAACGCTCTGCAGGTTGTCACTACCTTGATCCACTAATCCAGACACACAAAGGACAGGCGTTGGATTTCCTGAGGCTTTACCACCTCCTTCTGTCCACCGCGGCTGCTTCTTGGTGGGACAAGTGGCACTCAGGTGCCCCAACCGATTACATCAAAAGCACCTGTGGGTATCCCCTTGGCTCGATGCGGCTGCTGCTCCTTGGCTGGTGGACGATGTAGTCATTGTTATCCCCGCTGACTTGTCAACCGGTGTACAGTCAGGTCCAGAAACATTGGGACATCGACACAATTCTAACATCTTTGGCTCTATACACCACTACGATGGAGTTGGAATGAAACAAACACAATGTGCTTTAACTGCAGACTGTCAGCTTTAATTTGAGGGTTTGTACATCCAACTCAGGTGAACGGTGTAGGATTTACAGCAGTTTGCAGATGTGCCTCCCACTTGTTAAGGGACCAAAGGTAATGGGACAGAATAATAATCAAATCCAACTTTCCCTTCTTAATACTTGGTTGCAAATCCTTTGCAGTCAATCACAGCCTGAAGTCTGGAACGCATAGACATCACCAGACGCTGGGTTTCATCCCTGGTGATGCTCTGCCAGGCCTCTACTGCAACTGTCTTCAGTTCCTGCTTGTTCTTGGGGCATTTTCCCTTCAGTTTTGTCTTCAGCAATTGAAATGCATGCTCAATAGGATTCAGGTCAGGTGATTGACTTGGCCATTGCATAACATTCCACTTCTGTCCCTTCAAAAACTCTTTGGTTGCTTTTGCAGTATGCTTTGAGTCATTGTCCATCTGCACTGTGAAGCGCCGTCCAATGAGTTCTGCAGCAATTTGGCTGATTGTGAACAGATAATATTGCCCGAAACACTTCAGAATTCATCCTGCTGCTTTTGTCAGCAGTCACATCATCAATAAATACAAGAGAACCAGTTCCATTGGCAGTCATACATGCCCACGCCATGGCACTACCACCACCATGCTTCACTGATGAGGTGGTATGCTTAGGATCATGAGCAGTTCCTTTTTTTTTCTCCATACTCTTCTCTTCCCATCACTCTGGTACAAGTTTATCTTTGTCTCATCTGTCCATAGGATCTTGTTGCAGAACTGTGAATGCTTTGTTAGGTGTTGTCTGACAAACTCTAATCTGGCCTTCCTGTTTTTGAGGCTCACCAATGGTTTACATCTTGTAGTGAACCCTCTGTATTCACTCTGGTGAAGTCTTCTCTTAATTGTTGACTTTGACACACATACACCTACCTCCTGGAGAGTGTTCTTGATCTGGTCAACTGTTGTGAAGCTTTTCAAAGACGTTAAAAATTATGCGCGCAAACGTTTTTCGTTAAAATTCGCGCATAGATTGTAATACCATCCGTGTACCAGCGCACAAACGCATTTGCGCTCACATTTTTAAGTATAGGACACACGCAGTACGCTCGCAAAGGGTTCGCGCAGGTCCACCCGCGTTTTTTGCGCAGACGTTGTAATACCACGTTCAGCGCAAGGGGTTTTGCCCCTCGCGTTAATGCGTTTTTGCGCACGCATTAAGATTTGCATTGGGAATGTAATAGAGCCCATAGTCTGCCCCCTCACTGTACTCCCCCCTCCCCAAGCACATACAGTCTGCCCCTTCACTGTATCCCCCCCCAGCACATATAGTCTGCCCCCTCACTGTATTCCCCCAAGCACATATAGTCTGCCCCTTACTTTATCCCCCCAAAGCACATATAGTCTGCCCCCTCACTTTATCCCCCCAAGCACAGATAGTCTGCCCCCATCAAGCTCATATAGTTTGCCCTCTCCTCACTTTATCCCCCCCCCCTCATCAAGCTCATATAGTCTGCCCCCCCTCACTTTATCCCCCTCCTGAAGCTCTCTCACCACCATCACCTGCTGTAATCATCCTTTGTCCGCCAGGCTCCCTCAGGAAAACCCAGGCTGGATATCCAGGAGCCTGAACAAGGCACTGAGCTGAGGTAAAACACAGATGGGAACCCAATATAAAAGCATTCCAGGACAAGGGCTGTTGGAGTCAGGCTGTGCAATACAGGCTTGATACCTGCTATATATATGGACTTGACTACCCATGACTCATATCACGGTCTCAATTAGTTTCAAATACTGCGGGAATAGAACTCAAATAATTCATAACACAAGGTGCAGGCTAGAATTCTATTGAAGCGCTACAATCGGAAACATAGAATTTATACCAAGCACATTACCCGTCACACTACGGCATTCTTCACAGCGAATAAAAGACAAACAGCTCCTAGGAGCCAACGATCAGAAGACATCGCAAATGAAATACTTGGCACTTGGTTCCTAAAAGTGATGTAAAATTAACAGTCATGTCCTTGAGGTATGTTCAAGCTTGGAATCAATGCACTTCCAGCCCAGCCAGCCCCCCCCCCCCGAACTTCTGCCCAGCTCTCTGTACTTCTCAACGCATAGATCAGATTTAACCCTTTCGAGGGGTACAAAGGTTTATATGTTTTGCAAATTTCTACCATCGATTCATATGGAACTTCTCTAAGATTATGCAACCACCAACCAGACTCAAGAGCCCTCAAGTCCAGTTTGAGCAGACTGAAGAAGCCAAAAAGGCTTTTAATGATCTCCATTGTCATTTCACTTCTGCTCTTTTATTAACTCTTCCTAATCTCCAACTCTTGTCCTTTCTAGAATTTGATGCTTCTGAATCAGCCACTGTGGCTATTCTTTCTCAAAGATCATCTCTATGACAATTGCATCCTGTGGCCTATCACTCTTAAAAAATTTAACCCAGCCGAATACAATTATTATATTGGGGATTGCAAACCTCTCACTATCATACGAGCGTCTGAAGAGTGGCTCCATCTGCTAGAAGAGACTGTTCATTTATAATAATAAAGAAGACCGGGAGTACACTCTAAAAAGATAAAGAACAAAGAATTTTCATAATGCAGCAAATAGTAAGTCAGTACTCCATAGGCCCCGTGGATTTGCACTCACATAATTCGATATATAACAGGCACATCAATATTAACCGCTCTCGATGCTACCGCTCAAGTGGATTCCTCACGCCTCGACCTGGTGACCCCGCTGCCACAGGACAAACCAAGAAAAGCTACTCCAGTAGATAAAATATTTATTAATATCAAAGGCAGTATAAAAACTCTCCAACACGTTTCGTCTATATAAAAGGTTAGACTTCAGGGAGAAAGATATAATAGTTGATAGTTACATAGTTACATAGTTATATAGGCTGAAAAAAGACATGCGTCCATCGGGTTCAGCCTCTCCCACATAACCTACTGCTGTTGATCCAAAAGAAGGCAAAAAACCCAGTCTGAATGCTTGCCAATATGCAACATACTGGGAAAAAATTCCTTCTTGACCCCAGAATGGCAGTCAGATTTCTCCTTGGATCAAGAAGCTTTTACCCACATATTAAATATTATAACCCTTAATATTCTGTGTCTGCAGGAAGTCATCCAGTCGTTTTTTAAAAGTCTGTACAGACTCTGACCCAACCACCTCAACAGGCAGAGAATTCCACAGCTTGATTGTTCTCACCGTAAAATAACCCTTCCTATGCTTTAAGCTAAATTTTCTTTCTTCCAGTCTAAATGGATGACCCCTTGTCCTGTGTATAGTCCTGTTAATGAATAGGTTATCAGACAATGGTTGATAATGGCCCCGTATATATTTATATAAGGTTATCAGATCCCCTCTAAGGCGCCTTTTCTCTAAACTAAACAGGTTTAAGCTTGTTAGTCTTTCCTCATAACTTAACCCTTCCATCCCCCTTATTAATTTAGTTGCCCGTCTCTGCACTTTTTCTAACGATATAATATCTTTTTTTAAGACAGGTGCCCAAAATTGCACGGCATATTCAAGGTGCGGCCTGACCATTGATTTATACAGAGGCAAAATTATGTTTTCATCCCGTGAGTGAACTCCCCTTTTAATGCATGCCAGTACTTTGCTGGCCTTGGCGGCTGCTGTTTGACATTGCACATTGTTACTTATATATCGAGTCCCGTGTTATATATCGAGTCCCGTGAGTGCAAATCCACGGGGCCTATAGAGTATTGAGTTGCTATTTGCTGCACTATGAAGATTCTTTTTTGCTTTATACTTTGAGTGTACGCCCTCTCTTCTTTATTATATATTTAGTGTTGTGGTGCCAATAGGAAGAGACGCTGACGGGGAGACACAAAAGGTTATGCCTATGCTTATTCCCATAGCGTGACATCAAGTTTGTTTTGTAGAAGGGGCTGTTCACCCAGTCACTGTCTCCAATGCTCCGCCAAACGTCTAAAGACCCGACAAGCCTGATGGGTCCTTTTCTTCACAAGATTCAAATCGATGTGACTTATCGACCCCGCTCTAAAAATGGCAAAGCAGATGTCCTCTCTAGAATCCCACAGGGCTCATCTTCGCCAATTGACCCCCTTCCTACTGTACTAACCCTTCAACATTTTGTGGGTGTTACTTCATTTCCTTACGACAAGATCAAGCGACTTATAGCAGAAACCTTTTTTCCATTGTCTGCTGAAGGGGTTTACAAAAGGAATTATCGCATTTATGTGCCCGAGGAGCCAGATTGGACATCCTGCAAATGTGCCATGACTCTGTGGTAGCAGGTCACCCGGGATACAAGAAGACATTTGACTTGGCCAGACGACATTTCTGGTGGCCTACAATTTCTGCCTTCATCACGAAGTATGTTGGCACCTGCCCCAATAAAAAATTAATAAAAACAGGATTTTTTTTTTTACTTTACATTAACCTCCCTGGCGGTATTCCCGAGTGTCACTTGGGGTTAAATTTCGCTACCGCGATCGGTAACCCCTAGCCACACTCGGGCTCTATACTCACCGCATCCAGTGCTCCCTCGCTGTCTCCGATGTCACCTCCGTGTGATTGTGGCGTCGGCGTGTGACTTGCTTCCTGGTTCCGCTCCCTGTGAGCCACGCGACACAGGGGGGCGGGACCAGGCGGCAAATTTTAAACCTAAAAAAGTGTAAAAATTAGAAAGTATAAAATCCTGACAGGTGCAATGCATTCTGTCAGAATTACTTTGTGTCATTCACCCCCAGGCATCCGTAGTGAGCGGTCCTGTGTTCTGACAGCATTTTTGTACGTTCATGGCGTCCAAAAAGCGCGCTTGTACCTCCAAAGCGGCTGCAGCGCAGTCTGAAAGCAGCGACAGCGAGTACAAATTACTTGCAGAACTGAGGGACAGTGACTTGTGGGTAGATTCATCCTCAGACACTGAAAGTGATGACTGTAAGGAATCTGATGCTGCGCTCAGCGACGTTGCAACTTGGTGCTGTATTGATGGTGCTGATCATGCAGCGCCCCCGAGGTTCCCATTTACTGGAGCACCTGGTATAAAAGTGTACGTGTAACATGACAACCCCTTGGCATACCTGCGATTGTTCCTGACCAATGCGGTCATAGAAAAAAATTGTAAGCGAGACAAATTGGTACCAGGAGCAACAGTCAGTTACTCTGCCTTGAAAGTGGTCACGTAGCAGAAAGTGGGAACCAGTGACCAAAGAAAAGATCTGGAAATTCCTGGCCCTGATAATTCTCCTGGGAGTCGTGGCTAAACCGATGCAGAAGTGGTACTGGACAACCAATAAATTGCTTGCCACGCCATTCTTTGGCACGGTGATGCCAGAGTACCGGTTCACGCTCATAATGAAATTCCTGCACTTCGTCAAAAACGAGGAATTTGATGACACCACACATCCTTCCCAAAACTGCACAAAATTTGGGACGTGTATGAAATGATCGTCGCAAATTTCCAGCGGACTTATGTGGCAGAGAGGGACATCAGTATAGACGAAAGTCTAATGGCATACAAGGGCTGGGTGCAGTACATCGCATCAAAGAGGGCACGATTTGCCGTGAAATCCTATATGCTCTGTGAATCCTCATCCGGCTACATCTGGAATTCCGTCCTATACACGGGGAAAGGGACAAAATTCGCCAGCAAATATGGATTGGCAACATCCTCCGTGCTGTCACTCATTGAGACATTGCTGGATCAGGGCTATTGTGTGACAACGGACAATTTCTACATGTCCCCTGAACTCTGAGTGTCTCCTGCAGCACAAGACAGACGCATATGGGACTGTCCGACCTAACCGGCGCGATGTGCCACCAGTCTTCAGAAATCAAAAGCTGAAGACATGGTTGCCTGGCAGAAAAGCAAAATGATGGCACTGCGATGGCGTGACAAGAAAGATGTTTGCCTAATGTGCACTGTCCATGACAGCTCCACTGTCATGGTATATATGAGAGGTGGGAAGGACATTATGAAGCAGCTGGTAGTGGTGGATTACAATTCCACCATGGGAGGTGTTGACCGAGCCGATCAAGCTATGACATTTTACCCTGCGATGCGTAAACAGCAGAAGAAGAATTACAAGAAGATCTTCAGGCATCTTCTTGAACAGTGCTTGTGGAATGCCTACATTCTGCAGAAAAAGGCAAGTGACCAGACCCTCCTTCATTCGGACTTCATATGGAAGGTTGCCGAATGTATATTTCTGCACCATCATACACTGGTGGCTGGGAGTAGACCTGGATGCCTTGCTGTTGGTGTTGTCAACCCTGAACGCCTGACTGGTCGTCACTTCGTGGAACACATCCCACCAACAGAGTCAGCGCCTACTAGGATGTGTGTGGTGTGTTGCTCCAAACGGGATGACAAGGGCAAGAAAATCCGAAAGGAAACCAGGTTCTATTGTCCTTATTGTGACGTTGGACTTTGTGCAGTCCCATGTTTCAAGATCTATCATACCAAGGATGTGTACTGAGGCAATATGCAGCCACTAATATTGAACCCTTGTTTTCTGAAAGATTTCAGTGTTTTTGGTTTGCTTATATTATTGAATATTATTTATTTCCATTATTTTGAATAATTCTTTTTGGGATAATAAACTTTTATTTCGTGTTTCAAACTTTATCTGACTCCGTGTGTTTACTAGACTCTTGTTTGTATGGCTTTCGGTGAGTTATTCCTACGGATTACAGGCCTACTATATTAAACAATGCATTTCCTTTCCAAAAAAATTGAAACGCTTTTAGACACAAAAATTTGAACAAATCAGACCGCCAGGGAGGTTAAAACCTATGGGATTCACCTGTTGAATGAAAGCACCGAAAATCTGGGCATTTTGACAACTTTTCGGGGCTGTTGGGCGTTCGCCGTAGATTAATCATTACTTCTCTATGGGTAATTACATTGCTGCCAAATTGCACCGTATTTCGCTGGCAATTCGCCAATATTTGGCAATTGCCAGCTTTCTGAATAGCCGAATTGCCACGAAATTGCACTGTGTGTTGAAATTCACCGTTCAGTGCAATGTGGTGGCAAATTTGGCTGTCTTTGAATAACCCCTAAAGTGAAGAAATTTTTTGATGTATGGAAAGCATTTATGTTGTGTTTACCAGAGAATTTCCTCTGTAAACTGCGTGCTGACTTTGAATATATATGTTGGAATATTAGTCACTCCTTATCAGGTCCTCCGTTATTGCCACCCTCCGAAAACTCAAATTTTTTTATAATTTTTTTTACAGTTTTTGAAGTGATTGATGTTTTGGACTTCTGCGTATTGTCGAACCGTATTCCTTTGCTTTCCTTGTCTGATTGTTTCAATTGATGGGGCAGAGGTTGATTTCAGTGTTATCATTGTTTTTATTATTATTTATTAATATTCTTTATTTATATAGGCCTAGCATATTACGCAGCACTGTACATTGGGCAAAATGTAGACAGGGTTACAATCCATTGAACAACATTTGACGAACCCGTACAGGAGGAAACAAAGGCTTTATTCCCGTGAGAATTTACAATCTAGAAGGGTTGGGGGTGGAAACAGGAGGAGAGGACTGCAAGGTGAGAGTGAAGGACTGGTTGCGTCAGTGAGTCAGGTGGTAGGCTTCCCTAAGGGTGCATTTGAAGGAAGGGAAACTAGGGGAAAGTCTGACAGTACGAGGTAGAGCGTTCCAGAGTATGGGGGCTACGCGTGAGAAATCCTGCAGTCTATCATGGGAAGAGGTGATGCATGGAGAAGCTAGGCGCAGGTCACTGTTTGATCTTAGGGAGCGGGCTGGGGTGTATTTGGTGATTAGTGAGGACAGGTAGCTGAATTAGTGAGAGCTTTGTAGGTCAGGGCAAGATTTAGAATTTAATTCTGCAGTGGATGGGGAGCCAGTGAAGGGACTCGCAGAGAGGAGCGGCAGAGACAGAGCGGCGGATGAGGTGGATGAGCCTGGCAGAGACATTCAGAATGGATTGTACGGGGCGAGGCGGGAGAGGGAGGCCAGGAAGAAGATTATTACAATAGTCAAATCGGGAGATTACAAGGGCGTGGATGAGTTGCTTTGTGGTGTCAGTGGTAAGAAATGGCCGAATTCTGGAAATATTTCGGAGTTGGTTTTGTGTATTACACCTATTGTAATGTTACCTGAATCTGTGAATAAAGTTTGTTTAAAAAAAGTGAAAATTTTCCCACAATGCATATATATTTTTTAATTAGTTAATACTTGTAGTGCCAATATGATGGGTATTGATAAATTTCAAAATTCAGAAATTCAACGTTATATATTCCATGTGTTTTTCTTTTTTCTTCCCCACACTTCAGGTCCTGATGTGAAATCTGTTGCATCTGCAGTAGAACAAGTATATCCTTTTGTGTTCGAAAGCAGAAAGGAAATTTTGTAAAGAACCAATTGACATTAAGACTTCAAACTTGAGTACATCTTACAAAAATATGAAATTAAAAATGCAAATCAAACGGGACCAGCCACGAGGCAACTTTTTTTATCTCTTCAATTATCACGATCCTGGACTTTATTTGAAATATTCTTTTCAAGCCCTGGACCTGCTGCTTTTTAACATGTTATTTATTTGTGAGGTAATTATGTTCTCCTACAGAGAAACGTAACCATGTGCACTAATGCAAACCCTATGTTTCTCTCTAGCCTTCTGGTTAAGTTATAGGATTTTTTTCCCCCTCAATTATGAACACCAAAGAAGATGTAAAAGATTTCTTCTCACTCATTGAATGTGTTTTATAAATATTTTCTTGTTCTTGCTCACACTTGCCTTCTATTGCAAAATAAATATTTTTAATAAAATATTAATACCCTCCCCCACAAGGATATAATCAATATTCAGGTTTTATTTTAATAATGGATAATCTACCTTATTTTTAAAATGATTCTTCAATATTATCCATCTGAAAACTATAATTTCTTTATTTTGATTATAATCTGCAGAAGTTATATCACATTAAGTACTGCCTGAAAGAGAAAGTCTAGCCATTGGAAACCATTAAAAATATTAATTTAATTTATGACCCCCATGTAACCTTTTAACGTTTGTTTCCCTATAGAGAAATTAATCTCTCATTGTGATCACACTCCTGTCTCATTGTATGATTGCAAACTGGAAGAACAAACTCTTACTTTCATTGTAACAAAATGTATTGCTGTATTACAATAGCTAGGGAGTCATTCCATTCTTTGTCTCTCCCCTGTCCATCATACCTGTCCTACCCCCTTCTTTTTCTTATCTCTCTCTCGTCTTCTACATCCTTCTTTCTCCCAATTTACTTTCCATCCAATTTAATCTTACTCCATTTACATTCCCAATGCCAGCCATGTACACATCTAAACCTTTAAGCCTCCTGTCATATAATGTTAAGTGTCCTGTACAAATGTATGAAATTGCTCAGAGAGCAACATTACTATAGGACATGTGTCGTTTTTTCTTGTTGGTTTTATTTTTTGCAAGGAAGTAATTTCCAACAATTTCATTCACCTCATTCCACGAACACTCTTAGCCAGTGGGATACTTCAGCAATTTTCACAGCTGAAAATCTAGAGTTATGGCGAACCTTTTCACCCATGTCATCCTGTTCAGAGGAGCAGGTCCAAACAGACATGAAAGGACACTTTTAGTGATATTTTTTACCCCTCTTAATATAAACAAAGAACTCATACCTTTGCATCCATCTACCTGCCCAATCATATGCAGCACTGCTGTAAAGCCAGTATACTTTCGCACCTTTAACAACACCAGGCAGGGGTCTTGGTTGTAGCAGGCAACTTTAAAACCTTCTTTCCCATCCAATGTGCTTAGATGTTCCCGAAAAATCCTAGATGATCAAAGACTGGTAGATGTATGGAGGGATTTACGTGCTGGGGATTACTGTTAGAATTATTCTCAGTCCATTGCACGTATACACGACTATTTCTCTGTATCTCATCAGTTCTTGGATTTAGTTTTACACACGGATATCTTGATCCACACATGGTCTGACAATTCTTTGATCTCTAAAACAATAGAACTCCCTTGGCCCTTAAACCTAACTCTTTTTTGTAAAATTTGGTCCTGCTAGAGGAGGCTACTTGTCTTATTAACTGACATTTGAGTACAACATCTCTCCTGATGTCTCATACCCTACAGTCTGGGATGCCCATAAGGCCATATTAAAGGGGTGCAAAGACAACTGAACTTGCCACCGAATTGCACCGATCGGTGAATTTCCCTGTAATTGCAATTTCGCGGCAATTTGGCTATTCAAATAGCTGGACAATTCGCACACTGAATTGCGCCAAATGAAAGCGCACCAAAATTACAGTGCTCTTTGAATAATCCCTTAAGAAGTTTCTTTATTAGTCAGGCCTACAATGAGAAAGAAAGCTCAACTGGCTAATAAACGGGAAATTCTGGAGAAAATATGTGACTTGAAAGTCACCTTGCGATCTCATAGTAGATCTCGTAGTATGAGAAAAGTAGGGAGTAATTTTAAAAATGGAAAAAAACAAACGTTTCATGGTGCAATAAATAATGATAAGCAGGATAAGAAGCCCGACAGAATCACACTCAATCAGGATCAAATACACTATATTGCCAAAAGTATTCGCTCACCCATCCAAATAATCAGAATCAGGTGTTCCAATCACTTCCATGGCCGCAGGTGTATAAAATCAAGCACCTAGGCATGCAGACTGTTTTTACAAACATTTGTGAAAGAATTGGTCGCTCTTAGGAGCTCAGTGAATTCCAGCGTGGAACTGTGATAAGATGTCATGTGGCCTTAAGATTAGCTCAAGAACAGTGCGAAGAGAACTTCATGGAATGGGTTTCCATGGCCGAGCAGCTGCATCCAAGCCATACATCACCAAGTGCATTGCAAAGCGTCAGATGCAGTGGTGTAAAGCAAGCCACCACTGGACTCTAGAGCAGTGGAGACACATTCTCTGGAGTGACGAATTGTGCTTCTCCATCTGGCAATCTGATGGACGAGTCTGGGTTTGGCGGATGCCAGGAGAACGGTACTTGTCTGACTGCATTGTGCCAAGTGTAAAGTTTGGTGGAGGGGGGATTATGGTGTGGGGTTGTTTTTCAGGAGCTGGGCTTGGCCCCTTAATTCCAATGAAAGGAACTCTGAATGCTCCAGCATACCAAGACATTTTGGACAATTCCATGCTCCCAACTTTGTGGGTACAGTTCGGAGCTGGCCCCTTCCTCTTTCAACATGACTGTGCACCAGTGCACAAAGCAAGGTTCAAAGAGACATGGATGACAGAGTCTGGTGTGGATGAACTTGACTGGCCTACACAGAGTCCTGACCTCAACCTAATAGAACACCTTTGGGATGAATTAGAGCGGAGACTGAGAGCCAGGCCTTCTCGTCCAACATCAGTGTGTGACCTCATAAATGCGCTTCTGGAAGAATACAAAATTCCCATAAACACACGCCTAAACCTTGTGGACAGCCTTCCCAGAAGAGTTGAAGCTGCAAAGGGTGGACCGACGTCATATTGAACCCTATGGATTAGGAATGGGATGTCACTTAAATTCATATGCGAGTCAAGGCAGGTGAGCAAATACTTTTGGCAATATAGTGTATATTCTCAGGCACATCAAATACATTCCATGTTTTCAACGGTTACTGTATACGTATACTCGTGGGCCTCCAAACCTGGTATCACTTGCCATCGCAGGGAGCACCAAGTAAAGCTCCTCCAGATGTATATAAATATTTTTTATATATATGTAAATATATAAATGCGTTTGTAACGGTCCGTCGTCGTCTGCATGTGCACACATCACAGCTGCTCACTCAGCCCTCCCTCTCGGCAGTTAGAAAAAGTCCTCCCACTGACTATTGGAAACCTGAAAGTCATAGATGGTAGTGATGGAAAGTCCGGATCAGTGAAGTGATTTGGTTCATTATGAATGACTCACTTGAATCGGATCATGAACTGGATCATTTGGATCACTGCATCAGAATTGCTGAGGAGGGGGCGTGACTCACCAGTAACTGCTCCTCTGAGTCTGAGCCACTCCCCTGGCTGCTGACTGAGTGCTGATTGCCTGTTTGCTCAACTGCAGGTGTAATGTATCAATTTGTTTCAGAAACCAATAGGATGGATCATGTTTAGTAAATTAACCCTCTGTGCTCCAAAACCATGACATGCCCTGGGAGATTAATCTGCAGACAGACTGCAAATACACGCGCTTAACATACCCAGAAACACATGCTGGTACAAGTTACGGACAGAAACATGCGGCAGTCCTTACTCCTTACAGTCACAAAGAGAAAGAACACACAAAGGGGTCCACATTGCCTGCCCTGGGTGGATTTTTATTGCCTGCAAACCACATTCTACAATAATAAACTGCCCTCTGGGCAGGCTTAACACCTAGTATATATATGAAATCCAATGCATTTTGTCTAAAATAAGCTTAGACTTCATCAGGGACAAAATAAAATCTCATATAGCCGTCTCCCCCCGACCTTAAATACATGAATATTGCGGGTCCTCCAGCATTTACAGACGCCATGTGTTCCTCACTTGGAACGCACAGTGTGCATGACCAGAAGTAGTCTGCTCCACTTTCCTCCAGAAACTACGCTTCTCTCTAATCTCCTCTCAGCCAGCTCGGTCTCCTACTGGCTCACGGCCCTCTATGATGACGTGCACAGAATCCAAAGCAAGCGGCAGCTGCATGCACCATCCTTGGAGGATATCTCGCTAATTTTATCATTGAAGTAATCAGAGTCCAAATCTCCTAAATCCTCCAAACAATCCATAGTTCTCTTCCATTGCCCTAATTGCCTTTCTGATCAATACCAATTGTTTCTTTCTCATGATTTCACCCAAGTGGTATGACTGGCCTCCGCAATTTCCGGTGCCCAATGAGGCAAAACCTTTTGAACTAATTCTTTATAGCACCCAAATAGCAAAACTACAGGAGACCACTTACAAAATAGACACCTTTTGGTAACTCTTCACTGCTGCTCTCTAGATTTTTAACCAGACTGGACCCTCTTTGTTTGCTCTATGTCTCAACCATGTTTAGTGGGAGTTCATATCTCTGCTCTCTTTCTGGCCAGCAGTCCAAGACTTAATTTTACATCTTACTAAGGATGACCTCCCCCTTACTCCAGGGGCGTTTTTTTCTCCTTCATCCATAATATCATGCCCTGCACTGGTGAGCTGCTCATGTCCCAACACGCAAGGAATTAGTAGTGAAAGTAGAATAAATCAGATTGATAAAAAAAATCTTGTGCCACCCCATCGCCAGACCCCACCACCTGAAATCTGGTTTTATTAGTCCAGATACTTTAATTCCACTGACCTTTCAAGGTGGATGGCAGGAGACAATATCACATCTACCACTGCACATGTTCCCAACTGACTGGCTGTTAATTTTTTCATTTACTATAACCTTACTGTCTGTCACAAACTTACTGTTACTGTCTCAGCTCTCCTCACGCTTCCATGGTCCTTGCCCCCCTTTTTTGTTTTTGCTCATCCTTCCCACCTACCCTTTCTCTACCCCTGTTCCTTCCTGCCCCCACCTTTCTTTCTTTTCACCTTTCTTTTCTGGCATCCTGTACAGCCTCTCCTGGGAGGTACACTAGCAGATTTGTTTATGATAGCTACATGCCACCCTCTTGGAGCTACATGAATATTTACCTTTTGTTAGATTACTCAATGGTCTGGCTGATCTACACAGAGCCACCTCTTTGTTTTTCATATAATCTATGCTTTCAAAATATTACATTACTGTACTTCTTCTATTTACATTGATAAAATCTAAGAAACAAATTCTTAATAAAAAATAAGAAAATAGCTAGGGACATGACATTACCAAAGGAGAGGTCTTGCCTCCATTCTTGTGCAAGGATATTATCCATGTGGTTGTAACCGTTGAATATCCGGTTAGATGGATGCAGAGGGACAGATAGGCAGATGCAAAAATATAAAGAATATAGACACACTGGGGGGTCCAAGGAGGGGGGCACAGGGGGCATTTGATATCTCCCCGCCTTCCAAGCTGCAATTCCATTGTAGGAAATAAAGAGGACCGTTAGCTATTTGAAGACTTGTATCTCTGTGTCTTTGCAACTTACATGTTCAACTGAGGTATCATTGGAAACATCAGAGTCTGGCCTTTCCACTGATATCACACTTGTCTATGTAAAATGTATAAAATAAAATAGATTTTTTTTAATTTTGGTTAAAATTGTGTTTTTTTCCTTTTAGAAAAATGCAGTAACAGGTTCTCCATTTGAGATTTTTCTAAAAAGGGTGCCCTGTCAAATATATAACCACAAAGGTTTGGATGATAACATGTGGGAAAATAAATTTAAAAGGCGAAAATTATTGAAATCTGAATAGAAGTTTAATTTTTTTATATATTTTGATGTGACATTACATTTACACATACAGGTCTATTCAATAACAGGTGAAACTCAGAAGAATTGGCAGGGGAAGATAACAATCTAGACCAAATAGCAGATTTGGAAAGCGAAATAAATGGGAGAATTTTTCTGTTTTGCCTAGTTTGACCTGGATTTTTCACTTCTCCAGTCAATTTCCCTGAGTTTCACCTTTATTAAATAGACTTGATAGTATTGATCTATTTTGAATCTGCTGACAACTACTTATCCACCTTTGGCAGTAGAATTATAGAAACCTCAAAACACGAAGCAATAAAAACAATTCTTCTGTCTATAGGTATCATGCAGCTCTATACGAATGAGTTAGTGCACCAAATCTCCAAAAAGATTGCACTAAAGGTGATGCAGTGAATTCAGTATATACAGTCAAATCAGACACCCCTATGTATCAGTATATTGTGTATCATCTCTATTACAAATTACGGTATAAAATATTCTGTGCACGTAGTCACATCAAATATAACCATATATAGTGTACAATTCTTAAAGTGGTGGTGAATATATCAGTCAATTCAAATAATTCCAAGTTCATATATAAGACATGCTTCTATCCTGTTGGAATACAGAATAAATGTGATACTTAATACTTAAAAAATATAGTACAATACTCGTAAATTAAAATGCATAAATACTTAGAAAAAGCTCAAACTTTTCATTGGATCTTCATATGCAGCATGTACAATTACTCAAAAGATATAATAAAATCATACAAAGGACATAGTGCAACCAATGTATAGGTTTGTTATGAAAATGATATTCGTAATCCTACTCACATGTATGGGAGCCAAACTATGGTGGCTCACCTTAACCCCTTCCTGACCGTTGGCGTACATAGTACGTCCTCGCCTTCCTGACCGTTGACGTACATAGTACGTCCTGTGGGGAAATCCCCTTAATGATCGCGGTCGTACGTCACGGTCTTCTAGCCTCCCTCCCTATATTCACCTCTCTGTCCTGCGGTGATCTGGCAGGCTGGAAGTCTGCCCTGCCTATTCAGGGGGCCCGGCAGTTGCGATGTCATCATCAATGTGCGTGATGACGTCATTGCCATGTGCGCGATGACGTCAATAGTCCAGTTAACCCCTTGGCTGCCAAGTGGATATAGAGGGATCCTTTGGATCCCTGTATCTCCAGCTCCTTGGCAGCTAGAGGGTCATGTTTGATATCATTGGAAATGCCTGATCATGGCCTTTCCAATGATATCAACCATGACTAGGTTTGGTGTAAAAAAAATAAATTATTTTATTTTTTTTAAATCTTGTCTGGGGGTATAATAAAATAGGTCTTTAATTGATGTTTAAACATAATGAGCATAAAACGGTCAAAATGAGCTCAGCGCACAGAGGTGAACTGGCTCAGCAGTGAGTGGGTTAAAAAGTAAAAACCTGTAAATATTGGGTATTTCTAATCTCCGGACAAGATTTTGAAACTGTTTAGCCAGGGTCTTTTTTGGCGGTTGCAGATTTTGGGGATTAAATTTAGAAAAAGTGTGTTTTTTTCATCATATTTCATAATTTTTTTATAGTAAATTATACGATATGATGGAAATAATGGTATCTTTAGAAAGTCCATTTATATTTAAGATTTGTTATTTTGGGAACAAATGGTCACAGGCCTACTAGCAAGGTTGCCCTCGCAGGGCCAGGTATTCTAGTCACAGAAGAAACGTCTCATAAGAAAGTTGCAAAATGTTGAAAAACGGGGGGGGGGGAATAATCATGAAAGTCATCAGACTTCAGAAAAAATATAATGATGGGGGAGAACTGAACAAAAAAGCATACCAGCAAGGGAACATCAAGAAAGTCTTCACCAAAATAAGAACAGAGAGTCCACAGCACAGAAATAATGGGGGGGGGGTGGATATCCCCAGCCACTACAAAACGTGTGGAAAAGAAAACACAAAAATGCCCCTGGAAGTCGGACAGAAAAAGGGAAGGTGCACGGAAAAATAAAAATCTGTCCCAGACTAAGCCATCAGCGTTTGGGTAAGAGGGGGGGGGGAATCATTATATGGCGGGGGCAGGGAAATAGGGTCAGGCCGGAGTTCAACATTAATGCTGGAAAAGGCCACTTCAGCCCGTATCCAGTAGGAAGGCCGGGTGGTGAGCTCCCCCGGATCCATCTGTCCTCCTGAGGTGCCTGCTCGGCAAGCAGTCCCCAGAGTGCTCCATCCATGGCCGGAGCAACTGCACGGAGCCAAAGCCAATACCACATCTCCCCCGGAGACAGCACCACGCAGCGTGAGAACACCTCTGCAGTGCCGTAAAGTTCATGTGGTGGCCGGCTTCGGCTAGGGTCAGACTGAGGCAGTGCGAACGCGCGTTCTGGCGCACATAATCACGGCCGCACTAGCAGCAGATGCCGGGCAATGACGGCCAATATACGAAGTACGGTCGCACAAAAGTCCGGCCGCGCAACGCAAGTGGAAAATGAACGCATTTTTTCGAGAACGTGAAACCGCTGGTACTGACGTACAGAGTGCGCTGCGGCCGCATAGCAGCGTGTGTGCGTGATTAGGAGATGTCAGACGCTGCTAGTGTGCGGCCAACATAACGTTCAAACAGCCGGATTTCCCTAGACTTCTTTTCACCCCATCGTCATGAAATACGTCCAGAATTGCGCATCGTCTGACCACTTAAGCGTATTCCGTGAAAAAATGCGTGCGCACGCATCGACGTACATTTTGACGGTGGCCGCAGAAAATGCGCTCATCTGTCCCTAGCCTTCCTCGGGACAGGGACCACTATCGTGACCTCCCACCCAGCAGGGGCCAGCACTCCCCCTCCACATGGAGCAGCAGTCGCCTCCGCAGGCAGAGGAACCGCCAGCTGTAAGGAATCCGGACCTCCACTGGCACAGCAGGTCCCATCGTCGCGGCTCGCTATCCTCCACCACGGTGAGGACATCCACGTGGGCAGCTGCTGACGGGGTGTCCACCGTCGCATCTCCAGCCAAATCCTCTGTCCAACCTGCAGCACGGCCATCAGTCTGCGCCAAATGCCGCACGTGAGCAGGCTGTCATAATCCCAGGGTAACTGCTCAATAAAGGCCTCAAGGCCCTCCAACACGACCCCCAGGATCCTGGTGGGGAGTGGGAGAGCGAGCTGCCCTTGGTCTCCTCCCTCGCTCTCCTTCATTGTTATGGGGACAACTGCGGTAGTCGGAAGACAGGGGCCCTCCATCTCTGCGGTCTGCAGCAGCCATACATTCAATAAGGGGGGCTGAACGTGGGTCAGACCATTTACATGCCGGGGTATAGACCTCAAGATGGCCGACAGCAGGGTACGTCCGGGGGCTGCAAACTCCTCTAGACTCTGCTAGACTCTGGAGGGGGGCCAGAACGAGCTCTGGAGTCAGCCACCTGATGGCCAGCCTAGCAGGGGTACCCTAAGAGGGTGAATCACAGGGAAATCCGGTGGAAATCCCTACAAAACGTGTCTGCTTCCCCATGCGGTGGCCACACCCCCATAGAAAGTCCATTTAATGGCGAGAAATAAAGGTATATCATATGTGTGGGCTGCATAAACGTGTAAAAGGAAAATTTGACCTAAACATAAACAGCAGAAACGTAAAAACAGCAGCGGGCACTTTTGGACAGACTTTCGTAAAACCGCCCGGTCACTATGGGGTTAATGCTGTCAGTATGGTTTGGTGCCCAGAATATTTTTCTTATTACAAGATAAATATTGCATCAATAATTTTATTCAAATTAATTAATCATGCATTGAAAAGATTTTGCTGTAAAGCACCAAGATATCATAAAAATGGACATAAATTAAAACATTACCAGTCCAAAAGTACCCATTGCTGTTTTTACATTATTTTACGCTGTTTGTGTTTAGCGCTAATTTTCCTCTTACTCGTTTATGGAACCCACACATTTTGTATAATGTTTTTCTTGCCATTAAATGGACTTTCTACAGGTATTATTATTTTCGTCATGTTCTATAATTTACTATAAAACAATTATGAAATATGATGAAAAAAATGGAAAAAACTAATTTTTTCAAACCTTAACCCCCAAAATCTACAACCGCCAAAAAAGACTGGCTAAATAGTTTATAAATTATGGCCTGAGTTTAGAAATACCCATTGTTTACATGTTTTTGCTTTTTATCCCCTTCACTCCTGAACCATGAGGCTGGTGTCAGACGAGCGTAGTGTTCACGTCCGTGATTGCGCCTAAAAGTACGTCCGTGATAGCATGAAAGAAAGTCCATTGGAGCCCGACACATGAAGTACGTCCGCACTGAACTGCGGACGCACAACGGCCTCGGCAAACGGACGCAGGTTAGGCAAGAACGTAATACTGCTAGAACGGACGTGCGGAGTGCGCTGCGTCCACAACGTCTGCATAGCTTTGTGTGTGAGTGATGGAGCATGGTCAGACGGACTGCATTTATACGTCCAGCATTTTTGACGGACAGAATGTTTTTTCATTGTAATTTATTTTTCCCTCCTACATCCGTCAAAAATAACTTCAGTGAAAAAACGGACTGTGTGACCACTACTGCGTCATCCGTACTGACGATGTCCGTACTGCACGGACGTACAGTCCGTAGAAATCACGCTCGTCTGACCCCAGCCTCACACCCTTGTGTGCTGAGCCCATTTTGACTGTTTTATTATATGACCCAGACAATTTTTTAAAAAAAACTAATTTTTCTTAATTAACATTTTTAGTTTATTTTGTTACACCAAACATGATC
This sequence comes from Leptobrachium leishanense, assembly GCA_009667805.1. NCBI lineage: Eukaryota > Metazoa > Chordata > Amphibia > Anura > Megophryidae > Leptobrachium > Leptobrachium leishanense. The sequence goes on along the minus strand of CM019066.1, from coordinate 229,610,710 downwards.
ATGCCCTGGTTTTTCCATAGATTCCAAACATGATCCTCTACCTGAATAAAAAAGAAATACAATACTGTATTCAGGGAGTGCAAATGATGATGTTTGGTTCGCAATTAGACAATGGGAGAATGAATAGTAGAGGTTTGCTTGTATCTGCATTGCAACAACAAAACAAACCAATTGCGCAATATCACACAATGAGGGATTGATATGATGAAAATAATTATTTCACTCACAAGCGAGGAGCCTAATAAGGTGCATGTGGACCTCTATGGGGGGCCCTTCCCACCTTCACGATATAGTGTTGATTGGAAATGGTCCCATTGGGCAGCAATAAATCTCAAAAAGAGAAATATATGGCGCAGAACTGTATAGAACTTTGAAGATAAAAATAGGGATAATTATCCCACTTACGTGCTTCTGAGCCTCCCTAGCAGAGTGGCTCGGTATACACACAGAGGACCTCTTATCCTTTCAAGGGGGGTCCCACCCTTCAATCGATTGGACTGGAGCCTTGAGTCCGGGCACTTCAAGGGATAATTTTCAACACTCCGCAATGAGGGGAAAGACTCAGAGTACGAATTCAATAAAAGGGATTTAATGTATAAAATTTGATTCATTTAATGTTTTTTATCCATTAAAACCCTTTTATTGAATTCGTACTCTGAGTCTTTCCCCTCATTGCGAAGTGTTGAAAATTATCCCTTGAAGTGCCCGGACTCAAGGCTCCAGTCCAATCGATTGAAGGGTGGGACCCCCCTTGAAAGGATAAGAGGTCCTCTGTGTGTATACCGAGCCACTACTCAGAAGCACGTAAGTGGGATACTTATCCCTATTTTTATCTTCAAAGTTCTATAAAGGTTCTGTGCCATATATTTCTCATTTTGAGGTTTATTGCTGCCCAGCGGGACCATTTCCAATCAACACTATATCGTGAAGGTGGGAAGGGCCCCCATAGAGGTCCACATGCACTATCAACGAGTCTAATTAGGCTCCTCGCTTGTGAGTGAAATAATTATTTTCATCATATCAATCCCTCATTGTGTGATATTGCGCAATTGGTTTGTTTTGTTCTTGCACTGCAGATACAAGCACAACCCTCTACTATTCATTCTCGCATTGTCTAATTGCGAACCTAACATCACCATTTGCGCTCCCTGAATACAGTATTGTATTTATTTTTTATTCAAGTTTTTGGGTGAAGGATACACCTGGGGGTGAGCTGCACTCATTTATTGTATGTTATACACGATTGTCATATACTTATGATAAATTCAGGATCAATAGCAGCGCCGACATTTCACCATTCTAGTGAACCTCTGTACATGATCCTCTACCTGCCACCGATCGGGAGATACAGGGGTCCAAAGGATCTCCCTTTCTCCACTTGGCAGCTAGGGGTTAACTGCCCAAATCACATCATTGCACATATGGTGATGATGTCAGTGGGCGGGAAGGCCCCGGAGGCTTGGCTGACATCAAAGATCAAAGACCTTTGGGAGAGGACCGCGATCTGGCTCTGATTGCCGCCGAATCGCGATCCAGTACCTAAGGGGTTCAAGATAGGCATTGCTGGAAAGGGCAGACTGCTCTTTCCAGTGATGCGTCTCTTTTTTTTTTCCCCAATTCCCGGCCGATCGGGAGGGAGAAGGGTTCAAAGAGCCCTCTGCCCTTTCAGGCTGCCTTTTCAGCAGATTAGCGTGTGGCTTCTCAGACAAAGAGATGTTCTGCTTGTTATGCTCTCTGTTTGTTCAGATATGAGGCTGGGCTGTCAGGTTCACCATTGCTTTATTGCAGGACACTTACTGTTATATACATGCTTGGATAACTACAGGAACACAGGATCATGCATCTGCCTTCATTACTGCATGTAATGTGAACGCATTTTTAACGTGCGTTTAGGCGCAGTAGCAGCAAATGACGCGCAATGACGGCCAATATACGAAGTACGGCCGCACGAAAGTCCGGCCGCGCAACGCAAGTGGAAAATGAACGCATTTTTTCGAGAACGCAGAACCGCTAGTACTGACGTACAGAGTGCGCTGAGTCCGCTAGCGGCATGTGTGCGTGATTAGGAGACGTCAGACGCTGCTCATGTCCGGCCAACCTAACGTCCCGACGCAAAAAGTGTTTTATTGACGATCTGTAAAAAATCACGCACGAAAATGCGCATCGTATGACCATTTTCGCGCATTCCTTGAAAAAATACGGCAATGCGTTCGGACGCACTTTTTGACAGTCGCTGCAAATAATGCGTTTCTTTGACCCTAGCCTAAGATAGTGAAAATAATTATAGCATGTAGATCTGCTTCAGTACAGTGTATTGAATGAATAGAAGTCAAGTAATAGTGAAGACGTAAAGACATAATGCGCTTTCCATCTTGCTCTCAAATTTAAACACATCTTGTCTCACTTCTATTTTTAAGATACTCCTATTCTATAAGCTAGACAATTAAAATATTACACATATCTTTCAAATACTTTTATAGGATTTTTAACAAATGTCAGTGTAGATTTCAGTCACCAGGTGGCACCCTGACTAAAAATAATTATTTAGGATAAGGTTATTTAAATTATACCAACCAATTAATTTATGACCGTCTATGACACCTTTGCTATCTAGAAACAGCAAGCAATTGTGTCAAAATATCAGCTAATTTAATTTAAATACTCTCGTCCTAGTTTTTACGAACAAAAGACTCCTGTACCATGATAGATAACGTCAATTACGTCACAGTTGAAGAATGTGAAGCTTAAGCTAAATAGAAAAAATAACATGAAATTCTTTTCACTTTGGGCAGTTTGAAACCTTTCCTCTCTCACATCCTGCAGGCATAAATTATTATTATTTATTAAGAGCCAACACATTCCGTAGCACTGTACAATGGTGCAATGGGTAAAGACAGGACAATTTTACAATACATAAAGGAGACAGGTCAGTATTGCTGCCAAAAGATACATGAGGGCCCTATTCTCGTGGGAACTTACAGTCTAGATGGGTGAGGGGTGAGAAACCGGAGGGAAGGACTGCAGTGATGTTTTAATGCAGGAAGAGGTGAGGACTGTTTTTGGTTTGGTTGGATGTTTTGTTATGGTGTCAGGTGGTAGGCTTCCCTAAACAGAAGGGTCTTTAGGGAGCATTTAAATTAAGCCAGATTTGGGAACAGTCTGATATTGCGAGGAAGCGCATTCCATAACATTGGTGCCGCACGAGAAAGGTCCTGCAGTCTGGCATGTGAAGAGATAGTGATGGAGGATGCCAAGCGCAGGTCATTGTTGGATCTTGGCAGGCGGGCTGGGGTGTATTTGGTGATTAGTGAGGACAGGTAGTGAGGAGCGGCGTGAGGGTTTTTTGTAGGTCAGAGTGAGTAGTGTGAATTTGATTCTGCTGTGGATGGGGAGCCAGTGTACGGATTCAGAGAGGAGCGACACAGACAAAGCGACAGGTGAGATGGATAAGCTGGGCCGATTGTGTTTTGGATGGACTGCCCGGGGAGAGGCGGGAGATAGGAAGATCAGTCAGGAGGTTGTTGCAGTAGTCCAGGCGGGAAATAACAAGAGTTGCTTGGTGGTGTTAGCAGTCAGAAATTGACGAATTGTGGCCATATTGCAGAGGTGATTGCAGCAATATGAGAGTGATTGGATGTAGAGGCTGACGGAAAGACTGGAGTCGAGTCACTCAGAGGCAGCGGATTTGGGCTGAAGGAAGGATAATGATACCGTCAGCAGTTATAGAAAAGTCAGAAATCAGAGTAGAGTTAAAGGGGGGAATTAGAAGGAGCTCGGTCTTGGACATATTGATCTTCAGTTAGTGCGAGTCCCTCCAGGCAGAGATTCCAGACAGACAGTCACTGTCTCTGAGAGAACAGAGGGGGAGAGATCAGGAGTGGAGAGGCAGATCTGAGTGTCATCTGCGTATAGGTGATACATTGAAGCCATAGTTGGTGATGAGTTTACCCAGTGAGGAGCTATAAATAGAGAAAAGCAGAGGACCTAGGACCTTGTGAAATTAACCTTTTAATCAAGTTTTTGATTATAAAGACATATATATATAGATGTTTTAATAGATTTATAACAAACCTATAAACTACATAAGTGTAAGTATATAGTTATAACAAAATATATTCACATATATAAGATTCACAAAATAGCTTCCGTCCTCCATTTTGTTTTCTCGAGGTCGATAAAATCCCTGACAATGCGCAGTAGATCAACTTCTCAGGGGTGATCTAGCCCACACACTCCTTGTGCCTTCCTTTTTCACTCCGAAGATAAGAGCTGAGGTATATTCATTGCACCGATGTCTGGACTTAACAGACCTTCTTTCCTTTGGCTCAGTTGGTACCACTTATGACCCCTTTGTTTTGGTGGGGTACAACCTCCCCAGATGCCCCAGATATACATGTCTGTCGCAGGTGGAGATGAAGTTCTAGATTCAAGGTTTAAGGCCCGTGTCAGACCAACGCAGTGATCACGTCCGTGTTGCCGCACAGTTTAACGTCCGTCGTAGCATATAATCATGAGCAATAGAGACCCATATGCTAAGGGCCTCCGCACCGAACTGCGCACGCACAACGCACGTGGCAAACAGACGCAAGTTAGGCAAGATCGTTAAACCACTAACACGTCCGCGTACTGTTCTGTGTGCGTGACGAGGAGATGTCGGACGCAGCGCATTTGCGACATCCAGCAATTTGAAGCACAAAATGCCTTTTCATATCCTTTTTCTATTAATTTTTTTTCCCATATTTCCCTTTTTTTTCTACGTCCGTCAGAAAAAACGGACTGTGTGGTGTCTACAGTATCTTCCGTCAGAACGTCCGTCTGTTGTGCGCACACGCAGAGTGCACTCAGACTGCGTTCATCTGACTCTAGCCTAAGACGGGAAAAAATTGTTTAACAAAAATTAGAATACCAGCTAAAATACATATTGTGATCACATAATACATAAAAAAAACCTGTTACGCGTTTCACCGCCAGAAGCTGCTTCCTTGGTCAGCATAAATATGCCCATCTCTCCAGAAGTCTTTTTCTAATCTCTCTTGTCCTCAATTGTCGCGAAATACCGGCATTTTCAGTGTATGTCCAATATTTATGGGGTGTCCAACAGCTTCCAGCCGTCCTGCCCATTTGCTCTCGTCATCATTGCAATCTTGGGAGTGGTGGCGCGTCACTTCCTGTGCTGTTGCCATCCTGCATGTGCCTCTGCATTACTTCTGGCACCGCCGCCATCTTAGTTGTGGAATCTTTGTATCTGGTCAGCATCCTGGAAACGGGAGAATCCATCCGATCACCATCTTGAGAGAGGGATACTGAGTATATGCTGTATCTCTTGCAGTGAAGAGAAGGCACTTATGGCTGTTTTACTCTCTTCAAACATCTATTCTTCTAAAAATACATCTTTTAAAACTTGATGGGGAGCAGTTTTGAATATTACACTAATATAGTAAAAGCTGAAACAAAACTAAGACACACAGATGTGAAATTGGTCGCCATTTTAGAGGGAGGGTAAACACTATAAACTGTACCTATTTATGATAGATGGTGAAGGCCATGCAACTATGTCTGAAATATTTCCTTAAGGCTCCATTGCCTTATATACCTATATACTTTAAGGGTATCTCAGGTTGACCAAGAACAATGCCTGTTAGTAAGGTGGCAGATGGAATGTTTACAAAAAGGCTAGATAGTGTAACTTAAATGTACTAGAGCCACTAGCAAAGCTTTTGGTAAATGCTGCATCATGGGAAAAATCCAGAAACTGGAACCCAGAGATAAAGTACCTAATTTTTCCTCTTTATATGCAATTAGTTCACACCGAGAAAAAAAAAAAACAGCAGCATGTGTTTTATAAGGTGGATTTATTTGTATTGCAAAAATAATCTAGTTACAGTTTATGTAAATAGTAGTGTCCTTTTAAGGAGAGCCACCATAGTTTGGCTCCCATACCTGTAAGTGGGATGACCAACATAATTTTTATCTTCATAACGGACGTATAAATTGGTTGCACTATGTCCTTTGTATGTTTTTTATTATATGTTTTGAGGAATTGTACATGCTGCATATGAGGATCCGATGAAGAGATTGAGATTTTTCTAAGTATTTATGCATTTTAATTTATGAGTATTGCACTATATTTTTAAGTATTAAGTATCACACTTATCCTGAATTCTGAAAGGATAGAAGCCTGTTCTATATACGAATCTGGAACTACTTGAGCTTATTGGTATATTCACCACCACTGTAAGGATTGTACAATATATATGATTATATTTAAAATGACTACTTGCCAGCGCCGGCGCTGCCGCTAGGCCAGCTAGGCGGGCACCTAGAGCGCAGTGCCCGCTTAGGGCGCAGCCGGCCCGACCACTTAAAAAAAAAATTGCCCACGGGGCAGCCTGGGGCGGCCGCGTGCTGCAGCCAGCCCCAATAAGTGCCGGCGTCGCCGCCGGCGTCAAGGAGACGGAAGCGTGGACTTGGTGCTTCCAGCACCAAGTCCACGCCTCCGTCTCCTTGACGCCAGCACGTATTGGGACTGGCTACGAGAAGGTGGAGGGAGACGGAGCTGGAGCCGCAAATATACCCATGTGTGAGCTGGGGCAGATATCCATGTGTGAGCTGGGGCAGATATCCATGTGTGAGCTGGGGCAGATGTCCATGTGTGAGCTGGGGCAGATGTCCATGTGTGAGCTGGGGCAGATGTCCAAGTGTGAGCTGGGGCAGATGTCCACGTGTGAGCTGGGGCAGATGTCCACGTGTGAGCTGGGGCAGATGTCCACGTGTGAGCTGGGGCAGATGTCCACGTGTGAGCTGGGGCAGATGTCCACGTGTGAGCTGGGGCAGATGTCCACGTGTGAGCTGGGGCAGATGTCCACGTGTGAGCTGGGGCAGATGTCCACGTGTGAGCTGGGGCAGATGTCCACGTGTGAGCTTGGGCAGATGTCCACGTGTGAGCTTGGGCAGATGTCCACGTGTGAGCTTGGGCAGATGTCCACGTGTGAGCTTGGGCAGATGTCCACGTGTGAGCTGGGGCAGATACCCACGTGTGAGCTGGGGCAGATACCCACGTGTGAGCTGGGGCAGATACCCACGTGTGAGCTGGGGCAGATATCCACGTGTGTGCTGGGGCAGATCTCCATGTGAGAGCTGTGGGCAAATATAAGCATGTGAGCTTTCTTTTTTGGGGGGGTGCAAGTAGCTGGTCTTGCCTAGGGCGCAAAATAAACTAGCACCGGCCCTGCTACTTGCACTGAATATTTTATATCACAAATTTGTAATAGAGTTGATCCACCATATATATTGATATGGTGATAATGAAAAAGAGTGGGGTGCGGCGCTTCCCAGTGTATAATAGATTATATAATCAACGTAATTTACCGATTTAAACAGTATTGGCACAGAAACATCAACTGATGAAGAGTCAAAACCTCGGAAAAAAGGGATAAACAGACATAGCGTAATACTGTTTGTATATAGACAAAAAAACTCCAAGAGGTGTACAAACTCACCTCTCTGGTTCCGGCTCTGGTGTTTTCGCCTATGGGTAGATTCATATGGGCTCACCCATTAGCTACTTCTTTAGTGTAAAACTTTCCAAAAAAAGGACATAAAAAGGAAAGAAATAGCAACATAGAGTAGTTCTGACAAGTATATACTACACTTATTAAGATAAACTCAGACCACTCACGTGCTGGAGAGCCACCATGGCTCAAGTATTGAACTCAAGGGTTGTTTAAATTGGGCACAACTCTCATGAAAGCCGCAACGGATCCCCAGTTCAGCATGGATGAATGACCAGGCAGTGTAAAAAAATAAACATTTAATTAAAACAAAATAACAATAATGGCCGAACGCGTTTTGCCTGGGTCGTATAGACCATATGGCTTCCTCAGCGGCAATGTACAATGGACCCTCTGGTTCCGTTTAAATATAAATCCTTTTTAATTGTCCACCCAATCCCGAAGTTTTCCTAAGGCGGGAAGAACGGTCCGTGGCGTCTCCACGTAAATATCGTTGATCCGGCGTCCTCTCTCCACGGCATCGCACTTCCGCCCACAGTTGAGAAACGCAAGAATGGAAATGACTTCCTCCTCCTTCAGTGCGCCTGCGTCCAGGTCCCCGAACTGAAACCGGAAGTGGCGTGCCTACATCTGTGTAGCTCCATAACGGAAGCGAGAGTCCAAAACATCCGGATGCATAGAAAGAACACTGCAATCGGAATCAGAGGAAAACTTCCCAATCCGGAGGAGAAGACCCTCCGTGACATAAGGGACGATAGTTGCATATAAAAAATAAAATAAAAAATACGATTTAGACAATCTCAATATATATTGAATAAAAACTGAATAAAATTGAATAGTAAGTAAAAAAAACTAATTATAATGCCTGGCATTATAGTTTTAGACTCCAGTCTCCACATAAGGGGGTACATGGAAGGCATATGAACGTGAACAAACATCCTTCAACATTATAATCAATAAGAGAAATATTGACAGATGGAGGATGCTTAATAACTAGTGAAAAAGGCATAAAATATGAACCGACATCCTTCACCGCCATAATCAATTAAAGGTAAAGACAGAAGATAATTAGTATATTAAAAAGCACCTTTGGGCACCATACTATATTGAATCAGATTTAAGTAGAGATAGGGTATTACAAGAAGTGGGTTAGCTCAAAATCTAGGTTAAGTCCCCCCGGCTGTAAAGTACCCAGATTGTGAACCCACCCCATCTCCTCCCTATTAATCTTCTTATGGAAGTCCTCCCCCCTCCAATTCCTATAAACCATTTGGATTCCTACAAATGTGGAGCCCAATGCACTACAGCTATGGCTCCACATTTGTAGGAATCCAAATGGTTTATAGGAATTGGAGGGGGGAGGACTTCCATAAGAAGATTAATAGGGAGGAGATGCGGTGGGTTTACAATCTGGGTACTTTACAGCCGGGGGGACTTAACCTAGATTTTGAGCTAACCCACTTCTTGTAATACCCTATCTCTACTTAAATCTGATTCAATTTAGTATGGTGCCCAAAGGTGCTTTTTTATATACTAATTATCTTCTGTCTTTACCTTTAATTGATTATGGCGGTGAAGGATGTCTGTTCATATTTTATGCCTTTTTCACTAGTTATTAAGCATCCTCCATCTGTCAATATTTCTCTTATTGATTATAATGTTGAAGGATGTTTGTTCACGTTCATATGCCTTCCATGTACCCCCTTATGTGGAGACTTGAGTCTAAAACTATAATGCCAGGCATTATAATTAGTTTTTTTACTTACTATTCAATTTTATTCAGTTTTTATTCAATATATATTGAGATTGTCTAAATCGTATTTTTTATTTTATTTTTTATATGCAACTATCGTCCCTTATGTCACAGAGGGTCTTCTCCTCCGGATTGGGAAGTTTTCCTCTGATTCCGATTGCAGTGTTCTTTCTATGCATCCGGATGTTTTGGACTCTCGCTTCCGTTATGGAGCTACACAGATGTAGGCACGCCACTTCCGGTTTCAGTTCGGGGACCTGGACGCAGGCGCACTGAAGGAGGAGGAAGTCGTTTCCATTCTTGCGTTTCTCAACTGTGGGCGGAAGTGCGATGCCGTGGAGAGAGGACGCCGGATCAACGATATTAACGTGGAGACGCCACGGACCGTTCTTCCCGCCTTAGGAAAACTTCGGGATTGGGTGGACAATTAAAAAGGATTTATATTTAAACGGAACCAGAGGGTCCATTGTACATTGCCGCTGAGGAAGCCATATGGTCTATACGACCCAGGCGAAACGCTTTCGGCCATTATTGTTATTTTGTTTTAATTAAATGTTTATTTTTTTACACTGCCTGGTCATTCATCCATGCTGAACTGGGGATCCGTTGCGGCTTTCATGAGAGTTGTGCCCAATTTAAACAACCCTTGAGTTCAATACTTGAGCCATGGTGGCTCTCCAGCACGTGAGTGGTCTGAGTTTATCTTAATAAGTGTAGTATATACTTGTCAGAACTACTCTATGTTGCTATTTCTTTCCTTTTTATGTCCTTTTTTGGAAAGTTTTACACTAAAGAAGTGGCTAATGGGTGAGCCCATATGAATCTACCCATAGGCGAAAACACCAGAGCCGGATGAGGCTCTCCATAGTGTGAGTTTGTACATCTCTTGGAGTTTTTTTGTCTATATACAAACAGTATTACGCTATGTCTGTTTATCCCTTTTTTCTGAGGTTTTGACTCTTCATCAGTTGATGTTTCTGTGCCAATACTGTTTATATAATCAACGTAATTTACCGATTTAATCTATTATACACTGGGAAGTGCCGCACCCCACTCTTTTTCATTATCACCATTTCCTTTTTGTCACTCTTGGGATGACATTTGTGGGTGCAGTGGCGATCGTGTACTAAACTCCTCTCCACATTCTATATACTCTTGTTGAGCCTATACCAATTCTTCTATTTTCCATATATATTGATATATAGGGATGTCTGGTTGTGTCATCCTCCTCACCGACACTGCAGGAAGGCCAATCCTGCGGTGCCTCTTGCCGATTTACTCCTGCTAACTGTAAGCATATGCATGTCACTGGGAACTTGCCTGAGTCCTGTGCTCACTCCAGGAGGCCTCAGATTCATCCTATCCCAAGCTAACGAAGCCTCCTTAAAAGGAAGCTACACCCTCTCTTCAGAGCTTCCACATGGAAGTCCAGCCTGTGTATCCTACCAGACTTGAACAACCTATGCTCTCTGTTCCTCAACCGAGATTCCTATCGAGATCCCTACCAAGGACCCTACCGAGAATCCTACCAAGTAACCACTACCCGAACCACTGGTACCTTCATCCATTGTTCCCTGTGCCCTACTCTGCTTTGGATTACCTGTGTACCAGACCCCTTTGCCATGGACTTGATTATTCTGCCACCTACCAAGACCCCATTTGCCATGAACTCTGACCGTGATACTGTATTTGCCTGCTCCATGCCTGGAACCTATGCCACTGACTTTAATCAAATTTGCCTTAGTTCTGTTTCTTCCTGTCTTGTCAGTCCTGTATTATTGGTTCTATGTTTAGTAAGCCCTCTTGTGTGCCCCTTATTCCTCCCTGTCTTTATTTATTTATAAAGTATTTTACCAGGAAGGATACATTGAGATTTCTCTTGTTTTCAAGTATGTCCTGGGTTCAAGAACATTGAATTGTTACAGAAAAAAAGTAATAAAATGCAAGATATTAGCAAACAACACAAATATACAGATTAACAGAAAATAAATATGTAAGAAATATATTCACGATGTTACACGTTTACAGATGCATTCTGTATCAAGGTATGTTAATAGAGCTCTCTTAAGTGACTTTAGAGTTGGGGAAGATTTGATGGTGTCTGAGAGGTTATTCCATAATTGTGGTGCTCTGTAGGAAAATGAGGATCAAGCCACTTCCTTTTTGTATTGTGGTACTGTAAGTAAGGTGCTGGTCCTGGGTCAGACGTTATAGGAGGGAACTGCCTGGGTGAACAGTCTATTCAGGAGGGTGGTAGTTTTCCAGAAAAGCTCTGAAACACCAGGTTGGAAAGGTGAAGGGTGCGTCTAGATTCCAGAGACGGCAGTTTAGCTCTTTTAACATGTCACAATGGTGGGTCCTTTAGTTACATTGTTGCACAAACAGGCAAAATTAGGTATACAATGTAGTAAGTTTATGAAGGTGCGATTGCGGCGCAGCTGCATACACTACATCTCTGTATTCAATAGCTGGCATAAGCATTTGTTGTACAATCTGCTTTCTTACTGCGGGGCTCAGGCAGGACTTGTTTCTGTACATGGTACCAAGTTTGGGGTAAAGTTTAGATGAGAGTTTTTCGATGTGGGGGCCAATGGATAGATTTGGGTCTAACCTAGGGTTGCCACCTTTCCTTCAAGCCAAACCCGAACACTTTAGTGTTGGGTTCGGGCTGCCATTTTCTTTGTAGCCTATACATTATGGCACGTGGTATGTATGGCACACTGGTATTATGGTTGGAAGACTGGTATTATGTATGGCAGACTGGTATTATGCATGGCACAGTGGTATGTATGGTAGACTGGTATTATGGCTGGCACATAGGTATTACGCATGGCAGACTGGTATGGCTGGCACATAGGCAGTACGCATGGCAGACTGGTAATATGGCTGGCACATAGGTAGAACACATGGCAGGCTGGTATTATGGCTGGCACATAGGTAATAGGCATGGCAGACTGGTATTATGGCTGGCACATAGGTAATAGGCATGGCAGACTGGTATTATGGCTGGCACATAGGTAATAGGCAAGGCAAACTGGTATTATGGCTGGCACATAGGCAGTATGCATGGCAGACTGGTATTATGGCTGGCACATAGGCAGTACGCATGGCAAACTGGTATTATGGCTGGCACATAGGCAGTATGCATGGCAGGCTGGAAATAAGGCTGGCACATAGGTAATAGGCATGGCAGACTGGTAATATGGCTGGCACATAGGTAGAACACATGGCAGACTGGTATTATGGCTGGCACATAGGTAATAGGCAAGGCAAACTGGTATGGCTGGCACATAGGCAGTATGCATGGCAAACTGGTAATATGGCTGGCACATAGGTAATAGGCATGGCAGACTGGTATGGCTGGCACATAGGTAATAGGCATGGCAGGCTGGTATTATGGCTGGCACATAGGTAATAGGCATGGCAGACTGGTAATATGGCTGGCACATAGGTAGAACACATGGCAGGCTGGTATTATGGCTGGCACATAGGTAATAGGCATGGCAGACGTATTATGGCTGGCACATAGGTAATAGGCATGGCAGACTGGTAATTTGGCCGATGCTGCGGCTCCGCTCACTCACACTGAGTTTCTGTTGCTGGATTCGGTGGTGGAGATTAGTCTGGACGGTGGACAGAACAGGCAGGCAGCACCGGCACGATTTGAAGACGGTTCCAGTGAAGCACGAGCGGCATGCACGTCTCTCTCCCTCACTCACTCTCGTCGGGACTGACTGGAGCCGGCCCGCACGCATGCAAATGTCACGTGAGCCGCTGTGCCTGCGCATCACTGACAGTGGGCGGTGCAGTCTCGGCTGAAGAGAGGATCTCGGCGACGGGGGCGCGCATAAATGTAAGTATGGGGCGGAGGTGCCGGTACCGGCTCGGAGTCATGTGTCCGGGTGGCAGAGGGTGTCAAACCCAGACACATGACCCCAAAACCGGACAGTCTGGGTCAAGACCGGACAGATGGGAACCCTAGTCTAACCACATACATAGATATTTGAGAGAAGTGACTGGTCATCGGGCCATTTGATTTTGTCCTGACAAATAGATGGGAAGGTTGTAATTTGTGTAGTTTAGGTGCTGTTCCAAAAAGCATCACAACAGTTTTGTCACTATTTAGAAATCCATTTAGAAATTCCAATCTGGAATCCATTTTTCTACCTCTGTGAATTTTTCTTGCAGCACAGTCTCCAGCTGTGGGAGATTTGGTTTGCTGGTATAGATTAAGGTGTCGTCTACGTACAGTTGAGACTTTGCAGATGCTGGTCAGATCGTTTATGAATATTATGAATAGTATTGAGTATCGAGCCTTGGGGTACTCCGCACGTGACTGGGAAGCACTGTCAGAAATGGACACATATTGCGATTGATCGGATACATACGATCAAAACCAAGTTAGAGTGCGATCACCAATACCTGAGTTTTTAAGTTTTTGTAATAGGATAATAATAGGATGTAATAAGATGCCATGGTCTACTGTGTCAAAGGCCTTGGCAAAATCAAGGAAGATGGCTCCAGTTAGGTTTCCTTGTTCCATGCCAGCTTGGATATCATTGCAAACTTTTAAAAAAGGCAGTTGTAGTTGAATGATTTGAACGAATGCCTGATTGATCTGGGGTTAAATAGTTTGACTATTGATAATAATCACGAAACTGCGTGTAGACACATTTTTCCAAAATTTTTCACATTACAGAGCGCAATGATATCGGACGGTAGTTTGATACCAAACTCCTAGCAGTATATTGTTCTCCCAACTGCTACTCCCATTAATCTCAGTTCTCCTCAGTTAAGCCCTTTTCCTGTGTTTATCACTTCTGTTACATAGGCTGAAAAAAGACATGCATCCATCGGGTTCAGCCTCTCACACAACACCTTTTTGTTGTTTACCCTAACTTTATTCCAGTCCCGCCCAGCCTCCCTTGATCTCAGTTCATATCTGTTTGTTGCTGCTTTACCCTTTAAATAAACTCCTTGTTGTGCCCTGCAACCTGTGTGATCTCCTGTTTAACTGCATCTTGGGCTCACACCTGCATAATACGCACAAGCCACATGACAGGTTGCACTTACATGTGTATACTGAATTCACTTATCCACCCTTCTCAGCTGGCTTGATGATGTTACTGTTGTTGTAGAGATTGTTTAGTGCCATTCTTTCTGCATGTGAGTATCATGTTTCCACACATTCCAGCCCTGCCTCCTGGTGGTAAGAGCGGTCCGGGCCAGCTCTTGTATTGTCTGGGCTAGCCAGCCCAGGCCCTACTGGATTTCCCTGTGGCTGTCCTGGCCTGGGGTCACATAGCTTGCCCTTCCTATAAATATGCAAGCAGATAGGCTCCTGGCTCTTGCATGGGTGTCTGTTCCTGGGGGTCTCGTGGTTTATGTTCTGCTCTGTATATTCCTGTGTATGATCTAGGCCTGGCTCTGACTATTCTGCTGCCTGATCCCGTTGTTGTTTTTTGATATTCTGTGTACTGTGTTCATGACCTGTCTGACTTCCCTCTCTGGTATCTGATCTTGGCTTGTCTGAATTATTCTCCTGGCTCTTGACCCTTTGGCTCCGGTTCTGACTATTTTAATGTATATTCCCTGTACTCTGTATATTTCTGTTCTGTGTATCACCCAGCAGTATTATATTCATTAGTGTAGAAGGCCAGTGCAAGGACCTTTATCCCAGATCAGGGTTTACTTGTGTGCTGCTGGGTGTGATTGTGTTGCTGTATCCTGTTTATCCCTTGCCCTTCCTGTTCTTTTCTGTGTATTCTTGTGAGGTTCCCTTTCCCTAGGCAGAAGGCCATTCAAGGACCTTATACTAGAGTTAGGGTTCCCTTTAGTGTTCTGTTTTCTCCTTGTTCTCCTGCTGTTCCAGTTGTTCTGTTATTTCTCTTGTCCAGTATCTGTGCTGTGATGCAGCCAGCAGCTAACCTGCATCAGGGGCTGAATATCCAGTATAAAGGGCCCACCTTGGCTCAAGACTGGTTCCCCCTTGACAGTGAGAGGTTAGGTGGTATTTTTTCTGCGTTGTGGTAACCAGGGACGCCACTCTCATACAGATGTTTTCAATATAGCTTTCCAAATTCACATTGCGACCTGCTACAGGTGTGATGTCTTTGCTCCTAGCTTTTCCTTTGTTGTTCATGGTGAAAAAATATCAAGCCAGCTGGCAAGGGTGGATCGATCAGTAGTTGTCATGAACATTCAGTACTACATTGCCGAAGGTGACAGACAACTGTCTGATGAAAACTATTACAAGATATTGACTTAAGACCCCACAGCTGTATACAAAACCCAATTTGTGAAACTCAACAGGTCTTATCCCAAACATCTACAGGAAAAATTGGAGAATCTTTTGCGTTCCAATCCTCACACTTTCTACATGCTGACCAAAATCCAAAAGCCCGGGAATCCAGAAGGACACTTTATCACAGGTATGGACACACTTACTGAACAAATCTTTGGCCTTATAGAGGGTATCCTGAAACCATTAGTAACCAACACTGCCAGCTATATACTGGAATTTAGACCAACATAAACAACTAGGAGTCACTGTCATAGGCAGTGATACCTTAGTAATGGGAGGAGTACCCAACATGAAAGGAAAAGACTGAACCCAAAAATATTAATACAAAGAAAAAGGGAGTAGGAGGGAAATAAACAGATCTTCCTACCGAGGCATGGGTACCCCAGAAAAAATATTGAATTAACCACTTGGCTGCTATGGACGCGCTCAGCGTGTCCAGCCAAGTGGTTCTCCTGTGCTATGGACACGCTGAACGCGTCCATGCACAGGAGGCAGAAATCCGCCGGATTCCGGCGGATTGCTGCGCCCCCCCCCCCCAGTGCGGGCTGACATCTTGGATGTCAGCCCAGCACTCGGGACCCCGCTGGAGCAATTAGATGTCATCGCGGCGGCGCGATGACATCTAATTCAGGCGCCCCCCGCATGTGCGGAGGAGGCGCCTGAAAGGGAGGGGGAGGGGGTTAATACAGGCAAAGTTTGGAAGGGCACAGCCTGCCCTTCCAAATGGTGGCTGTGATTAACCCCTGGGGAGCTGGATCATGAATCGGCGCTGAGAAGTGCCGGATCGTGATCCTCTCCTGGAGCTGGCCGACATCTTGGATGTCGGCCAAGCCTCCAGGAACTCCCCCTGAGGACTGGCGTCATGGAGTTAACCCCTAGCTAACCCCTAGCTGCCACCAATGGTGGAGATAGGGGGTTCCAATGAACCCCCTATCTCCCGATCCGTGGCAGCTAGGAGTTAATATTTGATATCGTTGGATCGGCCAGAGCATGGCCGTTCCAACGATACCAAACATGAAAATTAAAAATGTTTTTTAAAAAAATAAATAAATAAAAAAAATATATATATATATATATATATATATTTAAAAAAAAATCTAAAAAAAAAATAAACAAGTTTTTTTTTTGTTATGTTAATGCAGCAATATTGTTCCCATTTCAATTATAATGTGCACAATAATGCTGCACTAACGATTTTTGTATGTGGTGCGTTTGTTAAAAAAAGCAAAATTTTCCCCAAAAAAAAATGTAACGAGACCCCATTTCTAATTTTTTTAACAAGCGCACCCCATACAAAATATAACCGCAAAGGATTGCATGTTAGCATGTTAAAAAAAACACTTTACACATAATAAATTATTGAAAATTCAAATTTTATTGCATTTTTTTGTTATAATATACAGACATGACATAACGTATACATATAATAATGACATATTATGAATCTGCCGAGTCTGCTGGAAAGAACTATATATAATATGTCTGGGTCATATATCAGAATATGGCTACAAAACGCGGTTAAACATGACAAAAGCGGTAAAAATGACCTCAGCACAGAGGTGTGAAAAGCCTCAGCAGCGAAAGGGTTAAAAAGTATAATTTTATTGTCAACTGCAAAATACAAAAAAAAAAGAAAAAAGTAAGCATATTAAAGCCACAATAGAACACATAAATATGAGAAATGAGTCTGTAACAATTGATGCTCGAAGAAAGTGGGACTTCCAAGAGGTGGTACAAATAGTGAGCTGCTAGATATATAGGATAGTATTACACTAATGGGCAATCCTATTCATAGAGACAGTCTGCCTAAGAGAAACAAACATGTAGATCGCAATCATAAATATTGATAGGATAGGCAAGATAGTAGGGATTGACCAAATAAATCACAAATACCAGCAGGGCAATACGTGAAGAAATGATAAGTGTATAATACTAAATATGTCTCTACACCAAAACCCTAAATCATGTAAGATTTCAGGTCTATTCCTAGTGACTGTCCCTAGTAGACCCATATAGTAGATAAACTCAAAGATGGAGCAGCCATGATACCACTCAAATACGTAAAAAATGATGACCACCTCCTCCAAGGTAGTATTTTCTGAGATACTACCTGTGCGACACGCTACAGTGGAAAGGCAGCGGGAGATCAGGGAGGTCAATGCGCGTGGCTTAAGTCTTGGTGCAGGAAGGAGGATTTTGGGTTTTTAGTGCACTGGGTTCATTTTGCATTGGGTATCTGTATAGATGTGATGGATTGCACCTGAATGGAAGAGGATCTGCCGTGCTGGGGGACAGGATGGTTTAAAGGTTGGAGGAGACTTTAAACTAGTGTAAGGGGGGTTACAGAAGGTTACAAAATGGAGACGGAACAGATGTTGGATGGGATTAATCTCAGACTAAGGGGGGATGGGTAATGTCAGAACAGTGGAGGCATGCGATGTAAAGTCACATTCAGCATGTGTGGGTAGAGACAATATTAAATGTATGCTTGCTAAGGCAAGGAGCCTCAATAACAAGATGGGGGAACTAGAGGCAATATACAGATTGAGAAAAAAGATAATAAAAGCTAATATTCTACATCAGAGTATGACTCCTCAGACGCCGAAATATCCAAACAGAGTTTGGGGGTTAATGACCCAGTGGGTAATATTTCTCAGAGAAGCATCCTAAAAAAAGGGGTGACTTTTTTGGTCAGTCCACCTTAATCCCCTCAGAACAAATGGAAAGGGAGGGGGAACCAGCGTGTCAGAACCAGAAAGTAAAGACATCCGAATCAATGAATATAGTCAATTTATCTGATACTATTTTAAGTCAAGATCAAGTGAGCCTTTTGAGTAGGGGTCTGTCGTTTGTACCTAGACCTAAATGTAACATTTTTGAATGGGTAAAAGATGTTCACCTGTTCGTGAGAAAAGTGGCTTTGCATAAATTTCACCAGATTCAGCTAGAGAAAAATGCTTTAAAACACAATTTAACTTCACAAGATATGGAGTGTCTGTCAACAGTGATGGAATTATTGGAGGAAATGTATCCATCTTCCAGTTTATCGCATACAATTCTGCGACCTAAAAGTAGATTCACTCCACATATTGCAAATTATAGCCATATTGAAATGTTCTGCAAGATGGTCTGTAATAAAACTGAAAATGTAATCCTTCAATTCTTCTTGATAGTATTCCAGATAACCTATCGGAAGGTGAGAGAAGGGCGTGGCTGGAGTTAGAAAAGAATGATGATCTGATTATCAAGAAATCGGATAAAGGGGGCAACGTTGTATTAATGACCAAAATACAATATCGTCAAATGGTCTTACAATTGCTTCATGATAAGGACACTTATAAGACTCTCAATGGGGATCCTACAGAACGATTCTCAGTAGCCTTGTCTGATATTTTGAGAGATGGTTTCAAGATGGGGGTCATCTCTAAATATGAATATGAATTTCTGAGACCTAATAACCCAATGATAGTTATCTTTTATGGACTTCCCAAGATCCATAAAAATAGAGATCCTCCGCCAGGTAGACCTATTGTATCTGGTGTCAATAATCTAACTCAGAATGCCAGTACTTATATAGACTGCATTCTGAGGGAGATTGTTGTTTCACTTCCCTCATATTTAAAGGATTCTAAGCAGACTCTTCGAGAACTTGATCATCTCCATATTGGTGAGGGGCTCTTATGTAGCCTGGATATTGAGGCTTTTTACAGTAGTATCCCCCATGACTTGGGTGCAAAATGTGTTGAGTGCTATCTGAGGAGGAGAGGTGAAGATTTTGATCTACATACTGATTTTGTGATGAGGTCATTAAGGTTCATTTTGTCTCATAATTGCTTTATCTTTGAAGGGACCTTCTATTTGCAATGTGTTGGGACTACAATGGGTTCACCCTGTGCTCCTGGGTACACTAGAAATAATAATAAAGTTTACAGGATTGAAGAAAAAGGTGCTAGATTGGATTAATAGTACCGTAAACTCGGAAAATGTATGGATCGAAAAAAGAACCTTTTTATTGCGTCCCTATAAGGGCGGTTACACAAAAAATTGTGCTGAATTCACAACAAATTGGTGTCATGAACGAGCCGTAACACACAAACCACAAGATATATAAAGTGTAGACAAAACGAAAGGTAGAAATGAAAAACTGATAAACCTCCCTGGGGGTATTCCCGAGTGTGACTCAGGGTTAAATTTCGCTACCGCGATCAGTAACCCCGAGCCACACTCGGGCTGGATGCATACTCACCGCATCCTTCGCTCCCTCGCCGTCTCCGCAGTCACCTCTGTGTGATCACGGCAGCCGGCGACTTTGCTTCCTGGTTTCGCTCCCTGCGAGTCACATGACGCAGGGGGGCAGGACCAGGCGGCAAATTCAGAAATGAAAAAAAAGAAAACAGTAAAAACATTTTTTTCAATAAACCTTGTGCAGTGCAGTGGGTGCTGGGATTCCTGTCCAGATGTGGACTCCTTTGCCAAAGTAATACAGGACACAGGGTATCAAAAAAAATTATATTTATTCTTAAAGCAGCTTTACAGAAATAAAAGGCGAATAAAAATCATTTCTAAAATGTAATAAGGCTTTGGATCTGGGCAAGCACCAGTGAAACTTCTATTGCAAAGCCTTATTACATTTTAGAAATGATTTTTATTCGCCTTTTATTTCTGTAAAGCTGCTTTGAGAATAAATACTCTTTTTTTTGGTACCCCCGTGTCCTGTATTACTTTGGCAAAGGAATGTACATCTGGACAGGAATCCCAGCACCCAGAGGAAAGAGGCAGGTTTTTGGTTTGATTATTTTATTGAATATAATTTATTTCCATTATTTTAGATAATTATTTTTGGGATAATAAATTATTATTTCGTGTTTCAAACCTTCTCTGACTGCGTGTGTTTACTAGACTCTTGCTTGCACGGATTTCAGTGACTTATTCCTACGGAATACAGGCTTACTGTATAAAACAACACATTTCCTTTCCAGAAAAATTTAAACGCTTTTAGACACAAAATTTTGCAAAAATTAGACCGCCAGGGAGGTTAAAACTACTTCCAATAAGAATATTGGAGGTAAACCACACTGTCCTGCTGGATAAGACGTGATTTGCAAGTTTGGCGCAATGTCATAAAAATGAACCTCGTCTTGTGAGATCAAGCGAATGCAAGTGGTCGCAGACCAGCAGGATCTATGGTGCTGCTACATATAACAGTGAAAACCTACTGAGGCATATTCTCACTGAACAGTTGTTTGAAAAACGACCTTCATAGGTCTGCACGTATAGGGCACTAATAGACAGAAACGTCCCAAAAGTGGAGTGCAACAAGTGATTGATAGGAATATCCTCAAGAGTAGTAAAAAGGAGATTTCACTGTGCATACAATTCACACTGCATAAGGCTATAATCTGCCACAGAAGAGGAGCCTGATTACAAGCGTGTGTGGGGTTCAATGCCCCACAGCATACCGCTGTACGTTCAAAGCTTATGGGCAAACCGCCCCATACTTTCATCAATTTAAAGGAGCAGTGGAAATAGCAGCACACATGTGAGTATGGTGCTGCTAGATATAACAGTGAAAACCTACTGAGACATATTCTCACTGAACAGTTGTTTGAAAAATAACCTTCATAGGTCTGCACAGTATATAGGGCACTAATAAACAGAAACGTCCCAAAGTGGAGTGCAACAAGTGATTGATAGGAATATCCTCAAGAGTAGTAAAAAGGAGATTTCACTGTGCATACAATTCAACACTGCATAAGGCTATAATCTGCCACAGAAGAGGAGCCTGATTACAAGCATGTGTGGGGTTCAATACCCCACAGCATACCGCTGTACGTTCAAAACGTATGGGCAAACCGCCCCATACCTTCATCAATTTAAAGGAGCAGTTGAAATGGCAGCACACATGTGGGTAAAATTAAAAACAAAATTCCTTTGTTAGTTCATTAACTCGGCTCAACGCGTTTCCCTGCCTATAGCAGCGTCATCTGGAGCGAAAGAGTTATAGTGTTGCAGGAGATACTGCTGAAGGAAAGAAAGTATTACCAGCCACAAGACATTGTGTGGTATTTATAGTATGTTGCTTCCAATACTTGTTAATTAGGGTGAGAAGCTACACCCCCAGAAGACTCACCCATAATGGGAGGAGTCTGGGTTGACCTCTGATCACTGATCCACAGAGTATATACTTAAAATATTTTAACCATCGTAACAAGGAAAGGAAGGAGAGGGAGGGGAAAGGCGCACAGGAGGGGATAGATAGTTCATTCCAACTTCATTAGTTTCCAAGTATACGGAGATCACAGAGGAAATCGCAATGTGGTTTCACTAATGCATCCAATTAGGATCAATCGAGCCGGAGTTGTATTCACTTCTTTTCAGGCTAAGGTTAAGTTTTTCTATTGTCTGGAGTGTAACCACAAGAGTTCAGCTCCACGGAATGCCTGGTGCATGTGTATATCTACTATGTACTGAAACTTGGTAAGTGAACATTTTAAGTGCCATCAATGGCCAAAGTTTTGGCTCCACTGGGACTCAACTTCTACAAGGATTACATTAACTCATGCCTTCACGGGGGATCGTACTGAGACTTACAGGGTTATTCAAAGAGATTCGAAAAGTCACCGCACGTTCGGTGACTTTTCGTTCTCTTCAATTCGGTTCCTTTTGCCGATCCCATTTCGGTGACCCTGCGGTGTATTCAGCAAACACCACAGGGTCCCCGAATTGCAGGGAAAAGCTGCCGCAAACCCGACGAAAACGAACCGCAAAACCCAGCGAATGCACGCCGAAAACCCTCAAAAACATCTGGATTAACCTGCCGAAAACCACGGAAAAACCCGAGCAGGAGCCGATCACCCGCAGCAAAGCCGCTGGAAAAAGCCGAGACCGCAGAGTGAAGTGAATAAATTAGAAAAACAGTTTGCATGAATGTTTGAAAAGTGAAACACTGTTTGCAAAGAAACTACTGAGCGAAAATGTCTGAAATTTACATATGAGGTCCAGGGAATGATAATAAAGAGGGCTGTTACAGAAAAAATAAGTTAACTTAAATTTTTTTTCAAAAATAATCGGACTTTTAAAAAAAAAATTATTCAGATAAATGCTTAAAAAATCTATAAATAAAGAGACTCTTTACTGCAGAATTTTATAATGAACGGTTTATTAGATATTGAATTAAAACGGGAATATTTTTAACATTGAAGCCTATGGGATTCTCCTGAATAAATTTGCCGAATGAAACCACCGCATGGCAGGGCATTTGGGAACCTTTCACTGCTGGTTTGTGTTCTCTGAATAGCCGAAGCAGTGCTTTTTCATGGGGTTTTCACTGCCCTCGAACAGGCACCGAACAGGCACCGTATGTTCAGGCAATTCACCAGAATTTGGCGAATTGCCTGCTCTCTGGATAGCCGAATGGCCAAGAAAGGTAACCGAATGCTGATTTTCAGCATTCGGTTACCTTTCTCAAGAAATTCGGATCTCTTTGAATAACCCTGTTTGTAACTAAACATTTAAAATGCTGGCATTGGCCAAAGTTTTTAGTTCTGTTGAGATTCCACTTCGGTAAGGTTTGAATTAACCCATGCCTTCACAGTCCTCTCATACTAAGGAAAAAGCCTTAGTTCATAAAAATTAGGTGAATGTAAAACCTTCATTAAGGCCATTGGGGCTGAGAGTCTTTAACCTGTGGCTCCAAAAAGACTCCTGCTGTTGTAGACATCGATCTAGATCCCCTCCTTTATCTCCTAACGTAGCTTGTTCGATGGCCATGAACTTGAGTTGGTCAAATCGATTTTGATAGATGCTTTTAAGATGACGGGAGATCAGAGTCTCCCTTGCATATTTAGAAACATCGAAAATTATGGCAGATAAGAACCTTTCGGCCCATCTAGTCTGGCCAGTTACATGGATACTTTACCTGGATATTTAACTGATCTAACATGTTCAAGAATGCGTACCTTTAGTTGCCTGATCGTCTTGCCCACATATAGTAACCCACATGAGCAAATCAAAAGGTATACCACCCCCATAGATCGACAGGTGAAGGATTGCTTTATCTGCAAAGTTTCCTTATGGCCACTGTCCCAAAAACTATTTGATGGCTTCAAAATAAATTTACATGCCACACAATTGCAACATCTGTGGGTGTCCGGTGTTGTCTGTGGCAACCAGGATGCTCTTAGAGACCTTTTGATGGGAGCCAGATGACTATGACATATTTTGTCCCTGATGTTGGAGCCCCTGCGAGTGGTAAGGTGGCTACCGATGGTATAATAGGGGCAAGGTCTTCGTCTGCGCGAAAAATGGGCCAGTATGCACGTAAGATCTCTTGAATGTTACTGTTGGCCTCATCAAAATTGCCAATTAATCCTATTAGCTATTTTTTGTCCTCTTTGGGTATTTTGTTCAATGGCGTCTCAGGAGCTTGTCCGAGGGCCCGATGAAAGGCACGTTTTAAGGTGCTGTGAGGATACCCTTGTTGCCTAAATCTCATTCTCAGGTTATTAGCTTGCTTAATAAACTCGTCAAGACTGGAACAGTTCCTACGTAATTGAAGGTACTGTCCTACTGGAATACAAGATTTTAGAGATTTGGGATGATGACTTTCCCAACGTAGAAGGTTGTTAGTTGCAGTTGGCTTGCGATGGATGGTTGTGCTTTATGTTGTGCCCTCCAGACTTCTATAGATCTTTATATCCAGGAAATTGAGGGCTGTAGTCTGTGTCTCAGATGTAAACTTGAGATTAAGGGCATTCTGATTTAGAACTTCACAGAATTCTTGAAATTCATTTGCAGTGCCATCCCAGATGATTAAAATATCATCTATGTAACGCTTCCAGAGTCTCAATTTTGCAGTGTAGTTTGTCATTTCCGGGGAAAAGACATATTTTTCCTCCCATAGACCTAAGAACAAATTAGCATAAGAGGGCGCACTAATTGTGCCCATGGCCGTGCCCCGTAATTGCAGGTAATATTGTCCATTGAAATTGAATTTTTTGTAACAATGAACTCCAAAAGTTCAAGAAAAAAGAAAATATGAGATGGTGATAAATGGTCTTTTCTCTCAAGAAAATGTTTTATGTGTGCCAAACCTCTATCATGTGGAAAGGAGCTATATAGATTTTTCTACATCAAGACTGCATAGGAGGGAATCGGGCAGAATCTGGGTCTCTGACAATACTTTCAAAGTATCATTAGTGTCTTTCAGATACAAGGGCAATGTCTGGACCATTGGTTTCAGAATTGTGTTGAGATAGTAGCTGATCTTTTCAGTTAGACAATTGTTCCCTGACACAATCGGTCTTCCTGGGGGGGGGGGGTTGGTTGAATTTTTGTGCAGTTTCGGTAAACAGTAAAATGTGGCGGTGGTAGGGGAAAGTGGCAATAATGTCTTGCGTTCTTTAGATGTTAGAATCCCCTGTTCCACGGCTGTTTGCAAAAGATTAAATAATAGTTTACTAAACTTTTCAGTAGGATTGTTTGGCAAAACGCGATACGCAAGAGGATCAGTTAAGATTGCCTCAGCCATTGTAACGTAATTGGTTCGATTCATAATCACAATATTGCCACCGTTATCGGATGGCTTAATAACAATGTCTTTTTGTTGTGTATTTTTTTGAGGGCTGCATGCTCATGATAGGTAAAGTTGTTCGACTGATTACGCTGTATTTCACTTAATTGTAAATTTTCAATTGCTTCCGAGACCACATTAACCCTTTCCATGCGGAGGACGTGCTCAGCGTGTCCTGCCGCATGTGCACTTCGCTGCAGAGGACGTGCTGATCGCATCCTCCCTTTGCAGCGGCGATCGGCCGGAATCCCGGCCGATCGCCGTGCCCCCCGGTGCCGGCTGACATCCTCAATGTCAGCCCAGCATCTGGGACCGTCGCGGGCACTGATAGAGGTCATCGCGGCGACGTGATGACATCTATTTCAGGTGCCTCCCCGCGAGTGCGGTGAAGGTGCCTGAAAGTCCTTTGGACCTCTCTCCCTCCCCTTCCATCCGGGGCAGCAATCAAAGCCAGGCACTGTTTGGAAGGGCCTGCCCTTCCAAACGGTGCCTGGCTTTAACCCCTTGGGGACCGGATCGCTATTCGGCACCAAAAAGTGCCAGATAGCGATCCTCTCCCTGAGCTGGCCGACATCTTGGATGTCGGCCAAGCTTCCGGATCTCCCCCGACGACTGGCGTCATCGTGCATAGTGATCAGTTCTGGAGTTAATTAACCCCTAGCTGCCACCAATGGTGGTTACTATGATCTCCCGATCCGTGGCAGCTGGGGTTAATATTTGGTATCGTTGGATCGGCCAGAATATCCTTAATTGGAAGAGATACATTGATGATGTTTTGATCGTATGGAACTCCTCTGAACAAAAATTTGAGAAGTTCGTTAAAGATCTAAATTTTAACCAGCTGAACTTGCGTTTTACCTATGAAGTCCAGAGGAATGAGATTAATTTTCTGGAAATCAAAATTAAGGTGGGTGAAGGAGGGACTATTGAATCTACCCTCTTTCGTAAACCCACCTCGTGTAATAATTTGCTGTCCTGGTCAAGTTATTACCCTATCCCCCTTAAAAGGGGTATCCCAGTGGGGCAATATCTGAGGGTTCAACGTACTTGCAGTAGCTTGACAGAATTTAACATCAAAGCATCACAACTACGACAATATTTTATTATTTTATTATTATTGTTCTTTATTTATAAAGTGCCAGCATATTCCGCAGCGCTGTACAATAAGCACAGTATAGACAGGGTTACAATACATTGAACAACATTTGACAAACAGTACAGGAGGAGATGAGGGCCCTATTCCCGTAGGAACTCACAATCTGGGAGGGTTGGGGTTGGAAACCGGAGGAGAGGACTGTAAGGTGAGAGTGATTGATGGTTGCGTCAGTGAGTTGGGTGGTAGGCTTCCCTAAATAGGAATGTTTTCAGGGAGCGTTTGAAGGAAGCCAAGTTAGGGGAAAGCCTGACAGTACGAGGGAGAGCGTTCCAGAGAGTGGGGGCTGCGCGTGAGAAATCCTGCAGTCTATCATGGGAAGAGGTGATGCGGGGAGAAGCTAGGCGCAGGTCACTGTTTGACCTTAGGGAGCGGGCTGGGGTGTATTTGGTGATTAGTGAGGACAGGTAGTGGGGAGCTGAGTTAGTGAGGGTTTTGTAGGTAAGGATAAGGATTTTGAACTTAATTCTGCAGTGGATGGGGAGCCAGTGAAGGGACTCGCAGAGGGGAGCGGCAGAGACAGAGCGGCGGGTGAGGTGAATTAGCCTGGCGGAGGCGTTCAGGATGGATTGTAGGGGGGAGAGGCGGGACAGAGAGAGGCCAGATAAGAGATTATTGCAATAGTCGAGTCGGGAGATTACCAGGGCATGTAGGAGTTGTTTTGTGGTGACAGCGGTAAGAAATGGCCGAATTCTGGAAATATTACGCAGTTGGTATTGGCAGGAGGAGGAAAGAGACTTGATGTGGGGGATGAAGGAAAGAGCAGAGTCAAGTGTAACTCCAAGGCAGCGAACTTGGTTTGATGGGGAGATGGTGATACCCTCCACCGTGATAGAGAAGTCAGGAGGTGGGGAGGCATTGGAGGGAGGATTAAGTAGGAGTTCAGTCTTTGACATGTTGATCTTTAGGTGGTGGGAGGCCATCCAGGAGGAGATGCCAGATAAACAGTCACTGACTTTTGAAAGGACAGGGGGAGAGAGATCAGGGGTAGAGAGGTAGATCTGAGTGTCATCAGCGTAGAGGTGGTAATTAAAGCCAAAGCTGTTGATGATTTTGCCCAGGGAGGAGGTGTAGATGGAAAAGAGCAGAGGAAAAGGACAGAGCCTTGAGGTACACCAACAGATAGAGGCAATGAGGAGGAGGAGTTACCAGCAAAGGACACACAGAAGGACCTGTTGGATAAATAGGAGTCAACCCAAGCAAGTGCAGTGTCACCGAGACCCAGAGAGTTGAGGGTCTGTAGAAGGAGGGGGTGGTCAACAGTGTCAAAAGCAGCGGAGAGGTCAAGCAGGATGAGAATAGAATAGTGGCCGTGTTTTTTAGCAGTTAGGAGGTCGTTGGTGACTTTGGTGAGGGAAGTTTCAGTTGAGTGTAGGGGACGGAAGCCAGATTGCAGGGGGTCAAGGAGGGAATTGGAGGACAGGAAGAGGGAGAGGCGGTTGAAGACTAGTTTTTCTAAGAGCTTTGATGTGAAGGGAAGCAGGGATACAGGGCGGTAGTTGGATGGAGAGTTGGGATCTAGGGATGGTTTCTTTAGTAAAGGGGTAACTAGCGCGTGTTTGAAGGGGAATGGAAAGGAGCCAGTGGAGAGAGATAGGTTGAAGATGTGTGTGAGAGCAGGGGTGAGGGAGGAAGAGAGGGGAGGAATTAGATGTGAGGGAATGGGGTCGAGTGGGCACGTGGTGAGATGTGAGGAGGACAATAAGGAATTGACTTCCTCCTCAGTGGCTGGGAGGAAGCGGCAGAAAACATCATCCTTGCATTGGCCGGGAATCGAACCCAGGCCTCCCGCGTGGCAGGCGAGAATTCTACCACTGAACTACCAATGCCTATAAAGAGAAAGGGTATCCCAATAGGGTCCTAAAGAGGGCGTGTGACAGAACAGCCGTCATGTTCAATTTATTAGCACATAAAAAGTTAAAAGTTTGTTCAAGGTTAAATTTCGTTTATACAATTTATGTCTGTATGATCCCTGTGTGTATTGTTTCCCCTCGCAAATTCCCCGCACCAAACCCACCTGTAATCCCTCACAATTCAATACCACCCAAATTGCCCAGTTTTCATTCACCCAAGTGTATAATTCGTTTGTACAATTTGTGCTTGTATGACCCTAATGTTTATTAAGTTCTTTGCCACCCCTACCTTGCCCAGCCATCATGGTTTATCTGCCCAGCGCAACCCTGATACAGCTGCCACCGGCCGAGACCAAGCACAGCCGACATTTCTTACACCCTGCACCGCTCAGCCCCTGTACATGCCACCAGAGTGCTTTTTGGTTAGAAGGGCCCTGAGAACATGGTGCCACTGTGGGATGAGGTCCAAAGGGGAGCACCACCAAGATCAGCCCTCAATCAGCTGCTAAACCCAGGTCGGGCTTCCAGCCGCAGAGGAGATCCGGTGCCAGAATCAGCGCTCGCACTCCGGGGGGTGGAATTTCCCAGGCACGGAACAGCCCAGGGTGGGCCAGACAGTGTGGCGCCAGGAGCTGGAGGCCGGGTCAGCCCATGTTAAGGATATAAAAAGGGCTCGGGCTAGAGGCAGTGGCAAAACTGGCGCCGGGATGTATGAGGGTGGGCATAGGAGAGAACAATGGGACTGTACCGTATAAATGTACCGGGTCTGTGTTGTTCTAAATAAATCAACCTGCTTATCCTGTACTACGTCTCAATGAGTATTTGGGTAGAGGGACGATCTGCTAGGTATTTCCTCCTGGCTGACTCGCTTGATTCCAGCAAGGGACCTGACGCTGGCTCGCTAACGCTGCTCACTACAGAGCAACCCCGGCGCCCACAGCGAATCTACTCTCTCCAAGTAGCGGCGTCCGTCACAGGGCGTATCAACAGACCCTCTTGGTGGATAGAAGACACCTATTACAGGATACATATATAAGCCCCCTAAAAAAACTTTGAGATTGATAGGTAATTTTGATACAGCATGGCCAGAAGTGAGAAATATTTGTCAACGATTTTGGCCACTATCTACACAGGACACACATTTGCAGTCGGTCCTACCAAAAAGACCATCTATGACAGCATGGAGATGTAGAAATTTGGGAGACCGTTTAATATCGAGTCATTTTCAAAGTACCCCAAAATTAGCTAAAAACTGGCTTTCGTATACCTTTTAGGTACTTATAGCTGTGGCAGGTGTCAGGCCTGCCCACATGTCTTGAAGGGTTCTCGACAAATAGCGAATGCTGACAATTCTGAGAACTTTGAAGTCTCACAATTTTTTAATTGCAACTCAAGAGGTGTTGTATATCAGATTGTCTGTGACTGTGGAAAAAGTATGTAGGAAAGACTATACGTCCTCTCAAGGTACAAATTTTGGAACATCTATGTGGTATCAATTATCAAAAGGACACACCATTGTACGACACTTGAGACAACATCATGCAGGTTCTATAGAGGTTTTGAAATTTGCAGGCATTAAACAGGTTAAATTAGGTAATAGACGGGGGGATTGGCCGACCATCATGCATGGAGGACGTGTGCTAGTGCTCCTCTGTCCTCACCCAGCAAAACTAAAGCGGAAATCTACCTACATTGCATTCTAACCTGCACAGAAGCAAGGCAGTACTGGAGGAGATTGTCATGGCGTCTGCCAAAGCAAAAAATAAATAAAATTAGGTAATAGACATGGTAATCTGGACATTAAACTACGTCAACGAGAGGCTTTCTGGATTTATAGATTGGGTACCCTGGCCCCAGGGGGTCTAGACGAAGGCTTTACATTTGCACCTTTCATATGAAATCGGGTTATGTAGATTTATATATTGGATTTGTTGGTTTAACTCAAATTACTGTTTTTTGTTTTATTTTTTTTATTTTTTGTATTCAAGGTTTTATTTTACATGTAAGTCATCAATACAGTAATCCGCACTTTCAAAAGACACATAGCGGGAGAATAACAATAAACCGTAGGTAAAAAAGGGGGCAGGGGAGGATAAACGACATCAAAAACAGAGCCTGGCAGAGGGTGCAGAGGGACATCAGGAAAGATAGTTTGTTTCTTTTTTCTCCCCCTAAGAAATAATAAAGTAAATTAAAAAAAAAAAAAAAAAAAAAGAGGAAGTGGGGGGATCGCCCAAGAGTGTGACATTCCTGGCTCACCCCAGGAAATGTAAGGTATTCTGGGGGCCATAGAAGAGATCACAGGGGCCGGGGGACCTAGGGCCAGGAGAAACGGCCAGAGCCATGGTGGCCGCTCAAGTGGCACGCCCAGGACCACCCAGTGTCCCTCAGCCACAAAAAAAAAAAAAAGAAGGAGGGGGGGGGAAAGGTGTGAGGAGGGCAGAATACCTGACGTCCCAATGGTCTCAGAGTCCTACGTGCCAAGATCTGCAAGAAGTCCGCCCGTATTGATATTCACTCAAGATAACTATATCAATAAAAAGGGGGGGTGGGGGGAGGGAATCAGCCGGTCATAGCATAACATAGGGACTCTCAAGGGGGGGGGGAGTGCAGGGTCCAATAGAAGGAAATCATAGCGATAAACATAGGAATGGGACCATCTCAAGGGGGGTGGGTGCAGAGTCCAATAGAGGGTATAAAAAACAGCATAATACACTGCTGGTAAAACATTGGCGTAGTAGCCCTGGCGAGATAGTCTCAGGCGACCAGTGCCATCAGGCTCCTGGTCAAAGAGGGGCAACACGTCTTCAGCCCGGGTCCGATTGTAGAGGATCTGCAGCCTTATTTCCATGGCAAGTAGACGCTGTGGCGTTTGGAGGACGCATGCCGACGTCCAGTAGAGCCCGTGCTTCGTCCGGTGTGGTCACGGAGTGCATAGTCCCTCCGTGTAGTATCAGCAAGGAGCCAGAAGGGCCCCAACGATATCTGAGTCCCCGGTCTCTCATGTGTTTGTTTTATTTTTTGATGTGTGGATCTATACTTGGCTGGGATATCTTTTTAAATCATTATTCCCTAATAGAAAAAAATTATCCCATGCCTTCTCCAGCCTTGGATGTATGTGGGCTACTATTTATATTAAAGTAAGCTCAGTTTAGACAGATCGGCAGGGTTAATGTTTTGTGTGGAAGTCTGATATGGGAAGTGAGAAAGTTAAACGTGCATGTGTGGCTTTTCTCCTGGGAGAGTGTTTATGCTCTGTCTCCATGACCACTGCCCACGTGATGCGGAAGTGCATTTTGACGTCATGGCGGCGTTCGAGTTCTTTGAAAGGCAGATGGAGATTCCAGGAAGTGAAGTAGCTGCCACAATGCCGCGATATTGCACCTGGTAAGACCTACAGTGTGTCTACTATAAAAGGAGGTACGGCACAGGTAGGATCCCCCACAGCTCCTGATGAAGCCCCGTGTGTGCAAGGGTTGAAACGCGTTGAGCGGTTATGTATTGATTTTAACAGTTTGTTTTTGGCACTCCTTTAGACTGGTTGCTATTCCCCCTGGAATTGTATGGTGGCATTGATGCCTTTATATCTGGTTTTGATTGGGGGCATGATTTAGTTGGTTAGCATATCCAGTTGATACCACCATAGTAAATTGACATTTTATCTTTCTATCCTGCTGTGCTGTGGTCATACTCTATTAGCACTGGCGTATAGTATTGGCGTATAGTAGGCAGCTTGAACTGCCGAGGTATAGCTTCAATAAGATCTGAGTGTGCCATACTCAGATTGATTGTGCTGTGGTCTTACTCTATTAGTATTGGCGTATAGTAGGCAGTTTGAAACTGCCGAGGTATAGCTTTTAATAAGATCTGAAAGTGCCATATTTGGCCTGATTGTGTTGAATTTTCATCTTTATATTACTGGACTATTATAGGCAGTTTATACTGCCAAGGTATACCCTGAGTGAGATTATGTCCAGGATATTAGCATTTTACTACACTCGAGGTTGTGGTTTCACTGCATATTAGGATAGTTTCCAGTTACCTAACCATATTGTGGTCTTTAGGTGGAGTGGTATTTTATGTCAACATTGTATGTGTGTTTTTGTGTATTTTTCCCAATAAAGATTTATTATCGAGCACACTGCATGGTAACAATTGTTATCAATTACTTTCTTTCTTGTGAACTAGAGGCAATAGCATACACTAAGCAATACGACATAATAGGTGTATCAGAAACGTGGTGAGATGAAACGCTGCATGACTGGGCTGTAAACCTACATGGTTATGCATTGATTAGGAGAGATAGGAAACATAAGAAAGGGGGAGGACTATGTTTGTATGTAAATCATGATTTAAAGCAGAATAGTACACACCTGGTAAGCGATGAGGGAAATGTGGAATCCTTATGGGTAAATATCTCTTTGGGGAATAAACAGGGAAGGCAACTATTGGTTGGTATATGCTGTAAATCCCCTAATATAAATAATGATGAGAAAGAACAACTGTTAGAGCAAATTAGGAAGGCTGCACATCGGGGTAGCACTTTAATTATTAGAGATTTTAAATACACGGACATTAATTGGGATAGTGGGAATAGTAATTCAGCGAAGGGAATCTGGTTTCTGAACCTGTTAAATGATACCTTCATGACATAATTGATAGAAACACGAACTAGAGAGGATAACTGTTTGGATCTGGGTATAACAAACAATACAGATCTTTTCTCAAATATTCAAGTAAGGGAGCAGTTGGGAAACATTGACCATAATATGGTGTCTTTTGAAATAAACTCAAAAAAGCACATTCATATAATTTTAAAAAGGCCAACTTCATTAAAATAAAGGAAGCTCTCAATGTCATTGAGTGGCAGAAAATCTTTTACAGGAAAAACACAGAGGATAAGTGGACTAACACTGGAAAAGTACACATCACAATATATTCCACTGGGTCATAAATATAAAAGAACCAAACTGAAACCAGTGTGGCTCCGTAGAAAGGTGTATATTTTTATTAATTGTTGGAGGTTGCAAAGGCCAAATCTCCTTCTGAGAGAGTGGATTAGAGTCTAAAATTTAACTTTTAATGGAAAATACAGGGTGTCCATAAAGTCTCTTTACAATTTCAAAAATTTGTTACAAAGGCAAATGAAAAGACAGATAAGTGAAAATGATTACAAATGAGATGTATATATTTAAGGTTTTTTTGACTAATTTAATACACCTCTATATGGGCACCATTAGTTGCACGAAGCACAGCAAGACGGTACTCTATTTCTTGCCATGTTCGCTGTAGCATACCCTCATCAATGGTGGCAATGGCATCAATGATCCTCTGCTGTAGATGATGTGGGATCATGTGCAATCGAATCATTGGTCCATTTTTCTTTGGCGACGAGACATCAATTACTGCAAATGTTTAACCTTGATCTTTTGACTGAATACGTGGCACCACAACTACATGACCTTCAACCAACCATTATTTTCCAGCAAGATGGTGAACCGCCACATTGAGGACTACATGTTTGTGAGACCGGTGGATTGGAAGGGGTGGCCTAATTCCCTGTCTACATCGTTCACCAGATATCACTCCCCTCGACTTCTTTCTATGGGGTTATGTTAAAGATATCGGGCTCTATTAAATTCATTGCGCAAAAGCGCACACGCAGCACAATTTTTTTTGTGAAACGTTAAAGCGCGAAAAATTACGGTGGTATTACAATCCGTGCGCATTTTATCATCCGTCAAAAAATAACACGCGTAAAAAAGACACGCAAAACACCTGCGCATTAACGTTGCGTGCAGAAATCGGTGTGTGTGGACTATTTTTTCACGCGATTCAGCCAATCAGAATTAAGAACCACAATTGTCTCCCGTTCAGTTTTTGCGCCTGTCAAAATCAATCTTAGTATATGTGCTGCAGCAATGATAAAAACACGCACAACCTCAATTTTATTGTTTGGGTATGCGTAGAATGTGTAACTATACTGTGCTGTATTTTTTTTTCAGACTGGTGTATTTGGTTTCGGCCAGGACGTTCAGATTTGCCATTAACACCAGCTTTTAAAAGACGTTAAAATTATGTGCAAACATTGTGTGTTAAAATTTGCGCATAGATTGTAATACCATCCGAGTACCAGTGCACAAACGCATTTGCGCTCACAATGTTAAGTATAGGACGCGTAATGTACATTACGCTCGTGCAGGGTTCACGCAGGTTCACCAGCGGTAGACGTTAACACACATTTTTTCGCGGACATTGTAATACAACGTTCAGCGCAAAGGGTTTTTCCCCTCGCGTTAATGTGTTTTTTGCGCACGCGTTAACGTTTGCGCGAAGAAGTTAATAGAGCCGATCATGTATCGAACAAAGGTATGGGACATCACTAATGTAAAGCAGAGGATCACTGATGCCATTTCCACCATTGATGAGGGTATGCTACAGCGAACATGGCAAGAAATCGAGTACCGTCTTGACATGCTTCATGCAACTAATGGTGCCCATATAGAGGTGTATTAAATGAGGCAAAAAAAGCTTAAATATATACGTCTTATTTTGTAATAATTTTCACTTACCTGTCTTTTCATTTGCCTTTAATAAATTTTTGAAATTGTAAAGAGACTTTATGGACACCCTGTACTATATAAATGGTGTATGGACCCAATGTTTGCCATAAAGCCTAAGAAAAACCTCAAAGTGTAGGGAGTGGATAACTAGGAACCACAAAGCAAACAAACAACAATAGGAATAGCCAGGCCAAAAGGTAGGACAAAAATTAACAAAAAATATATACAGTTGCAAGACCCGTAGAGCATAGGCACTGTATTGGTCTTGTCGTACAATCAAGAAATCCCCTCGTTACTGAGATATCATGAGAGGAGTGCAGTGGAGCGCAATAGTGATAGTAATGCTGTACAGATACTATAGTAGCAGTAGAAAACAGGTCTTCGTGGGTATAGTAAAGCGTGAAAAAGGAAATAATTTAGAAATAAAGGCTACTTTTACATCCCAATGTTGCTTAATTCACATCTCCACATGAACACGTAGTAGAAGAGACTGTACTTGATACAATTTCTGTGAGTGCTCAACAGACTTAAAAAGTGGCAGATCTAACCGTGCCTTGCACTATGTTTTGGGGGGAGCTGATTGTCAGGAAATCAGTTATGTTGCATAGCTCTAGTTCTACGCGTTTCCCTGTATGCCAGCGTCATCGGGAGCATTCGCTTAGCAGCAAGCTGTATAGCTGAAAATTTGAGCGAACAGAGGAAATTATGTCTCTGGTTTAAATGCAGTATCACCTGGGCTGCAGTGCATTATGGGATCCTTTGCTCCACCATAGTTCATTACACCCAGCCACGCAGCACTTTTAACGCAGTGCCCATCTCTAGGAGGGCTGCAGTGCATTATGGGACCTGCTGCCCCAAAATAACACTACATTCAGCCAGCCCTCCTAGAGACGGACACTACATGAAAAGTGCTGTCTGGCAGGATGTAGTGTGTTCTAAGGGACAAAGGGTCCCATAATGGACTGCAGCCCTCCCAGGGAAGGGTACTGCAAGAAGTGCGGTCTAGCAGGATGTAGCATGTTTTGAGAGGCAGAGGATCCCATAATGCACTGCATTCACTCAGTAGAAAGGTAACCAACAAAATGAAAAATAAAAAGAAGGCATTTAAAGCTTTTAAATCTGATAAATCTGAGGCATCCTATAAAGCATATAAGGCAGCCAATAAAGAATGTAAAAAAGCGATTAGATGTTCTAAACTAGAAAATGAAAAAGAAATAGGCAAAGAGAGCAAGACCAACCCTAAAAGATTCTGGGCAGTATTACAAAGTTGGTGCTAACTTAACCAGAGCTGTTGTAAACTTAAAAGCCCCATAGACTATAATGGCTCTGGTAAGTTTACAACAGCTCTCGTTATGTTAGCACCAACTTTGTAATACTGCCCTCTTTAGGTACATAAATTGTAAAAACCCCAAGAGTGAAAATGTAGGTTAACTAAAATCTGAGTCAGGGGTATTATTAACTGAAGATCGAGATAAGGCAGAAATTTTGAATGATTATTTTTCTTCAATATTTATCAAAAAGAAACCTATAACAGGAGACATGCAATTCAATGATAAAAACTTACTAATAAAAGGTGATTGGCTGACTCAAGACAAGGTTTTGCAGCAAATAAAGGGAATGTGAGCAAAGCCCCAGGGCCGGATGGAATTCACCGTGAGTACTGTGGAAGCTATGTGTTGAAATATGGAAACCTCTGTTCTTAATCTTTCAAGATTCTTTTCTTTCAGGAATCGTACCAGAGGATTGGAGAAAAGCCGATGTGGTCCCTATATTCAAAAAAGGTTTAAAATGTATGCCTGGAAATTATAGACCTGTGAGCTTAACAACTGTGGCTGGGAAAGTATTTGAGGGGTTACTAAGGGATAATATTCAGGAATTTATTGGGAAGTACAATGTAATTAGCAAAAATCAGCATGTTTTATGAAACACAGATCATGTCAGACTAACCGAATTGTATTCAATGAGGAAGTAAGTAGAAGTATAGATCAGGGTGTCGCAGTGGATGGGATTTACTTGGATTTTGCCAAAGATGTCAACACAATTCCATACATGAGGTTACTATTTAAATGAAGAAAAATTGGTTTAGATGAAAATACTTGTTCCTGGATAGAAAACTGGATAAAAGAGAGCGGTCATAAATGGTAAATATTCAAGATGGACATCAGTGGTAAGTGGTGTCCCTCAGGGGTCTCTTATGACTAATTCTATTAAATTTATTTATAAATGACCTTGAAATAGGCATCGAAATTCATGCATCAGTGTTTGCACATGACACAAAACTAGGAAAAGTAATACAATGTGAGTTGGATGGTACTTCGCTGCAGAGGGATTTAGATTGGGGGACTGGGCACTTAAATGGCAGATGAAATTTAATGTAGATAAATGCAAAGTTATGCACTTTGGAGTGAATAACACAAAAGCAATTTATAAGCTAAATGACTGAGTTACTGAGTACTGAGTTAGGGAAATCAAAGTGTCACGGTGGGCCTGACCTGGTATGAATGCAGAAGGGTGTGAGCCTATTGTGCAGTGATACACGATACAAATTTTAGAAAACCAAGATATTTATTCTAAACTTCCTTGGAATAAACAAAACTTTAAACAAACAGCAGGGATCCAGAACATAAACACAATATATACACAGGAAAGACCTGAGAACTATAAGCAAAATACAAGAATAAACCAGAATACAGAGATACAAAACTGATGCAGGATACAGGGCTACAAGCAGGGTACATACAAAACGCAATGATGCAGACAGACCTGAACTAAAGCACAAATAAAAACTAGACCAGATAAACACAAAATAACTAGAACAGACAGATAATAAACAGAACTACTAAGGACTACTAAGAATAAACCTGAAAAACAGAAGTACTTCAGAATAGCATGAACACAGACAGGAGATCCAGCGAACAGAACTGTACTCAACCAGGATTGTACAGAAGTGACTAAGTCAGAATGAGGCAGCACCCTTCTTAGGGTGTTGCCTCCTTTTAAATACAAGAAATCAATCGCAAGAGAGTTCAGGTGTTGCTCCAGGGCTAGAGGTCCAGAATCCATGCAAGTCCAGGAAACAGCCTCTTCAATGCATGACGTGGCAATGTATTAACACCAGAGGGGGCGCCAGCGGCCCAGAACGTCACACAAAGCAGGAGAAGGATTTGTGAATAATCATTGACTTCAAACTAAGTAACAATGCCCAATGTCAAACAGCAGCCGCCAAAGCAAGCCTGCATTAAAAGGGGAATTCACTCTCGGGATGAGAACATAATTTTGCCTCTTTGATAAATCAATGGTAAGACCGCACCTTGAATATGCTGTGCAATTTTGGGCACCTGTCTTAAGAAAGGATATTATAGCGCTAGAAAAAGTGCAGAGACGGATGACTAAATTAATAAAGGGAATGGAAGGTTTAAGTTACTGTATGAGGAAAGGCAAACAAGTTTAATCCTGTTTAGTTTAGAAAAACGGTGCCTTAGAGGGGATCTGATAACCTTATATACAGTGGCAAGAAAAAGTATGTGAACCCTTTGGGATTACGTGGAGTTTTGCATGAAATGGTCATAAAATGTGCTCTGATCTTCATCTAAGTCACAACAATTTGAAAAACACAGTCTGCTTAAAATAATACAACACAAACATTATATGTTTTCATGTGTTTATTGAACAGAACATGTAAACATTCACAGTGCAGGGTGGAAAAAGTATGTGAACCTTTGGACTTAATAACTGGTTGACCCTCCTTTGGCAGCAATAACCTCAGCCTAAATGTTTCCTGTAGTTGCAGATCAGACCTGCACAACGATCTGGAGTAATTTTGGACCACTCCTCTTCACAAAACTGTTTCAGTGTAGCAATATTCTTGGGATGTCTGGTGTGAATCGCTCTCTTAAGGTCATGCCACAGCATTTCAATCGGGTTGAGGTCCGGACTCTGACTGGGCCACTCCAGAAGGCGTATTTTGTTTTGTTGAAGCCATTCTTTTGTTGAATTACTTGTATGCTTTGGGTCATTGTCCTGTTGCATCACCCATCCTCTGCTGCAGTTGGCGGACAGATGGTCTTACGTTTTCCTGCAAAATGTCTTGATAAACTCTGGAATTCATTTTTCCATCAATGACAACAATCCGTCCAGGCCCTGAGGCAGCAAAGCAGCCCCAAACCATGATGCTCCCTCCGCCATGTTTTACAGTGGGGATGAGGTTTTGATGTTGGTGTTCTGTGCCTTTTTTTTCTCCACACATAGTGTTGTGCGTTTTTTCCAAACAACTCAATTTTGGTTTCATCTGTCCACAGAATATTTTGCCAGTAGTGCTGTGGAATAGACATGTGCACAGCACAAAATTTCGTTTTCAAACTAGTGGATTAGTCTAAAATGCAATTTATAGTTACTAAATAAATTCGTTTTCAGTCTTTAATGAAAACTAATTTCATTCATCCGAAAACCATTGTAGTGCTCCTCGGCTGAGATCGCTGCTTGTTACAGTATCTCTCACTCTCAGCACAATGTGGGACATATTACATAGTTGGTGCTAACATAACCAGAGCTGTTGTAAACTTCCCAGAGCCATTATAGCCTATGGAGTTCAGTTTACAACAGCTCTGGTTAAGTTAGCACCAACATTGTAATACTGCCCCGTGTCAGGCAAAGCTGTTACAGTAACTGACTGCTGCTCATCACATTGCTCAGAGTTTCAGTAAAACTAGTAAATTTATATATAAGAGGTTAGAACAATATTATTCCTTGTTTTACTGAAACTCTGAGCGCTGTTACAGTCAGTTACTGTAACAGCTGAGCCTGATACATTGTACTGAGAGATAATATAACAAGCAGCGATCAAAGTACTCACAGCCACTGGATTTAAAGGTCTGAAAAAAAGGATCCTCTCTGTATAATGTTTAGAACATCCTCCTGCATTAATTAATACCCCTCTCTGTATAATGTATACAACATCCACCTGCATTAATTAATACCCCTCTCTGTATAATATATAGAACATCCTCCTGAACTAATTAATGTCCCTCTCTGTATAGAACATCCTCCTCAATTTATACCTTTCTCTGTATAATGTATAGAACATCCTCCTGCATTAATACCCCTCTTGTATAATGTATAGAACATCCTCCTGCATTAATTAATGCCCCTCTCTGTATAGAACATCCTACTGCATTGGCATGTGGAGGGTGCAGAACTTCGGATATTGCGATGTTGCGCTCCTCATTGCTGGTCTCCTTCACTCATCAATGTAATATCACAAAAAGGACTGAAACTAAAATGTAGTGCATTTTATTTTAGTTTCTTTCGTTTTTTGAACTGAGCAGTTTCGTTTCTCTTGAGTCATACTAAAACTAAATTATCCCAAAATTCTGACTAAATCGTTTTAGTACTAAAACGAATGCACATGTCTACTGTGGAACATCCAGGTGCTCTTTTGCAAACTTCAAACGTGCTGCAATATTCTTTTTGGACAGCAATGGCTTCCTCCGTGGTGTTCTCCCATGTACTCCATTCTTGTTTAATGTTTTCCTTATTGTAGATGTGTCAACAAAAATGTTAGCATGTGCCAGAGATTTCTGTAAGTCTTTAGCTGACACTCTAGGATTCTTCTTTACCTCATTAAGCATTCTGCGCTGTGCTCTTGCAGTCATCTTTACAGGACGACCACGCCTAGGGAGAGTAGCAACAGTGCTGAACTTTCTCCATTTGTAGACAGTCTGTCTTACCATGGACACATGAACATCAAGGCTTTTGGAGATACTTTTGTAACCCTTTCCAGCTTCATGCAAGTCAACAATTCTTGATCGTAGGTCTTCTGAGAGCTCTTTTCTGCGAGGCATGGTTCACATCAGGCAGTGCTTCTTGAAACCAGGAAACCCAAAACTGGTGTGTGTTTTTAAAGGGCAGGACAGCTTTCAGCAACACATCCAATAATATCACACTGATTGGACTCAAGGTTGGCTCACTCCTGGCTCCAATTAGCTCTTGGAGAAGTCATTAGGCTAGGGGTTCACATACCTTTTCCACCCTGCACTGTGAATGTTTACATGTTCTGTTCAATAAAAATATGAAAACATATAATGTTTGTGTTGTATTATTTTAAGCAGACTGTGTTTTTAAAATTGTTGTGACTTAAAATGTGCTCAGATCTTCATCTATGACCAATTCATGCAAAACTCCACGTAATCCTTAAGGGTTCACATACTTTTTCTTGCCACTGTAAATATGTAGGGGTCCATTATAAACCATTGTCTGGAAACCTATTCATTAACAGGACTATACGCAGGACACGGGGTCACCCATTTAGACTCGACTATAGGAAATTCAGCCTAACGCATAGGAAGGATTATTTTACAGTGAGAACAATAAAGCTGTGGAATTCTCTGCCTGTTGAGGTGGCTGGGTCAGAGACTGTACAGACTTTTAAAAAACGACTAGATGACTTCCTGTAAAAACATAATATTAAAGGTCATAATATTTAATATGTGGGTAAAAGCTTCTTGATCCAAGAAGAAATCTGACTGCCATTCTGGGGTCAAGAAGGAATTTCCCAGTATGTTGCATATTGGGGAGAGCTTCAGACTGGGGTTTTTTGCCTTCTTTTGGATAAACAGCAGTAGGTGATGTGTGAACCTGATGGACGCATGACTTTTTTCAGCCTATGGAACTATGCAATTCAATATTTTTTCTAGGTTACCCACGCCTCGGTAGAGGAATCTGTTTATTTCCCTCCTACTCCCCTTTTCTTTGTATACTGTATATACAGGAATTCACAGACTTTCTCAACAAACTCAGAGATGTCCAGACATTACCTGCTGACACTATACTGGTTACTATGGATGTAGAATCCTTTTACAGTAACATCTCACATAAAGATGGCATAACGGGAACGCACAGGGTTCTGTCCAAAATTCCAGGACCAGAACCAGCCTGTTATTCGACCGTCCCTTTTATGTCCCAGAACCATGCCAGGAGACCCAAAGTCACCTTCTGGACTACCCGAATTGTAGCCCTGCCCTAACACTGCAGAGAGATTCCCCAATGAAGCTAAGATTCCCCACACATGACCAGCGAGACGTGATCCTTTGTAAAAGCAAGAATAGAATGACTTTATTTTCCAGACAGAAAGGGCTAAATTACAATCTTCACGCAAACGTTAACGCTCACTTGTGTGAGCATTAACATTTTCTGCGGTGTTTACCGCATATTACAATCCAAATGCAAACGGGTTAAGTAAACAGTTTGCGTTTGGTACCTTGCGCTTTTCAGTGTGAGGTTAATGTACTTTGTGCTCCCTATGCTTAACATGGGGAGCGCAAAGTGTTTATCAGTATTAGTATTACAATCTACTCGCGATGATTAACGTCTGGCTGTGGTTAGCAAAAAGTTAACCACAGCCAGAACTTGGTGTTAACGGATTCCGCTTCTCCAGCCTAAAAAAAAAAAATAATGAATCACATACTCACCTCCTGTCCCGCGGCGAGGACCGCAGCTCCAACCGCCTCCTCCAGCCGGCGGGAGCAGGGAAAGACTGGGGGAAAAAGTCCCCTCAGTCTCTCCCTGCGTATCACTCACCGACCGGCCGTATCTCGCGAGGCGAGATCCGGCTGGTCATGGGAAACTCAATGGAGTCACCGGGTGCCACTCTTGTCAACTAAGAACAGGAAACTGAGGCTAAAATTTGCAGAAGCTCACCAGAATTGGACAATAGAATATCGTAAAAAAATAGCCTGGTCTGATGAGTCTCGATTTTGGCTGTAACATTCAAATGGTAGGGTCAGAGTTTTGTGTCAACAACATGAAGGCATGGATCCATCCAACCTTGTATCAACAATTCAGGCTAATGGTGGTGGTTTAATGGTGTTGGGGATGTTTTCTTGGCACACTTTAAGCTCCTTCGTACCAATTGAGTATTATTTATTTAAACGCCACAACCTACCTGAGCATTGGTTGCTGACCATGTCCATCCCTTTATGACCACGGTGTACCCATCTTCTGATGGCTACATCCATCAGGATAATGCACCATGTCACAAAGCTCAAATCATCTCAAACTGGTTTCCTGAACATGACCATGAGTTCACTGTACTCCAATGGCGTCCACAGTCAACAATTCTCAATCCAATAGAGCACCATTGGGATATGGTGGAATGGGAGATTAGAATCATGGATGTGCAGCCAACAATCTGCAGCAACTGTGTGATGCAATCATGTCAATATGGATCAAAATCTCTGAGGATTGTTTCCAACACCTTGTTGATTCTATGTCACGAAGTATTAAGGCAGTTCTGAAGGCAAAAGGGGACCAACCCTGTACAAGAAAAGTGTACCTAAAAAAGTTACCAGTGAATACAAATGTGAAGTAAGTATTAGGAGTCAGCTAGACTCTGAGGTATTTTAATGTGGCAAGCACCATTTGAATGGGAAGGAGGCCTGAAATTGCATATGGAGGGCTTGCGGAATAGTGACCCCCTATGATTTCTGAATTGACCATATTAATTGGTGCTTAAGGGGAATTTTCCCCAGGACGTACTATGTACGTCAGTGGACCTTAAGGCTAGGGTCAGACGAACGCATTTTTCACGTTGTCTGTGAAAAAGTGCGTTCGAACAAATGGACGTATTTTTTCACGGAATACGCGATGGCGGTCATACGATGCGCATTTTCGTCCGTGATTTTGTACGGATCATCAATAAAACCCTTTTTGCGTCTGGACGTTATGTTGGCCGGACGTGTGCAGCGTCTGACGTCTCCTAATCACGCACACACGCCGCTATGAGGCCGCAGCGCACTCTGTACGTCAGTAGTAGCGGTTTGACGTTCTCGAAAAAATGCGTTCGTTTGCCACTTGCGTTGCACGGACGAACTTTCGTGCGGCCGTTCGTCGTATGTTCCCCGACATTGGACGTCATTTGCTGCTAGCACGGCCGTGATTTCGGGCGGCTAAACGCACGTTAAAACTGCTTTCGTCTGACCTTAGCCTAAGGGGTTAAACATGGCCGATATGGTTACCCTAGATTCTGCTGTGAATATCTCATCTTGCTGGTGTTGACATTTTGAGAATACCTGCAAGTTAAATACCAATTTAGAATGATTTTCATTTAGGCTGATGGCACATGTGTGTCTGTGATCTAGGTTTGCACAGAATTCAGAATACATTCAAGTGTGTATTCAGCATTGTACTTAATATAACCTGTCCTCTCTTCGCAGGTATAACACCAGCAACACCACCACCTCCAATAACCTCTACACCAACACGACCACCGACTCCTGTGCACCCCCAGGATAAAGAACAGGCAGGTGATATTGACCAGTTGTTTCTTCGATCTCGTGTGGGATGAAGATTACTTCTGTAGATAGTGGATCCACTAAATTAGCACCCTGGATCACAATACCTAGGCGTGACTTGGGAGAACGGCCCACAGAGGGGATAAGTGCAGGGCTTTGCTCCTGTACTAGCAATAAGCCAAAGGAGAATAGATAGATTCCTCTGTCTGGCGCTACCTGGTCACTAGTTAATTGTGGTGTGCTGTGCCTTGATTTTGTGTGCATATGACACGTCTATAAGAGCCTTCCTTAACATTTTGGTTATTTCCTGGTACATAGGCAGATATTCATAACATTAATATCATATAACATTCGCTAGTGCTCATACAGTTTCCGTGATGTGATATATTTGGATCTCCAGATAAAACTAAAATTAAAAAAACTATTTGTGTTGTCACCTTAGAGCTTAGAGAATGCGCATTGTGCAAAAGTAGTAAAATTAAAAATTAAAGTGCTAACAGATTGAATCTCGTTGCTACAGGTTAATAAAATAGTTGAAAAACTACAACAAAGCCATGGTACAAGGAGTTTAAAGTTTAAAACCACAGGGCCACCTAGTGGCTAGAGTGCAATGTGCAGGCAGAGATATAATTCTGTAATGACCTGTCCTAGGCACTGTTATGATTCCATAATCTCTGATCCAACAATGAAGCTGCTTTGTGATAAAGTGCTCAGTGCAGAATAATCAATAAAGAGGTGCTGTTACACAAGGAATTAGTGTTAATGGATTTTTTTATACACATATAATGCTTATTGGTGAGGCAACTCAGTGGTTAATGCATAATGCAAACAGAAAATATCTGGTTGAGTCTCTTATACCAATTTCACTGAGCTGGGTGATCATGGACAGTGAATGGTCCTCAAGGATTAACCCTCGAAGTTCATATAGTTGACCTTAGGTCTCTTGG
Organism: Leptobrachium leishanense; assembly: GCA_009667805.1. Classification (NCBI taxonomy): domain Eukaryota; kingdom Metazoa; phylum Chordata; class Amphibia; order Anura; family Megophryidae; genus Leptobrachium; species Leptobrachium leishanense. Next base: position 229,565,768 of record CM019066.1, on the reverse strand, counting down.
ACAATTATAAATGTCCTCTAAGAAATGGAGTGGGTTCCTCACTCCCGGTTGAGAGTAGTGTGGTCTCTTTGTGGAGTCCTGGTGTGTTGTTGTCCCTTCTATTGTCTTTGATTCCAAAGTTTAATTCCCCACTCCTTAATGTAAAGCTCTGCAGAAGCTGTTGGCACTTAATACATTTTTTTTTTTTTTTAAATTCTTTATTTAAGATTATGCACATCACAAATAAATGCAGTAAGGCCAGGAAAGCGAAAGCCACACAGGGCCACAGCTAGATTATATTTTGCGAGGAAACAAGCCATTAATTAAATACAGGGAAATACAACAAGAGAGGTAAGCAAGTACCACCAACATAAACAGGGTAACAAAAGTTGTAGGCGATCGCAGGGCATAAAAAAGGGAAGGGAGTCAAAGAAGGATGAGTGAAGGGGAGAGAAGAGATGGGATAGAGAAGAAAAAGATAGAAAAAATTTTAAAAAAAAAATTCCCTGGTAAGACAGAAGATGGGAAAGGCAGCCCATATCAAAGGTGGTGCTCAGCAGCACGCCTCTGAGACCCCACTGGGAAACAGAGGGCCACAGAGGGAACCACAGGGCAAAGGTCACTGAGGGGCCAAGGGGGCAGTGAGAGCCTAGGTGACTGCCCTATGGCTCGCCCTCAGGAAAACCATACCTCCAACCCAAAAAAGAAAGGAAAAATAAATAAATAATAATAAAGGAAAAAAAAAAATATATATATATAATAGAGGGGGGGAGAGGGAAAAAAAAGTGGGTAGGAGAGGGGGGATAGGAGAGAGTGGGTTGAAAGAAAGGAAAAAAGGGGAGCATGAAGTCGTCAGCAGATCTGGTTATAGCGAGGGCCGGAGAATAACCAGCGCTGATCTCGGCTGGGTGGGAGTGGAGGGCAGTCGTGTCTCAGAGGTTAGTCTGGGTCATAGGGCTGCACGACCAACGGTGACTGCGACTGTTCCCCATCAACATTGCCCAGATGCCGCGGTAGACCCAAGGCCAACAGGTGTGCCCGGGCCTCCTCCAATGTCGAGGCCACAAGAACCTCATCGCCCTGTTGGATAAGTAAGGATCCCGACAGTCCCCAACGATAACGGACTTCGTGGGCCCGGAGAGTGGCCGTAATCTGTCCATATTGTCGCCGGGCTGCCAGGGCCATAAATGGTAGGTCGCGGAAGACAGTAATGTCCAGTCCCTCAAATCGGAGCGGAGGAGCACGGATCGTCGCCCCTAGAAAGCGTTCTAACACAGAGACATCTCCCAACACTACGATAATGTCCTTCGTGGCAGTCTGAGGGGCCGCCGCCGCCTTGCGGACCCTGATCGCAGATATATCACTGGGTCCGAGGCACCATCAGGGAGGGAAAGGACGGCCTTTACCATCCGGTTGGCCAGTAGCAGTAGGTCAGGGACAGGGAAAGCGTCCGGAATACCCCTCAGCTTTAGGTTCCGCCGTCGATGTCGGGCCTCCATGGCCAACAGAGTGGACTGCAAACCGGCGACCTGGGCATGGAGTGCACGAACTTGCGAAGAGGCCTCAACTTACGTCGCCGCCAAGGTGCAGGCACGGGTGTCAAGCTCCACCACCTCCTCGCGGAGGGTGGAGAGATCAGAGCACACCTCCGCAATCTCCGTAGCCCACGAGGCACGGGCGTCAGCCAGAAGGGCTCGAATGTCCCGTTTCGTCGCCGGGAGGTCCTCCGAGTCCTGTAGGGTAAGATGTGTTGCTCGCGGGGAGACATCAGGGCCCACCTCGCAGGTCACAACTTCCACCGGGGGTCGGGGTAGAGTACTCCCGTCCCTCGGGCCCGCAAGCGCGACCCGAATATCCGGAAGACCTGGGCACTCCACTGCTCCGGACTTCTTATCCCGCTTGCCCATTGCTAGGTGGTGCACAGGGATTGTGTAGAAAGAAAGAGCACGAGGTAGCAAAATGGCGATCAGCGTCTCTCCACACTAGGCCCGAAAACTAGCAGCTCAGTCAGGGCGAGCGTGTGAAAGTTTCTCGGCAACAATTAAGGGTCACCTGGTCCCGGGCAGGTCGCAGTATGAAAAGCAGGCAGCGACACTTAATACATTTTGATGAAGATTACTTACCTTTTGTGGACCCTCTCTCACCACTGTCATGATTTAATGAATAGGAACCAGATGTAGTGAAGATTTGAACTGTACAATACTGTATATACCTGTGAAAAGTTGCTGTAAAGCCGCTGTTGCACTGAGCCGGTGACCAGTGTTGATGCACCAGGCGGCTGAAATATACAAGCCAGAGGACAATTACACTGGACTGTTGAGTAAAGTGTTTTTTTCCCCTCACCCTAGAGGGCCGAGCAGGTACTGAATCATCTGATCATAAACACTGTCTACAGATTAATTGAAGACCTCTGGGATCACCCTTCTTGTATGAAAATAGGCTGATGGGTGAGCCTTTCAAGAACCCATAGGCAATTATCTGAGAGCCTTTGGCTCCTCAAAGTGTGAGTGTGATCAATTGGACTATAGTATTTTAAATCTGTCATGGAACTGACATAGCGCTCTCCGCTTCAAACCCCAAGATTTTTATTCCCATGGCAAAAAAAACCAAAAGAAACAGACAATTGCCAAAATGTGTTTTGGAGGGGCAGACCTTTCTTTTGTGTAGAATGCAATTAGGTTTGTGTAATCGGTGAGTATGCAAGAATGCTGTTTATCTGCTTGCATGTTTGAGGAGTCATGAGTCTGGGACAGTGTTTGACTGACAAGGCAATCTGATCTATTGGAACAATGGATTATGTAAATGAGGTGTGTGATGACTAACCTAATGTAATTAGAGTTCCAATAAGTCAATGTTTGTGTAGTTATGTTCCAGGGGTTTCAAAGGGGGTTTGGTATATGTAAATGATCCCTGTTGGACCACATAAATATGGTTTTCTCAGTAAAGCATCTAGTTCTTGGTTGATACATGCAGCTTGTCTGGTGTGTTATTCCTCTGCACTATTCCACTACACTCACCATCAGAAGGCACTGAGTGGCCATCTGAAAGACTGACCTAACATCGGGGCTACAAGTCAAGAGATTGATTCGGCAAAGAGAGCGAACAGCCTGCAGATCCCCAAAAGCTGCTGCAAACTTTGGCCCAGCACTGGCACAGATCTCTGCCATCCAGCCCAGGTCTCCCAGCAGGCAGAAGCAAGCAGGTCAAGCTGCTCGAAGCGCTGAGGACCACATTCCCAGTAGCCAGGCTGACCTCAACGAGGGGGTGTCTGGAGAGCCAGGACAGGCGGAAGAGAGAGGATTTCCGTGACATTGGTGGCACGGGTGGGATAGAGCCTCTTCAACACCGAGGCACCCCGGAATGCCCAGCCACACTACCTAAAAATGTAACACCAGGAACCGGCGGCAGAGTTCCAGCGTCAATTGTGGGAGGCGCTGGCCCAGGCTAACAAATCTGGTTATGCCCAAGACAAGCTATGGTAGAAGGACTTCATCCTCCAGGAGATGGGGAGAGAGGCCATTCAGCGTGGGGAGAACTATTCAGAAGAGACCTTCCCCATGTTCGTGGAGATGTACGAGTACCAATGGGACTTGCGGGTGCCCTTTCTGGGCGAGCAGCCTCGAGGAGAATGGCTGACAGAACTAGCGGAACTGATTCAAATGAAGATGATGCTGGACGACGGATACAGGGCCCTGCAATGGTTTGCGGCACAAGCGCGGTCCTGGCGGCAGGATTACGGCCCCCCGGAGGGCTTTGGTTATGGCGGCCCAGGGTTATTGTATGAGCACCTGTCTGCAGATGCAGACTTCGGGTGTGAGTCAGAGTGGCGACTGGAGGACATTCGAGGAGATAGAGAGAGATGGCTGAATCTCTGAGATACTGATTTGAATTCCCTGATTATCCAGGAATGGGAGCTGGAGGTGGACTACAAACAGCTGCTAGACTCTGTTCAGCAGCAGACCCTGGAGCCTCTGGATTGGGACGATGATGTGATGATAGCCGAAGTGCGGACCACGGCGCAGCATGCCTCTGGTCTCTACTGCCAAGAACCAGAGGATCACTAGCAGATGATGGTGGATGAGATGACGGTCTCCACTGGTGTGACCCAGCAGGACGGTTTGGTACTGTCAGAGGAGGACTGCCTCGTGACAGTGGGCAAACCTGAAATCCCCACTGGAGAGTTGTGGGGATGTTGGGCAGATGGCCCAGATTGGCACCAATGTGCTCCCAGCCACGGATGGCTGAGGGAGTTTGAAGGCCTGGATATGGCGGTGACAGAGGACTGGGACTGTCCGGCAAAAGGAGCGAACAGTCTGGAAGGTGCCGAGGAATCTAAAGCATTACAGTCGGGGGTGCTCCCGCATATTCCCATCTTGTCCACCGTAGAGGAAGTGGCGATGTTGCACCGAGCGCTGCAGGTGCTAAATTGCCAGGATGATCCTGGGTTTTCTCAAGTCATGCCTGAGCAACCGGATGGGTCTGGATGGCCCTCTCTATCTCCACCACGAGTGGAGGAAGCCCTCCCCCCGTCCCCACCAGCGGACACTACCCTTGTGTCCAACCCCCCAGCGGAAGCGCTGGCTATGGGGCAGAGCGCCGCTGGCCTTTGCCCACACCCTAATGTAGATCTGGAGAGTCTGGAAGGTGATCTCCGGGAGCTGCTTCTCCAGCAGCGTGTATCCCCACCGGGAGTGGATGAAGCCATCCTCCCGCCCATGCAAGTGGACCCTATACCTGTGTCCATCCCCGCAGCAGAAGCGCTGGCTACGGTGCAGAGCACAGTCGGTCTCTTCCCATCCTTCCAACCCCTTGTGCTGGAGGCCTTGGTTACCCCCTGTTCTTCTTAGAGCCCCAAGAGCGGGTGCAGTTGGTACCTTTTTAACACGGGATGTTGATACTCTGAGAACAGGTATAGGCGGCACCTCTCCCCAGCAGCGAGTCCTTTTCCCAGGGGGGTACCAGCAATGTGGTGTACCCACAACGGCCCGGGAGCACAGGAGGGGCCCTCAAAGTGCTTCTAAGGCTGGTTGTTTCCCCGAGCCAGGACAGGTGGAGAAGCTCAGGTGCTCGCCTCCTCCCGACAGACTATGGACTACTGCTCCGACAACCTCGAGTCGACCCGTTGGGGTCCAACAGTGGTCAACGGACTCCTTTGGGGGGAGAGATATGTCATGGAACTGACATAGCGCTCCCCGCTTCAAACCCCAAGGGCTCTATTACGCTCTTCGCGTTAAAACGCGGGCGCAAGGGAGGAAAAACTGAGCCCGCAGTTTTCCCCCTTGCACCCGTGTTTTAACGCTGAATTGAAATGCAGGCACAGAAAATGCTGCCTGCATTGTTTCCGAGCGTTAAATTCTGGATGCTCGCGTCAGCGCTGAGCGCAGCCGCGAGTATCCACTCGCTGGAGTCCATAGGACTCCATTGAGTTCCTCCCTGCCAGTCACGTGACCAGCCGGTCGGCGTAGTGATACGCAGGGAGAGACTTTCCCCCAGTCTTTCCCTGCTCCCACCGGCCGGAGGAGGCGAACAGAGCCGCGGTCTTTGCCGCGGGACAGGAGGTGAGTATGTGATTGTTTTTTTATTTTTTAAGCCTGGTGTTAACGGATTCTGCAGAAGCGGAATCCGTTAACACCAAGTCCTGGCTCTGGTTAACTTTGTGCTGACCAGAGTCAGGCGTTAATCGGCGCTGAGACTTTGTAATCCAGCGCTGATTAACACTTTAACACTTTGCGCTCCCCATGTTAAGCATAGGGAGCGCAAAGTATAGTAACCTCGCTCAGAGTAGCGCAAGGTACCAAACGCAAACGGGTTTTTTAACCCGTTGGCGTTTGGATTGTAATATTCGGTAAATACCGCAACAAACGTTAATGCTCACACAGGTGAGCGTTAACGTTTGCGTGAAGCATGGAATAGACCCCCAAGACTTTTATTCCCATGGCAAAAAAACCCAAAAGAAACAGACAATTGCCTTGGGAAAAACTTTATGTTCATTTATATTGCGTGGTGTGATTTTAAATGTACTTTTATTACTGTATGTGAATGTGAACTTAGAGATGTGTTTTGGAGCTGCAGACCTTTCTTTTGTGTAGAATGTAATTAGGTTTGAGTAATCGGTGATTATGCAAGAATGCGGTTTATCTGTTTGCATGTTTGAGGAGTCATGAGTCTGGGACAGTGTTTGACTGACAAGGCAATCTGGTCTATTGGAACAATGGATTATGTAAAAGAGGTGTGTGATGACTAACCTAATGTAATTGGAGTTCCAATAAGTCAATGTTTGTGTAATTATGTTCCAGGGGTTTCTTAGGGGGTTTGGAATATGTAAATGATCCCTGTTGGACCACATAAATATGGTTTTCTCAGTAAAGCATATAGTTCTTGGTTGATACACGCAGCTTGTCTAGTGTGTTATTCCTCTGAACTATTCCAGTTCCCAGTAGCCGGGCTGACCGCAACGAGGGGTTGTCTGGAGAGCCAGGACAGGCGGAAGAAAGACGGTTTCTGTCACAACATCTATGTCACAGAACCTCACTATGTACAGTATATGTGTTAATTTTTATTTTTGAGGTTATCCATCAGCAGATACATGTGATTTGCAAAGACTGTGCAACTATTCCTCAAAACCACATTTACCAGTGTAAAATATACCTCTTACCACTAGTGTGACACGTGTGCGCTGAGTCACCTAATCTTTTCGTGGAGAAGTCCTTGCCTGCCATGGTTGATGTATTTGACACCTGTGGCTCCTTGGAAGGTCTGAAGATAAACATGCAGAAGTCTGAAATTCTAAATATTTTCTGTTGTACCTGAATTACGGCTGCTCTGAGGGTTGCTTTTCACTGGTGCTGTGATAAGATGTGCTACCTGGGGATTTGGCTCTCTCCCGCTTTGCCTTCCTTTTTATGCTTAACTATTTGAGCTTACTGTCCACTTTTTTGTGAGGATTTGGCGGAATGGAATACGAAACTGATCTCATGGTTGGGATGTATTGCCTTCCTCATGATGAACCTGATGTCGAAACCTTTATACATATTACAGATGGTGCCTGTTGCCCTCCCAATAACCTTTTTTACATCTCTTAATTCTGAATAGATACTCTCCAGGGGGACATAATCTGACGAGGGCATTGACTCCATTTGAGCGGCTTTGCTCTTACAGCCTCTTGTCACGGTTCCCGGATCCCACCACGCAGTCCTTAAGCCCAACACTCCACAGAGGCCAAAAGCTATCAACAAGGTAGCCGTAGAAGAATCCCTAACTGCCTGGTCCTTAGAATTGGCCAGGTATACTAGCTAGACAGAAAGGGTTAATCAAAGACAATGTCGTAATACAAAACCAGGTCAGCAACACGGGGGTAGTCAGACAAGCCAGAATCAGGAATACAGAGTATAGAATAGTCAAATGGAATAGCCGGGTCGATATCAGTGCAGAAGTGTAGTACAAGAAAATAGTCTAGGGCAACGGAAGGCAGAATAGTCAGAAAACAAGCAGAGGTCAATAACATGTTAAATCACGAGAGAAATCAGGTACAAGGAGCTCAGGTATAGATAACCACGATCTGGCACTGCTTAGAAGGAACTGTTGGTTTTTAAAAGACCTTCACCAGACCGCGACCCCCCTCTCAAGCCGCACCTCATGCAGCCACCTCCCTGCCTGTTTCAATTTAAACCGGGTGTTGGTGAGCGAGCAGCATCAGACATGCTGCCCTCAAGCACACCGGAAAGTCTGGAAGCCCCCAACGTTACAGTACCCCCCTCTCCACGGGAGGCCACCGGACGACCAACAGGACAAGTGGCAGGACGACCACCGGGGCGAGTGGCAGGATGACCACCAGGGCGATCGGGGTGCGAGGCATGGAACGCCCTGACCAACCTAGAGGCAGACATGTTGGAAGCTGGAATCCAGAACCATAACCCACCCAATCGACCAGGTACTGCAGAGCGCCCCTGAACAGCTTAGAATCCAGAACTTTCCTAACCTCATACTCCGTCTCTCCATCAACCTGAACAGGTGGAGGAGGAGGAACGACCCGCGTGTACCTGTTACACAACAAAGGCTTCAGTAGGGAGGTGTGGAAGACGTTGTGCAAGCGAAGATGTCTAGGAAGGGCAAGAGCATAAGCCACAGGGTTAACGCGGCGAATGATCTTGTATGGACCGATAAACCGAGGTGCCATTTTCATAGAAGGCACCCGCAACTTCACATTCCTAGTAGACAACCAAACTCTATCCCCCACGTTGTAGGAAGGAGCTTGTAACCTATGCCTGTCAGCCTTGCGTTTCTGGACATCAACATTGCGCTCCATGTTTTTGCGAATCTGTCTCCAAATATCCTGTAGTTGTGTGAGATGTTCATCGAGAGCCAGGATGGCCTGTTCAGCAAACTGAAGCGGTAGAGCTGGAGGGAAAAAACCATAGATAGCAGAAAAAGGAGAGTGGCCAGTGGTCTCGTTAACGGTGTTATTACATGCATACTCAGCCCAGGGCAACAACTCTGACCAATTGTCTTGTTGTTGTGTGGTAAAGCAACGTATGTACTGCTCAAGACTCTGATTTGCCCTCTCTGCTGCCCCATTGGTTTGTGGATGATATGCTAAAGAGAAGGCCAATCGCACCCCCATCTCCGCACAGAAATCCCTCCAGAAACGAGAAACGAACTGAGCTCCTCTGTCAGAGACTATTTCAGACGGAACCCCATGTATTTGTACAATCTCTCTAGCAAAGACGACCGCCAGTTATTTGGCTGTAGGAAGCTTAGGTAAGGGAATAAAATGAACCATTTTGGAGAAGCGGTCTACAACTGTCAAAACCACAGTATGACCCTTGGACTTCAGCAAAGTCCACAATAAAATCCATGGATAGATGAGACCAAGGCCTATTAGGAATGGGTAAAGACTGCAATAGACCGACAGGCAAGGTTTTACTGGTTTTGCTTCTGGCACAGACTTGACAAGCCAAAACAAACAGACGTACGTCATGTCGCATGGTGGGCCACCAGAACTGTCTGGAGATACTGGTAAGAGTCTTAGTAATACCAGGATGACCTGCTGGTTTTTAATCATGAAACATTATGAGTAATTCTTGTCTTTCCTTTTCAGGCACAAACAACATATCTGGAGGCTTCTTAGGTGGAGCCCCCATTTGAGCTGCTTGGAGGCATTCCAGAAAAGGCGAGGAAACAGACAAGACCGTGGAAGCCACAATACGTTCAGGAGGAACTATAGGATTGTGGTCTTGTGTATTTGATTCATACGGGTCATATTGACGAGATAAGGCATCAGCCTTTACATTGCGGTCACCTGGTCTGTAAGTCAACACAAAATTAAACCGAGACAGTAGTAATGACCACCTGGCCTGTCTCGAGTTCAGACGTTTAGCATCCCCGATGTACATAAGGTTCCTATGATCAGTGATTATCAACAAAGGGTCAAGAGTACCTTCCAACAAATGTCTCCACTCTGACAGGGCAGACACAATAGCAAGCAATTCTCTGTTACCAATATCATAATTGCGTTCTGCTGGTGATAATTTTCTTGAAAAGAACCCACAAGGATGTAGAGGCTTCCCTGGAGACTCTCTTTGAGATAGGACAGCCCCAATGCCTATCTCGGAAGCATCAACCTCAAGAACAAATGGAATTCTGGGATCAGGATGCCGTAACACTGGAGCGGAAGTGAAAGTCTGTTTGAGAGCTTCGAATGCCTGTTTGGATTGTGAAGACCAGACCTGGTTCTTCAGACCTTTACGTGTCATATTAATGATAGGGGAAGCTACAGCAGAATAATTCTTGATAAATCTCCTATAATAGTTGGAAAACCCAGAAACCTCTGTATGGCTTTGAGGCCTTGAGGGAGAGGCCATTCTGAGATGGCCGTGAGTTTGGAAGGATCCATCTCAAAACCTTCTGGAGTGATAATGTACCCAAGAAATTTTACAGTAGTAATGTCGAATAAACACTTCTCCAGTTTGCAATAAAGACCATTGTCTAGTAGTTTTGCTAATACCTGTCTGACATGTTCATGGTGGGTTATAAGATCGGGAGAGTAAATTAGTATATTGTCTAAGTATACGATAACAAAGGATTGCAAAAAATCTCTGAGCACATCATTAATGAAATCCTGGAATACAGCTGGAGCATTACAGAGACCGAACGGCATGACCAGATATTCATAATGCCCACTCCTGGTGTTAAATGCTGTTTTCCATTCATGCCCATCTTTTATATGTATCAGGTTGTAAGCCCCTCTCAAATCGAATTTTGTGTATACTGCTGATCCCCTTAACCTGTCGAACAGTTCTGATATAAGAGGTATAGGGTACACATTCTTGATGGTGATCTTGTTAAGCCCGGGCGTAAATCTCCTTCTTTTTTAGATATAAAAAAGAACCCAGCCCCTGCTGAAGAAGATAAAACCTGATAAAACCTCTCTCCAAATACTCCTTTATGTACTCCTCCATGATTTGGTTCTCTTTTATGGATAAAGGATATACTTTCCCTCGAGGAGGCATGGTACCTGGATGAATATGGCGCAATCATACGGTCTATGTGGAGGTAGTTTCTCTGCCTCTCTTTTATCGAATACAGCCCTGAGATCGGTATACCAGTCAGGAACCTCTGTAGACAATGGAGGAGCTGTAGGTGTGTTCAGGGTACCAATATGCTGAATGGGTATTAAACAAATCCCAAAACAAGCAGGACTCCAAGACCGTATCTCTCCCTTAGCCCAATCAATAACAGGATTATGTTCCACCAACCAAGGGAAACCAAGCACAACAGGATTGGAAGGTGAATGGATAACCTGAAATATGATCTCTTCTTTATGCAAGAGACCAGTGGTAAGAACCACTGTAACAGTATCGTGAGTAATTCTGGGACAGGATAACGGCCTACCGTCTATGGCTTTGACGGCCAAGGGTGTCTCTCTTACAACCAGAGGGAGAGAAATGGAGGAAGCGTATTCAACATCAATGAAATTACCAGCAGCCCCAGAGTCAACAAAAGCGGTAGTATGCGGGGTCTTGGTCTCCCAAGCCACGGATACTGGTAACAAGAGTCTAGTGTCTTTGACAGGAGACATGAACGTCACACCCAAGGCCTGTCTCCTCAGTTGCCTTAGGTGCGGTAGTTTTCCAACTTATCATGCATTCTAGGGCGAGTGGGACATTGAAGTCGTAAATGTCCTTTTAAACCACAATACAGGCACGATCCCTCACGAAGACGCCTTGTTCTCTCTTCCTCTGTAAGCCTAGTATGGCCTAGTTGCATAGGCTCAGAGGGAGGGGATAACTCTCTTGGTGGTGCCTGAAAGACAGGGGCCAACCTTGGTAACGGTCTCTTAGGTTTCTCTCTTGGAGTTCTTCTGTCCCTTATCTGATGATCCAGATCTATACAATAATCTATAAATTCACTCAACACCTCAGGTAATTTACGAGGAGCCAACTCATGCATCAATGACTCTGATAACCCCTCCATACAAGCCAGAACCAGAGCCTCATTAGTCCAGTTCCCGTCAGAAACCAACGTTTTAAATTCTATAGCATAATCAGATACAGTCCTGTTCCCTTGACGTATGCGGAACAAGGATTTGCCAGCTACCTTTGCCTTTCTGGTAGGAATAAACGTACGTTTTAACTCGGCTATGAATTCTTTATAGTTCAGTATGATAGGCTTCTCTGCCTCCCATAAAGGATTCGCCCATGTCAATGCTCTGCCAGACAGATGGTTAATAATGAACCCCACTTTGGCTATGTCAGTGATAAACATTTGTGGATTTAATTTAAAATGAATATCCACCTGGACCAAAAATCCCCGGCACTCCGAGGGAGTACCGTCAAACCTCATAGGAGCGGTCATGTGTACCTAGGATGTCTGAACAACAGAGGACACAGGTAGAGCAGGCGGAGGTGCAACCCCAGCTGGTTCCAGGTGAGCCGTACGAGTCAGGATAGTTTGTAAGGCGAGAGCAAACTGATCCATCCTATGGTCCTGCTCGTCCTGTCTGGGTACAAAGTTACTCAAATGCTGTGTTAAGTCTGCGGGATCCATTTTGGCCAGATCGTAATGTCACGGTTCCCGGATCCCACCACTCAGTCCTTAAAGCCCAACACTCCACAGAGGCCAAAAGCTATCAACAGGGTAGCCGTAGAAGAATCCCTAACTGTCTGGTCCTTAGAATTGGCCAGGTATACTAGCTAGACAGAAACGGTTAATCAAAGACACTGTCGTAATACAAAACCAGGTCAGCAACACGGGGGTAGTCAGATGAGCCAGAATCAGGAATACAGAGTATAGAATAGTCAAATGGAATAGCCGGGTCGATATCAGTGCAGAAGCGTAGTAGAAGAAAATAATCTAGGGCAACGGAAGGCAGAATAGTCAGAAAACAAGCAGAGGTCAATAACAGGTTAAATCACGAGAGAAATCAGGTACAAGGAGCTCAGGTATGGATAACCACGATCTGGCACTGCTTAGAAGGAACTGTTGGTTTTTAAAAGACCTTCACCAGACCGCGCCCCCCTCTCAAGCCGCACCTCATGCAGCCACCTCCCTGCCTGTTTCAATTTAAACCGGGTGTTGGTGAGCGAGCAGCATCAGACATGCTGCCCTCAAGCACACCGGAAAGGCTGGAAGCCCCCAACGTTACACCTCTCTCCTGACCATGGTGTATCCCCCCTTTTTATTTTACATGCTAAAGACGATACCCCTCCACCCTTCTTGAGCAGATGGGAGATGGACTTAGATCCCTTGCTTATAGACTCAGACTGGCAAACTGTCCTCTCCTTAACTCACGCTAGTACACGGGCCATCCGTTATCAAGAAACTTCATATAAAATATTGTCGCTGTGGTATTGCACCCCTCTTTGTCTGTTCCGGTGTTTTGGCTCGGCTGATCCACACTGTTGAAGATGTGGGGATGTCACAGTTCGCGCCGTAGACGCTGGGGAAAAGGCAAGTGAGGTGACATTCCACTTTCAGAAACCTGCTCCGGTCCTGATTTTGCCATTGCCTGGACTGATGTCCAGGCACTCAGGGATCCGTTCCTGATTTCCCCTCATCTCTCAGCCTCAGGTGTGGGCTGGGCCTGCAATGCCCATATAATCAAGCCTCACCTTTCAAGCAATGCTTCTGCATCATTCTGCCTAAGAAGTCTCATTTGCAAGCCTGACCTGCGTGCTATGCACATAACCTGTCTCCTGAGAACCCCTCAACGTTGTCTCCTGAGAACCCCTCATTGCCGTCTCCTGAGAACCCCTCATCGCTGTCTCCTGAGAACCCCTCATCGCTGTCTCCTGAGAACCCCTCATTGCTGTCTCCTAAGAACCCCTCATCGCTGTCTCCTGCAAAGGACCCCCTCATCTCTGCAACCTTCCTTCCTGGATACTCCTTGCATTCCCTATTTCTGGACTCATTGCAACTCCCATCATCCTGCTGATCCTGCTATAGATTGACCTACCCGTGAATGACATCTGATCTGGAATTTGACTATCCCTATGCCAGCTGCCTGCCACCGACCTAAGCTTGATTTGACCATTCTCCAGTGATAACCTTTCTGATACCGCGCCTGATCTTATTTTGCCTTTTGCCCTCTGTGTCTTCTGGTCCTCCACGCTCTGTGTATCCAGTAAGTGTGTTCTTTAGTATATCTGTTTCCATTTCTGTTCAATCAGCTCTGATTGTGTTATTCTTTATTCAGTGTTCAGTCCAGTACCTGTCCTGTCCACCCTTGAGTTATTCCTCATCCAGTGTCCAGTCCAGTACCTGTACTGTTAGTCCTACTTTGCTATTCAGTGTCCTGTCCTGTCCACCCCTTCCTATCCCTTCTGCTAAGTGTACCCTGTCCTCTGTATATAGTATCCTTTCCAACCAGCTCCTATATCTGTTATTATTTATCCAGATTCCCCTTCTTGGTTTATTTCGGTTTATTTAATAAACCTATATTTCTGGTTAAACCTCACCTTCCTGCCTCTCTCTCCATTTGTGTAACCACACACTGGGCTCGCAACCACAACCCCGCAAGTGAGACGTGATAGGGGAGGAACTGGTTGCAGATAGGCAAAACTCATTAAAGAGATCACGGCCACGAATCTTGATCATACTCCTCAAACTGTTGCTGCTCACGGCTGTCCGCACATTGGTTTTCTGTAAATCTGTTGCTTTCCGTCTTTCTTTTGGCGACACGCCAACTTGTCCCCAGATACTGGAGAAGATAGACAGTTCCTTCCGTCAGAGATTGGGTCGCACAAGTAGATGAGATATACAGACACTTAAAGCACTCACACCAGGTGACAAAAATGGAGTGCGAAGAGTATACTCATCTTAGGTATAAACCAGTTGGAAAAGGCATAAATCTATAGAGTAGAGAAAAACAAATTGCGCAATACCAAAAGGAAAATTGTGAACATTAAAAAAGAATAGCAATTGCACACTCACAAAGGTGGAGCCTGTGAGGCTCTCTGTCAGCGCCTGTAAGCCACTTGAGGGGGGGCTTCGCCCACAGTGTGCGATGATTCTTCTCTTACTTTATTCTCTTATGTTCACTCTCTCTTGTCCAAAAAGATGGAATGGAACAAATGGAACCTCGGACAGATAGAGAGTGTATAGCGTAATATTGTTATGCTTGTAATATATATCAAATAGCATTAACACACTCACGTGGTGTAGAGCCTCCTAATGGGGTGGCTCAGTAGAAAAGGCCTCAGTCGGTTATCTGAGGAAGTCTGCAGGACAGCAGGAGAAACGCGTTTCGGTCACAGGCTCCACCTTTGTGAGTGTGCAATTGCTATTCTTTTTTAATGTTCACAATTTTCCTTTTGGTATTGCGCAATTTGTTTTTCTCTACTCTATAGGTTTATGCCTTTTCCAACTGGTTTATACCTAAGATGAGTATACTCTTCGCACTCCATTTTTGTTACCTGGTGTGAGTGCTTTAAGTGTCTGCCTATTTGCGCTCCCTGTTTCGCCTTCTTGGCAAATCTATTTTTCTTTACTGTATTTGTGGGTGAGGGATACACCCATTGGTGAGCTGCAATCATCCACTTTTATATCCAGATCCATTGTTTAGCGCCGTATAAACATCTTTTACCCATTCACCTGGGTTACCTTGTTTAGATGAGATATACCACATGGAGGAGGAGAGGATCGTTTCTCAGGACCACAACCTCCCAGCCTTTGGGCCTATGTTATATTACTGGACTCGCTTTGCTTCCTCCAACTCCCAGGGTCAGCGGCTGACCCTAGATCCTGGAATTTGCTTGACCTCTGACCCTGGTAGTCCCCCACCGCACCCCACCCTTCTTTGCCTTCACTGGCTGAGGCTTGAATTGTTTTCCTTGTGCATCTGATTATCTGGTGATGAGCTAGGATGAGAGGGGGAGTGCTCTGAGATGGGTCTCCTGCAGTGGCCGCTGGGGCTGCCGATGCATAGGGAACTTGAGTTCTGACACGAAACACGTAGCCTCGTGTGGCTCGCCGGGTGTCTGACATAACTGACACCCCCCTCCTCTTTTTTCCCCGTGTTTTTTTTTTTTTTTGCTGTCATTAGCATCCCTGCTCTACTGTGTTTTTCTCTCTCTTGATCCGTTAGACGGTAGTACGCAAAAAGATTGGGCACGATATGTTTTTTCCCGTATTGGTACATTTAGATACTCGAACCTATCCTCTGTATTTATGCCCAGATAATGTTGATGATATATATATATCACCATTTATTTATTTTTTGTTCTCTTGCGGATCTTTTTATTCTTTCATATGTACTAACTTTTCTTGTATAATGTGAAAGTTGTGAATAAATAAAATAATTTAGCGTAGGATAAATACGGTATTACAAGGGGGGGTGGTCGGCTGCGAGCGGGAGCGGACATGTCCTTGTGGAGCTCCACACGTCTTCCTTGCTTAAGGACCCTCAGACGGCCTCACCTATGCAGTTTTTTTTCCCCTTTAGAGGTCCTTGTGTGGCCGACCACCAGTACTGACCTGTCCGGAGCCCATTCAGTTCCCCCTCCGGACTTGAGACTTCACTTCTTTCGGACTGACACTCCGCTGGTGGGCATCGCCGATGGCGATTTTGCGGCCTGCCTCCCGACTCCTGTTGGTCCCCTGCCGTGCCTCCTCGATGTGTGCAGCCCTGGATACGTTCCTGCTGCAGGCTACGTAGATGGAGGGCACCCATCTCCTGGCTGCAGAGGTGCCTGGTGTTGGAGGGATGGACAGAGGTGGTGAGGTTTGGCAACGGGAGGTCCCCCCTTTAAAGGGAAGATGGAGGTGATTGCGGGCCTAGACACCTGTCTGGCGTTACTGGATAAGGAGGGTGATGATTCCCACCCGCTCACGAGGGCGACCTGGAAAAAGATGATGTCTGCGCTGAGGGGCTGTGGGGGAGCAGCTGATTCCTACCCCAGTGCCCAGGAGGAGTGCCTGTCTTCTCGCTGCGCTGTGGACCTGGAGGCCGAGAACAATGGAGAGAGCTGCACGGCTGAAGTTAAGTACGTGACGCTGCCGGCAGGCCCACTGCCGGATCCAAGCAACAGGGATACGCTGGCGCTGGAGGAGATTGAAGTCGGCACGGCGTCTCCTTAGTTCCCTGCTGAGTTTCCCACTGTGTCGTCTGCAGAGGTGGTGCTGCAGGAAACCAACTGATTGCAGACCAGGATCTTGCTCTGGGCCCTGCATTGCGCCATTTTCCTCAGCTGAAGACCCCTGGGGGCTGCCCGCCGGATGAGCCTTTTCGAGACGTGATTATCCCCGGGGGAGCTGCCCTACCAGCCTCTTGGTTAGATACGGACTGAAGAGGACTGTCTACCCTCATCTCTCTGGTGATTTTGGGACCTGCTGCCCCTTATTTGATATGATCCCCCAAGCAATCTTTTCCCCTCCTTCCCCCTCACCAGCAAGCTGAGACTTTTTTTAGATTTTTATTTTCTTTATTTCAGAGGACCATTTTCTTTTTGTTTATAGTTTTTTTCTTGTCATTCCCCCCCCTCTTTCCAATTTTGTTTACCTTGCAAATCCGGGTTAACTCTGGAAACACAGCTGCGTCCTGGTACCCGGTCTGGCACCCAAGTGCCTGGACCTGGTGCCACTCACCTCCCACAGCCCTCCCACGGTCTTTTGGCCAAACGGGAGTATGCCGGGGATGGCACAGTTCTGGCCTTTGCCATTTCCACCCTCCCCCCCTTTTTTTTCTTTGCACGGTCCTTCCCTCCATCCCCCTTGAATGCTAATTTTTTTACAAGACCCCCCTATTTGGGGATGCTCCCCCTACCCCCGATTGTTATTACTCTTATGCTGTGTTTCTACTGATGGTTTTGGGTGGCCCCGCGTGGCCCCGCGTTGCCCTCACCCCTCTCTGTCGGATTGTATGCTGAGTTTATTACAAAATAAAAATTATAAATGTAAAAAAAAAATACGGTATTACAAAGTCCTAGTGCTAATTACTGCACCAATGCATTAAAGAAAACTTTAATGTCACCTAGAAGCTGATGCTGATTCTGCTTTTGCAGAATCACTTAGCACAAGCTAACCTCCTGCCCTCAATACATCCGTTACTCACCTCTCATCCCACGGCGAGAACAGTGGCCTGATCCGCTGCATCTTGCTGCCAAGAGCAGAGTTAGACTGTGGACAATCCCTGTGATCACTCCGCGGAACTGTGCGATCTCTCGTAAGTGAGTTCCCATAGGGCTCGATCCCGACGGCAGCCTGGCAACACAACCCTCCATGGAGTCCAATGGACTCCAGGAGGTGATACTTGTGGCGGCACAGAAGCGCTACTGCGAGTATCACCGAAGGTAACGCATGGTTCTAGGGCAAGGTGCTAAATTAGTGCCTGCCCTGGAATATCACGCTAAAATGGGGAAGCTACGGGGTAACCTGCAGGTGCAAGTTTTCTCCATTAGCGTCCCCATTTTAGAGTTAACAACACCATAGTGCCCCTAGTGTTTCATGCCAGATTGTAAAATTTAAAACTTACAGGGTTATTCAAAGAGATTCGAAAAGTCACCGCACGTTCGGTGACTTTTCGTTCTCTTCAATTCGGTTCCTTTTGCCGATCCCATTTCGGTGACCCTGCGGTGTGTTCAGCAAACACCACAGGATCCCCGAATTGCAGGGAAAAGCCACCGCAAACACGACGAAAACTAACCGCAAAACCCACTGAATGCACTCAGAAAAGCCACAAAAACATCTGGATTAACCTGCCGAAAACCAAGCCCGAGCAGGAGCTGAACACAGCCGAAGCAGCTGAGACCGCAGACGAGGGAGGTGAATAAATTAGCAAAATAGTTTGTGTGAATCTGTGAAAATGAAACGATGTTTCCAAAGAAACTACTGAGCGAAAATGTCTGAAATTTACACAGGAGGTCCAGGGAATGATAATAAAAAGGGCTGTTACAGAAAAAATAAGTAAACTTAAAAAAATAAAAAATTCAGAAAAATGCTTAAAATATCCTAAAAAGTCTATAAATAAAGAGACTCTTTACTGCATAATTTTATAATGAATGGTTTATTAGATATTGAATTAAAATGGGAATATTTTAACATTGAAGCGTATGGGATTCTCCTGAATAAACTTGCCGAATTAAACCACCGAATGGCAGGGCATTAGGGGAACCTTTCACTGCTGGTTTGTGTTCTCTGAATAGCCGAAGCAGTGCATTTTTATGGGGATTTCTCTGCCCTCGAACAGGCACCGAACAGGCACCGTATGTGCAGGCAATTCGCCAGGATTTGGCGAATTGCATGCTCTCTGGATAGCCGAATGGCCAGGAAAGGTAACCGAACGCTGAACCTTTCTCAAGCAATTCGGATCTCTTTGAATAACCCTGTTAGTGTTGGAGTTTGTCCGATGCTTTACCATATAAAGTGATTACTCTCTAACCTGACATATAGACTTAACCCTATGAGACTCAGTCACTGTCCTCACACCATTTTCATAAAACCAGGGAAATAGAACTCAATAATCATAACACGGGATGCAAATTATGGGTGTCTAATGAAGGGGCTGCAAGCATAGACGAAGAATATATAGCGTGGTACAGAGAGTAGATTACACATCATAGTGTGACACTTTTCAGCAAATCACAGACAACCGATATAAAGGAAACTAGCATCTTAATACAGTGTAACTCACATACAAGGAACTTCTGAATATGTAATAAGGATAACATCATAGAATTCCCATAAATTAGGTAAAATCCAGTAAATAAAACGTAACTAGCCATTAGAGTTTCAGGCATATATCTTTGAGGTGTGTTTAAGTTTTGCATAGAGGTGTGCATTTTTAACTTATCCAAGCCTACTTGAAATTCTCACCAACTTCTGCGTACTCATCTAAAGGGGGGGGGGGTCGACAAATTATCCCTTTCATTTCACCAAGAAAACTAGCAACAATTTAGTACGTTTCAACATGGACATAGGGATGAACAAAATTTCTGATATTGTCAGAAAATCGAAGGGACAGTCTATGAATATACCAACAATCACCACACGAAGTAGTGCAATCGCTATTGCCCTTATTGTTCAATGTTCTCTAAAACATAACATTTGGACTTCCGGGAGGCAGGCCTATCAAGATGGATGAATCTTAACTTTGCTCCATTGCTGGGGGCCGTAATTCAGGGATTTTGCTGCAGCCACTCGTGTGCCCAGTGACATTCGGGGTGCTCACAATTCCATCACCCCTCAGGACTACGCCTCTCCTCCCCTTTTATCCCCGGAGGTCTCCCGGCCGACATCTGGCCGTTCCATACCCGCATCAACCCGCGGGTGTGCAACCCTCATCTAGGCCCGCACTAGAGCCTGTCAGACTCAGCTGGCACCTCGCACATGGAGAGGACTTGGGAGAGTGACTCCTTCCTGCCGTTCACCACCTGAACACCTCGTGGCCCCCGGCACTTCCCGGCAGCTGCATATTGAGGCCTACACGGGATCGTCGCCACATGCTTCGGCCTTCCTGGTAACAATCTGGATCCTTCACTTGGGCAGGGTGACACCCAAGCCTTGTTGCCGCTCTCCTTCTCTGTGCCATTCTTGGAGCGTCCATCCTGTGTCCGGGCCGCTGCTCTACCATCAAGCACGCACCCTTTCTGTTGACTATCCTCCTACCTTGACGCAGGGGAGAATAATTTAGATCGACTGCAAAGATAAAAGTGAATGGTTTTACCACACCTATTGGTGCCCCGGGTACAATTTTTTTTGGCTGCCCACTGATGGCTGGCCACCCATAGTTCATTTTTAAAAAAATTCTTTGATCCCTGACGGGCCCACTACTCCTATATATAAATTTTTGCATTATTTACTATTGCTTTCAAACTCTACCGATTCCAGTTTTTTTTCTTTATGCACAATTTTTCAGGTGGTCTGTGAAGGCCCACTATCCCTGGTCTTTGGCTTTAAATTTTACTCCTTTTTGGATTATGCCTCAACTTCCCGACCCAAATCTATGACCGGGCGACCCACTATTTTCATTTATTTTTCATTATTATTATTTTTTTTTTCCTCTTCTCTCTTCATTTTACTCCTGGATAAATTTGTTGCATCGACTTCCTAAGCCTCAAAACGCCACACTGGCAAATCTCACGGAAAGGGTGCATTGGCGCCGGCGCTATCCCCAGCCCGGTCAGGCTTTGAAGCGGGCGACTCCCCATCCAGCCCTCAGCTTTCTACATCGCCCTCCCCTGCTTCCACCGTCCAAGTGGCCGAATTTACTGCTATGCTATCCCCACTGCTGGACGAAAGGCTAGGCCATCTGTCCACATCCATCGACTTGGCCCATCTTCCAGCTCACCTCTTAGGCCCAACAATTGACTGAGGTGGAGGAGAGAGTGTCTAACCTGGAAGTTGGGCTCGGCCCTCTTCAGGTGTCCAGTGAATCCCATGAGTCTCTCATCTCTTCTTTGCTGGACGACCAGGAGAACAGGAGCCGCAGAAATAACTGACGCATCATGGGTCTCCCTGAATCTGTGAAGGACCCGCAACATCAACAATTCACTTCCTGGCTCCCCACGGCTCTGATTTGCCGTTAACTGTGGAGTGAGCTCACAGATTGGGACCGGATTTCTCCCCAGTGCTGAATCGTCCTTGCAGGGTCCTTTTTAAACTACTCAACTTTGCAGACAAAATGCGCATCTTGCAGGCGTACAGAAAGGCTGGCACTTTGGACTATCAGGGCACTACTCTACGCATTTTCCAAGACTTTTATGCATCCCTAGCTGCCTTTGCTCCCATCTGTTCTAAATTAGCAGCTGCCAATTTGCGTTTCACTTTTCAATACCCAGCACGCCTGCAAGTACACCTCAATGGTCAAGTCACCTTCTATGATTCACCGTCAGACGCCTCGACAATCTTCAAGGATGACTCAATATGTCCCCCTTCAATGTCTCCATCCTCACTGCATCGACCGTCGAATACAGTCACGGGTCCACAGCAGGATTTGTTTTGATGCCGGAGTGGTTTCATACCTTCCAGGTTTTTTCCCTTTGTTTTCCTCCTTTTGTTTTGGACTCTGAGGGCTGACACGGCCCTAATTGTTTTTCAACCTGACTTCTAACTCGATCTTGAACTTTCTTGAGCCCAACGTTGTTGGCCATGTTTTCGTCCCCCTTACTTTGTTACCCAATATTGTACTCTCAAGTGCCTGGGCGGCTTACCATTGCCTGATCCCCTGCACCACAAATGTTGGGACTCCTGTTTATTTTCTGCTTTGTTTTGTCATTTTGCCCACAAGGCTCCCCTTTATGATGCAAGCTACCCCTTCTAACCTCCCCCTGTTAGGGGGTTTCAGAGTAACACAAAATGGATGCCTGTAGCCATCTTGTTATAATGTAAAGTCTTTCTCAACTTTTGCCTAGTTTTAAAATGAAATTTTTTATATAAGTTCATTTGAAGGTAAGCTAGAAGAGTTATGTAGGTTTAAATTGTCAGACTATGATGCTATAGACGATAAAATGTTTTTATATGATATATGCTGAGTCTAAGTGCTAGGAGATGTCACAGACAAATTTATAGGTTTGTTTGTCCTTGAAGTAAAGATATTTTCTTATAAACACATTTAAGGTTTAAAAGATATGCAAGTATATCTATGCTATACACAAAAATATATTTTTATAATCCATCTATATTAGCAGTATAGAAAATAATATTAAGAAATATTTTGAAGAGTATATAACTAGTGAAAGAATAGAAATAAGTTGTTTTAACTGAAGAAAATAAATGTATTTTGCTGATTTGACTAGAAAGGAATGTTAATTGATAAGGGAGTATTTTTAGTAAAGCCTTGAGAAAGCAGAATAACGAGAGATATTAAATCAAATATGACAGCCATAGACATGTCTGGAATCAGTGAAAGTTTCTTTGTTATATGGAGATTGAACTGTGACAAGGAAATAAAATTAAAATATTACTAATTAATTTGAAAAGCAACACTGCCATCTTGTGGTGTAGTAAATATTATATTTTAAGGAATAAAATGAAGAATCCCCATAGAGAAACATTATATTTAAATTAGGAGATAGATAAGAGAGTGACGTGGAATCTACTATAATTTGCCATGCACTGTGTATGCAGATCATTCCAGGACAGGACACACAATGCATTGATTCCAGGACATTACACCTCACTTCAATTAGAACCACACCTAAATTTTCCCTCATGGGAATGCACAATTCTAACTCTCATGCATTGACTTATCTCTCACTTATACCAAGGAGATGATAAAAGATATTATCAGATATTGATAATTTTCACATATTCCAAAATAATACATTATATCCAAAGAATATTGCTGATGTAGCTACAGAAACATTGAATCCAGATCTTGGACGGGTAATGTATGAAAGCAAAATTAAGGAATTAATGTAATTATATATATATATATATGGAGTATATTTTGCAATGAATATAGACTGAGATTTATCTCAGATTACCGCTAGATCAGAATCTTCAAAAATATTTCTAACACTGCAGTATAGAAATATCATAAAGAAGAATCTGATAAAAGGATTTTATCCTAAAGTAATTGTTGCAATAGTATATACACAAATATATGTATATTGAATTTGGAAGTTACAGTGAATAAAAAAAAAATAAGCAAGAAATTTATAACTACAAAATAAAAAGCAGAAGCTTAGAAGCTAATAAGTTTTTATTACTTATCATTCTAGAAATAGAATAAGTGATAGCTCATCTTTTGTTGATCCACGTAGCATAGAGAGATACATATATCTCTACAAGATTGCTAGCTTGTTTTAAACTGGTGCTGGGAATACAAGTTAATTGTTTTCTTTAAGCAGAGATGTTTATTAACCATGTGTGTGTAGTTACTAATAGGGATGTGCACCGATTTTTTTTTTTTTTTTTTCGATTCGATTTTTCGAATTTTTAAACTTTTCGATTCGGCTCGTTTCGACTGCTTTCTGTTTCGATTCGGTTCGATTCGGTTTTCGGGTACATTTATTTTTCGGAATATCGACCATTTTTCGTATTTTCGGGTCACTTTACTAGGTTTCTATATCGACTTTTCGTTATTTCGGAAATTTTCGTTTTTCGGAATTGTACATGGTTTTCGGCATATCGCCCATTTTTCGTTTTTCGGAACTTTTCGTTTTTCGGAACTTTTCGTTTTTCGGAATTGTACATGGTTTTCGGCATATCGCCAATTTTTCGTTTTTCGGAACTTTTCGTTTTTTCGGAACGTCTGTTCTCGTTTCAAAGCTGTCTAACTCTATTCGTTTTGATGAAAACTACTATGGTTTACTTTTTTAATACTACTTTATATATTTTTTATAATAAATTTTTGGTTTGTTTTTCGGATCCGATAATTCATTCTATCATGTTTTTTTAATTAACCCTTTCGCTGCTGTGGCATTTCCCGCCTCTGTGCTGAGGTCATTTTTACCGGTTTTGCTCATCATGTTTAAATGTGTTTTGAAGGCTTATTTTAGTATATTACCCAGACATATTATATATCGTTCTTTCCGTCAGACTCGGCAGATTCATAATATGTCATTATTATATGTATACGTCATGACCTGTCTGTATATTATAACAAAAAATGCAATAAAATATGATTTTTCAATAATTTACAATGTGCAAAGTGTTTTTTTTTCACATTTTAACGCGCGAGCAATTGCGGTTATATTTTGTATGGGGTGCGCTTGTTAAAAAAATTAGAGATGGGGTCTCGTTACATTTTTTTTTGGGGGAAATTACACGATTTTTAACAAATGCACCGCATACAAAAATCGTTAGTGCAGCATCATTGTTCACATTATAATTGAAATGGGAACAATATTGCTGCATTAACAAACCAAAAAAAAGAAAAAAAATTGTTTATTTTTTTTTATAAATTTTTTAAAATATTTTTTTATTTGTAATTTTTTTACAAACTTTTTTCACATTCGTGTTTGGTATCGTTGGAACGGCCATGCTCTGGCCGATCCAACAATACCAAACTTTAACCCCTAGCTGCCACGGATCGGGAGATAGGGGGTTCATTGGAACCCCCTATCTCCACCATTGGTGGCAACTAGGGGTCAACTCCAGGACTGGCGTCATCGTGCTATGCACGATGACGCCAGTCCTCAGGGGGAGTTCCCGGAAGCTTGGCCGACATCCGACATCCTCATGGATATGCCCCAGCTCCTCATGGATATGCCCCAGCTCCTCATGGATATGCCCCAGCTCCTAGTGGACATGCCCCAGCTCCTCGTGGATATGCCCCAGCTCCTCGTGGACATGCCCCAGCACCTCGTGGACATGCCCCAGCTCCTCGTGGATATGCCCCAGCTCCTCGTGGATATGCCCCAGCTCCTCGTGGATATGCCCCAGCTCCTCGTGGATATGCCCCAGCTCCTCGTGGACATGCCCCAGCTCCTCGTGGATATGCCCCAGCTCCTCGTGGACATGCCCCAGCAAAAAAAATGTTTATTTAATTTTTATAATTTTTTTTTAAATATATTTTTATTTTTAATTTTTTTAAAAAAACTTTTTTCACTGTAGTGTTTGGTATCGTTAAAACGGCCATGCTCTGGCCGATCCAACCATACCAAACTTTAACCCCTAGCTGCCACGGATCGGGAGATAGGGAGTTCATTGGAACTCCCTATCTCAACCGTTGGTGGCAGTTAGGGGTTAACTCTAGGACTGGCGTCATCGTGCTATGCACGATGACGCCAGTCCTCAGGGGGAGTTCCCGGAGGCTTGGCCGACATCCAAGATGTCGGCCAGCTCCGGGAAAGGATCACGAACCGGCGCTTTTCAGCGCCGATTCGCGATCCAGCTCCCCAGGGGTTAATGCCAGGCACCATTTGGAAGGGCAGGCTGTGCCCTTCCAAATGATGCCTGGGTTAACCCCCGCAACGCCGCCGATCGGGAGGGAGAGAGGTCCGAAGGACCTCCCCCCCTCCCTTTCAGGCGCCTCCTCCGCACATGCGGGGGGGCGCCTGAATTAGGTGTCATCGCGCTGCCGCGATGACACCTAATTTCACCGGCGGCGGTTCCGGATGCTGGGCTGACATCGAGGATGTCAGCCCGCACCGGGGGGGCCAGCGATCGGCCGGAACCCGGCCGAACGCTGACCCCAAAGGGAGGATGCGCTCAGCGCATCCTCCGCATACCAGCAGCCATGCGGAGGACGCGCTGAGCGCGTCCTCCGCATCGACGTGGTTAACAGTGTGGAAACCAAGCAATACATAATTAACTTATTAACGTAAAGCAACGCACACAAACAGGAAAATATAGAAAAAATCGAAAATTTATTTACAACATGGGGAAGGGAAGGGAAGGGAACATGCCAAGGATGGCAAACTGCCCAACAGGGGCACAAACAACACAAAGAAACATACAATGGCGGCCATCTTCCAAGCCAGGCGTTCAAAGTATTGGTTCACTTTTAGAATTACTGGCATTTGAGGAGATGTTGGAGCTGGTCCGCATCTTTGATTACAAAGATTATGACTGCAGTAAGGGCCCTTACGGCAGGAAGAATAATTTTAGGAAGGATCGTATCATTGACAAGCTACGCGCACCACCATCCTGGAGGTGTTTGGGAAAGACGGGACGAAGGACCAGATCAGAAAACGCTGGTCCGACCTCAAAGCAGGCGAGCAGGAGCAGCTGAGGCACATCCGTATTGACTTGAGTATTGTCTCTTACTGCCGCTCCAGGATGTCCGCGGTGTTATTAAGGTGTTCCCGGAGTTCCTGCAGCAGTTCCTGGATGGCATCCAGTGTTCTGACAGCCAGCCTTAATTCGCCAATCGCCTCTTGATTGCTCGGTCTGGCTTCTTCGATATATCCAATAAATGAAAGAAGGAAAATACAGTAAGTAAAGCAGGTTTCTATTTTTGACTGAAAGTCTTGAAAAAATATAACAGTAGTATATACCAGAGCTGGCGGCCTCCTGAGTCTCCGACTCCTCCGACTCCTCCCCCACCACCACCGTCTGCATATCCAGTGCTATATGTAAGAAATTAAAGAAATAAAAAATACAGTAAACAACAAAACTGATTTATTTTTGAACAAAAGTCGATGCAAAATACAACAGTAAAAAAAAAAAAACCTGGACTGGCGGCCTCCTGCTGCACCGGCTGCCTCTCTCCTTCGCCCTCCTCCTGGTCCTCCTCTTCCTCCTGCTCCTCCTCCTGCTCCTCTTGTGCTATACATAAAAAAAAATAATTAAAATACAGTAAACAAAAAATGTTTCTGTTTTTGACCAAAAGTCGATGCTAAATAAAACAGTATATACCAGCGCTGGTGGACGCCCGTGGCTCCCCCTCCTCCTCCGCTGGGGCACTGGTCCCTGCCCGGGCAGATTCGGCGGCCTTCTTCCTGTCTTCTGCCAAATCCAAAAAATATAACACGTAAATAATGCAGACTGGAAAAAATGGTATATCTATACAATATATTGCTGAAAGTATTGCGACACCCCTCCACTACCCCACTACCAGCTTGACCCACCACTACTCCCATCTCATAGGTCTAAAGTCACAAAATATTTATTTATTTCCTCTGCACAGACATATATTACCGTTCATTTATATATTTTTTTCAGAAGTAAACATTACGTTTATTCAATAAAAACTATTATTTGTGTTGTGTGCGTACAAAGCGCATTGTGCTGACGGCTTTTAGTTATTTTATAGAAGGCCTCAGCCTCAGTTTCACTTTCAGTTTCTGCTAATAATAAAACTGGATATTGCAGAAACAACAACAGAAATCCACCATTTTGTTTTGAAATTTGCATCTAAAGCATTCAATGACACTGCTGCAGCAGCTGCTGAGGATGTATTGAAGGCGGCTCTGTTTGGATGCACTTTCAGAAGAACTACATGTCCCATCCTATCACTTAGCAAAGACGCAGAGATTTTTATTGATGCGCAGGTGGGAGATAATATTGGGCAAGCTGCGGGTCATCTCGTATGCATCACTCAATCACAACAACCCCCCCCAGCACACTACAGACTATACACACAGTGCCAAAAGAAATCCAGCATTGTAACTTCATCTATATACATCAAATATCACAATTTTCACGAATACGTAAAATCACAAAAAAGAAGAGCTATGGCAAAAATGCATGTATGACGAATTGTGAAAACGCAAAGCTATACACAATCACATTGCATGAAAAAAGGACTAGATAAATCAACGTATTTCTTTGCACATTAGCACATGCAAGCACATTATTATTATTATACAGGATTTATATAGCACCAACAGTTTGCGCAGCGCTTTACAATATAACATGACACTTACGTTTCGCTATGACGCGGCGGATGCGCCTCAGCTGCTCCTGCTCGCGTACTTTTAAATCAGACCAGCGTTTCCGTAGCTGGTCCTTTGTCCGGACCTTCCCAAACATCTCCAAAATGGTGGTGCGTAGCTTGTCAAGGATACGATCCTTCCTGGCGTTATTCTTCCTGCGGTAAGGTCCGTTCCGGCAATCGTAATCTTTGCTATCAAAGATGCGGACCATCTCCAACATCTCCTCAAACGCCATATTTTGGGCCCGTTTCTTCCTGGGTGCAGGTGGTTCAACTTCATCATGAGATGATGACGAGGTCTCCTCTCTGGCAGCGGCCATCATGAAGAATAATAAAAACAATATTTTGTTCAAAAAGTTGTCAATAAAACTGGCTCAATAAAGTTACGACATGTGCGCGCGCGCGCATGCGCGACCCGCGGACGAATCGGATCTGACCAAAATACGAATATTCTGATCGGATCATTGGAAACCAAAAAAATTTACAGATTCAGCGATATAACCGATACTAGTTAAATATACGATGTCCAGACTTACCGAAATGGAACCGAAATCCCGAATGGAACTGAAATCATGAATAGAGGGAAAATAAATTTCGATTTGACACATTTCAAGTCCATTCGAAAATTCCGAAAAATTTTCGATTTGGCAAATTTTTCGGTTTTTTCGGAAAGTCTGTTCTCGTTTCAAAGCAATAGATTTCGATTTGACACATTTCAAGTCCATTCGAAATTCCGAAAAATTTTCGATTCGGTTCGGAAAACAGTTCGGATTCGACATTTTCGGATCTAAAAAATTTCGGATTTTCGGCCGAATCAAAAGACCCGAATCGGGAAATTTCGTGAAAATTCCGAAATTCCGAAACCCGAAACGCACATCCCTAGTTACTAACTCATAAGGTAAATTATATTAATCATATATGCAGTTACTAACAGGAGATACATATATAATTGGGGAGCTAGAAATCTGTGTGCTGATGGATGGATGTTGTTGTGTTTTATAAATTTTTGATTATGTTATGAGATTTAAGACCTGTTTGTATACGTAATATATATATATTTTTATCTTGTTGTTTGGTTATATTTTTTAAAGCAAAACACATACAATTAACCCCTTAGTGACCGGGCGGTTTTACACAAATCCGTCCTTTAGTGACCGCTGCTGTTTTTACGTTTCTGTTCTGTTTGTGTTTACGTCAAATTTTCCTCTTACTCGTTTATGCAACCCACACATATTTTACACTGTTTTTCTCGTCATTAAATGGACTTTATAAAGATACCATTTTTTTCATCATTTCATATAATTTACTATAAAAAAACATTGTGAAATATGACAAAAAAATTGAAAAAACACCACTTTTTCGAACTTTGACCCCCAAAATTTCTTATGTATCAACAACCGTCAAAAAAATTTAATTCATTAGTAGTTTCTAAATTTAGTTCTGAGTTTAGCAATACCCAATGTTTACATATTCCTCGCTTTTTTCCTTATTTTATGCAACAATAAGTGCAAGTAGCACTTTGCCATTTCCAAAGAGTTTATTTTCAAAACTAGTGCTAGTGACATTGTAACACTGATATCTGTCACTAATTCCTGAATAACCCTCCACATATACATATTTTTTTAAAGTACACAAATCAAGGTATTAAACTTGGGGTATTTTGACTCTTTCCATGCAACCATTTTACCACAAATCTATGCCAAAGTTTGAGAAAAAAAAAGTTTTGGTGATTTTTTTTTTGAACGCAGTTTAAGAATACATGTACTGTGAACTTTAAGGTTTACTGCCAAAAAGCACCCCAAAATATGTTCAGCAACATCTTCTGAGTAAATTGATACCACCCATGTATAGGTATGTCGGGTCATTTGGGGGCTAATAGGCCTTATTTGGGGGGTGCGCATTTCAGTTTTCCAACTTGGAATTTTCACATTTCGTCATCATGCACCCATGTCCTATTTGGGACATTTTTGAAGCCAGCCAAAGTAATTTACCCCCATCAAACCATATATTTTTAGAAAGGGCACACCCTCGGGTGCTTCAAAGAGTTGTATTTTAACACTTTCCATGCACTAGCTCTATGTCAAACTTTCAGGTAGTCACTTTGTGTGTTATTTTTTCACACACATTGTACTTTAGGCGTGAATTGTCAAATCCAGTTATGGGTTACTGCCAAAAAACACCCCAAAATATGTTCAGCAACATCTTCTGAGTAAATTGATACCACCCATGTATAGGTATGTCGGGTCATTTGGGGGCTAATAGGCCTTATTTGGGGGGTGCGCATTTCAGTTTTCCAACTTGGAATTTTCACATTTCGTCATCATGCACCCATGTCCTATTTGGGACATTTTTGAAGCCGGCCAAAGTAATTTACCCCCATCAAACCATATATTTTTAGAAAGGGCACACCCTAGGGTGCTTCAAAGAGTTGTATTTTAACACTTTCCATGCACTAGCTCTATGTCAAACTTTCAGGTAGTCACTTTTTGTGTTATTTTTTCACACACATTGTACTTTAGGCGTGAATTGTCAAATTCAGTTATGGGTTACTGCCAAAAAACACCCCAAAATATGTTCAGCAACATCTTCTGAGTAAATTGATACCACCCATGTATAGGTATGTCGGGTCATTTGGGGGCTAATAGGCCTTATTTGGGGGGTGCGCATTTCAGTTTTCCAACTTGGAATTTTCACATTTCGTCATCATGCACCCATGTCCTATTTGGGACATTTTTGAAGCCGGCCAAAGTAATTTACCCCCATCAAACCATATATTTTTAGAAAGGGCACACCCTAGGGTGCTTCAAAGAGTTGTATTTTAACACTTTCCATGCACTAGCTCTATGTCAAACTTTCAGGTAGTCACTTTGTGTGTTATTTTTTCACACACATTGTACTTTAGGCGTGAATTGTCAAATCCAGTTATGGGTTACTGCCAAAAAACACCCCAAAATATGTTCAGCAACATCTTCTGAGTAAATTGATACCACCCATATATAGATTTGTTCTGTTGTTTTTGGGGTGCTACGCCAATCTTTTGACACGTGCTTGTCAATTTTCTAATTTGACATACAGTATCTTCTTTGCTTATCTTCTTTATAGGGGCCTTTTTACATACCCCAATTTTATTAACGTGCATATAACACCCCAAAGTATTGTAAATGGAGTGTTTTTATGCCATGGATGCAACCGTTTGCTCCAAACAAATTGGATACTGTTTGGTGGTCATTTTTCATTTTCACACCCACATCAGATTTGGACTGTGATTTAGGAGACACTGTTGTTTGTTACTGCATGAAAACTCTCCAGGTTGTTTTCTGCAAGGTCTCCTGAGTACACCCATGCCCCCCATGCATAGGTTTGCCAGGATTTTGGGAAGGTTCAAATACAATTTTTTTTAACTTTGTCATTGGAGTTGAAATTGAGATTATTTCTTCAGCTAGGCCTAGCTTTGGTTTTGGGTCTACCGCATACCCCAGTTTGAATTATTGCCAGAAAATTGTTTATATTTGTTATGTTGACACCCCAAGGTATTGCATATGGAGTGCTTTGATGCCATGGATGCAACGGTTTTAGCCCAAAACATTTGAGAAGGTGTGTGGCGGTAATTTTTCAATTTTCAGATTTTTACGCCCACATTAGATTTGGACTGTGATTTAGGAGACACTGTTGTTTGTTACTGCATGAAAACTCTCCAGGTTGTTTTCTGCAAGGTCTCCTGAGTACACCCATGCCCCCCATGCATAGGTTTGCCAGGATTTTGGGAAGGTTCAAATACAATTTTTATGACTTTGTCATTGGAGTTGAAATTGAGATTATTTCTTCAGCTAGGCCTAGCTTTGGTTTTGGGTCTACCGCATACCCCAGTTTGAATTATTGCCAGAAAATTGTTTATATTTGTTATGTTGACACCCCAAGGTATTGCATATGGAGTGCTTTGATGCCATGGATGCAACGGTTTTAGCCCAAAACATTTGAGAAGGTGTGTGGCGGTAATTTTTCAATTTTCAGATTTTTACGCCCACATTAGATTTGGACTGTGATTTAGGAGACACTGTTGTTTGTTA
Source organism: Leptobrachium leishanense (assembly GCA_009667805.1). Classification (NCBI taxonomy): domain Eukaryota; kingdom Metazoa; phylum Chordata; class Amphibia; order Anura; family Megophryidae; genus Leptobrachium; species Leptobrachium leishanense. The sequence goes on along the minus strand of CM019066.1, from coordinate 229,533,965 downwards.
CTGCATGAAAACTCTCCAGGTTGTTTTCTGCAAGGTCTCCTGAGTACACCCATGCCCCCCATGCATAGGTGTGCAAAGATTTTGGAAAAATACAGCACCAATTGTAGAACATAAAAATGTACGAATAAAATGTAAGTCTGGTGCAGTAAAAGAAAAAAAAAACTAAACTGAACTAACTAACTGGAGTGTGAGAAGAAATAGAAAGGAAAAAAAGGCGTGGCCTGGACGCGAGGCAAGATGGCCGCTTAGTTCTGCAGCTCTGCACCCGGGCGCACCAAATAAGCTCTTCGAATGTCCGCAAGACGTCCCACGGGACAAAAAAAACGAGCCGCTGCCTCTGTGACTCACCCGCACACACCGGCGCTGACCGGGAGCTCCCCGATGCGCCACTACCTCCGCGGATCACAGGCTGTCTCCTCGCAAGGCCGCAAAACCAAGATGGCGGCGGCCGGGAACCGCATGGTAGAATCGGAGGATGATCTGCAAGACAGCCGGACTTCCTCTCTGAGCGATATACCAACGGCGGAGGTAAGGGAGACCCTGCGCCACCTTCCCACTAAGAGAGACTTGGAATCTTTATTTTCACGCTTTGAGGCGAAATTTGATGCAAAATTCGCTGAACTAGGGGCTGATGTGCGGCAGCTGGGAGGCAGAGTGCAGGATTTAGAGGAGGATAGAGACGCTTCCATGGCCCACCTGGACAGACTACAGGCCCAAATAAATGAACAGTCCCGATATGTTACTGACTTACGCCGCTCTGTAGACGACTTAGATAATAGAGGGCGCCGCAACAATGTCCGTATTAGAGGCGTCCCTGAATCGGAGGATGCAGAAGATATACCCCTCACCCTACGAACTTTGTTCAATGCGCTCCTCGAACGCCCGCCTGATACGCCGATATTGCTTGATAGAGCACATAGGGCGCTCCGCCCACGGGGAGCCCCGTCGGCACCCCCAAGAGATATCATCTGCCGCATACATCATTTCCCGCTCAAGGAAGAGATCATGCAAGCGGCCAGAAAGAAACGCTCAATCACACATGATGGACACGCAGTTGAAGTCTACCAAGATCTTTCCAGATTCACTTTGCAAGCTCGGAGACACCTTAAACCGATCACGGATGTCCTCAGAGATCGAGACATTAGATACAGGTGGGGCTACCCTTTTGCTCTTACTGTACGAAGAGATAATCAGCTCATGTCTATTATGGAACCTGGAGATGTGCCCGAATTTATCCACGCTTTGGAATTACCGCAGGTGGAGATCGCTAATTGGCATGGAGGTGATTTACAGGATATCCCCCCTCCCAAGCCCCAACGGCAAAAATGGCAAGCAGTCCGTAAACAGAAGCATCGCCACCCCCCCAGGGACGAGGCAACAGATCCAGGACTCCACCCGTCCTTTGGCCCGGCGAGGCAGGACCCCATAGAAGTTCTCCCCCTCTTTATGGTTTCCTACTCCCCCTTCTACTGTGTTGGCTACAACGACCGGCAGGTCCATTACGACACCTACATTCCGAGGACGGAGGCCCAAAGCCCTCGGGAGCATCCATATGTCTCTATATCTCTTGTTCTCCTGTTTTTTTGGTTTTTTGCTATAAGATATTGGACGTCGGGACATGCCCTGTGGTCATGTCCTTCTGTTAAGGACGACACTCGATGGTTAAGCTTGCTCTATATTTGCCCGGGTGCGGCAGAATTAGGTGGCTGTTACACTACTTTAACTGTAGTGTTGTATTTCGTTTATTTAACACTCACTAAGGTTTCCATGTTGCGTATTTTACTTGTGTTCTACACCATCCCCCTTACGGTGTTTGAATTTCACCAGTACGCCTGGAACGGCTGTTCCACACTCACATCTTGCTGGATAGACCCCATATGGGTCTGTACCCTACGCGGGTACCCACACCGATCTTTATTATGTGTTCTGCACTGTAAGGTGCGGTTTATGATTTTCCTTTTGTCTGTATTTTGGTCTTAATTAATGTATGTCTATTTGGGTCCATGCAACATGTATGACTTGTCCGTGCCGGAACCGCTTGTGATGAGCCAGCGCAGGGGAGTGCATTCTCTCCAACAATGTAAATTTTTCAGGGACACTTTTTTAGACTATGGCTAAGATACGACTTATATCCCTGAATGTCAGGGGATTGAACCACCCAGCTAAGCGGCGGATCGCTATGGCTGATCTCCGTAAGCAAAAATGCGATTTTGCCTTCTTGCAAGAAACCCATTTTCGGTTAGACAGTGCTCCAACTTTGCGCTCAACTTACTTTACCCAGGGCTTTTATAGTAACTTTGAGGCGTCCAAATCTAGAGGGGTGGCTATTCTGGTAGCTTCGCATATACCTTTTACATGCACCTCCCAGATGACAGACCCACAGGGCCGTTTCATCTTTATTAAGGGGCATATCGGAGCTAGATTGGTTACGCTGGCAAATATATACCTTCCCAACACCCATCAATGCACTGCGTTCAGAAAAATTTTGAATAAACTTGCTAAGTTTGCTGAAGGCCCCCTATTTTGTGGAGGAGACTTCAATATCTCCCGGACTCCCCGAAGGAAGCTGCCGCTTCCCGGGAGCGTCACAGCCATCTAAACGGAGGAGATTTCACCAACTGTTACAGACGTTTCAATTGGTGGATTGTTGGAGAGCAATGCACCCCGCTGGGCGCGATTACACATTTTACTCACACGCTGCCCGGGTTTACTCCCGTCTGGACCTTTTTCTCATGTCTCATCATACCCTTCATTTAATTCGCACTGTGTCCATAGGGAGTATTACTTGGTCAGACCACGCCCCAGTGTTGATGGACCTTGAAGTTCCTGATTTACCCCCTAGACAATACCAATGGCGTCTTAATGAATCTCTTCTGAAAGACGTGGTTCACCGGGAGTACCTCACGGAGGCCATTACTCGCTACTTTGACGAGAATGATAACGGGGAAGTCACGGATCCCTTACTGTGGGAAGCACATAAGAGTGTACTCCGGGGTCAGCTGATACAGCTGGGGGCCCGATGTAAAAGGGATAGGGGAGACAAGATCCAATCTTTACTCGCGGATATACAAACTTTTGAGACCCTCCACAAGACCACTCCCTCCGCTGAACATTATTCCGCCCTGTCCTCCCTCCGATCAGAACTGAGGGAACTGCTCCATCACCATGCACGTAGGTCGCTCCTCCTTACTAAACGCTCTTATTACCTTCACGGAAATAAATGTGGCAAACTATTGGCGAGAGCCCTACGCCAGAAGTACCAGTCTACCTACATCCCCAAACTTAGACGCTCCGACGGCTCCGTCACGCATCTCAATGACGAAATTATAGCTGAGTTCCATACCTACTATCACTCCCTATATAATCTTAGGGACTCACCCCCTCCAGCTAAGCTTATGGCGGATTACTTGGCTAAAGCTCTGGATGTTACTATCTCCCCGGACCAGGCTGAGGCGCTGGATGTCCCCTTCACATCTGGGGAATTGGCGGAGGCGCTTAAAGCTACCCCGACGGGGAAGAGTCCGGGTCCAGATGGCTTTTCTATTGGGTACTATCGGACCTTTCTGAAGTCGCTGGGCCCCTACCTTCTCCGCTCCTTTAACGCGATTGACGAAGGGACTAGTTTCCCCGCAGAAGCTCTCCGAGCAACAATCTCGCTTATACCGAAACCTGGTAAAGACCCTTTATCATGCTCTAACTACCGCCCCATTTCTCTAATAAATAACGACATAAAGCTTATGGCAAAAATGCTGGCCCGGAGACTTAACCCTATACTCCCCTCCCTAATCCATCCCGACCAAGTGGGATTTGTTCCTCTTAGAGGCGCTCGGGATAATACTCTGAGAGCCATAAACCTTCTTCACATATCCAGGGTCAGCTCTATCCCTATGCTCTTTCTTTCGGTCGACGCCGAAAAGGCGTTCGACCGAGTAGATTGGTCATTTTTAATAACGGTTCTAGCGAAACTAGGTTTGGGGCATCGCTGGCTTGCCTGGGTTTCGGCACTTTACAGTAACCCGACGGCCCTCCTTCGCGTAAATGGCTCACTTTCCAGCCCCTTGTCGGTCCGGAACGGGACGCGTCAGGGATGTCCACTCTCCCCGATACTGTTCATTATTACACTGGAACCTTTCTTACAGAGGTTACGGAACAATGAGATCCGAGGATACAAGGGCCCCTTACATGAGTATAAAGTTTCCGCTTTTGCGGACGATGTGCTACTGACGATCATAGATCCCTTACAATCTCTCCCTGCGTTTTTGCGGGAGGTCCATCTATATGCCGCGGTCTCCAATTTTAAGATTAACACTACTAAATGTGAGGCGATTGGAGTGGACATCCCTGACGCCACTCGCTTGCAGATCAGATCACTCTTCCCCTTCTCTTGGCAGTCAGAAGCTATCACATACTTGGGCCTCCGCCTCCCCTCTGACCTTACTCTATTATACACTCTTAACTATGAATCTCTCTTACACAGGGTACGGAGCGACCTGCAGGCATGGGATAAGCCCCACTTCTCTTGGTTCGGACGGATTAATATCATAAAGATGTCCATACTACCTAAGTTCCTCTACTTATTCCAGACTCTCCCTATCCATGTTACCCCATCATTCTTCAACACACTACGCAGCTTATTTGGAAAGTTCATATGGGCTGACAAATGACCCAGGGTTTCCGCCTACTGACCCGCCCTAAACACCGGGGAGGATTGAGTACACCTCACATGGAATACTACTATGTAGCCGCACTGCTCCTTCGCTTGTCAGACTGGTCCATGTCCCCTCCCCATAAGCTGTGGGTCCCCCTTGAACAAAAATTCCTTCAAGTCCCCATTGCTTCGGCACCCTGGCAAACGGTCTCTCACACCACTATCTGCCCGACACCGCATCCAACGATATCCCCGACCCTGAGGTTATGGCGCCGCTATCGCCACAGACTGGATCTATCTCCGCTCCCCTCCCCCCTTACTCCCATAACCAGCAACCCTGACTTCCTACCCGGCCGCCAGCCCTCATTCCTTGATATTGACTATGATGGCCCTTATCTAACGATCCAGACGTGCACTGTTGAGGGCACACTTCTACCCTTAGAGCAATTAGTGCCGCAGCGGATACCGTCCCCAATGGAGGTATATCGCTATCTCCAACTCAAACACTTCTGGTCCAGCCTGACTGCACACCAACCGTACAGATCTACTCTGTCCCCCTTTGAAAACCTCTGTACTCAGGACCCCCCACCACCTCACCTCCTTTCATTAATATATGCCCTTCTGATGGCCGCGGAATACCCAGACCTACCCTCCTACACTACTAAGTGGGAAGCCGAGACACCCGCTCCTTTGACCGAACGAGCTTGGTTAGATATCTTCCACATCACTTTTCATTCTTCCAGAGACCTGAAAGTACAAGAAATGAATTATAAATTGCTATCACGATGGTATCTCACACCTAACAGATTGGCGTTGATGCACCCGGGTGTATCCCCGGATTGTTGGAGATGTGGGCTTTCGAGAGGTACGTTCATCCATATTTGGTGGTCCTGCCCGTTTATAGTGCCCTACTGGGAGGTGGTGTTCACCTATGTTAAAGAAATCACCTCTATGGAAATCCCCTTCACCCCGCAAGCGGCTCTCCTACATGTGGTCCCCCTCTCCCCGAATAGATATATTAAGTCTCTAATGATTCACTTGTTTAACTCAGCAAAATCCCTGATTCCCAGACACTGGAGATCGGAATCACCACCAACGATCCTCGAATGGATAGATCAGGTCTCCAGCGTTAAGGAAATGGAGGAACTCCACCTCTCGCTGGAAAACAAATATGATATTTACTTTAAAACGTGGTACTGGTGGTCTGACTTTGTTATGAAACACCGTAAGGATAACCCGGAGGCCATAGCTAGGTCACATGAAAGGCGAGCCATATCCCCCGTATTCCCCTCAGAGACCGAGCTGGCTGACTGAGACAGTATTTTGGAACCGGCAGACGAACGAGACTCTCCCATGTGACCATAGGGATCACAAGACCCAACGTTGTGTTTTTGTTTTTGTTGTGTTTTTTTTTGTCTTTATGGTTTTTGGTTTTCCTTTTGTTTTCTCCTTCCTTGCTTTATCTTTTCATAAGAATACCTTACACTAGATGGTATAAGCTTATTTTATCGGTACTTTTCTGTATCTCACTTATCATTCTGTACTTGAACTGAAAATGCCTTGATTATATGCAATCTTTTATTTCAATAAAAAAGATATTATACAAAAAAGAAAGGAAGAAAAAAAATCACAGATCACGCACAGTGTGATATAGCTTGAAACAGTCCCCAAGACACAGATCGGGTTGTCCAGGGCATTCTGGGCAGTAAAAGATTGTGTCTCTCCTCTGCCCCCTCTTGAAACACACCCTGCATCTTTTTTGGGGTTTCTGTTTGCCCTCAGTAGGGGGGATTTTATAAATAAAATGTGCAGCCCCAACTCTGTCCCCCATCACCGCCCGGGGAGCATGTGCATCCTGGTACAAAAACCCCGAAATGACCTGGAGCTGAAACTGTAAAGAGGACAGCGTCACTCCGGGGTTTGCCTTTTTGCAGAGCAAAAAGGCATTGTGGGTTGCAATTTGCATCAGGTAAATTGCAACCTTTTTGTACCAGGCCCTTGACTTCCGCATAATCTGGTAGGGCTGGAGCAGCTGATCTGCCAGATCAACCCCACCCATATGCCGGTTATAGTCTTTGATGCACATTGGCTTCCTGATGCGCTCAGCTCTGCCACGTACAGAGACCTCCACAGACCTCTCAGTGTGGATGGTGGATAGAAGGTATACATCCTTCTTGTCTCTGTACTTGACCGCCAACAGCTCCTCTTGGCGCAGAGCTGAGGTCTCCCCCCTTTTTAGCCGGGTGCGGACAAGCTGTGCTGGGAAACCTACGCGGTTCTTGCGAACAGTACCGCATGCTGCTGTATCAAAACAATACAGCAGCTTGAACAAAGGGACACTCGTATAAAAATTATCAAGATACAAGTGGTACCCTTTGTTCATCAGGGGAAAAAGTAGGTCCCACACAATCTTGCCACTGGTTCCCATGTGTTCTGGGCAACCTGGAGGGTCAAGGCTACTATCCTTTCCCTCGTACACCCGGAAGGCCTGAGTATACCCACTCTCGCTGTCACAGAGCTTATACACCTTCACTCCATACCTGGAGCGTTTGGAAGGAATATACTGCTTGAATCCCAGCCTTCCCTTGTATTTCATTATGGATTCATCCACGCAGATATTCCTTCCAGGTGTATAAGCCTCTGCAAACCTGGCGGCGAAGTGGGTAATCAGGGGGCGAATTTTATACAGCCTGTCAAACTGGGGATGCTCTCTAGGAGGGCACAGGCTGTTGTCACTGAAGTGCATGAAACGCAAAATGTTTTCATACCTTCTACGTGACATTGATTGGGGGTAAATGGGGGTAGAGCAGATGGGGCTACTGCTCCAGTAGGAGCGAATTGAGGGCTTCTTTATGATGCCCATCAGCATAGTAAGTGCCCAGAATTTCAGAAATTCTGGCACATCTAGCGGGGTCCATTGCTGCCTTGCCAAGTAGGAGTCTGCCTTCGCAGCACAATGCTGATGGGCATACAGATTTGATTGGGCCACGATGTGGCCCAACAAATCATCCCCCATAAACACCTGCAAAAACTGTGTGGCGGTAAATCCTGCAACATCAATATTGATGCCAGGATTTGCCGTGAAAGGAGGGATATCTGGCCTCTGGCGATGAGGCACTACCCACTCCTCAGCTGGAGCTGTGCGTCTCCTGCTGGCAGGTGGTGACCCAGGATCTGCATCAGAAACATCACTAGATACATCAGCCAGCGTAGATGATGTATCTAGCGACGTCTCTGAGCAGTTGGCGGGGTCGAAATCAGGGTCTGAGTCTGACGCAGATGCCTCAGATTCTGACGCCAGGATGGCATATGCCTCCTCGGCGCTGTACACCCTCTCAGACATTATATATAATAGATTATAAAATTTTATAATTATTATATATATAAACGGATTATTGGTTCTTAGAAGAACCGTTGGGTTTCACAAGAAAATACAAATAAACACCTAAATCTCTGTAAATCACTCTAAACCTGCCTCAATTCTTCTAAATCTCCCTAAATTCTCTCTAAATCTGCCTCAATTTTTCTAATCTCACTCAATCTACCTAAAATCTCTAACCTGTCAAATCTGATCTCTCTCTCTCGCTCACCAAAACACAAGTGAGGAGAGGGAGGGAGAATCACAGAGGTCAGAGCCAATATTTACAAAATATTGACCTGACGTGACAAATTAGAAATTTTATTTTGACTTTTTCTAACTTCTGATTGGATGTTGCTAGCCTGCCTCTCTGATGAGGCAGGCTATGAACATCCCACTCAGCCCCAAGATGACCCTGCCCTTAGAAGGGCAGCGCCATCTTGGCTGTCAGTTTATTTTATTTTATTCATTTTTATTTTATTTATTTTACTTTTTTTTCTTTTTTTTACACTTTTTTTTACTCTGCTGGGTGCCTTGATCTCTCGAGGCACCCAGCAGAGCACCTGATCACTCATGTGATCTTTTTTGTACTGAGTGCCACGACCTCGTGGCACTCAGTACTTCCTGCCGCTACCGGAAGTGATCGCTCTGGGGGAGCGATCACTGAGCGGACCGGCGGCAGGTAAGCATATTGCAGGGATGCCTCGATGTCGAGGCATCCCTGCAATATACACAGAGCAGCTGGAAGCGATACCGATCGCTTCCAGCGCTCTCTAGAAGTGCCGGACACCTCTCCGGTAAAACCGGATGTTGATCGCTCCCGGGGAGCGATCACAAGGTGCCCCGGCACTCCTGTCCGCCATTGCACGGATGCCTGGACTCCCAGGCAGCGTGCAATGGCGTTTGAGCTGCTGGAAGCGATCCGATCGCTTCCAGCGCTCAAAACACCGCAGGAAGTACCATGTACGTCAGCGGGTCTAAAAGAGACCCGCTGCCATGACGTACATGGTACGTCCAAGGTCCCTAAGGGGTTAAAAGAATTTAGGAGAATTTCTGAGAAATATAGACGATTGATATTTATATCTCGTATAAGTTTCTTATTGATTATATCCTCGACACCCCCCCCCTCCATGGACCCCCAGATTTCCACCCGCGGTTCATATAAGGTGGTGTCGTGGAATGTGGAGGGACTTAATTCACCAATCAAGAGAAAAAAAGTGTTGCGATATCTGAAGCGGTTAGATCCTGATATTATCTTTCTCCAGGAAACGCACTGGACTTCCCCAGACCAGGCTTTGCGAGCCCCCTAGGTGGACTTCTAAATGTCCTCCATGTACACTCAGAAATCCAGAGGCTGCGATTCTCCTCCATAAACATCTCCCTTATACCGTCGTAGAGGCGGTTAATGATCTGGATGGCAGGTACACACTTTTGAACCTCCCCATAGAGCAGGAACCCCTTCAATTACTCAAGATTTATGCCCCTAACAGCCCTAATCTAGCATTCTATATTAACGTTAATCCCCTTACTCCACCTACATAACTCTCCCTGTAGGATTGTGGGGGGATTTCAATGACGTCCCGGACCCTGTACTCGATCGCACCCCCGGACGTTCAGCAGCCAGGGGTTGCTCACAACCCACGGGTCCGGCCTTTCTTCTGACTCATTTCGAATTAACTGTCATTTGGCGCTCTCACTACACGACAGACAGAGAATTCACATTTTACTCTGACCCTCACAAATCATTTTCCCACCTAAATTTGTTTCTAGTTTGCAACTCACTCTCTCACCGAGCTCTGAGAACCACTATTGGCCCTATTGCTCTTACTGACCATGCACTTGTCACACTAGAGATGACACTAGGAACCCCAATACCCTATTCCCTGAACTGCCGTTTTCCCTCCCATCTCATGACATCAGGACTGTTCAAATCTCATGTTGAGCTAGCCTGGAACAACTATAGTGACGACAATATTGAACACGTTGATAACGTCAATCTTTTTTTGGTTAGGATCGAAATCCGTACTTCAGGGACACATAATAGAATTTGCAGCACGCACGAGAAAGGAGGCCTTTCTCCAATGCCTCTCCGCTGTTCACTTGGATTTGGTTAGGAGCTTTAAGGCGTATTTGTCGAACCCAATCCCAATGACGCCTCAAACGTATAAATATGATAAGTCCAGGTACGACTCCTTGGCCAGCGAACGAGTGCACCACTCATGGCAAACCCAGAGACACCATTTGTTTCGCTTTGGTAATAAGCCTCTGCATCAACCTAGTCCACTCCCAAACACCGGCCAAACCATTTATCTCCTCGCTCAGGACTTCGGACGGGGCCATACTTACTGAACCCACTGCCATTGCTAACTATTTTCAAACTTATTTTGCAGACTTCTATAAGGTGGGCCCTGATGATTGGCCCAGCAAATTGGATCTCTTCCATAGAGCTCAAATCCCTAAAATGGCTCAACATGAGCCCGATGCTCTCATCACACCTGCCGAGGTCCGGGCTGCGATTGCCTCCCTTAAAAATGGAAAGGCCCCAGGATCTGACGGGTTTGGTACAGAATATTATAGACTCCTCTCGGGCTTGGTGGTCCCCCACTTGGTCTCGCTATATAATAATATATTGCAGGGAGAAACTCCACCCCCAACCTTCAATGAGGCCCTAGTTGTTGTTATTCCTAAACTCGGGAAGGACCCTTTCTTTAGTTACCTCCTACCGCCCCATCGCGTTGCTAAACACCGATCTAAAACTCCTGTCTACCATCATGGCCCGTCACCTCCAGGGTCCTCTCCACACACCTTAGGTCCTCAGCAATCGGACTTCCTTAATGGTCGCCACTCCACCACAAATATACGTAAAGCCATTGCGGCTATTTGTTCTTCCTCTCTCACACCACAATCCTCAAATCTCTTGCTGAGTTGCAATGCTGACACGGCATTCGATAGGATCTCGTGGGCTTATCTAGTTAGATTCATCAAGTTTCATCACTTTGGGAAGGAATTTCTGGCGATTTTCGTGCACTTTACCGGAACCCCTCCACAGTGGTTACAGCGAATGGGCTCAATTCTGCCCCCTTTGTATTGGAGCGGGGAAACAGGCAGGGCTGTCCCTTATCCCTGTTACTGTTCAATCGTGCCCTGGAACCCCTCATACGTATCATAGAGGCGTGTCGGCGATTACAGGTATTCATTTAACCTCCTCTGTGGCTCTAAAAGTAGTGGCATTTGTAGATGACCGATTATTTATTTCGAACCCCGCGTCTGCCATCCCCCCGTTATTATCCCTACTTGACTCCTTTAATATGGCCTTAGGCTTCAGAATTAATTACAGTAAGATGGTTGCCCTTTCGCTGGGCACCCTCACCCCATATTAAATACCTGAGGATCGTCTTACCAGCTGATCTCTCTCACAAATGAAAAAGAAATAGCCAAAGAGAGCAAGACCAACCCTAAAAGATTCTTTAGGTACATAAATTCTAAAAGACCCAAGAGTGAAAATGTAGGTTCACTAAAATCTGAGTCAGGGTTATTGTTAACTGAAGATCAGGATAAGGCAGAAATTTTGAATGATTATTTTTCTTCAGTATTTATCAAAGAGAAACCTATAACAGGAGACATGCAATTCATTAATAAAAACTTACTAATACAAAGTGACTGGTTGACTCAGGACAAGGTTTTGCAGAAATTAAACAATGTGAATGTGAATAAAGCCCTAGGGCCAGATGGAATTCACCCACGAGTACTGAGAGAGCTATGTGTTGAAATATGTAAACCTCTGTTCTTAATCTTTCAAGATTCTTTTCTTTCAGGAATAGTACCAGAGGATTGGAGAAAAGCTGACGTCGTCCCTATATTTAAGAAAGGTTTAAAATTTGTGCCTGGGAATTATAGACCTGTGAGCTTAACATCTGTGGCTGGGAAAGTATTTGAGGGGTTACTAAGGGATAATATTCAGGAATTTATTGGGAGGTATAATGTTATTGGCAAAAATCAGCATGGGTTCATGAAACATAGATCATGTCAGACTAACCTAATTACGTTCTATGAGGAAGTAAGTAGAAGTATAGATCAGGGGGTCGCAGTGGATGTGATTTACTTAGATTTTGCCAAAGCTTTCGACACAGTTCCACACAAAAGCTTACTATTTAAATTAAGAAAAATTGGTCTAGATGAAAATACTTGTTCTTGGATAGAAAACTGGCTAAAAGATAGGGTACAGAGAGTGGTCATAAATGGTACATTTTCAAGATGGACACCAGTGGTAAGCGGTGTCCCTCAGGGGTCTGTTATAGGACCAATACTATTCAATTTATTTATAAATGACCTTGAGATAGGCATTGAAAGTCATGTATCAGTGTTTGCAGATGACACAAAACTAGGAAAAGTAATACAATGTGAGCAGGATGTTACTTCGCTGCAGAGAGATTTAGATAGATTGGGGGACTGGGCACTTAAATGGCAGATGAAATTTAATGTAGATAAATGCAAAGTTATGCACTTTGGAGTGAAGAACACACAAGTAATTTATACCCTAAATGGTACGGAGTTAGGGAAATCCAAGCAGGAGAAGGATTTGGGAATAATCATAGACTTCAAACTAAGTAACAATGTGCAATGTCAAACAGCAGCTGCCAAGGCAAGCAAAGTATTGGCATGCATTAAAAGGGGAGTTCACTCACGGGATGAAAACATAATTTTGCCTCTGTATAAATCAATGGTCAGGCCGCACCTTGAATATGCCGTGCAATTTTGGGCACCGGTCTTAAAAAAATATATTATAGCGCTAGAAAAAGTGCAGAGACGGGCAACTAAATTAATAAGGGGAATGGAAGGGTTAAGTTATGAGGCAAGACTAACAAGCTTAAACCTGTTTAGTTTAGAGAAACGGCGCCTTAGAGGGGATCTGATAACCTTATATAAATATATACGGGGCCATTTTCAACCATTGTCTGATAACCTATTCATTAACAGGACTATACATAGGACAAGGGGTCATCCATTTAGACTGGAAGAAAGAAAATTTAGCTTAAAGCATAGGAAGGGTTATTTTACGGTGAGAACAATAAAGCTGTGGAATTCTCTGCCTGTTGAGGTGGTTGGGTCTGAGTCTGTACAGACTTTTAAAAAACGACTGGATGACTTCCTGCAGACACAGAATATTAAGGGTTATAATATTTAATATGTGGGTTAAAGCTTCTTGATCCAAGGAGAAATCTGACTGCCATTCTGGGGCAGGGAAGGAATTTTTTCCCAGTATGTTGCATATTGGCGAGCATTTCAGACTGGGTTTTTTGCCTTCTTTTGGATCAACAGCAGTAGGTTATGTGGGAGAGGCTGAACCCGATGGACGCATGTCTTTTTTCAGCCTATATAACTATGTAACTTATACTGACTTAACATTGACCCCCATTTGGCCCAAACCAAGTCACTACTAGCGGACTGGGGTTCCCTCTCACTTTCTTAGATGGGCCGGGCGTCCCTCATTAAAATGACCTTATTCCTCAAATTGCTCCAACCCCTGCAAGTTTTACCTATACTGCTAAGACCCACTGACCTACACATGTTCCACAAACTAAACGTATCATTTATTTGGCAAGATCGACATGCACATATACCGCTTCTTAATCTCCAACAACCACTCTCAAGGGGGGGTATTAACTTTCCAAACATACTAGACTACAATTTAGCGGCGCTGTATTGTTATGTTTCGGACTGGCTGAGTGATACTTCACATTTTGTTGATCTGCAAGTAGAACAGGTGATGCTCCCCTCGTCCTCCCTGCTGACTTTCCTTCATCAACACACACACACTGTTCCACCTCTATTACATAGTAGTCCATTACTGTCCACCACAAAATTGGCTTGGATCAAGGTTCACAAACGACTTTAGTTGACCTGGCAAATGTCGCTCTTGTCCCCCATCCTCCACAACCCTCATTTCCAACATGCCTCTCCTGCTCCCATTTTCCATACTCTAGCCCATAAGGGTTTTCGTTATCTCCATCATTACATAGATGGAGTGTCTGGATTACCCTACTCCTACACAGCCCTGGGGCACGTATTGCTCCTTTAAGTATGCACTCAGTTTATTACTTACAACTTAAGCAGTTTCTCCTCACCCAGTTACATACTTTGTTCCCCCCTGACTTGGCTAACCCCTTTAGACACACAGCTACTTGTACGCTCCTTGACCCCCCCTCCACCATTTATACACTCCTACAACTTTCGCTGCCTACAAAGGGACATGGACTGCTATCTCCCGATGGACCATTAGTTTTCCAGATCTTTCCCCCCCTGACCTGATAAGTAGTCACTTTAGTGTCCAGGCGCTCTATCCTCTCTGCCAACTATTGGGACATGTTTTATAGAATACTCCACCGAGCCTATATGGTGCCCGATACAATGGCCCGCGCCGGGCTCTTACCCAATGCTAATTGTTTAAAATGACAGTTTTCCCTGGCCGTCTTGCGGCGCTGTCTGCGGTCCTGTCCCTTTATTCAATTATTTTGGCACTCTGTGCGAAGATTCAGTTCTTTTGGTTCTTTGTTTGGAGGTCCCTTTCACCCCGGGAATAGGCCATTTTTTAACCTGCCTGACTCCCCCCCCCCCGTACCTCGATCCTTCTCTAAATGTCATTGATTCTGGCTCAGTCTACTGACCGCAGTAAAAAGGCTATTTTGTCCCCGTGGATCTCATCTGCCCTTCCCACGTTCCACATGTTGTACGACAGAATTTACTCTATTTCTGGCTGACAGGACCGAAGCTTCTATACACCAGGAAGAGAAGAATCAGACATTTTTTGTTAACTGGTCCCCTTTTATCCGAATCCTCCCAGCCAATATTAGAACTTCGTTACGTAACACCTTTTTCTGTGCTCCCTAGTACTCCCTGCAAATGCTGCGAGGCTCCCCGCCGAACCCCCCCAATCATTCTTTGGATCACTTCCTCACCTCTACCACCCTGGGCACCCCAGGACGCCCACACAGCCCCCCTCCACTAGCTCCTACTGGTACTGGGCCACGTTGATTTCGGTGGAGCTCTGCTTCCCCGGTTTCTGCGGCCCCACTTAGATTGTTGTACCTCAGCCTGTCTATTGCGATTAGTTCCTTGCTAAACGCCGGATGTCATTGTTTTGTTTTGTACTACTAGTCGTGACTCATGTATTGTACGTTGCTCTTACCTATGTATCCTTACGCTGATCCGTCAATAAAAATATACTGGGGAAAAAACCCAAAACTTTTATCATATATCTTCCAATAAAACCACATGTATACAAGTCCAAATAATAACAACACAATAGAATACAGAATAAAAAAGAGACCTGATTTCTGATATTAGAGATCTTTGTAGTTGACAAGAAATAAATTGTCATATGTGTAACCATTAGCCAGTAATTATTATACATAAGACAATTCATTTCTTGACAACTACAAAGATCTCTAATATCAGAAATCAGGTCTCTTCTCTGTTCTGTTTTCTATTGTGATGTTATTTGGATTTGTATACATGTGGTTTTATTGAAAGATATATAATAAAAGTTATGTTTTTAAGAAGATTGAACAATAAGGGCAATAGCGATTGCACTACTTCGTGTGGTGATTGTTGGTATATCTATTAAATTAGAGTTTAATCCCAAGTGTGAGTCCTTGTACATCTAATGAATGTTCTGTAATATCATTAAAATTGGAGCTCCAGTTTATTTACAGTCTATGAATATGTCACTCTAAATATCAAAGACCGGAGGCAGCTCTAATCTTTGTGAGGCCTTAGGCAAAAAGAGGCCTGATTGACACTGATAATAGAAAAAAATGGATGTATAAACCTTGGGCTATATTACAAAGTTGGTGCTAACTTAACCCCTTAAGGACGGGAGTAATTTTACAAGTTTGGAACACTTTTGAACACTTCTAAAAGTAGAATTTCAGCTATTCGCTGTTCAACCATAATTTACCTCTTACATATTAAGTGTACCCACCCTTATTATAGATCATTTTGTTTAGGAGAAATAGGGCTTTCATTTTCCATCAAAGATTTATATATAAAATATATTATAGTATGAAAAAAAATCTAAAAACTATGAGAAAAAAGGAAATTTTGCTATTTTCAAAGTTCTGCATTGTATTTTTAGTGTGAATGACATTGTACGCTTAGTATTAAATGAAATAAAATACATATATTTCTGGTCGGCAATGTCTTACGAGTTCAACGTTACCCCCCATGTAGAGATTTTATGATGTTTTGGAAAGTTACAGGGTCAAATGTTGAGTTTGCCCATTTCAGGTTTTACAACTTGAAATTTGCCAGATTGGTTTCCTGGCCCTATGTTGACTTTGAGAGGTTATGGCAGCCCAGGTATGAAAAGTACCCCAACATGTCATACCATTTTGAAAAGTAGACAACCCAGGCTATTCAAAATAGTGTATGTTTCGATTTTAAATAGTAGTCACTTAGTCGCAAACTTGGTCTTCATGTTTGTGTTTTGCATTTTTCACACAAAAACTGTTATTTTACTGATGATATCATGCTCCCTCAACATTTTACTGGCCTAAAAACTCATAAGAAATTGCCGACCAGAAATATGAGTTCAACGGTACCCCCTATGTAGAGGTTTTATGATGTTTTGGAAAGATACAGGGTCAAATGTAAAGTTTGCCCATTTCAGGTTTTACAACTTGAAATTTGCCAGATTGGTTTGCTGGCCTTTGAGAAGTTATGGCAGCCCAGGTATGAAAAATACCTCATCATGTCATTCCATTATGAAAAGTAGATAACCCAGAGTATTGAAAATGGGGTATGTCCAGTTTTTTATAGTAGCCACTTAGTCACAAACCCTGGCCAAACTTAGTCTTAATGCTTGTGTTTTGCATTTTTTACACGAAAACTGTTATTTTGCTGATAATATCATGCTCAGTCAACCTTTTACTGGCCTACAACAATGATATTTGTGGTCGGCAATGTGTTTCGAGTTCAACGGTACCCCCCATTTAGCACTTTTATTTTGCTTTTTGGAAAGTTACACGGTCAAATGTAGAGTTTGCCAGATTGGTTTGCTGGGCCTAGGTTGAATTTGAGAGGTTATGGCAGCCCAGGTATGAAAAGTACCCCATCATGGCATATCATTTTGAGAAGTAGACAACCCAGAGTATTGAAAATGCGGTATGTCCAGTTTTGTATAGTAGCCACTTAGTCACAAACCCTGGCCACACTTAGTCTTCATGTTTGTGTTTTGCATTTGTTTTACACAAAAACTGCTATTTTGCTGCTAATATCATGCCCAGTGAACCTTTTACTGGCCTAAAATATTTGTGTTCGGCAATGTGTTACGAATTCAACGGTACCCCCATGTAGCGTTTTTATTTTGTTTTTTGGAAATCTGACAAGTGATTTTCAGGATTTATGTCGTCTTTGAGAGAACATGGCACACCAAGAAAGAATATTGCTCCAAAAGATGACGCGGCAATGATTCTAAATTAGTATTTTGAGTTGTTTGGTGCAGCCACTTTAGAATAGCTGGGCTTAACGTAAACAGGGACAGGCCAAAGTCAGGGGATTCCAGAAGTCAGAGTAGTCGTTATAACAAGCCAATGAGTCGGTACAGGCAGCAAACAAAGATTAGTCGTATAATAAGCCAATGAGTCGGTACAGGCAGCAAAGGGTAATCGGGACAAACCAGAAAAGGGGATTTAGTAACTTAGCTCGGTGTGATAAATTTTGAAGCACTCGGTTATGCAGAGGCCAGGTAGAGATGGGCAGGTAGGGCAATAATAACTAGAATCCTTTCGGATTCCTTTCTTGTGGCAGACATGACACTTTTTCTGGGGGGACTTTTTAGAGCGGGTGGGAGGGACTCAGGAAGGAAAGTGTCTGCCACTTAGTCTTTGGAGATCTCCTGATTCCAAAGCGGATGTATCGGGGGCCGGGTTAGGATAAGTTTGGATATGATCTCTAGCATGAATTCTAGGAAGGGATATGGCTTTTGTACTGCTGCCTGCTTGTAGAGCACGTACGCGTTGAAAATTGCAATCTCGGTCAAATAGATGGCAATCTTCTTGTACCATGCCCTAGTCTTTCGGTTCACCAGATAAGGCTGTATACATTGATCAGCCAAGTCTACTCCCCCCATAAACTTGCTGTAATCTACAATACACTTCAGCTTTTCCAGTGGCTCAGTTCTCCCTCTCACAGACACTGGCACTGTACTTTCGTCATGCACTGTAGATAGCATGTATACATCCTTCATATCGGTGAACCGAAGGGCTAGCACTTCTTCCTGACGTAGAGCTGAAGAGGAGCCTCTACTTTTTTTGCCTGCTGTCAGGATTTGGGGAAAACCTCTGCGATTCTTCCGCACTGTGCCACATGCAAGGGTCTCAAAACAATATAAATTTTTAAATAGGTCGATACTGGTGTAATAGTTATCGACCCATAAATGATAGCCCTTGTTGAACAGGGGATAGACCAGATCCCACACAATTTTTCCACTGGTGCCAATAGAATCGGGGCATCCTGGGGGGTCAAGGTGGCTATCTTTCCCTTCGTATATCCTAAACGCCCATGTGTAGCCTGTTGTGGACTCACACAATTTATAAAATTTGACGCCATACCAGGATCGCTTGCTTGGGATGTACTGCTTGAAGAGCAGTCTGCCTTTAAATTTCATAAGGTACTCGTCTACAGATATATTTTGGTCGGGAACATAATTATCGGTGAATTTGGCAGACATAAGTCTAATAAGGGGCCGAATTTTATAGAGGCGGTCATGCATTGGGTCATTTCTTGGTGGGCACAGTGCGTTATCGTTAAAATGGAGGAATCGCATGAGATTTTCGTACCTCTCCCTCTTCATAACCCTTGGGAATAGTGGTGTAGCCAGGATGGGGTTTTTGTGCCAGTAAGACCGGATACTTGGCTTCTTCACTATTCCCATTACGAGGGTTAGAGCCCAAATTTTTTTCAACTCTGACATCCGTTGGGTGCCACTTGTTACACCTGTGGTGATGTGAATCCGGATGCGCATCAAGATACTGGTTGGCAAACAGGTTGGTTTGCTCAACCACCATCTTGAATACGTCGTCAGACATAAAGAGATTAAAAAAGCTCACTGGCTCACAGTCTTCTACCCTTACTGTGATGCCAGGAGTCGCTATAAATGGGGGTATTTCTGGGGCAGCCATATTTGGGGGTACCCAATTGCTTTTGCGCCTCCCAGTAGATGGTGGGGGGTCACCATCACTGGAGGGTTCACTAAGGGGCTCTATATCAGAGGCTGTGAGGGTCACTGTTGGCGAGAGCGTCACTCTCAGAGGCGGCCAGGATCTCATATGCCTCTTCTGGGGAATAAAAGTGGGAGGACATTTTTATGGGGATCTTGTTATAACTAATTACATGGGAGGTCAGGGAACTGATGGGATCAAGTACACTGCTAAAATATTAGAACACCTAAACTAAGCCCTCCCGGTCCTTGTAGTGGCCGGTACTTCTATCTTTTTCTAGACAAGGTAAGAATATTCCAAGGGGGGGTCGTATGCCAATGCGGGTAGTCAGAAATGCCAGGGGGTCGTATGCCAATGCGGGTTCTCAATCGGGGTACACTGACAATCAGGGGAACAGTGCCAATCAGGGGTACACTGCAGGCCAGGGGGTACAGTGCCAGCGGGTACTGTGCCTGCCAGAGGGGTACTGTGCCAGGGGGTACAGTGCCTGGGGGTACAGTGCCAGGGGTTTTTAGATTTTTCCTTTTTTTTTCTTTGCTCCGCTCACTTGATCTCTACCTCTCTCTCTCGCTCCTCAGATCGCAATGAGGAACAGGAGAAAGGGGCAGAGACAATGTCTCAGCCAATGCAACAATCATTGGCTGAGACATTCTGACAGTTGCAGAGGTGACAGCTTGTCTTCGCTGCAACGTCAGCTCCAAGCGCCGGATTGGCTGCCTGGTAGTTTCCACGAGGGAAACTGCCCGCCTCCCTTCCCACAATTGCGATCGCCAGCTGGGAGGGTCTGCCTGATTGTCAGGCAGACCCCCAGCCTGCGATCAGCATTGTGGGAAGGGAGGCGGGCCGTTTTTCGCACGGAGAGCGACGAAACGCCGCGGGGCGTACTATGCCGTCCTGCGGCGTTAAAGCCCGCACAATGCAGGATGGCATGGTACGCCCCGCGTCGTTAAGGGGTTAACCAGAGCAGTTGTAAACTTACCAGAGCCATTATAGTCTATGGAGCTGTTAAGTTTACAACAGCTCTGGTTAAGTTAGCA
Organism: Leptobrachium leishanense; assembly: GCA_009667805.1. NCBI lineage: Eukaryota > Metazoa > Chordata > Amphibia > Anura > Megophryidae > Leptobrachium > Leptobrachium leishanense. The sequence continues at coordinate 229,513,703 of CM019066.1, read as the reverse complement.
CCAACTTTGTAATATTGCCCCTTGTTTTTTGGTAGGGGAGAGAAGAGAGGGAGAGAGCATCAGGGGGTGAGAGATGGAGACGAGAATCCGCATCAGAAGTGTGGACTCGGGCTTGACTTGGATTCAAGTCACAAATTTAGTGACTTGTGCCTCGACTTAACATATTCAAAGAAGGCTTGTGACTTGACTTAGACTTCCACTGAGTAATTCTCTGTAATGCTCTCAAACTAAATTATGCAGAGCACTAATGACTTGTTGAACACTTGATGGTTAAAGCTGAGAACTTGACCTAGACTTGCCTGTCTTGACTCGAAACTTGACTTGGGACTTAAATACAAAGACTTGGCTTATGTCACATCCTGGCCAAAACACATGTACAGTTGCTCTTTATTGACATCTAGTTGCAGTCACCAATTGTTACATGGCCATTTGGGGTTTTATTCCCAAATATGTATTTATTATTCATTGGAGTAGATCATCCTATATTCGTGTCCAATACACCTCCTTTCTGCAGTCGCTGAATGGAAGGCAAGCCCACGAGGACCCCAATGAATGTGAGACCTTAGGTTGCTGCCTATATCATCTAGCATTTTTTTGTTATGTGGACTGTACCATTTTGAAGCCATTGAGGAAAAATCTTTTGCACTGTAAGTACCTTACAGGGGCGGACTGCCCCATCGGGCACTGCCCAACGGCCCGCGGGTGGCAGGGGCCCGGTTTTGGCAGGCACAGTGGGCCCCGCCTGTTTCCCAGCCTCGGCTCCGGTAACCGATGATCATCTGCGATTTACAGCCCCTCCCTCGGCTCAGACGTTGATCAAAATGATCTGCCGCCTAGTGTTTTAAGGTCGAGCCCAGACCCTGCATCCTCCAGTCATGCTGTCACGTGTACTCTCTGCAGTGCTGGGAGGAAGTGATTCTGTAACGTCACTTCCTTCCAGTGCTCCAGAGATGCATGTGCAGCAGTCGCGGAGGAGAGGAAACACAAGCACGCAGTGGCTCCCAGCAGGACCCAGGTTCACCGAAGGTGAATTGAAGTAAAGGCACAGTATGAAGTAGAGGGGCAGGCTAAATCATCTAGCCACCATTGATGCATGCCGTTCTCGGTACATAGTGTTTAGTCAATTACAATCCGCCATTTCGGCTCATAGTGCACTGTGAGGGCTGTTTTACACTGAAAGCCTTGTGCCAACACTTGGAGATCTTCTGCATTAAGCAATCCCTATAAGTAGACACTGAATATTATCTCAACAATAAAGCTGTCATCAAGGGTTAAAGGTTTCTGACGGAGCCCCAATCATGCAGTTCTCTGCTGTAATAAATCAATTGGAAACTGCCTGCTTGGCTCATAGCCTGTGACCTGTGTTACTTCACGCTGAACGCTTCATACAAACACATAAGAGATCTCCTTATGCATCTAAAGGTCCCCGTAACTATACATTATAGTGTCCCCTGCATGGACTATGAATACAAATATATATATATAAATATCTTTACCAAATAACGACAGACACCAATAAACTTTGGAATAGTTGGCCGTAGCTTTTATTTAAGGGTAATTTGGAGGCATAAAACTTCAACCATAAACCGAACTTAAAAAACCTGTAAAACCTTATAAATAATATAACAAATTCCCAAACCGCCCCTGTTCTCAGCCAGCTTGGGAACCCTTCTGCCTCCATCCACCCCAATAAGGGGCGACCTATACCCTTATTAAACAACTACGACAATATGCATAAAAAAGGGAGGGGGGGAAACGCTGCTACAGGATCCAATCTTCTAAAACAGCTGAGGTAATTGCCAAAACTACCTCAGACTCTCAATTTATAAAACCTTTGAAACTTGTCTCGAGCTCTCAAACAGCTGATATCCAATCAGCTGTTTGAAATTTCCCGCTCTTAATTGCACGCGCAACGGCTCGTGCTGCTGAACAGCTGATTAACCAATCATGAAACCACCTCTGAGCTACCAAACTTGACCTCTAATTAACCCCAGCCTATCAATTGTCCAGCAATGGACACTTGCAGCGCCTCCTATGCGGTTGTCGCTTTAAACTCAAGCAATAAAACTGGCATGGGGGGGGCTAAAGATTTCCCCTGGAGTCCCAAGGAATAAGGGAGACCAAACTAACCCTTTCTTACCATTTTTTGTTACACCATTTCCCTGCATATCTCTTATTTTTATGGTTGATTAATGGGTTGGCTACAGTGTAGGTACATAACAAAAGACAGGTAAATAGACATATATTACTTCTTATTGTCGTGAGCTACCAAATTATCCAGATCACAGATCCCAATAGCCACTATTTCAATAAGATGGAACTGAACACCATTTTAACCAGATAGTAGCCATAGATCTAACCAGAAATGCATCATATATCGCTCCTTGGTGTGGACAGGGGAGGACCCCCTGAAAGGGGGGTGAAATGAAATGAAAGGGGGTGTGTGAAATGAAAAACGTGGGGTGAACTGGAAAGAGTGGGAAATAAAAAGGAAGGGGTTGAAATGGACTGAAAAGGGAGGTGGGGAGATGGACATAGCAAAGAAAAGACTCCCTGCCTTTACCGTTAGAGTATTGCTGTGGATCCTGTGTATATTCATACTCCCTGCCTTTACTGTGAGAGTGAGTTCTATTGCTGTGGTGCTCTGTGATATGCTCAAACTGCACATTACTGTGAGTTTTATTGCTGTGGAGCACTGTGATACACTCATACACACTGCACATTGCTGTGAGTTTTATTGCTGTGGAGCTCTGTGATACACTCATATACCGCACATTACTGTGAGTTTTATTGCTGTGGAGCTCTGTGATACGCTCATACACACTGCACATTGCTCTGATTTTTATTGCTGTGGTGTAGAGAAATTCCATAACACAAATATGTAGGCGGAGCTTAATGTGGGCATGGTTTGTGGGTGGGTGTAGTATAAGGGGCCCCATGATATCCTATTGCCCAGGGGGTCCCATGAGTTGTCAGTCCACCCCTGGTACCTGCTTAGGACATTAATATCCACATTTACTGTCATATTAGATTCCCTCTGAATTGCACTGTATCAGAATCTGGTTGGATAGCTACACATTGCCATAACAAGTTTGCACTTTATGAATGCACGGTTTCGAATATTATACATTTACAAGTTTGGTTTTATTTGGTAGATTTTGAACATTTTACATAACTGAAAGATGATCTCGATCCACTGCAACTAAAATATTTTGTATACTTATTGGTACGATCAGTAGATTGCCTGCATTGTTCCAATGGAGTAGTATGTAATATCTATTTTTTTTCTAAAATTTGGGCCAAAGCCAAAATAAATAGCACTTTGAGATTTTAGGCATCGTTCTCTTGTATTATCTCGTCTATTTTCTTGCTGTCAGGGATTGTACCAGGGTGGTACAGAGGTGGCAGGATACTGAGCCCGGAATGCGGTAATGCACCAATACAGGGGGTCTGCGGTGAGTAGTGGGTTGCTGCAGGAGGCAGTAAAAACAAATACTTTGGAGCAGAGGGACAGGACCCGTAGAGGGCTTGATGAAGGGAAAGCAGGAAACAAACTAGGACAGCAGGATCTTGAACACACAGGATACCGGAGGGTATGGAAACACTGGGAAAGTTGGTAGCACTGGCAGGATTTGGGGTTCTGGAAACCACAGGAGAGCCACAGCATAGGTTTACTCTTGCTGGAAGCAGATTACAACTACTAATGCTGGAGCAAGAAGCAATGGGGCTGTGGTACCTTTTATTTGCAGGTAAGTCACATGACCTAGTGTGTGTGGTTTTTAACTGTTTGGATGCTGGATCACAGCACAGGAAATAAAACAGGACTTGAAGGAGACTGCTCAGGCATGTTTCAAGAGCCTGACACTTGCACAACACTGTAGAATCTGCTGGTGCATTATAGGTAAAATATAATACTAATAGTAAGGCCTATTTCACTAACTGTTTATAGTATTTAGGTGGACAAATTTAAATATATAGTTTCAGTAACTTTATACCACAATAGATCCAAGAATTTTGCGAATGCGAAGATGGATTCAAGTAGATGATACAAACCAATGCACATGTGACTACTTAGATTATACAAATACCATGCCAAGGGGTACAGAAGAAACATCGGAAGACTTGTGTCCATGCTGCCGATGCCACTATATGAACTCTGGCAGCGATATTCTTTGACTATTCAGGTTCATGTTCTAAGCATGTCTTGTGGTCTATCACAGGCTTCCAAGAATCCACCTCTGGTGTTCTGTAGCATAGAGAAGTCAGGTGCACATAGTTTAAGGTTTCGGATGTCAAACTCTGCTGCCTTTGCTTCAGCATTGTGTGAGTACTTGCCATCAGTGGTGTACCTCCAGAAGCCTGCACAGTGTCCAAACCTTCCTGTCTTGTCTGTGTCAAATTGTTTCATTTAAATGTTCCTACCAGGCCTACTGTGAGTTTCCATGCCTCTCAGTGCCCAGTGTACCCATGCATGTCTGTAACCCATTAACCATAAGAGGTTAATGTTGTAAACAAAGATAATAGGAAGATTTGTTATGAAAATGAGATTAGGACGACACTGGTGGATCAGCAGGATGACTTCCTGCAGACACAGAATATTAAGGGTTATAATATTTAATATGTGGGTAAAAGCTTCTTGATCCAAGGAGAAATCTGACTGCCATTCTGGGGTCAAGAAGGAATTTTTTCCCAGTATGTTGCATATTGGCAAGCATGATTGTGCACCCAGAGATGTTGTTCCACTAGGCCAGAAGAGACTTGAGACGGCCAGGAGCGATCCAAGAAGGAAAGCACCACTGCAAATTCATGGCCCTGGCAGGTTGAAAGCCAGAGCTATAGGGGTACTCGTTTTTGCTTTATTTTATGGACCATCAGACTGGGACGGAGGAAGCTGCAGTAACGTCGAAACACATTTTATAGCTTTTCTTCTGTATACTTTCCATTTTGTACTTTGGAATTATTTTATGATAAAAGCAAATTAAACCTTACTGCTATTACCTCTTAGCAATTGTAATTTGTTCACGAACTCAGACCAGGACACACTCCCACTGGAACACAACTGCAGGGTTTGGATCTTACCCCTGAAAAGGGTCACAAGCGCTAATAATTAGAGCCAATCTTTGGAGGGGCCTTCGACCTTTGTTACTTATACCTACACATCTGAAGAAAAAAAAAATCAGCATTACACTATGGGAGGATCTGTTTTGTGCGGTGGATATTTCATGAGCAGAAATGGTGTCACCCTGTATAAGCGACCGCAGGCATTCTATAGAGCCACTACAGTTGTGTTCAAAATTATTCAACCCCCAATGCTGTAAAGGGTTTTAGGGAATTTAGTGTACATTTGTAATTGTATTCAGAATGAAATCCTACAAGGACTTTTTAAAGAACCATATGCAACTAAAATGACATCAATTGGTTTTGTAATACAGTAGTAAATGTTTATTTTGTGAATTCTTCATTGACACAATTATTCAACCCCTTAAAGACTACCACTCTGAAGAACAGAGGTTCATTCAAGTGTTTTCAATCAGGTATTGAAAACACCTGTGGATGTCACGGAGCAGCAATAAAGCATAATAAGCACCAATTAGGCAGCTTTAAAATGACTGTGATATTCAGCTCCTTCTAGACATTTACTGGTGTGGTTACAAACATGGTGAAGTCAAGAGAATGGTCCAGGAAGACAAGAGAAGAGGTGATTACTCTTCACAGGAAGGGCAATGGCTATAAGAAGATTGCAAAGATGTTAAACATAGCAAGAGAGACCATAGGAAGCATCATTCGCAAATTCAAGGCAAAGGGCACTGTTGAAACGCTACCTGGTCGTGGCAGAAAGAAGATGCTGACTTCGACTGCTGTGCGCTACCTGAAGCGTAGAGTGGAGAAAAGTCCCCGTGTGACTGCTGAGGAACTGAGAAAAGATTTGTCAGATGTGGGTACTGAAGTTTCAGCTCAGACAATACGGCGCACACTGCGTAATTAAGGCCTCCATGCCAGAACTCCCAGGCGCACCCCCTTGCTGTCTCCAAAGAATAAGAAGAGTCGACTGCAGTATGCCAAAAGTCATGTGGACAAACCACAGAAGTTTTGGGATAGTGTTCTGTGGACTGATGAAACAAAATTAGAACTGTTTGGGCCCATGGATCAATGCTATGTTTGGAGGAGGAAGAACAAGCCCTATGAAGAAAAGAACACCTTGCCTATTGTGAAGCATGGCGGGGGGTCAATCATGCTTTGGGGCTGTTTTGCTTCTGCAGGTACAGGGAAGCTTCAGCGTGTGCACGGTACCATGAATTCTCTTCAGTACCAGGAGATATTGGATGACAATGTGATGCAGTCCGTCACAAACCTGAGGCTTGGGAGACGTTGGACCTTTCAACAGGACAATGATCCCAAGCATACCTCCAAGTCCACTAGAGCATGGTTGCAGATTAAAGGCTGGAACATTTTGGAGTGGCCATCGCAGTCACCAGACTTAAATCCGATTGAGAACCTCTGGTGGGACTTAAAGAAAGCAGTTGCAGTGCGCAAGCCTAAGAATGTGACTGAACTGGAGGCTTTTGCCCATGACGAATGGGCAAAGATACCCGTAGATCGCTGCAAGACACTTGTGTCAAGCTATGCTTCACGTTTAAAAGCTGTTATAACTGTAAAAGGATGTTGTACTAAGTACTAAGATTGAATGTCACTTGGGGGTTGAATAAAACTGATAATGATGTGAGCACAGAAAAGACACTTGTGGTTATTTCATTATAAATGTTATGTTATATTTATCTGACCTACACGTGCCTCTTTGATTTAATTGTAAGCAAGATGACTGAATGATCAAAATCAATGTCAAACTGGCCAAAACACTCAATTTCAGTGGGGGTTGAATAATTTTGAACACAACTGTATCTTTGGATCTGGATTATGTGAATACACCTAAGAAATACAGAATTTGTTTGTATGACCTGCACTATTTATTTATTTTTTTAATCTCCTTTTGAGAGATCTCTTCCAGATTTTCAATAGGTCTCAACTAATACACAAATGGACAGGAATCTTTACTGGGGAGCCCTTTACTCTATAGGTGTGGAATTGTCTTTTTGCTGCATATATGTAATTCTAGGCAGCCCTTTTGGGATTGCTTGCACGTCTTAATTTTACCTGCTTGGTTTTAACCCCCCAGAGTGTCCGCACTGTTAGCCCCTGCTATTGTTCTCAACACATTTACAAAAATAACTCCAAGCATGTGGAAGGCCTAGAAGGGATGTCAGAGATCTTGACATGCTCAGTTGCTCTCTGGAGACAGCCATCAATTGAGAAGTCAAAAATTGTAATTGGCAATTTCTAACACCCTAATTATATTTGGCCTTGAATTAAAATCAAAACTTGTAAGAAACTCTTGTCTACAGAAAAAGGTTTATGTTTGTAACAGATCTCAGCACCCCAACTGGGTCACATGTGTTTACCCACCAGGAATCTTTCACACCTTTCTACAGGCCTTAGAGAGCGGTGATAGCATTCCCCAGAAATGAGGCAGCGTTCAGAACTTGGGGTAAAACAGACAGGTAGCTTTTAATGAAGCACATCATCCAAATATACAGTGTCAGAAGGTACCTAGAGACCAATGGAAAATGACACCATAGCCCTCCCCCTCCTGTGAGCCAGTCCATAGCAATACCCCTTATTTATGTCCAGACGTGAGAGAGAAGAAAAAAAAAGTGCAAATTGTAATCACAAGATGGGCATGAATAACAGCACAAATGCCACTGGTCTGATAAGGTGTGATATGTTTGGCAAACAATGACGATTCAAACCTTTAACCGGTCTAAAACATTCTATACATGGGGGAGTGGGAATTCTGTACATGGGGACGGGGGGTGGAAAAGGCTACAGTGACACCCACTGTAATGATATCAGGATTGGAATACTAACAGTAATGTATAAACAATATTCACACATTAGACAGACACCCTCTACAAGGCACGGGGTAACTTTTGACGTGCCACACCTCCCAGTAGTAATGCCAAGTCCAGGTACCTTGAATTCAAATTGGTAAATGTCATTGTGACGACATTCAATGCAAAGTAACTGTTATTATAGTGTGTAACTTTTAAAATAAGAAAGTGGTCAGACTGCGTCAAGGGCCTGCCCCCTGCCAGTCAGTGCCTTTATGTAGATTTGTGTGTGAAGTGGAAGATTTTCCTTCACCCCACAGCTGTCACCAGGCAGACGGGATTTCAATATCCCACCTGCCAGTCATTGATCCAGCAGTCTCAGTGTGCTAACATCATCCCATCTCTAAATGGTCACAACAGTGAGCATTCTGAGACACAGCAGCTGAGGATTGGTGCTGTGCATGCACAGCACCAAATCTATCTTTCTGCGCAGGCGCATTTCAGACGTCCTGGGCTGCAGTCCATTGTTGAGAGAGAGAGAAAAGGCTAGTTTTTTAAATATATATATATATTTTTAAAATATATATATAGTCAGATCCAGAAATATTGGGACATCAACACAATTCTAACATCTTTGGCTCTATACACCACCACAATGGAGTTGGAAGGAAACAATGTGCTTTAACTGCAGGCTGTCAGCTTTAATTTGAGGGTATGTACATCCAACTCAGGTGACCGGTGTAGGACTTACAGCAGTTTGCAGATATGTCTCCCACTTGTTACGGGACCAAAAGTATTGGGACAGAATAAAATCATAAAATCAAACTTTTCCTTCTTAATACTTGGTTGCAAATCCTTTGCAGTCAATCACAGCCTGAAGTGTGGAACTCATAGACATCACCAGACACTGGGTTTCATCCCTGGTGATGCTCTGCCAGGCCTCTATTGCAACTGTCTTCAGTTCCTGCTTGTTCTTGGGGCATTTTCCCTTCAGTTTTGTCTTCAGCAAGTAAAATGCATGCTCAATGGGATCCAGGTCAGGTGATTGACTTGGCCATTGCAAAACATTCCACTTCTGTCCCTTCAAAAACTCTTTGGTTGCTTTTGCAGTATGCTTTGGGTCATTGTCCATCTGCACTGTGAAGCACCGTCCAATGAGTTTGCAGCATTTGGCTGAATGTGAGCAGATAATATTGCCCGAAACACTTCAGAATTCATCCTGCTGCTTTTGTCAGCAGTCACATCATCAATAAATACAAGAGAACCAGTTCCATTGGCAGCCATATATGCCCACGCCATGACACTACCACCACGCTTCACTGATGAGGTGGTATGCTTAGGATCATGAGCAGTTCCTTTCCTTCTCCATACTCCTCTCTTCCCATCACTCTGGTACAAGTTGATCTTGGTCTCATCTGTCCATAGGATCTTGTTCCAGAACTGTGAAGGCTTTGTTAGGTGTTGTGTGGCAAACTCTAATGTGGCCTTCCTGTTTGAGGCTCACCAATGGTTTACATCTTGTGGTGAACCCTCTATTCACTCTAGTGAAGTCTTCTCATGATTGTTGACTTTTACACACATACACCTACAAAGGCGAGTGTTCTTGATCTGGCTAACTGTTGAATTCTTCGGTCATCCACCACAGTTGTCTCCCGGGTCTTTTGGTGTTGCTGAGCTCACCGGTGCGTTTCTTCTTTTTGAGAATGTTCCAAACAGTTGTTTTGGCCACGCCTAATGTTCTTGCTATCTCTGATGGGTTTGTTTTGTTTCTTCAGCCTAATGATGGCTTGCTTCACTGATAGTGACAGCTCTTTGGATCTCATCTTGAGAGTTGACAGCAACAGATTCCAAATGCAAATAGCACACTTGAAATGAACTCTGGGCCTTTTATCTGCACATTGTAATTGGGGTAATGAGGGAATATCACACACCTGGCCATGGAACAGCTGAGAAGGCAATTGTCCCATTACCTTTGGTCCCTTAACAAGTGGGAGGCACATCTGCAAACTGCTGTAAGTCTTACACCGTTCACCTGAGTTGGATGTACATACCCTCAAATTAAAGCTGACAGTCTGCAGTTAAAGCACATTGTGTTTGTTTCATTCCAACTCCATTGTGGTGGTGTGTAGAGCCAAAGATGTTAGAATTGTGTCGATGTCCCAATATTTCTGGACCTGACTGTATATTATATAATTATTCATATGCAGTCAACAGCATCTGCCTAATTATGCAAGGGGATTAAAAGGGAGGTACGTTTTCTTTTAAGTACCCCTTTAAGGGCACTATTCCCTTAACGCTAGTGCTCATATTAGGTGAGCATTAAGGCTAGGTTAAGTGTCTTTAACGCATGCCCCACATATTACATTCCGAATGCTGACCGGTTAAAAAAAACTGTTTGTGCTCCGAGTGCTTACTGTACTTTGTAATCATAATGCTAAGTATAGGGAGCGCAAAGTGCTAACGCTAATTAACGCACCGCTGTAGTAAGTGAGAAGTTAGCACCAGCTGAAAGAAAATAATCGGATGCTCACCTCCCATCCTGCGGTGTGAACAGCAGCCTGATCCGCCGCATCTGGCTGCTGAGAGCAGAATGAGACTGGGGACAAATAGTCCCCAGTCTCTCTGCGGCCTTGCATGAGCTCATGGCCCAGCAACACAACCCTCAATGAAGTCCTATGTACTCCAGGAGGTGATACATGCAGCAGCGCACTGTCACAAGTATCCAGGAGGGTTGTGCTGCATTACGGGGCAGGCTGCTGAATCAGTACCTGCCCCGTAATATGGTGCGAAAGCAAGTTTTCCCAGTTACTGACCCCATTTTAGTGCAGAGCCTGGAATAGTGCCCTAAGTATTTGCAACTTTAAATTGCCGACACGGCTTCCTTGCTTATAATATCATGGAAATGAATACTGAAGAGATCACGATCAGAGGTTTCTATACCTACCCCTATATACATGCAAACTTTTTCCCTAAGGCTCCTTTTCACACAATGACCACATAAAATAGTAGGGGCTCTATTCCAACATTCGTGCAAAACTGGACCTGTTGTAAAACTTACCAGATCCTTTAAAGGGCCCTATTCCAAGGTTGTTTTACATGAACAAACTTCTAGACTATAATGGCTCTGGTAAGTTTACAACAGCTCTGGTTAAGTTAACATCAACCTTGGAATAGCAACCCCATAGCCTTAGGTCCCTAAATTTACAACAGTTCTGGTTAGGTTTACACAAAAAAACTATGATTTTAGAATGTGGCCATTGATGTGGCCATTGATGGCGTGAAAAGAAGCCTTGGGGGGGGGTGGGGGGAGGAGAAAGGGATTGCATGTATATAGGGGTAGCTACAGAAACCTCTGCTCAGTCTTGACCTCTACTGTGTAGCTCTCATTTCCATGATGTAAGCATGGAAAGCTCAATGAGGTAGTGTTGGTATTTTAAAGTTGCAAGTACTTAGGATACTATTCCATGCCATGTGCTAAAACGGGGATGCTAACGTAGCCCTAGACATCTACATTGTAGAATACAAGAACTACCCACAGCATATACTTTACATGCCCAATTGAAATACAGCATTGATATTTTTCAAAGTTTTATTGAAAACTGTTTTATTAATTACAACACATATTGCATGAGGTTTAGCTCTTAAACCTACCTTTTAAATTGACAGTTTTGGTTATATACAATATGCATAAAATTATAAGAAATGTAAAAAAAATTAATACATGTATTAGATCTTTGAACATCTAAACCTTGGGCATTTGGATCCATAGAACCCATTTCTAAAAATAGAATCCGGGTCGAATTACCATCTCAGGAGTTTATAGGCACAAAAAACTGGGAGTCCCCCCCCCCAGTTAAACAAAAAAAAAAATATATAAATCACATTCTTAAATTGAAAAAGCATTTCCCATTTTGTTCGCATCAAAATAAGGGGCCTAAAAAAAAAAAACAAAAAAAAAAAAAAAAAAACAGTAAAATTAGAGCAAAATGTTGGTTGGGTTAACCCAAACTCACACACAAATAGCCTAACCCTATTGTATTCAATACATAGTCATATTTAGCATGATTGGATAGGCCAGAATCTGATATTTCCAATGACACCTCACTTGACCCTAGGCTATGTAAAATTCAAAGATACAGGGATCCAAAAGAACCCTTGCCTCTCCTCGCTGCAGCACAGCATTAAGTTTTAGGTAAAACATTGCATAATAATGCATTTTGCCATCACCGCCACACCTGCTGGGGCATGGTAAGTGAAAATCGGAGTTAAAGCGTGAACAGTGTGGTGTTAGAATGTAAAAAAAAAAAAAAAAAAAGGGGAAACATTTGTATTTTATTGATTTGTTAAGTTATACATACGACCCGGTCAGGTTTGGACTCCATGGAAAGGCCATATCCTGGCGTTCAAACGATATGTCATATGATCCTCTAACACTTCGGATTCTTGAGATAGAGGTCCAAATGATTTTAATTTTTTATTAAATATTTTTACAGAGTAAGGTGCCCCCTAGTGGTAGACCCATGTAGGACCATGCCTACATTGCTCAATTATAAATCTGGTCATAAATAGACTAACCTTTATAGCAGCAATGCTTCTCTCTGAAGCATTAAGGGGGGGGGGTACAGGGGGCCACTACCGAAAAGCATTTCTCATTTTTATTAAGTTTAGCTTCCACATATGGAAGAAATGTCTGCTCAAAATTAGAGATCATTACACTAATGTGAAAACCAGAAGTCATTAATTGTTCACTAATAGACAGCATTGCCAACTCAAGACATCACATCTCGTATTGGAGTCTTCATTATTATTTGTAAAATTGTGAAAGGCACATTGCAAATAACCTAAAGACATGTTTGCATACCAATTGTCTTCATATTGCTTCGGTTTATCGCTGTTGCCATGGATCTGCCCATATGCTGCTATTTCATAGGTCTCCATGATAGAACCCAACACAAAAGAGGAAAGTTTACGATATATTAGCATACTCTTTTAGAGTCTCTACACCATGGTACTTATGTCCTTCCATCAAAACCAATGATGTTAAAATTCAGGTGTGATGCAATTGGATGTGCAAAGGTTGTGCATTTTTTAAATCAGAAATGGAAAGAAAAATCCAAACCATTTTGAGTTCAAGTGAGCAAAAGTACATGAATAGCTCAAAGGAAAGATTCCATAGGTGGGGCATAGGAAAATCCTAAAAAGGCTTCTGCTGCTTCTTTAATGCTAGCTGTAATAAGAATACCATCAGGAGATTGACCAATGGAATTTGGTACAGGTTCTTCTGTGAATTCAGGATCAAAATGTTGCAAGTCATTTGGTCCACTCTGAAAAAGCATGAAAAGGGGTATCAAATATTAGTTCAAACATTGAGCCATTCTTTGTCCATACATACTAGTAATCCTGAGGATGATGTGCAATAAAGTCAAAGGCGAAGAGTGTAATATGAAATTTCAATAATAAACTTCTGTGACAGGCAATTGTGGCACACATCCCCAGCCTGCATGACTGCTACCAGGTTACCATGATGTCTTCCAGATATTAGCAAACATGGTTCCATTTAATTTCACTTTGGGGTCTCCGCTCAGTTTTTTGAATCTATGAACACGGACCCTTGAAAGTTTTTCACTTTCTCCTTAACAGGTGATAATACCTGTCAACCAGCCACCCCTGGAACAGGTGTTTTGAACCCTGGCTACTTTATAGTATCACCCCCCCCCCCCTCGGTGAGCAAGATCCACTGATATTGTACTCACGGTCGCTATTAATTTTTTTGCCCTTTTTGTTCATGCCTTTGTTGACTATCAGGGTTATTCAGAGAGCGGTGAAAAGCAGGAGAATGACTGGAGAATGGAAAATTCTAGGTCAAAATAGGCAAACCAGAAAAATTCTCCCATTCATCTCACTTTCCAAATCGGCTATTTTGACCTAGAATTTTCCATTCTCAGTCATTCTCCTGCTTGTCACCGCCCTCTGAATAACCCTGTATGTTTTTATGTGATAGGGCCATGGCCCTACGGAGTAATCAAAATATATAGGACTTTCCCTGAAGATTTTAGTTAACATTGGCCCATTAAATGTTAGGTTTTAATTCCAACTATCCAGCCCATCACCTTTATCTGTTCATACCATTAGGCTTTCCCTTGTCATTCTGTGATGAAACTGGTTAGATACACTAAGGCTGAATTCTACCAAAAGCAGTCGTTTATTTGCCGTCTACCACTGTGGATCAAGCATTGAGTGTTTGAAAGAAAATCTTGAATTTGGTGGTATTTTAAACCCTTTGCTACGAAAATCAAATATATTTGATCTGCAAGGCACTTGCTGGTGCCCCAACAAGTATAGTCGATATGGTGTAATACAAAATTCCTTTGCATGACTCCAGTATGTTTCAAAGTTAGTTTTAATTTGGGCTCCAGAACATACCCTTAACTCTTTCACTGCTGAGGACGTGTGGGGAACGTCCTCATTGACTGCTAAGGAAAGATAGGGGTGGAGATGGGGGTTCCTTTGAACCCCGATATCTCCCAACTGTTGGCAGCTCACAGGGTCATGTTTGGTATCATTAGAAAGGCCAGAGCATGGCCTTTCCAATGATACCAAACATGACCATGTTTAAAGTAAAGATAAAAAATAATTAAAAAAAAACAGATAAATGTGTTTTTTTAAGACGTAAAATGGCTCAGCAGTGAAGGGGTTAAAGCTTTAGTACCATGGGCATGATACCCAAGGTGCTCTTTGAAAAGCTGGGAATAGGTCTAAAAACAAATCCCAACTGGTTCCTCATTAACCCCAATGCTGCAGTACACTCCTTTTGGCCAGCAGATGGTGCATCTGCCTATCAAATAAAATATTACAGTAAGGAATATTTTTTGCAATAGTTACAATATGCTGAATAATAAAAGCGATTTAAAAAAGAAAAAAAAAAGTGTTGATAAAATCCCCTGGTAGTGACAGGGTTAAGGAAACTTGTTTTTTTATAATCCTGTATTTACTATTTGCTGCAAATAAAAAAAACTTTCATCCTTAATCAGTTGTGTACATTTCTATTTAAACTGCAGCAAAAGACTTACCACATTTGGGTTAAAAGGAGGTGTAATCTTCTTATTGATCAGATCATCCCAGTTAATTGGAGAGAAAAAACTGTGGTTCTTAATCTCCATCTGTCAGCAGAGGGGAAAATGGGATTAAATTAGAATTCAGTAATTAGAGACGGGTGCTGTTCAACATTCTCTAATGCTCATGAAAGTCAAATTTATATACGTACAAAATCATTTGTGGCACCAAGTCTTTTAGCTCGGTCCTTCTGCAGAAGACCCTCCAAAAGATTCCTAGCGGAGTTTGTTATATTTGGCTTAAGCTGCAATGGCTTATTCAATATATTGTCATACATTTCTGCTGTGTTTCGGCTGTAAAAAGGAGGCTGCATAGAAGAAATAAGTGTAATTTAGTGAGATTGTAAACTTCGCAACATATTTGTAAAGCAGGTTTGAGGCATGTAATGTAGAAGGTCTACTTACCAGACCATATAACATCTCATACAATACTGCTCCAAGACACCACCAATCCACGGTCCTGTCATAGGGCTGCTTATGGAGGACCTCTGGTGCAAGGTACTGTTAGGAAAAACCCACAAACAAAAAATAAATCTAAGAAAAGAAAGAAATCTACAGAGCTATGCATACAATCATTCCACAGAATCAGCTGCTGGCTTAAGATGCTAACCTCAGGAGTGCCACAGAATGTAGAGGTCGTTCCATTTTGTTCAATATTTTCTTTGCAAAGTCCGAAATCAGTCAAAATTATGTGGCCCTGTGAGTCCAATAATATATTTTCTGGCTTCAAATCTCTAAAAAGTGAGAATTCAGTGAATAACTATCAATTAAACGGAGAGTTGTGGGAACTTGAAAACTCGGAAGTTAGACAAATAAGGGAATTTGATTGCAATACTCCAGATGGATTCATCTGTAGATCAGAAATACACGGTCTTCAAATGTCAGGCACAAGACTTTGTAAAATCACATTAAAGTGGTGAGGTGTGCCATTACATGAAAATGTCACTAGACAATACAGAAAGAATATCATTCCAAACAAAACAAAAAACACCTCTACATATCCAAGACCGTAACAAATTGTCCAGTAAAACAAAGACTGTAGATACATACCTATAAACAATATTCAAAGAATGGAGGTATCCAAGTGCACTGGCTATTTCTGCAGCATAAAAACGAGCTCGAGGTTCCAGGAAACAGCGTTCTCTTTGAAGATGGTAAAATAACTAAAAATATAAAATAAAAATGTAACCAGTTTTTCAACCGCCATTACCAGGACAAGTCATTTGTACAAGTAAGTACAGTCATGGAAAAAAATTGAATACAACCCTTTACATACCATGAACTGGCACAAAAGTGCTAAACGTAAAAAAAAACCTAAGCGCATCCTTCTAGGTTTACTTTACCACAAAAATTAATATGAGCAATAAAAATTAATAAAACATAGCACGCTAGGCCAGAAATTCAAATAGGGCCATAGTCCAAGTAAGGCATAATCTTATTGACTCCATAGACTTAAATAGAAGCTCACCTCGCCTCCATTAATGTAGTCCAGGACAAAGTATAGCCTGCTTGTTGTCTGGAAAGAAAAGTGGAGCCCAACCAGGAAAGGATGTTTCACATTTTTCAATAGAACATTGCGCTCCGACATTATGTGTTTCTCCTATAAAAAAAAACAAAACAACAAAGCTTGCAAATAGTTTTCCAAAAGGAGAGAAGTAGATCAGTAAAAGAATTAAATGTAATTTACCTCTTTCTTCTTTAAGATCGCCTTCTTCTGCAAAACTTTAACAGCATAGAATTTTTCATCAGCTTTGTGTCTTGCAAGAAGAACCTTTCCAAAGCTACCTTTACCAATGATTTTTAGGAAATGGAAGTCAGATGGCTTAGCGTGAGGGTTTGAAGAAGGACCAAGATTGATTTGCGGTAATGGGCT
The DNA here is from genome assembly GCA_009667805.1 of Leptobrachium leishanense. Classification (NCBI taxonomy): domain Eukaryota; kingdom Metazoa; phylum Chordata; class Amphibia; order Anura; family Megophryidae; genus Leptobrachium; species Leptobrachium leishanense. The sequence continues at coordinate 229,496,832 of CM019066.1, read as the reverse complement.
TGGCTGAAAATAAACGTAATAGAACAGAAATACATTAACAGAAAGTTCCTCCATTGCTACATAAATCCCATATCCCTACTTAAATGAATTGTGGTCAAGTTCAAGACAGGCTAAAAATGTCCATGTCGGATAAGCATAGTTTGGGGCTTATAGAAGTAATGTGCTTTAGTAATATTTTGCATATTTGGATTTTTAGAACAATAAAAGCTGTTAACAAACAAGTAGGATCCGGACAATGCAGCTAATCTTTTAGATTTGTGTTAGCGCTATACAATGCAGTCAGTGTTTTAGTTTCCCGAGAGGATAAAAAGATTTATTGAATGTTGGCAGAGTATGATACTTACAGGGGGTGAGGAGTTGTCATCCAGCAATTCCTTTTCTTGAGGTTGTGAAATTGTCAGAACGGATGGGACTTCAGCACTAAAAATTAGTAGACAGTTTACAGACAAAATTAGAATTAAAAAAAAAAAAAAAAAGTATACCGTGCTGTTAAAAATTTAATTATCTAGAGCAGTGGTTCCCATCCACGGCCCTCAAGTAGCCCTAACAGGTCAGGTTTGACAGATATCTGATGCACAGCACAGGTAATATAGTTTGCTTCTCAGTGATCGCAGGATTCAGTCTGCATTTCCCCAAGATAATCCTTAAAACCTGGTCTGTTGGGAACCACCGATCTAGAGGAAAGTTTTATACACTAGACATGTGCAATTTGTTTCATAATGATTTGCAGTTTTCCAGATTTACCATCGTTATGAAGCATTCTGAATTACATAATGTAAATTAATGGATTCATAATGAATTCAGATAGTGATGTGTTGCAGCCCAGGGTATGCATGATTTATCAATGCAGCAGAGCATTCCTGGGAGAAAACATTCTTAATATTGAGTGCAGTTAACAATTTTACATTTTTTTTTTATGATATTACAAAAATTAAGAAGGAAGACAGAAAGTGAAATCAAAATCCTGTATACAGCAAATTTCAAGAAATATATATTATCATTGTGAAAATCAGTCGACCAATCAACATGCCTGCTGGCTAGACTGGAGTAGTAAGGTTGTAGTTACATGAACAGCTAGTGGTAGCGATCCCAGGTAAAACACAATTTTTAAATGATACGAATGGGTAAAAAAGTAATTGAGTAGTGCGAAACGACGGAGAAATGAAAACAAATGTGGCACGCAGAGTATATCTATGGAATAGGTTCACAGGTCCCTCGTGATTAGTCAAAGCCTCCATAAACAGAAGACTAGTGATTAACTGCCATAGTAGGAAACAGCCTTTGAGGGTCCTGAAGGATAGGAAAGGTCAGAAGTCACATTATGGAGTGTGCTTGATGCAGTTGAATGGGAGAAAAACAAAAAGGAACCAGTAGTACTGGTCCAGTATCAATAAGTCAGTAGTTTGTGATTGTTCTGACTATATGGTAAGCAAATATTGCCAAGGTATTCTTGTTGGCCACAGTGCCACTTCATTCCCCCTCTTTCTTCCCAGGACTGTGGTAGGTATAATTTTGCTCTGCCACCTACGATAATTGTTTATGCAGAAGGACAACCAAGCACTTTATAGAGCAAGGCGCAACAAATCCCAGTGATCTGTGCTTCCCTTGAGCACAGACTGCAAAACATGTCACGCGATGGACTCAATGACTGACATGTCAGAGCGCCAGAGTCCAGCCGGTGGGCAAGATATTCCAACCCAGGGATGTGGGGGGGGGGGAACGGGACATCAAGCAGGCTAAAGATGCTCGGCGCCAGCTCCAGATTTGGCCCCCCTGCCCCCCCCCACCATCCTTCTCCATGCTACTGGACCAAGAGGGATTCAGCCCCCTCCCTGCAAAAAAGTATGCAGGAGAGGGGGCAGTATCTATAAATATATATTTGGATATTTATGTTAATATATTTAAAAAGAGGTTTATTTTTACCTTATTCAAAACAGATTTTACTTTAGTTTCATATACAATTTAAAAATATATACTGGTTTTTGAAATGTATCACTGGATCATTGTGAGACACTGCAAGATCTGTTATTTTTTATGTTGAAAGTAAAGCTTTGTTAGGTGACAGGTCTTTTAACCCAACTTTTTTTTAGTTGGCTCAAAGGGTTATTGGGAGAGCACTGAAATGTCGGTGCTCTCATTTGGCACATGTCGGCGAGTTCAGTTAGCTGACCCTGCGGTGAATTCAGCATTTGCAGCAGAGTCCCAGTTGTGCTGAACACCGCCGATCAGCCCGGTGAAAGCAGCTGCCGACCTACCACAGAACAGGTTGCCGTATGCAGCTGCAGACAGCCACCGAACTGGGAGACACACACACACTTTTTAAAAGGCCTTAAAAAAAATAAAAAAATTCATGGAGATAAACAAGGTCCTATAAAAAAAAAATTGATAAAAAGGTCTGTTAAATATTAACAACAAACCCCATTTAAGAAAAATGCCTAAAAAAATGTAAAAGACTTTTGGCTGCAAATGAAAAGAATATATGGTTGAATAGAAAAATAAAAGAAAGCTTTTCCATTGGAATCTATGGGATTTGCCTGTTTAAACCTGTTGAACTGAAGCACTAAAGAGAACTTGGCATTTTACCAACATTTGTAATGTGATGCCGAAAAAAAAATCAAAATGGTATTTATTCATATTAACGAAATTTTGGTGCTCTCGTCTTCGGCAACCTCAATTCACTGACCCTGTGGTAAATTCAGCATTCACCGCTGAAACCCCGAACCGAACAACCACAAAAAAAATTCTAAAATATGAAACAATTTTTGCTGCAAATGAAAAAAAATAAAGGGTTGAATAAATAAGAATTTCGTTTTTTCCATTGAAACCTATGGGATTTGCCTGTTTAAAGCACCGAAAATCTGGGCATTTTGCCAACTTTTCCCTGCTGTTTAACCATTAGTGCTCTATGGGGGAAATCCACTGCTGCCGGACTGCACTGTATTTCACTGGCAATTCGCCAATATTTGGCGAATTGAAAGCTTTCTGAATAGCCGAATTAACGTGAAATTGCACCATACGGGGAATCGGTGCAAGTCGGCAGTCTTTGAATAACCTTTTAGGTATGGTTTCACCTTTAATAGTGTTCCTCCACATTGGCTAATAAAGATTTGTGTATTTTTTTGTTCTTAATTTTGTTTTTGTCACTCCCCTCTTCTGCAGAGGTTGATGACTTTGTGCCATCTTTGTCGTATTGGATTTTAATAACCTGGCCATAGAGAACGGTTTATGGTGTCATCTTCTTTGGACTGTCAGTTCCATACCTTGACTGTGTTTATCCTGATGTATGCTTCGTCTACTAGCATGGCACTATATTGGCAAGGAGGATGACTGCGCTAATGCAGACTTGGGCTGGGGTCAGACCAGCGCACTTTTAGGCTGGGGTCAGACCAGCGCACTTTTAACGTGCGTTCTGGCGCACATAATTACGGCCGCACTAGCAGCAGATGACGGGCAATGACGGCCAATATACGAAGTACGGTTGCACGAAAGTCCGGCCGCGCAACGCAAGTGGAAAACGAACGCATTTTTTCGAGAACGCCGAACCGCTAGTACTGACGTACAGAGTGCGCAGATGCGGCATGTTTGCGTGATTAGGAGATGTCAGACGCTGCTAATGTCCAGCCTACATAACGTCCAGATGCAAAAAGAGTTTTATTGACGATCTGAAAAAAATCACGCACGAAAAATGCGCATCGTATGACCGTTTTCGCGCACTCTGAAAAAATACGTCAATTCGTTCGGACGCACTTTTTTACGTTCGCGTGTAAAAATGCTTTCGTTTGACCCTAGCCTAAACGTGCATTCTGGTGCACATAATTACGGCCGCACTAGCAGCAGATGACGGGCAATGACGGCCAATATACGATGTACGGCCGCACAAAAGTCCGGCCATGCAACGCAAGTGGAATTTGAACGCATTTTTTTGAGAACGCTGAACCGCTAGTACTGACTGCGCAGCTGCGGCATAGCGGCGTGTTTGCGTGATTAGGAGATGTCAGACACTGCTAATGTCCAGCCTACATAACGTCCAGACGCAAAAAGAGTTTTATTGACGATCTGTACAAAATCACGCCCGAAAATGCATGTCGTCTGACCGTTTTTGCGCATTCCGTGAAAAAAATACGTCAATGCGTTCGGATGCACTTTTTCACCTTCGCGGGGAAAAATGCTTTCGTCTGACCCTAGCCTAATAGTGCAAAAAAAAAAGGAGTAATCTTGGATTTCAATAGCATGTCCTACACAGAATTCACTGCTGCATATAACAAATAAGCTCTGTGGGCAAAGCAAGTATTTGATTTGCTTAGACATGTAGGTGTTTTCCAAAATGTAAGATATATATAGACTCGGGACCTTAATTTCTCACTTACCCAGCACAAGTAAAATTAAGCAGGGACAGTTGGCATTTAGCCCAGGACACTTTGATTTTGGCAGTGGCACCTATCCTTTTAAATGCCAGTGTGCTGAGGAGTATCTGACAGGGGGAAACACAGTGCAAGTCTGCAGACCTGTCAAGCACAGGGCTCTTTTCTCCTCTCAAAGCAGTATTTATTTTTTACACCTCTCTCTCTGTTGGCACATGGAGAAAAGGGGGGGTGGGCTCCTATTGCACTGCATATACTGAAGGTTACAGGACAACTATTTATGTCTCCAGATGATTCCCTGAACTGTGAGAACAACAGGGATATGATGGAGACAAACAGGCAAGGGTGAGAGAAATAGACAGGTGGGGGCAGTGACTGGCAAAGGGACAGAAATAAGAGAAAGACAGACAGGCACTGGGGGGTGAAAAAAAATGAAATTAACCATTTAAAGAATGAGCTCTTATCGCTGATCTATTTCTTACGCTATTCTAACCAAAGAATGCTCCAAAAAGCTTTGGCTGTAAGCAAAATTCTCATGAATACCATTTGCTGCTTTGCAAGTCATTTGGTTTTAGACAAGTTTTTTTAAGCCCCCTGGATTAGTTTATTTTTGTGCACACCTTTTTACATTTTGCTGGTTTTTTTGGCTTTATTAATTTGCTGGACCGATAGATGAGAACTTATGAGGAGACCTAAGGATGGTGATTAACACTTAATGTGGGGGAGGGGAACTTGAGAGGTCTTAAGGGTTAATAATTTATAAAGTTGGTTATGGATACTTGTGTTTATGTATAAATAGATACACCGTTTAGTAGATGTTTACTGGGGGGCTTTAGGTAATTAAAGGGGTCTAGGAAGTTGTTGGGTATTGAGATATTCCAAAATTGTGTGTTGAGAGATATATACAAGTGTGTATTCAAGACGTTTAGTAGCTAAGCATGTCAATAGTGTCCTTGGGCAAGACACCTAACGGTACATACCCGCCACCCAGGACATACTTTAAAACGAGAGAAATCTCAATGTATCCTTCCTGGTAAAATACGTCACATTTTTTTACATATATATATATATATATATATATATATATATTACACACTATAACTATATATATATATTATATTAGTTAGTTAGTTAGTGTGTGTGTATATATATAATCACACACTAACACATATATATATATATATATATATATATAGTTAGTGTGTGATAGATATATATGTAGATATGTGTGTATATATATATATATATATATATATATATATATATACACACATACACACAATAACTATATAATATATATATATATTATATAGTTATTGTGTGTATGTATGTATATATATATATATATATACATACATACATATATATACATATACACACAGCTACATATATATCTATCACACACTAACATTATATATATATATATATATATATAGTTAGTGTGTGATTATATATATATATTATATATATAATTACACACACATACACACACAATAACTAATATATATATATAGTTATAGTGTGTAATATATATATATATAATATATATATATATTATATATATATATATATATATGTAAAAAAAAATGTGACGTATTTTACCAGGAAGGATACATTGAGATTTGATACAATGATACTGAATTCACTAGAAGGGTATTTAAACTCACAAACGTGGGATGTGCACCTTGAACAGAAAAGGGTTTTCCCCCCTAAAACAGACTTCACTACACAAATTGGTTTTAGTGAATAAAGCCTTTTCTGTGCTGCTGCAGCCAAGATGTGCTGCTTTAACTCATCGCTGCAGGTAAGTGACGTAACGAAACCAATTAACAAAATTAATTCCATCCAAACCTGTAAGGGAACATTTCTGAGCAATTATCAGATCTCACAATTTAGGTTTAGCCTACACTGAATCACACACACACACAATCTGTATGAACCAAGTATATTATCCTAAAGGCAAAAAAACTTAGTGATCATTCAATATTCTGCTTTACTGTCAAATTTGCAGCTTAAATTGAAAAAGAAGAGCTATGTCAGGATGCTGGGTTTGTTACTTACTGCTTGCATGTATAAGAGTTCATGGCCATCTTCTGTACAAAATCGTTCAAGCCCATTCTCCTCTGTTTCATGAATGCTGTAAAGATCAAAACAAAACAGGATCCATTAACATGAAGCTTAGAATGAAGCCAGTTTTCTGGATGTGAGCTCCTGCTTTCTGCTCACTCACCGATGAGTACAGCCACCATCCCTCTCATTTTGGAGTATGTTAATGGCTGAAAAATTGCTGTATTCGTCTTTACCGTCATGACTTGGAGTAAGGAGGAAAAGTAAATCCCTCGTATAAACCACAGGAAAGAATCTCAAAGAGCGACGCTCGTCTGTCTGAATGTCAGCTCTAAGCTTTTGTAGGAAAAGCACAGAGGGGTGTGTTTAAAGGACAATGACTCAGCTTCTGGCACCAGTTCAAAGCGCCCTGATCTGGTCAGTCAGAGTCAGCTGGCGCCTGTTTCTCTGCTGCACCTCTTGGTTCCTGTCATACATCACGGTGGGATCTTCCAGGCTTTCTACAGACAGTGCCACATCTAGTGTTTAAGGGAGAGGGGAGGGGGTGTCACACTGAGCGATCAAATACTGGATTCTTAACCCTTGACTCTTTAATTATCCTTTGTGTTAAAATAGCAGTTGCAGGAGGTTGATAGTGGCAGGGAATTTAGATTTGTTTGTTTTGTTTAGAAAGGATTTTACCAGGAAGGATACATTGAGATTTCTCTCGTTTTCAAGTATGTCCTGGGTTCAAGAACATTGAATTGTTACAGAAATCCAAAGTAATAAAATGCAAGCTAGTAAAAATAAAAAAAGCACCAATATACAGATTAACAGAAAATAAATATATTCACTATGTTACATGTTATATAGCTGTATGTATCCCACAAAATGTACTGTAAAATAGGGTAAAATTTGATCTTGCAAATGCATAATATCACAAACATATACAATGTTGCGCTGTGTTTATATAACAGATGCATAAGCTATACGATTAGAATGTGATCCCTCTCACCCTATAGGACCTCGCTATAAGTCACCTTCAAACGTCTTGCCTGCAGACAGAAGTGATTTCTATGCATAAGTTACTGTTGCTCTGCACAATGATTGTTTTCTAAACAAAATAAGTATCTCAGTATCTAATCCTGGACGCTATAAAATGTCCATGACATACATCAACAAAGGTATTTTATGACATAATTAATGTATACTTTGTACCCAGTTTAGTGTCATATTTGATAATTATTATCATTATATAACATGTTTGAGAGTTAAACTGATATGGGAAAGTTTGTGATCACCATAGCTGCACGTATGGGTTAGGGCAGATGTAAAATTATGCATCAAGTTGAGCGGGACGCAGTTTCTCCACTATTTTTGCAGAGGGAACAGAGTTCCCATTGGTTCCATACAATAGAAGTCTTTTATAAGGGTGTTCCATCACATATTTCCCTGTTCACCCCTTTTCTGCTGTGGGACATGCAGTGCTGTCCTCATGGTGGGTGGGTTCAAATGCAGAGGGCTGGCATAGTCTGCCCCATTTACTCCCCATACAGTCCTTTGCCCCACTTCCCCTGCCCACGCGCCGAATGCGTCATTGGCTGTTATGGGTCGACCCAGACTCAGGCGGTCCAGCGTCGGCCAATGATGCGCTTGGCTGACAAGGAAACCACAGAGGAGGGTTTCAGAGCATGCGAGGCATGCTATGCCACCAAGACTTTTAGGACGGCCTTGCTGCTGGGCTGCCAGTGGTGTTAAGTCACAAATGAAAATGGGAATTAGATTTTTGATAATATCTACACACATACAATATAAAGATATCAGATTTGAATGTGTGTTTGTGTTAATTGTGAGAGAATTGCTAATTGGGGAGTTCTAAAACTTATTTTGTTAAATTCCGTCACACACCATAGATAGGCCTGCCCTTTGGGAAGGGCGACCATGGTATTTGCCCTGGGGCTCGCAGTTTGTGGGTCCTCACCCCACTGCTCCACCCTCCATGTGATAAAAGGTGGCGGCGACCACCACCTATCTAAGGAGAGGTGTTAAGGGGGTGTCTAGCTGGGGACGAGAAGGGCCAGTGGTGTCTATCTGGGAGGATGTGAGAAAATCAGTGGGGTCATTGTGTGTAGCTCTGAAAAAAAAGGTGGGAGTATAAGGAGTTGTGGTGCTAAAAGCACAGCGAGGGGCCCCAAAAACGTATTGCCGAGGGCCTCGCAAATGCTAGAGGTAGCCCTGACCATAGACTTTATTATTCAACAACCTCAACAATTATTCATCCAATAACATGATTTGTTGCCGTAACCTGTCTAATTATGTTACTAGTTCCCACAGTTGAATTGTGATAAAAATCTATATATTAAGATGTTATTTTGCTGTCTTCACAAAATTCAGATGGCATACATATGTATTCATAAACTGTCCAAACAGAAACAATATCAGGGTTATTCAGAGAGGGTGAAAAGCAGGAGAATGACTGGAGAATGAAAAATTCTAGGTCAAAATAGCCAAACCAGAAAAATTCTCCCTTTCATCTCACTTTCCAAATCGGCTATTTTGACCTAGAAGTTTTCATTCTCCAGTCATTCTCCTGCTTTTCACGCTCTCTGAATAACCCTGTATGTCTTGAAGAGCAGTTCAATTATCCTGGTGGCACATTATAAGCTGCTTAATATTTTGCAAGGCTTGCACACCTGACCTCGAGAACACCTAGTCATAAGGTATAAGAACGTGCCAGACTGGGCTAAAGTCAGACAGTCTGAACTTGCGTGTGTTTCACTGGAGCAAAGTAATGAACAGGGAATCAAACGCTACTGAAACCTGACTCGATTTAAGAAGTGATATAGCACCAGCTTTTCTTGCTCGTTTATTACTCAGTCTCCCCTGTTGTGTTTTCATATTGATGCATCTGCTTCAGCCTACAGCCTGTTAAAAATATGAGAATTTTCCATTTATACAATGCACGCCACAGCAGCAGGTGGCTCGCCAACACTGTAGTGGGCAATAAAGTTGGCATCTCCCTGGGGCTGAGCACATGCATAGATTCTTCAAACGATATGCAACCTATCACACGATTGAGCCAAAATTGTGATAGTTTTCAGTGATATGAATAGAGATGCTGTCAGATCACCCAACAAACACTTTGTAACATACATGTATCTGATTGCGTTATATGTAACTCTTCTTTCCTCCTGTACAACTGAAAAAAAATAATAGTTGGCACCTTCAGGCCGTACACAAATATCAAGCACTACAGATTCATAACTCCCACCACATCGTCTGTTTTAATTCGAGTGGATGAAAGGAATATACAGTGCTTGACTGAATTATAAATATAGTGAATAAAAAGCCTATTAGCTATTGACTAGTTCTGCATATCTTTGCTGATGCAGATTGTGCTAGACTAGTCTGGTAATCAAAAGCAAATACACAATAATATTTTTTAATATTTAAATTTGTCATTTATGTCGTTATTGAATACTGAGATGTAGTGTATGCAGCTGCCCTGCAAACACACCTTCATAAACTTACCACATTGTATAACTTATCCTGCTGCTTTGTGCTACAAAGCAATTACATGACCCACCATTGTGACATGTTAAAAGAGCTAAACTGGCCGTCGCTGGAATCTAGACGCACCCTTCACCTTTCCAACCTGGTGAGCTTTTCTGGGAAGTTATCACCCAACCCGAATAGACTGCTTCCCCCCCAGCAGTTCCCTCATCCTATAACCTCCGATCCAGGACCTGCACCTTACTTACAATACAGTAAGAAAGTGTCTCGATCCTCATTTTCCTACAGAGCACCGCAATTATGGAATAATCTCCCAGACACAATCAAAGATTCCCCCAGTCTAAAGTCACTTACAAGAGCTCTATTATAATGACTAGATTTCTTACATATTTATTTTCTGTGTTAATATGTAGATTTGTGTTTTTGTTTTTAATATCTTACAGTTGTTACAGAAATAAAAAGTAATAAAATGCAACAATTCAATGTTCTTGAATACTTGAAAAGGAGAGAAATCTCAATGTATCCTTCCTTGTAAAATACTTTATAAATTTACAGGGTTATTCAGAGAGTGGTGAAAAGCAGGAGAATGACTGGAGAAGTGAAAATTCTAGGTCAAAATAGCAAAACCAGAAAAATTCTCCTATTTATCTCACTTTCCAAATCGGCTATTTTGACCTAGAATTTTCCATTCTCCAGTCATTCTCCTGCTTTTCACCTCTCTCTGAATAACCCTGTTAGTTAGGTTTATTTCAATATACATTGCAATGACACAATGTTGCGATTCATAGAGATCTCCACTGTAGCACTAGGTGGCGTTGGTTGATCTCCATGAAGACGAGCATTCTGATTCCATGTTTGAATTTGGAAGCTAGACAAGCTTAAAACGACAGGAAAGTAATTCCGGGGCATGAAGGAACAGCATGTGAAATAAACCCGAGTTAACTTGTAAGAACAATGACCTCAAGGGCTTTAGCATTATGTAAAAAAAAAAAAAGAATTTTGACAGTTCTGTCATCAGAACTTTACGGGAGGTTAAATACACACATTATGCTATCACTTAGAATTACAGTTATATTTAGTAGTAATTAATCTTTGAATCTATTCACCTCGATTATATTATCGTGTGTAGTAACAGGGGGACTAGATTATTTAGTATGGTGCCATTTTTTCCTATGGATGGACCACTCCACATACAGGGTTATTCAGAGAGAGGTGAAAACCAGGAGAACTGGCAGGTGAAAAGAACAATCTAGACCAAATAGCCAGTTTGGAAAAGTGAGATAAATGGGAGAATTTTTGTGGTTTGGCTATTTTGACCTAGAATTTTCGCTTCTCCAGACATTCTCCTGGTTTTCACCTCTCTCTGAATAACCCTGATAGTTTCACATTACATTTCGCCAAACTAAATCAGTTTATGTTGATTTCCTTTTCAATATGCTTTCTAAGGCTAGGGTCAGACGAATGCAGTGCGAGCGCGCGTGCAGCCACACTTCATCACGGCCGTAGTAGCAGCAAATGACGGCCAATGACGGGCAATGTACGAAGTACGGCCGCACAAAAGTGCGGCCGCGCAACGCAAGCGGCAAACAAACGCATTTTTTTAGAGAACGTGATACTGCTAGTACTGATGTACAGAGTGCGCTGCGTCCGCTAGCGGCATGTGTGCGTGATTAGGAGACGTCAGACGCTGCTAATGTCCGGCCAACATATCGTCCAGACTCAAAAAGGGTTTATTGATGATCCGTACAAAATCACGGACGCAATTGCGCACCGTATGACCGCTATCGCGTATTCCGTGAAAAAATATGTCCATTCGTTCGATTGCACTTTTTCACGGACAACGCAAAAAATGCGTTAGTCTGACCCTAGCCTTATTAGTGCGCTTTCCCCCCATAAAGCACTGCTTCTCCCTAAAACAATCCAAATCCTCTGGAATTAAAGCAGCGCAGCGGGGGGGGGGGGGTACACATAGCTGCCCAGGGCAGGGGTAAGGGTTTTTTTTTTTTAAGTCTGCAAGTTAGGCAATCGCACTTTCACCTCAATGATCGCCTATTTACCAAAGACAATGAGATCCCCCCACTGACAGCATTAAAAACCTGTGCAATGTCATAAAACAAACAATTGTGCTTTAAACAGAATACAGTCATTGATTACAAAACAAGAGAGGGGGTAATATCAATATTGTCCTTCACCAAACAAGCATCTCCAAGGGATCTTCTCTACTGATTAAAATACTGTATGTCCTGTGTATAAATAATCAGTTTGTTGCACTTGGTTACAATGTAATTTACCTTTTAGCGGTGACTTTTCTGCTTTAGTTCTCATGCCGTGGCCGATTTGCAGCCGATAACATACATGAATCCAGAGGAATCGTTCACCCCCTCCACCCCACTCAGAGGCTGTGGGAAGAAGTCCGCCTGCTTTATGAAGCAAACGCGTTGACGATTAGCATAGACGAGATAAGTGAAAAGTGAAAGATTGGCTGCTCAGCTCGGCCCACCGCTTCATCACAGCACAACGCGAAGCACAAGTTGCCCAAGTTTCTGAGTTAACAATCCTCACTGCTGTTTAAGGCTCACACAGATCAAGAATCAATTTCTGCAGCAGAAAATACACTGAATTCCGTTTTTTCCTCTTGGTTTCAGTTAAAACACACTGAAATAACTCCGAGAATAGTCTTAGACTTGCTGACGCAAGGAAAAAGGAAGAACCCTTAGGAAGGGGTCTCTTTAATTGTCTCCCCTTTGTCAGATGTTGGCAGAGAGATGTGCTTTGTCACTGGCGCCTGTCATAGACATCCCCAGTCACTGCAGGCCCATCAGATTCTGTATTCATGTCAAATAGTTGAGACTGGTGTTAACGCCTAGCCGGATACATAGAGGGTGGAACAGGCGCCCCCTGTTCAGTACTGTCACATACTAAGCATTTCCGAACAGGAAAATCGCTTTTATTTTACTCTAGTATTTTTTCCCTTCCTGTAAGTGTATTACTGAACAAGAAAAGATGAATTGAACTGTATGACTGTAACTTGTGCACAGAAATATTTCAATGCTATTTATACATCAATGTTTAGATAGGTAGAGCTATATTAATTAGTAGGGCATTTCATTTAAGGCAAAACCAGTTCTTTTATTAAGCTATCCTGGGAATTATCATAAGTCTTGCTTATTTATCACATTATTCCTCACTATTCCTGCTCTATTAGCAGCTCAGAACCACAGAGGTGTACAGCTAACCACATTCCATTGTACAGCGCTAAGGCATTTGTTGGCACTTTATAAATATTTATAGCTGTAATTTCAGTATGAGATCGAACCGTTAAAATCAAATAAATTAGATAAATCTAATGCACAATGCTATTGTTTTGAAAACTCGGAATCTCTTTGAATAACCCTGTTAGTGTTTATAAAGAGAATCGAAAAGCCACCGCACGTTCGGTGACTTTTCGTTCTCTTCAATTCAGTACGATTTGGCGATCCCATTTCGGCCACCCTGCGGTGTATTCAGCAAGCACCACAGGGCCGCCGAAATGCAGGGAAAAGTCGCCACAAACCCGCGGGAAAACGAGGGCGAATGCACACCGAAACCCGCAAAAACATCGGGATTAACCCACCGAAAACGCCAGAAAAACCCGAGCAGGAGCCGATCACACGCAGCGCACCCGACACTGCAGAAAAAATAAGTAAAGTTAAAAGAAAAAAAACCAAAAACTTTTTTAAACAAAAAAAATCCTGAAAAATGCTTAAATTTCCCAAAAAAAATCGAACAATAAAGAGACTTTACTACAGAATATTATAATGAACAGTTTATTAGATATTGAATTAAAACGGGAATATTTTTAACATTGAAGCCTATGGGATTCGCATGAAAAAACCTGCCGACTAAGGCTGGGGTCAGACGAACGCAGTGTTAACGTCCGTGTTGCCCGCACATAAGTACGTCCGTGATAGCATACAATTGTGTTAAATGGAGCCCCACACACGAAGTACGTCCGCACAGAAGTGCGGGGGCTGACGGACGCTGCAAACGGACGCAGGTTAGGCAAGAACGTAATACTGCTAGAACGGACGTGCAGAGTGCGCCACGTCCACAACGTCCACATAGCTTTGTGTGTGAGTGATGCAACAAGGTCAGACGGACTGCATTTATTTGTCCAGCATTTTTGACGGACAGAATGTTTTTTCATTGTAATTTATTTTCCCTGCTACATCAGTCAAAAAATCCGTCAGTGAAAAAAACGGACTGTGTGGCCACTACCTTGTTGTCAGTCAGTAAGTACGTCCGTACTGCACGGACGCACAGTCCGTACAAAATGCGCTCATCTGACCCTAGCCTTAAACCACCGAATGGCAGGGCAATTCAGGAACCTTTCATTGCTGGTTTGTGCTCTCTGAATAGCCGAAGCAATGCTTTTTAATGGAGAGTCACTGCCCTCGAACAGGCACCAAATGTGCAGGCAATTCGCCAGGATTTGGCAAATTGCCTGCTCTCTGGATAGCCAAATGGCCAAGAAAGGTAACCGAATGCTGAATTTCAGCGTTCGGTTCTCTTTCGGCAGCTATTCGGATCATTTTGAATAACCCTGTAAATAAACTGTGAATTAACAACTAGAGTTGCCAGATCGGCCATGTTTTCCTGGACACATAATCTATTCATGCTGATGGACAGTGCCTGAAAAATGCCACCCCGCAACATGTAGAATCCATACGCTGCAGGTAAGATGTCAATAAGGAATCCTAGGTGATCTGCCTTTACTTCCTTCCTGCAGCATTATGAATTATACATGTTGCAGGGCAGTACTTTTCCTTGTGCTCCCCTCTGCATGAAATCGTAATAAGTGTCCCGGAAAACATGACCAACCTGGAAACCGTATTAACAACTGATTTTCATACAAAAAAATTCTAAGAAATACAACGAAAGTAAAGAAATGACAGTGGATTTGTGCTTTAGGTGTCTGGTTACATTCAGTCCTATATATATACGGTTAAGATTGTTAATATCAAATGTGAAACTTTCTCTTTGGTTTCTGCTTTGGAAATTTTTTTTTTTAATCTGGCCATAAAAATGTTCAAAGTTCTTCTTTTATGTTCGCCACAGTCTGACTTGGAGATTTCTTGGTTAAGATAACACTGATTCTACGTAATTAAGATTCCAACTATTTGAACTTTACCCAATATTGCAGTTTGCAGTGATGGTATTTCTTATATTATTAATTTTAATGCTATCTCACATGCTCTGTCTGACGTAGTTATGTATATTGTGGTCAAACAAACACTGCTAACTTTCTCATTGCCTTTAGGTGAAAGATTGTAGATCATTTATAAGACAAAAATAGTAGAGGGCCCGCCCCGTTTCAATGAAAAGCAGATTTTTTCCCCCTAAACTTTGGGCCAAAGTAAAATTGCAATTTATTAAATTAATACGCAATGCCGTTTGGTTAAATTTAAAATGGCAAATTGTATGCCTCACAGAGAGCCAGGGAATATGTATATTGTACTTCACAAGTCACAGAACTAAACTATACAGTGCAAAGTGCCCAAACAATAATAAAATTGCTGATATCTTACACTTAACCCACTACCCCATGTTGAAGTTTGATATACAATTTATACATATTCATTTTTATAATAATAGTTCCCTAACACCCAGCATATATGCTCAGGTTTTCCATTGGGGGTGGGGGCGACAGCCTATGATGGGGTCTAGTCACCTCTTGCCATTAAACACCAGGGAAACACTATGAAAGATACAGCTCCCATTTTTTTTTACCCATTTTAAAAATATATTTTCTTATTTGGTGTGAATTTAATCACCTTTAGTCCCTTTGTGCACGCTTCAGGGACTTCCAGGTACGTAGATAACGCTAATTACGCTGCTAAACGACTTGTGCACTTTACACAAACAAGTTCAGTGGTGCCCAGGGCTGGATTTACAACTAGACAGAGTAGGTATGTGCCTACAGGCGCCTTCCACAAAGGGCACCTTGCTCTGTAAAAAAAGTTTTTTGTGTTTTTACACAATAATTTCGACCACCGTATCGCTGGAGCCCTAAGGGCTAGAGGGACGTATGAGGCGTAATTGGGAATGCCAGATTATGGCCTTTCCAGTGACACCAAACATAGCAAGGTTTGATTGATGTAAAAATAAAATAGCAAAACATGATATTTCTATGGGATCAGTGATGCTGTTCCAACTCACCTTCACATTTTCCCCACCGCCAGCAAGTGTGGAGCTGATGATGCAACACATTCAGGGCTATTCAAAGAGCTCCGAATTGTGGCCGAAAGGTAACTGAACAGTGAAATTCCGCGTACGGTTACCTTTCCTGGCCATTCGGCTATTCAGAGAGCAGACAGTTCGCCAAATGTTGACGAATTGCCTGCACATACGTTGCCTGTTCGTTGCCTGTTCGAGGGCAGTGAAATCCCCATAGATAAGCAATGCTTCGTCTATTCAGAGAACAAAAACCAGCAATGAAAAGTTGCCGAATTTTCCTGCTGTTCGGTGGTTTCATTTGTCATATTTATTCAGGCAAATCCCATACGCTTCAATGTTAAAAATATTCCCGTTTTAATCCAATATCTAATAAACCATTGATTATAATATTCTGCAGTAAAAAGTCTCTTTATCAATTTTTTTTTTAGGATCTGTTAGAAATTTTTCAGGATTTGTTTGCGAAATTTTTCTTCCCGTTTTTTTTTTATCGTTTTTTTCTTTTCTGTAACAGTCCATTCATTGGATCTTTATATGTAAATGTCAGACATTTTCGTTCTGTAGTTTCTTTGCAAACAGCGTTTCACTTTTCAAACATTCAAGCGTACTGTTTTTTTTTTCTTTTCACTCCATTCGTCTGCGGTGTCGGGTTTTTCCGGCGGCTGCTCTGCACTGTGATCGGCTGCTGCTCAGGTTTCTCCGGCGTGTTCGGCGGGGATAATCCAGATGTTTTTGCGGGTTTTATGTGCGTTCGCCGGGTTTTGCGGCAGCTTTTCCCTGCACTACGACGGCCCTGTGGTGCTTGCTGAATTCACCGCAGGGTCGTCGAACTGGGGTCGAAAAAAGGCACCGAATTGAAGAGAACGAAAAGTCACCGAACGTGCAGTGACTTTTCGATTCTCTTTGTTGCTGAAACAATCAGGGTTATTCAATCTAGACAGTGGTACTGCAGTGAGGAGAGACAGGGGACATTGGAACTAGCATCTCTGAATTGTACACTGCACAAGTTTAAGTGAGGTGTCATTGGAAAGGTCAGAGTCTGGTCTTTACAATAATACCAAACATGACCATGTAATATGTGAAAATAAAAACTTGAGAAAAAGTAAATGCAATTTTTTTCCCCCTGCTCTATGGCAGAGGCAATATATGCTTTTTACATACAAAACAAACAATGCCACTGCACTAACTCAACTAAGGCTAGGGTCAGAATGTGCGTCCGTGCAGTACGGACGCATGTTCTGACGGAAGACGCATTAGTGGCCACATGGTCTGTTTTTGTGACTGACGTTATTTTTGACGGATGTAGATGGGAAATGAAAAACCATTTTGCCCGTCAAAAATGCTGGACGCATAAATGCAGTCCGTCTGACTACGTTCCATCACTCACACACAAAGCTATGCGGACGTTGTGGACGTGGCGCACTCCGCACGTCCTTTCTAGCGGTTTTTACGTTCTTGCCTAACCTGCGTCCGTTTGCTGTGTCCATCAAGCGTCCGCACTTCCGTGCGGACGTACTTCATGTGTGGGGCTCCATTGGTCAGAATGCTATGCTGCCACGGTTGTGAACACTGCGCTCGTCTGACACGGGCCTTAGGCAACAGATTCTGCCCCTTCTTTTGATTTGATGCAGAGAGAAACAGTTTTTCAAAATTGTGACGAAACGGCCGCCCAAATGTTTATTTGCAGTTATTTTGCATTACAGTTTATTGTATATATGTCTCTGTATATAAGGTAGAGTGTTTGTTCTGTGTGCGCTATTATCTGATGTCTGTGTTACATTAATATTCCCTTATGTGTTTATTGTAGAGTATTGTTTCTGTGTACCTTCTCTCTGTATAGTGTACACCTCTGTATTAGCTGTCCTCTGTCTTTATACTGTACTTCTCTGTGGCTACCCCCCTGTCTGTAAATTGTATTTTGCTGCAGTAAGAAGATTCCTTTAAGATGAGAAGGCATGTGTAAACACTCCATTGTGTTAGATGGCTTTTTCTATTGTTCTCTGACTGGAGACTCTTGATCTTATCTATAATGTATTCTTTAAGGGAGGGGGCTGTCTCAACTGTTAACTGTGTGTATTTGAAATAAAGAAGCATTCTCCATTTGGGTTTCGAATGAGAAACATCTACAGTACATAGTACGTGTCGTCTACTGTGTGTGGAAATATCTCCTGTGTTTCAGCAGAAAGGGGCGCTCAGACAGAGGGTACCAAGCATGAGGGAACCAGGATCCGTAACACTGGTTGGCAGCATGATGGGATTGCCCTTTCCAGCTGGAGGGAGAAATTTGAGAGAGATTTGAAAGAATCGGCAGAGTCTCCGGGACTGACATCCTGCAAATCCAAAAGCCATGGAGGACAACCGTGCCAGGTCAGTCTTGCCCCAAGACTCTGTAGACAGGGCCAGATTAACATAGGGGCAGATGGAGCAGCAGCTCCAGGCCCATGCCTCAGAATAGGCCCAGAGACAGGATAACTATGTCTGCCTTTGGAACCCTGTATCTCCAACTCCATAGCAGCAACAGGGCCAAGTGAGGTATCACTGGAAAGGCCAGAGCATGGTCTTTCCAAGGATACCAAAGAGGACCAGGGGAGGTGTGCTCCAGCTCACGGATCTCACACCTCCCGTACAGTCCAGACTAGCTCACCCCCTGCCGTATCTCCAATTGAAGGCCTTTGCAACCCGACCACATATAAAACTCGCAGCGCTAACTCCTCCATCTTTTTTTGAACGCCTTTGCATGCGAGGTTCTCATCAAAAGGGTCTTATTTCTACACTATACCGCCAACTTACTGCCCTAATGGACTGGAAGGAACTTCGCTATATTCAAGCCTGGGAGAGGGACCTTGGAGAACAACTAGAGGCAGAGGAATGGGTTGATATTTGGGAAGCCATGAGGAGCGTCACTGTGTGTACCACTCATCAGGAACAACTTATCAAAACGATCTTCCGTTGGTACACCACGCCTGTTCAGATTTCACACATGTCCTCAGCTACACTGTATCTGTGCTGGAGGGGCTGTGGTCAAAAGGGAACATATATCCACATAGAAACATAGAAAATGTCGGCAGATAAGAACCTTTCGGCCCATCTAGTCTGCCCAATTACTTGGATACTTTACCTGGATTTATCTTTTGTTTAGGATAGCGTTATGCCTATCCCATGCCTGCTTAAATTCAATTACTGTTTTGGCCTCTACCACTTCAACTGGAAGACTGTTCCATGTATCCACCACCCTCTCAGTAAAATAATGCTTCCTGATGTTACTTTTAAACCTTTGCCCCTCTAATCTAAGACTATGTCCTCTTGTTTTGCTACTTTGTTTCCTTTTAAATATACTCCCTTCCTCTACCTTGTGGATTCCCTTTACGTATTTAAATGTTTCTATCATATCTCCTCTGTCTCGTCTTTTTTCCAAGCTGTACATGTTAAGATCATTAAGCCTTTCCTGGTAACTTTTCTCCTTCAAGCCGTACACCATTTTAGTAGCCCTTCTCTGAACTCTCTCTAAGATGTCTATATCCTTCTGGAGATACGGTCTCCAGTACTGCACACAGTACTCCAAGTGAGGTCTCCCCAGTGCTCTGTACAGTGGCATGAGCACTTCCCTTTTCCTACTGCTAATACCTCTCCCTACACAACCAAGCATTCTGCTAGCATTTCCTGCTGCTCTATTACATTGACTACTTACCTTTAGATCCTTTGAAATAATAACCCCTAAATCCCTTTCCTCAGATGTTGAGGTTAGGACTGTATCAAATATTCTATATTCAGCCCTTGGGTTTTTACGTCCCAGGTGCATTATCTTGCACTTATCCACATTAAAACTCAATTGCCACAGCTCCGACCATTTTTTTAGTTTACCTAAATCATTTGGCTGATCCCTCCAGGAACGTCAACCCTGTTGCAAATTTTTGTGTCATCAGCAAAAAGACATACTTTACCATTAATACCTTCTGCAATATCACTAATAAAAATATTAACCCTTACGCTGCTGAGGCATTTCCCGCCTCTGTGCTGAGGTCATTTTTACCGGTTTTGCTCATCCTGTTTAAACGTGTTTTTAAGGCTTATTTTAGTATATGACCCAGACATATTATATATCGTTCTTTCCGTCAGACTCGGCAGATTCATAATATGTCATTATTATATGTATACGTCATGACCTGTCTCTATATTATAACAAAAAATGCAATAAAATATGAATTTTCAATAATTTACAACGTGTAAAGTGTTTTTTTTTCACATTTTAACATGCGAGCAATTGCGGTTATATTTTGTATGGGGTGCGCTTGTTAAAAAAATTAGAGATGGGGTCTCGTTACATTTTTTTTTGGGGAAAATTACGCGATTTTTAACAAACGCACCGCATACAAAAATCGTTAGTGCAGCATCATTGTTCACATTATAATTGAAATGGGAACAATATTGCTGCATTAACGAACCAAAGAAAGAAAAAATTTTTTTTTTTTAAATATTTTTTTATTTTTAAAAAAAACTTTTTCCATAGTCATGTTTGGTATTGTTGGACCGGCCATGCTCTGGCCAATCCAACAATATCAAACATTAACCCCTAACTGCCACGGATCGGGAGCTAGGGGGTTCATTGGAACCCCCTATCTCCACCGTTGGTGGCAGTTAGAGGTTAACTCCAGGACTGGCGTCATCGTGCTATGCACGATGACACCAGTCCTCAGGGGGCATTCCCGGAAGCTTGGCCGACATCCAAGATGTCGGCCAGCTCCAGGAAAGGATCACGAACCGGCGCTTTTCGGCGCCAATTCGTGATCCGGCCCCCATGGGGTTAATTCCAGGTACCATTAGGAAGGGCAGGCTGTGCCCTTCCAAACGGTGCTTGGATTAACCCCCTGCACCCCGGTGATCGGGAGGGAGAGAGGTCCGAAGGACCTCCCCCCCTCCCTTTCAGGCGCCTCCTCCGCACATGCGGGGGGGCGCCTGAATTAGATGTCATTGCGCCGCTGCGATGACATTTAATTGTGCCGGCGGCGGTTCCGGGTGCTGGGCTGACATCGAGGATGTCAGCCCGCACCGGGGGGCACAGCGATCGGCCGGAACCCGGCCGATCGCTGGCCCCAAAGGGAGGATGCGCTCAGCGCGTCCTCCGCAAGGAACGCTACCTGCGGGTGGACGCGCTGAGCGCGTCCTCCGCAGCGAAGGGGTTAAAGAGAATGGGTCCAAGTACTGACCCCTGAAGTACCCCACTGGTAACACGACCTTGCGCCGAATAAACTCCATTTACCACAACCTTCTGTTGCCTGTCACTCAGCCACTGCCTAATCCATTCAAAAATATTGGAATCCAAACTCAAAGATTGCAATTTATTGATAAGCCTTCTATGCGGAACAGTATCAAAAGCCTTACTGAAATCTAAATAAGCAATGTCTACTGCACCACCTTTGTCTATTATTTTCGTTACCCAATCAAAAAAATCAATAAGATTAGTTTGGCATGATCTCCCTGAGGTAAACCCATGTTGTTTCTGATCCTGTAATCTATGTGTTTTTAGATGTTCAACAATCCTTTCCTTTAACATGGTTTCCATTAATTTCTCCACTACTGACGTAAGACTAACTGGCCTATAGTTCCCCGATTCCTCCCTACTACCCTTCTTGTAAATGGGCACAACATTTGCTAATTTCCAGTCTTCTGGGACGACTCCCGTTAACAAGGATTGGTTAAATAAATCTGTTAACGGTTTTGCTATTACACCACTGAGCTCTTTTAATAATTTAGGGTGGATCCCATCAGGCCCCATTGACTTATTTGTCTTTACTTTAGAGAGCTGCTGTAGAACCTCCTCCTCTGTAAACTCATATGTAAATATCTCTTTAGTGTTTCCTCCTGAGGTCCCTTTCCTTCCTTTTCTTCTGCAAAGACTGAACAAAAATATTCATTGAGGCAGTCAGCGAGACTTTTATCCTCTTCTACATACCTTCCTTCCTTTGTTTTTAATCGAACTAATCCTTGTTTTACTTTTCTCGTTTATGTATCTAAAAAATGTTTTGTCCCCCTTTTTTACTGACTGAGCTATTTTCTCTTCTGCGTGTGCTTTGGAAGCTCTTATAAATTGCTTTGCCTCTTTCTGCCTAATCTTATAGGTTTGCCTATCTTCTTCACTCTGAGTTTTTTTATAATTATTGAATGCTATCTTTTTGTTCTTCACTATTTTGGCCACTGCTGTAGAGTACCACAGTGGTTTCTTCCCTTTTTTGTTTTTGCTAACAAGTCGAATGCAATTGCCTGTGGCCTTCAATAATGCCTCCTTTAAATAATCCCATTTCTCCTGGACTCCCTTTAAACTCCTCCAGTCTGATAATGACTCATTAACACAAAATCTCATTTTAGAAAAATATGTTTTTTTTAAAGTCTAAAACTTTTGTGTGGTGCGGCTCCCTCCCTGTTCTTATATTAAACCACACTGACTGGTGATCACTAGATCCCAAATTTTCACCTACAACAACGTCTGATACCAAACCTCCATTTGTGAGTATTAAATCCAATATGGCCTCTTTACGGGTCGACTCCTCAACTACTTGTGTTAGAGATAATCCCAGTAGGGAGTTTAGAATATTTGTACTCCTGGTGCACCCAGCTATTTTGGTTTTCCAGTTCACATCAGGAAGATTAAAGTCCCCCATGATAATAACTTCCCCCTTCATTGCCATTTTGGCTATTTCCTCAAACAGCAGATTATCTAGCTCTTCTACTTGTCCAGGGGGTCTATAGATCACACCTACACGAGCTACTGTATGATTGCCAAATGTTAGCGTAACCCAAACTGACTCCATGTTCACCTCGGTCACTTTTATTTGGGTGGTTTTTATGTTGTTTTTCACATACAGGGCCACTCCTCCTCCTTTCCATGTGGTGGTCGTGTCCCGATGTTGGACGATTTTGGGATGCTACACATACCTTGATCCAGGCCGTACTTCCGGGAGCTACTCTGATGGACCCTGGGGCCTACCTTCTCTCTAGACCTTTCCCGGATCTAACCAGGCAGGAAAACAAGTTGATAGCCAAAATTACGCATGCAGCCCGCAGAGTCTTAGCGGAACTCTCCGACACTTCCTTCTTTCCAGAAAATTTATTCAAAAATGAGGGACGTTCAACTAATGGATGAGTTGACAGCTATATCTAATCACACTCTACCTAATTACTACAAAACCTGGAATCCCTGGCTTGCTCAGATGGGATCGGGTTAGGCGGGGGTGGTGGATGAGGTCGGGGATGCTTTTCAGGTTCTGGGGTACATAGGTTTCAGAGTACATAATGTGATGTTGATTTAATATTTTCATGCATCGCCTATATTATGTCTCATGGAAATGCCAGTTCTTTTTCTCACCTTTCTTCCTATCTCTTTACTCTTGTTTCTTTTTTTCTTTTCTTCCCCTCTGGGTCTGGGCAACCCTTTTTTCTTCTCCTTTCCTTTCTCTTTCTCACCCACACACTTATTTAAAGTAAGAATATTTATGTTTGTATTCATATTCACTTGTTTTATGGAAATAAAAATTACATTTAAAAAAAAAAACCTGTGTGTATTTGAAATAAAGAAGCATTCTCCATTTGGATTTCGAATGAGAAACATCTACATAGTATGTGTCGTCTACTGTGTGTGGAAATATCTCCTGTGTTTCAGCAGAAAGGGGCGCTCAGACGGAGGGTACCCAGCGTGAGGGTACCAGGATCCGTAACAAATTTTTTTTTTAGTTTGCCCCAAAACAAAAATTTAAAAAGTCTTTTTTAGTTTGGGGGAGGTGGGGTGCTACACATATTTATGCCTACAGGCTCCTGAGATGCAAATCTGGCCTTCGACCACTTTAAAACGATAATGTGGTCAGGATTAGAGTGCTTCTTTAAAATATTGTCTGGAGCCAATATACAGATCGAATCCAAACGATGTCCTAATGGCTGGTGAAATAAATTCTGACTTTATCGCAAGCTTTGCTTCTGACTCAGACATAGCGCATCCCTACTGTAAATTATCATCTCTTATACCTGGTATATCTCTTTGAGTGTAAGCTCTCAAGCAGGGCCCTCTCTCCTACTGTTCTGTTTATCCATATGTATATTTGTTATTCTAGAAAACAGAAGGCTTCTACAAGCGCACAGACGTATGTGGATACAGTGGCGTCACTAGGGTTGGTGTCACCCAGTGCGGTAACTTATGGTATCACCCCCCCCCCCGAGGTTTAACTACTCTTACTCATAAATCAGTACTCCCATATAACACTGAACGCTCATGCACAGCGCACATTACTGTGAGGTTTATTGCTGTGGAACTCTCTCATATGCTCACACACAATTTTTAGTGAGCTGCCAGCAAGTACAGTGCCTTTTTGAAGACAGTGAAAGTGAAGGCACACATGGATATATATTGCCCCCAGCAGCTCTGGATATATTGCCCCCAGCAGCTCACCCATGGATATATATTGCCCCCCAGAAGCTCACCCATGGACATATATTGCCCCCAGCAGCTCACCCATGGATATATATTGCCCCCAGCAGCTCAACCATGGATATATATATTGCCCCCAGCAGCTCGCCCATGGATATATATTTCCCCCAGCAGCTCGCCCATGGATATATATTGCCCCCAGCAGCTCACATATGGATATATTTGCCCAGCTCACACATGAATATAGTTGCCCAGCTCACACATGGATAAATTTGCCCAGCTCACACATGGATAAATTTGCCCAGCTCACACATGGATATATTTTCCCAGCTCACACATGGATATATTTGCCCAGCTCACACATGGATAAATTTGCCCAGCTAACACATGGATATAGTTGCCCCCAGCTCACACATGGATATAGTTGCCCCCAGCTCACACATGGATATAGTTGCCCAGCTCACACATGGATAAATTTGCTCAGCTCACACATGGATAAATTTGCCCAGCTCACACATGGATATAGTTGCCCAGCTCACACATGGATATAGTTGCCCAGCTCACACATGGATAACTTTGCCCAGCTCACACATGGATATAGTTGCCCAGCTCACACATGTATATATTTGCCCAGCTCACACATGGATAAATTTGCCCAGCGCACACATGGATATAGTTGCCCATCTCACACATGGATATAGTTGCCCAGCTCACACATGGATAAATTCGCCCCCAGCAGCTCACCTCAGCCGCCGCGTGTTGTTTGCCACGTCTTTGGCTCCCTATGAGCTCCCGAAGGCAGGGAGCTTGGCCGCTCACCTGGGGGAACCACGTGATCAGCCGCGATCTCGCAAGAACGCAGCTGGTCATGGTCACGTGGTTCCCCCAGGCGAGCGGCCAAGCTCCCTGCCTTCGGGAGCTCATAGGGAGCCAAAGACGCAGCGAACAGCATACGGCGCTGCGGCGGCGGGCCGTAGGTTGCCGACCCCTGCCTTAGGGTGACACGACCCACCCTTAGGGTGACACCGTCAAGTCTTTGGTGACAGTGTCACCATAAGGGTGGGTGTCACCTGGTGCGGATCGCACCCCCGCCCCCACCAAGTGACGCTAGTGTGTGGATATACTGTCACAACCAGTATACCAGTGATGTTACATATGTCAATAGTGCGTGATATTAAATCATTCACGTGGCATCAATACTGAAGAAAATCACACTAGTGCACTATAGATGAATAGCATGCTCATACATAAGTTGAATTGAATGGAGCTTGAGTTGCCAAAGTGTCTCATAGGATTTTATATGAAAAAGAGAAAATTAAATATATAGTGCAACTCCGTGTTACAAAATTTGTGTGAATTTAACAAGCGTGCCAACTTACCTTTTTCAGAGCCTATATATTAGATTGGCTCTGTACGATGGGCAGTGTGCCAACTTTTGGAATGACATTGTCCCTTTGGCCCAATCCTCCGTATATATGGAAGGGAAAAGATTGCGCAATCATAGGGCAGGATGTTAAATATATATATATATATTATTATAAATGACCTGCTTACCTGGGCGCGAGCCCTATATCCGGCTCTGGGGTATTCTGCTGATGGCACTTTTCAGCAGTGTCTAGCCTCCCATGAATCTTTGATGAACCTGGACGATGGAGCGCAGGAAACCGGCAGTGAAAAGCAGTAATCGCCGTTAGTAAAATAAAAAAAGGGGTTTATTTATTTTTTAAAAAGCCATATTAACCACTTGGCTGCTATGGACGGGCTCTGTGCATCCTCTCCAATGGGCTTTCTGTGTGGAGAACGCGCTGAGTGCGTCCAGTCTCAGCAGCCATGATCGGCAGGTATTTAGGATGAGTGCTGCGGTCTCCCGGTGTGGGCTGACATCTTGGATGTTAGCCCAGCCTTTGGGACCCCGGCCGACGTAATAGCATCATCGTGCTAGGCGCAATGACGTCTATTTCAGACACCCCCCCCCGCCAGAGCAGGGAATGTGCCTGAAAGGGAGGGCCTTTGGAACCATTGGTAAGGGCCAGAGAAAAAAGGCAGGCGCCGCTTGGCAGGGCACAGTTTGCCTTCCTTTAACCACTTAGGTGCTGGATTGAGATTCTGAGCCATCGGCGCCGGATCGCGGTTCTGTCTCGGAGGTGGCTAATATCTTGGATGTTGGCCAAGTCTCTAGTATCTCCCCGCCCACTGACATCATCATGCATCGATGCGATGATGTCAGTTCGGGAGATAACCCCTAGCTGCCACCTATGGTGGAGATAGGGGCTACAATGACCCCTGTATCTCCCGATCTGCGACAGTTAGGGGTTAATGTTTGGTATCATTGGAAAGGCCAGAGCACGTCCTTTCCAATGATGTTAAACATGACCATGTTAAAAGTAAAGAAAATAAACTAATGCTAGAAAAATTTAAAAGAAAATGTTTTTTTAAACTTTTTTTATTAATGCAGCATTATTATTCAAATTTCAATTATAATGTGAACCAGTGGTTCCCAACCGCGG
This sequence comes from Leptobrachium leishanense, assembly GCA_009667805.1. Classification (NCBI taxonomy): domain Eukaryota; kingdom Metazoa; phylum Chordata; class Amphibia; order Anura; family Megophryidae; genus Leptobrachium; species Leptobrachium leishanense. The sequence continues at coordinate 229,469,779 of CM019066.1, read as the reverse complement.
TCTTCAAGTACCCCCAACAGGCCAGGTTTTCCAGATAGCTGAAGCACAGCACAAGGGATATGATTTGCTGCTCAGTGATTGCAGGATTCAGTCTGCTTTTCCCCAAGCATAATCCTTAAAACCTGGCCTGTTGGGGGTATTTGAGGACCGTGGTTGGGAACCACTGATGTGAACAATGATGCTGCACTAATTTTTCTATGTTTTTTTAGCTAAATATCACCTAATTTCTCAGAAAAATAAAAGTAACAGGTTCCCAGTTCTAATTTTTTTAACATGTGTACCCCATAGAATAAATAACTGCAAAGGCTCGGATGATAAAACGTGAAAAAATAATTTAACACGTTGTAGATGTCACGAATTCCCCCTAATAACAAGATATTGGTCCCTGTATACAGCACCCTATCTACCCCTCCTATCCTTGAATGGTCGGTATAACTGGCTATCTTCGGGGACTCGATCCTCTTACACACAACAAGGGTTAACAGGCCACAGAATAGAAACATAGAGCAGTACCAGACAGTATTGATCTTAATGCCAGGAAAGAGGGTAACCCTGACACCAAGGATGATGTGTAAAGCAGGGTTACCAGAACTAGCCAGTAGGGATGAGCTGAACACGCCCGAGTTCAGGTTCGTACCTGAACCCGAACATTCCAAATGTTCGAATCTGAACCCGAACCCGAACTCGAACTCGATACAAGTCAATGGGGCTGAAAATTCAGTTTTTAAAGTGCCCTCCAAGAGGGCATATATGCTAGATATTTGCCATAAAAGGTGTATGGGGGTCCGGGTAGTGCCCTGGGGGACAGGAAACAAGGACAAAAAGTTAAAAAAAAAACGTTTTTAAAGGGACAGAGTTTTCCATGAAATAAGGGTTGAAAATAAAAACGAAAAATTCCTTCAAATATCGTGCCTAGGAGGGCCCCATAACCTGCCCGTGAAGTGGTGGATTTCTAGGCTGTATAGAAACACTTGAAAACAAAAAAATTACGTTTCAAATGGCGGTAAATGCTTTTCCTTTAATCTATCCATAAACAACTGCTTGGGGCGGCAGTCTGTATGAAAAGAGGAGACATTTTCGGACACGCAGAAAAATTTTAGTGATTTTTTTGGCTAAATTATTGTGAAACTTATGCAGGCTTTGGATGAAAGTAACAATAGGTGCTTTAAAATTGGGCCTTTAGCGTCGGCAACAGTGCCGTCACACCGTAAGCCCTCTGAGGATATGAATCTGATACAGGCGTCAGTGGCAGTGCACCCAAATATTGTGCTTTTGGTGCCAGGCCTGCAAGTACTATCATACAGTATCCCCTCTGTAGTATTGTGGAAGAATGCAGGGGTGGACCTTGCGGTCCTATATTAGAAAGATATGAATCTGGTAAAGGCGTCAGTGCACCCAGATATTGTGCTTTTGGTGCCAGGCTGCCAGGCCAGCAAGTACTATCATACAGTAACCCCTCTGTAGTATTGTGGAAGAATGCAGGGGTGGACCATGTGGTCCTATATTAAAAAGATATGATTCTGGTCAAGGCGTCAGTGCACCCAGATATTGTGCCTTTGGTGCCAGACTGCCAGGCCAGCAAGTATCATCATACAGTAACCCCTCTGTAGTATTGTGGAAGAATGCAGGGGTGGACCATGTGGTCCTATACTAAAAAGATATGAATCTGGTAAAGGAATCAGTGCACCCAGATATTGTGCTTTTGGTGCCAGACTGCAAGCAAGTACTATTATCATACAGTAACCCCTCTGTAGTATTGTGGAAGAGTGCAGGGTTGGACCCTGCTGTTCAAAAAATTAAAATGATATAAATCTGGCACAGGCGTCAGTGCAGCCAAATATTGTGCCTTTCGTGGCAGCAAGTGCATTCACACCGTAACCCTTTTGTGGTATTGTGGAAGAGTGCAGGGTTGGACCCTGCTGTTCGAAAAATTTAAATGATATAAATCTGGCACAGGCGTCAGTGCAGCCAAATATTGTGCCTTTCATGGTAGCAAGTGCATTCACACCGTAACCCTTTTGTGGTATTGTGGAAGAGTTCAGTGCTGGAGGTTTTGTGCATGCAGAAGACATCCCCGATCTATTCCGTTACGTCAGCATCAGGAGATTGATAACTGCTGATCCAGGACGGATTAATTTTTAAAAATGTCAGCCGGTCTACATAGTCGGTGGACACACGCACTCTTTTGTCTGTGACAAAACCTCCAGCGGCACTGAACGTCCTTTCAGAAAGCACGCTGAATGAAGGGCAACCTAGTAGCTGCATAGCATATAGGCTAAGTTCTGGCCAGTGATCCAATCTCAACACCCAGTAACCAGTGGATTATCTGCTGGAAAGGTATCCAGGTCTGCACCATATGGTGAAGACGCTGGCAATGGGTGCCAACATTTGACGTCCCTGGGCGTCGTGGACTAAAAAAAATAAAAAATGCATCAGTCAAGCGGCCCTGGCCTTCACCACTATTCCTCAGATCATCCGCAGCCTCAGAAGCACGTGTGTCATCACTTGATAACCTACCAGTGCCTAGAAAGGTGTTACACAAGTGTCGCTTTAGAGCGTCCTCAAGTTTTTTCATCCTGTGCTCCCTCTGTGCGGGCAGGATGAGCTCTGCAACTTTACCCTTGTATCGTGGATCAAGAAGGGTTGCCAACCAGTAATGATCCCTCTACTTGATAGTACTAATCCTGGGGTCCTTTAGCAGGCTTTGCATCATTAGGGAGCCCATGCAGCGTAGGTTGGAGGTGGCATTAGCTTCCGAGTCTTCCTGATCAATGAGGGTGACCGTATCTTGCACTTCCTCCTCCCAGCCACACACTAGCCCTTGTGTTTCTGGGCATACGAAACCCTCCCTTGAGGAATCCCCACCTTCAATGCCCCCACTACTTAAATATTCCTCCTCCTCATCCTCCTCCTGTCTGATCTGAGTAGGACCCGCTGGAATGCTGTCTGTGGAAAGACTGGGGCCTTGAGAGCTAGGGAAGGCTTCCTCTTCCTCCTGCTGCTCTGCCTCTAGAGCCACAGCTATAATTCCCCGAAGAGTGTGCTCCAGCAGGAACACTAAAGGAATTGTGTCACTGATGCATGCACTGTCCCTGCTCACCATCCTCGTTGCCTCCTCAAATGGTGACAGTACAGTGCATGCATCCTTGATCATCAGCCACTGCAGGGGGGAAAAAAAACATGTTGACCTGAACCTGTCCTTGTGCCATATTCACACAGGTACTCGTTGATGGCCCTCTGCTGCTTGTGCAGACGCTGCAGCTTTGCTAATGTCGAGTTCCACCTAGTGGGCATGTCACAGATCAGACGGTTTGTGGGAAGGTGGAATTATCTTTGAATTTCTGCCAGGCAAACGCTTGCTGGGAATGACCATCTGAAGTGGCTGCAGACTTTTCTGGCCTGGCTGAGAAGCTCTGGCAGCCCTGGGTACTTGGTTAGGAAACGCTGTACCACTAGACTTAGGACGTGTGCTAGGCATGGTACATGCGTCAATTTACCCTTGCGTAGGGCGGAGAGAAGGTTGCTGCCATTATCGCAGATGATCATTCCCAGCTGAAGCTGGCGTGGTGTTAACCATCTCTGCACCTGCCCCTGCAGAGCTGACAGAATTTCTGGCCCGGTGTGGCTCCTGTCCCCTAATCAAACCAGCTCAAGCACAGTATGGCATCTTTTTGCTTGAGCCATTGCATAGCCCCTGCCACGCGTCGGTTTAACTGCCACTTCGCCAGAGACGGAGAAGGAGGAGGAGGAGGAGGAAGAGGTGGTGGAGCAGACAGACCTCATACAAGCAGCTTTCTGGAGGCATGGTGGATGAACAATCTCCAACCAGAGCCCCGCCTTGGATCCCTCCCAGCTGCAATCATAGTTACCCAGTGTGCCGTGAAGGAAATGTAACGGCCCTGTCCATGCTTGCTGGACCACATGTCTAAAGTCACATGCACCTTGTTGCTGACTGCCTTTCCCAATGACTGGATAACATTGTATTCCACGTGCTGGTATAGTGCTGGAATGGCCTTGCGTGAAAAGTAATGGCATTTTGGAACCTGCCACTGTGGTACAGCACATTCAGCAAATTCACGGAATGGAGCAGAGTCCACCAGCTGGAAAGGCAGCAGCTGCAATGCGAGTAATTTTGCTAAACTGGCATTTAGACGCTGTACTTGGGGATGTTTGGTACTATATTTTTTCTTACGCTGCAGCAGCTGCGGCAACGTAATCTGACTGAGTAAATCTTCAGATGATGGGATGATGTCACATTGTGAGGAAGGACCTGGTACATCCATTACTGTAGCATCATCCCTGTCAGTGGAGGTTGTAGCAGGCAATAACATGGCAGGACATACAGTGGGGGTAGAGACAGATGAGGAGGAGGACCTACGCAAAGGTTTGCGCCAACGGGATATGTGGCAGGTGTTCATATGTCGCCTCAAGCACGTGGTACCCAAGTGTCCGGTATCTTTCCCACGCTTCAGCCTCATCTGACATAGATTACAAATAGCAACGGTGCGCTCTGCTGCACATTTCTTAAAGAACTCCCAGACAACAGAGTTCCTGCATGTGTACTTTGAGACAACAGTGCTCAGCACCGGAGCAGCTCTGACATCTGATGCCTTGGACTGGCTAGTGCTACGGTTGCTCATAGAGGATGTTGTGCCTCGTGTTTGCTGTGCCTCCTCCTCCTCCCCCTCCTCCTCACTTGATTCCTCTGTTCGATCTGGCACCCAGGTGGAGTCAGTGACCTCATCATCAATGTCATCTTCACCCCCTATCTCCTCGTCACTGGAGCCAACTTGGCAGTATGCTGCAGCTGCTGGGGCAACATGAGTGCCAGTTATTTGTGTGTCATCACTGGCACCCTCTTCATCTAGGTTGATTATACTCCCTTCCTCAACCTCAGAGATTGAATCAGAGCACTGTACTTGCTGCGCATCCTCAAGCAGCATGTCACTCTTATTGTAGTCAAACAATTCAGCTGACTCCTCCGTGTGTGATAGTGAGGCTACGGCAGGAGTAGCTGTGGACATGATTAGATGTTTTGTCAGCTGAGGTGGACTGTTAAGCACTACAAGCCTGGCTGGCAGAGGACTCGGAGGATGAGGATGGCCTGGTTAGCCAATCCACCAAATCCTCAGTATGTTGCTGCTGCTTAAGACGGCCAGCACCAGTTAGAAAGGACAAGCGTGTCCCTGCAGAGGATGCACCATGTCCACCACGACCAGAGACACAGCCTCCCGACACAGCCCTCTTATCTGTGTCTGGGAACGTCTGCCTGTCCTTTCAGACGTAGTGAGTGATATATAGATTAAATATATACAGAACTCTGATTCAACTCTGGTATAAAGATTAAAGATTTACAGAACTCTGGTATAACTCAGTGAGACACCCTGATAGCTGGCAGCCAGTGACAAGACACAGATTACAATTCCCTCCTATAAATCAGTGAGACCCCCCTGATGGGTGGCAGTGAGAAGACACAGATTACAAATCTCAGAAACCTCCTATAAATCAGTGTGACCCCTTGATGGGTGGCAGTGAGAAGCCACAGATTACAAGTCTCAGAAACCTCCTATAAATCAGTGTGACCCCCTGATGGGTGGCAGTGAGAAGACACAAATTACAATTCGCATAAATCTGTTAGAAGTATGTGGGACCCCCTGATGGGTGGCAGTGAGAAGCCACAGATTACAAATCTCAGAAACCTCCTATAAATCAATGTGACCCCCTGATGGGTGGCAGTGAGAAGACACAAATTACAATTCGCATAAATCTGCTAGAAGTATGTGGGACCCCCTGATGGGTGGCAGTGAGAAGCCACAGATTACAAATCTCAGAAACCTCCTATAAATCAGTGTGACCCCTTGATGGGTGGCAGTGAGAAGCCACAGATTACAAGTCTCAGAAACCTCCTATAAATCAGTGTGACCCCCTGATGGGTGGCAGTGAGAAGACACAAATTACAATTTGCATAAATCTGCTAGAAGTATGTGGGACCCCATGATGGGTGGCAGTGAGAAGCCACAGATTACAAATCTCAGAAACCTCCTATAAATCAGTGTGACCCCTTGATGGGTGGCAGTGAGAAGCCACAGATTACAAGTCTCAAAAACCTCCTATAAATCAGTGTGACCCCCTGATGGGTGGCAGTGAGAAGACACAAATTACAACTCGCATAAATCTGCTAGAAGTATGTGGGACCCCATGATGGGTGGCAGTGAGAAGCCACAGATTACAAGTCTCAGAAACCTCCTATACATCCGTGAGACCCCCTGATGGGTGGCAGCCAGAACACACACGGATTATAACAATTCCCAAATATTTTATAGAAATTAGTGACCCCCAAAATACTTGCTGGCAGTGACAAGAGACAGATCACCTCATTTCCCAGTTATTTAGTGAAAATTAGTGACCCCCAAAATACTGCGTGGCACTGGCTGTGTGACAAGACACAGATCACCTCAATTCCCAAATGTTTTGTAGAAATTTGTGAGACCCCCAAAATACTTGCTGGCAGTGACAAGACACAGAAGATCACCTCAATTCACAAATGTTTTGTAGAAATTTGTGAGACCCCCAAAATACTTGCTGGCAGTGACAAGACACAGATCACCTCAATTCCCAAATGTTTTGTAGAAATTTGTGAGACCCCCAAAATACTTGCTGGCACCAGTGACAAGACACAGATCACCTCAATTCCCAAATGGTTTGTAGAAATTTGTGAGACCCCCAAAATACTTGCTGGCAGTGACAAGACACAGATCACCTCAATTCCCAAATGTTTTGTGGAAATTTGTGAGACCCCCAAAATACTTGCTGGCAGTGACAAGACACAGAAGATCACCTCAATTCCCAAATGTTTTGTAGAAATTTGTGAGACCCCCAAAATACTTGCTGGCACCAGTGACAAGACACAGATCACCTCAATTCCCAAATGTTTTGTGGAAATTTGTGAGACCCCCAAAATACTTGCTGGCACCAGTGACAAGACACAGATTACCTCAATTCCCAAATGTTTTGTAGAAATTAGACCCCCCCAGACCCCCCCCCCCCCAGTAGCATGGCAGACCGGCAGTAAGAACACACAACAACAATCTCCTATGAAATCTCCTCTCAAATGCATGGTGAAGCCGTGCGTGGAAACCTTATATAGTGTGCTGCGGGACTTAGCTCTGTGAGCCCATGATTGGGAAACATTTGCCCAATCAGGACTCTGAGCCGTGATTGGCATACT